>CM057451.1:479762500-480362500 GCA_016271365.2 Neoceratodus forsteri | reverse complement strand
AGAAACAGACTCAAGCACCTCCATAGCAACTTCCTGCACACCAGGACTGTCGTCCGCCATCTTGGAGCCACGGACAAAAGGGTCCCCCCTGCTCACAGGAAGCAAGAGTAGGGAATTTTATTAAGAAAACAAAATACATCACAAAAGAAGAAAATAAGGCATTTTGCAAAGAAAACACAGGTACACAAAATACACTCCAAAATAACAGGCAAAATACATCTTCAAACACAGTAAATACAAAAATCGTAAAAGAAAAAAAATCAGTTAAATCCATGTAACATGTTTCCAATACTGTAAAAAAGTGTGTCTCTCACAGTGATCATAATCCCGGAGTTTTTGCTTTAAAATAGCCTGTTCAATCTGTTTAATGACTACAAGGTTAGGAACTATAGAATGCTGAATAGAAAATTGACATTGAGTTTGCCACATATAATATTTGATACAAGCAAAAATCAATGTTAAAGTGCTCGAGTGATACCTCCCCAATAAACCAGAGTAATCCCCTAAAACTAAGCTTTGATACGAAATATGATAGGCAATAGTTCAATTCCAGCGAAAAGCTTAATCTGCCCAAAATCTAATAGCAAAGGAACACTGTAAATAAAAATGTTCCTGTGTTTCTATCAAATCAGCACATTCAGGTCTAATACAGTTGCATTCAGTAGTGGGCTTATGCTTTAGATTCCCCTTAACCCCAAGCTTGCCATGGCAACTGAGCCATTCTACATCCCACATTCATAATGGAAGTCTCCTATCTGTAAGGGTATGCAAAGCCTGTGAGAGTTTAGTGGAACACACAGTGAAAATCAACCTGCACAAAAACAAATTACCCATAATCTCATTATAAAAATATTTCTAGAAATGCCCTGCAATTGGGCCTTCCCAGCTTCCAATCACGTGAGTTTAATAGCAGAATGGGCAAAACTGGGAACATCCAGTGTAGAAGTCAGGTTAGGTATGCCTCCCTTCCCATTTATTCATGAAAGAATGAAATAAATGTCGAGTCCACTCAGTCCGGGTGACATGTAGTTAGCGCCAGAAATTTGAAAGGAAGTCAGCATAAAAAGAAGAATGGTAAAAAACAGAGGATCAATCATCCCTATTCCCCTAGAAAATGGAAGTATGCTTTAAGCACGCTTAATGGGGTTTAGTTGACTGCCCCAAACATCTGAAACAAAACAACTATATAATCTAGATTCTAAAGAAATAGGAATGGAAAAACATAGCTGACATATAAAAAATAAGGAGCAAAAATTTTTAATAATCGAAACTCTCTTCCTTTTAGAAAAAAACAAGATTCATTGCAGATCTTCCATTCCCCCACCTCTATTTGCCTTCTAGTTGCGGGTGAACCATATCTTGTCCCCCAAATGAAATGCCTAAAATCTGAGCTGTTTTGGAAATTGCTATACCCCTGATGGTCAGACAGTTGCAGCACCAATTGCTATGCCCACACACTTATCAGGATTCAGAATGGTCCCATTTATCATAGAAAAGGATTCAAATTTTGTCAGTGCAGTTATTTCTGAGGAAACCTCTTTAATCAATAAATAAATATCATCTGCATATACCGATATTTTTTGTTCATGGATAAATAATGAGGGAGTCAATCCTCAGATATGAGTATCAGAAACTATTTCTCTAATAATCTGGTCCAATATAAAAGTATATAATAAAGTGTTAATTGGGCAGCGTTGCCGTACTCCTTGTCATAACATAACCCCAGTTTCCATTAAGTTATTCACAACAGGATAAAGTAGTGCATCAGTATATAGTAATTTGATGTAATTAATAAATTTAGGGGGTATACCATATTTAGATAGAACCTGAAATAAGAAGTCATGTGGGACCCTATCAAAAGCGATTGATCTAAAGCCAATACATATCCAGATAGTTTGTCCTGATGCCCATATTCACAAATATCCCTTAACAAATAAATATTTTGATGTACAGATCTTAGATCTCTTAGGTATGGAGCAAGTTTGGGCAGGATGGATGACAATCTGAGCAACAACCTGCAACCTTTTACAAAGAATTGTTGAAAGAATTTTATGATCAGTATTAAGTAAGCTGATCGGTCTCCAGTTCCCTATATTTGTGTTATCACCTTTTTATACAAAAAAGTGAGTAATGCAGAATTAAAGCTATGATGTCCCTGTCCTAAATGAAGTATGTCATTGAAAAAGTGGGGCAGAATATCACTGAGCTCGTCTTTAAATGTTTTATAAAATTCATTTGTAATCCCATCCTCTCCAGGAGATAAGCCACTTCTCTTAAGCCATTATGGCAGAAAGGACTTCTACTCTAGTAATTGGGGCCTCCAACATTTCTAAATTAGACTCAGGAATGGTGGGAATAGTGAAATGAAATACATCACTCCAAGAAGCTTTAGAAGAAAGAGGTGCCTAAAAGTGCTGTCAGATATTGATCAATAATGGCCAATATTTCTCGTCAGAAGTCCGGACCTGACCAGTTGAATCTTGTAGACCTGTCATGGGTTTTTTTTCTAATTTTTGTTTTCAGGCAGCATATGGATCCCGAAAAGGCTGCTGTTGTGTGCCAGATCTCATCTCTGCAAACATAGAGGCTGCTCTGTCATATTGATATTTTCTCATTGTTTTCTTAGTTTCATCCAATTGCTTTTGAATGGTAATGTCTGCTACCTGAGGGTGTGACAGTAATTGATAAAACTGGTTCTGTAACCGTAAATATAACAAATAATCTGAATTGCTGTTTTGTGCTCCATATTTAACAAAGAATTCCCTTATTTCAGATTTCGTGTCAAACCACCAAGAAGACCAGTCACCATACATTTCTGCAACAGACTTCCTGGAGTATAAGTATTTTAATTGAGTTAAGACAATCTCTTGTGCCAATACCTGAGAATTCAATTTCCAAGGTCTCAGGTAGGATGGAAATTTTGGCTAAAGATGACTAACGTCTTATTTGGAAGTAACACCTTGTGATCAGAGAATTCACAAGGGAGTAGTAAAAATCTCATGCCACTAAATATTTTGAAAGAAAAAAATAATCTATCCGAGTAGAAAAGGAGGCTGTCTGATATGTGCTACCACCTGTCTTGCGTAAATACCAAAAACCATCTGTAAGTCCTGCAACCGAAATAGTGTTCTGCAATGCATGAGAGTCACAATAAGTCTTTTGTAGTACAGTATCCTTAATGTGTAAGTCCAGACTGCAATTCATATCCCCTCGACAGATCACATGTTTGGAAGTATAAAGATAGGGCTTAATAAGATTAAAAAGATTAACTCTAACAGTTTTAAGTTGTGGAGCGTAGGTATTAATTAACCTAAGAGAAAAACCTTTATAAATACAATCAATAATCAAAGCCCTGTCAGGTAATAAATCAATAAGTCTTGTGACTTGTACAGCTGTGTGATTGAAAAGAATGCCCACCCCATCTGCAACATCCTGTCCAAAAGACCAGAAAGAAAGGCCTTCCCACCAAGTTTTTTTGACTTGAGTAACATCAAACAAGTTGGAAAATCTGGTTTCTTGTAAAAAGATGATATCTGACTGCAAAGTTTTGCAAAACATCAAGCAAACCAATTTCCTTTTATAATTATTGATGCTACAGCAGTTTAGGGATACCAGTTGTAAACAAGCCATAAAACTTAACATGGTTGCAAGGGTTTATCAGGTTTTCTTTTCAATCCTTTCTTTTTCTTAGTGTCAGGGAGATCTTTGTCGCCTACCTCATCCAACTCCATGTCAGACACAACGTCAGACCTCACTGAGGCCTCAGAGCCAGAATCCCCTTCCAAATCTGCAAGGACTTGGAAAGAGTTTTGTACAGTGCAAGCTGATTTACCCTCTCTTAATTTACTAGTAGCCCTAGTCACTTGTCTTGGGTGGGGTGTCTGAAACTCTGGGACAGAAGGTGGTATGACAGAGACTTGGGGAGGCTGAGAAGGGCCTGGGGAGGACTGGACGTCCTGAGTCAAGGTATCAGTGGGTGTGTCCACCGGAGAATGATCCTCAAGGCTGGGCCTGCACACGTGTCTCTCACAACCAGAGGTAGGGAAGTGGGTTCTCGAGGAGCAGAGTCGGTCCCCACCTCGTCCCACCCCAAGATCCATCTCCTCAGTTGCAACATCAGGTACCTGAGGCCCACGTCCCTCCTGGGCTTTATTCATCAAGTTTTCCTTATCAAGGCCTCCCTGTCTATTTGGTCCTGCTCAAGGACACTGATAGTAAGCGTGTCCCATCTCTTTTATACAGGTTACATTTAAAAACATTTCTGCAAACTTCACTGCGTGATCAATTCCCCACAGAGAGCACACTTAACTTTATCACATGCACTGCTTAAATGACACCTGCTCCCACATTTATAGCAGGCTTTAGGTTGCCCAGGGTAGAAGCAAACACATCTGTCTTTTCCCAGAAAAAAACTGTTAGGGATGTGGATAACTTCATTCTCAAGTATGTGCAGTTTAACTTTAAAGTGCCAAGCCCCTGTCCAAATACCCGCTGTATCAATAATGGGTTCAGGGGGTCCCAACACAGAACATTTTTTTTCAAGCCAATACATTATATCACTTACATTGTCCCCCTCATTACGAAACATAACATTGACAGTTTTGAATAAAGGTTTCATTATTGGAATTGCCCAAAAAGGAAGCCATAAAGGTGAAGATTTACAAGCCTCATACTTATGCCAGAATTTGTCAAGTCCTGAAAAATGTTTAAAGCTGATATCAAAAGTATCCTCTCCCCTTATATTAATTAATGCATACACATCAAACGCAAACAATTCATGGAGTCCTTTAGAAGTTTTTTTGCTACATAAACCCAGTCAGGGTGTTCTAGCAATCTACCCCGATATTGCAGTCTAACTGTGTTCCAACGAGATGCTTGCTCCAGTTTGTTAGCCTGAAAAAAGTCTGAGAATCTAGGACCTTTCCTGGAGTCATCCCCTCTGTGGGGAGGGAGGAGGAGGAGAAGAAGATTTTGGGGCAGCTGTGGAAGGGGAAGGATCTGGACAGTTCAGTATCCCCTGAGAAGCACTACCCACAGCATTTAAAGTTGCTGAGAAATGCTGACCTGATGTAGATGCTTGTTCTGGCTCGCTGCAGCCACAGGAGTGTTCAAAGGTGAAGCGAAGAAAATGACATCCAAGTCGGGTCTGGAACCCAACAACCATCAGCTTGTTGCATCCATTCTGCTTGTGTTAGTGCAGTTTCTTTAGACCACAAGCTCGGAGCCTCACGAGGCTGCGATTTCAACGGAGTGCCGCCAGGCTGCTTGGAGTGTCTGGGAGTTGCACATTCCAGTAGTCAGCCAGCTATGACGCATGCTGCTGTAGAGATTTTCGGAGTCAATCACTGCACTAGCTTGTAAAGACACAGAGGGTCTCTACAGCCCAGTCCAGCGGAGCTGCAGGAGAAATGAAGGCATCAGCCACGGACAAGTTCTCACTAGCATTAGGCTCAGCAGAAATAACTCCCAGTGCACGCTCTTGAGCATGCAAAACTCTGTATTGCCTCTCCGATTCCCTCTGAAGTAAGCAATTCACCACCAACTCTGTATCTCCATGAACATCAGCTTGCAGAGCTGCAGCCTGCACGACCGTCTCTACTGCTTGCTCAACACCGTCTGCCATGACTGCTAGCAGCGCGGCATCTCCCCCTACCATCAGAGTAAGAGGATTTGCCTGGTGCCCTGGCCAAATCTCTCTCATTCACTAAAAATATACCACCAACAGCTTAATCTGGTTCAAGGTCAGTTGGCGTTCATCTGTATCCCCCTCCCCCAGGTTGTGCCTGAAAATAGGCAGGATTTGTCTAGTGCACTTACCCGGTCAACAAAAACTAAATAAATAAAAGGGAATTTGAGTTCAAATTAGCCAATGCAACCAATGATAATTATAAACTCTTTTATAGGTTCATTAATTAAAAAAAGAGGAAGCAGAATACAAATTGGGCTCCTAGAGGATAGTGCTGGTAAACTGCTTTCTAACAATGGACAAATGGCACAATTGGTAAATTGGTAAATGATTACTTGACATCAGTTTTCAATGGAAATACAAGCAGTAACAAGTCAGGCTACGTTCCAGTAAATGAGGCGCTGCCCCTGCTTGACCATAAAGATATGGAATAAGGCTAAAACAAATCAACCCCAATAAATCACCAGATCTGGATGGTATACTCCCTAGGATACCTTAAGAATTGGTGGGTGTTTTGTCAGATCCTGTAGCAAGGATTTTTCCTGGAATCTATTGTCTGGTAGTTGAATCCTGGAAAGAAGCATTTGTCACTCCAGTATTTAAAAAGGGTCTTAAAAAGGAGTGCAGGAACTACAGGCCAGTAAGCTTAACTTCAATCCTGGGTAATGTTCCTGAAGGATTACTTAAGGACAAGACTGAGCTATTTCTAGGAGAAAATGGGTTGGTGGTTACTACACAGCATGGTTTTACCAAAGAGAGATCGTGCCTAACAAATGTAATGGAATTTTACAGTAAGATCAGTGCAGCTCTAGAGACTGGAAAATCTGTGGATGCAATTTATCTGGACTTCTCTGAGGCCTTTGATAAGGTATCACATAGAATTGATTCAAATCTGACTAAACTAGGACTAGACAGCTGGACTGTAAGGTGGCTAGAGGCATGGCTTACTAACAGAAGGCAAGCTGTAAACATACTTGGGAAGTGTCTGAATAGGCACATGTGGCGTACCTCAGGGTTGGTCCTGGGACCCTGTCTCTTAATGTTTATGTCACATCCATAACTGGCACCCCAATGTTTGGTTCTCAAAATTGCTGATGACATCAAATTGGGGTCAATTGTTAACATAGAATTGGACAGGGAAAAGTTACAGGCAGAGTCGGACAACCTTGAAGATTGGGCTACTGCACACAAATTGGAGCTGAACATCGAGAAGTATGGAATTACTAATATTGGGGGGAAAAACCCTAAGGTAGACTATTTTATCAAGGAGACTGCCCTTAGATCTCTTGAAGAGCCGAAAGACTTTGATATTTATATAACCAATACTATGGAGTTTAAAACACACTGTAACACAATGGCATTGTGTGCAAATTCCATAATAAATAGTATCAGGTGAAACATTCAGTGTAAAGAAAAAGAGGTTATTATACCCTTTACACCTCTTTAGTTAGACGGCATTTGGTTCTGTACCCAATTTTAGTCCCCAGGTACTAAAATGGAAATTATACAATGGCAAGAAAATGTCCTCGACTCTGACTGGTCAGTGTGTGCCTGAGACAGTGATATAATGTATGGTAGAATGCTGTTACGTATAAAATTCTATAAAGCTCAAAGTTGTTATGCTGCAGTAGCTTGTTGTTATGCTGCACCAGACGTAGCTACTGCAGCATAACAGATTAGAATGTTTTCAGAAAAGCTGCATGAGCGCTCTCATACCAATTGAAACAGTAAGCGAGTGTTTTTAAAAGCATACACACACATTAAAATAATTAATTACCTCGCAGGCGGGCATCAGAAAAACTGTAATGAGGACACCGACTAATTCTAACGTAAGTACATGAACTCCCGTAACCCCTGCCCTAACAAAATCACTTCCTTTGAACTTTGACTCCAACTGTCCCTCTCATTTGTCTCCTACCAGGTGACGTCTTCAGCTCCCAGAGGTCATGGCAGCACGTCAGATCATCCGCACCAAAATAGATTAATTAAAACATAAAATGTCTATGTAAAAAGAAAACAGTAAAAATACTGTAATTTTTTTTTTTTTCAATTGCCACTCGTGATGTCGATCCTTGCTGTGCACACCAAAACGTAAGTAAAATGTTTTTTTACAAACTGTACTGGCTGATTGTTTCTCTCTAATGCGTAACTGCACATGTAATTTTGAGATTTCAAACTTGAAACACATCAGATAGAGGACCATACACTATAAAAGACAATGTATGGTCCTCTATCCGTAACAAGTTTGAAAATTCTTCTCGAGGTCGTCATGGGGACTAAACCTCTCGAGCTTCGCTCTCGAGGTTCTAAACGTCGCCATGATGACCTCTCGGAAGAGTTTACAAACTTGTTACAGATAGAGGACCATACATTATCCTCTATGTTATTACACAATAACATCACTGTATGGATTTGGCAGATATTGACCTCTTATACTGTTGCCACACTAAAAATATACCAAAACGTCAGATCTTGACCTCTTATACTTTTGCCACACTAAAAATGTACTAAAATGTTTTTAAAATAATTTTTTTTATTTTGTATAACATCGAGCCATCGTATAAGTGCAATAAGGCACTCCAAGGTGTGTGTTATTGTGTAATAACGTCACTCCTTGGTGGAAACACTCGGCTTCGCCTCATGCTTCAACCCACCCCAGGAGTGATGTTATTACATGATAACACACACCTTGTCGTGCCTTATTGCTTAATTAAAACCTTGGAGAGTGTATAATGCTAGGCAACGAGGATGAATACTACCATGAAAGATCTTAGTTATGCAAATAGATTGAAAGAGCTAGGTTTGTTTTCTCTTCAATATAGAAGACTACGAGGAGATCTGTGTTTAGTTTTGGGGGCACTAGAAAACCCTGACCTGTGAGACTGTTTGGATCTGAACATGATTGACTCTGATACTAGATGCCATAGTCTACAGTTAAGGGGCGATAATCATCATATCAAGAAGAGAGCCACGTGGTTCAACCTGAGGGTGGTATCATTCTGGAACTCCCTGCCACTCAATACGTGGGAAGCAAGAACATAACCTATTTCAAAAACAAGCCTGATAGATTTTGCTCATCCCATGGTATTCAGGGATATCAGACATATCATTTTGGGGCAAGCTAGAAAGAGCAAATAGCCTTATTAAGCCTGCAACCACCTATGATACCTATGAAGGCAGTCAGAACAGCAAGGCCCGAACTGAGGAAAAGATAGCCAACTCAGTTAAGAAGGGGATAAAACCTTTTTAGGTACACCAGGGGAGCAAAGGAAGACTAAGGGAGGGATAGTGAGGCTTAATAAAGGGAGGGGTGGGCAGAGGGTGATCTGAAAGGCAGAGATACTAAACAAATGTTTTTGCTCAGTATTTACAAATGAAGAGGGGAGGTACCTAAAACAAACAATAGAAACACTCTGGATACAGAAGTTGATACCAGCCCATTTACAGAAGAAAGGGTTCTGAAAGAACTCCTAAAACTGAAGGTGGACAAAGCAGTGGCCTGATGGATTCATCCCAGAATTTCAAAAGAACTACGGTAGAACTAGAGACACCACTGACTACCCTCTTTAACAAATCATGGAAGGATGGGGTGGTACCCGAGGACTGGAGGAGGGCAGATGTGATTCCCTTCACAAAAGTGGGAGCAGGGCAGAAGCTGGAAACTACAGACCTGTTAGTTTAACCTCAGTGATAGGGAAAATGATGGAATCACTTCTGAAGGAAAGAACTGTCGAGTACCTAGAGGCCAGAGGGGCACAGGACCCAAGGCAGCATGGATTCACAGTGGGAAGGTCATGCTAGGTGAATCTGATAGATTTCTTTGACTGGGTGACCAAAGTAGTAGATCAGTGAGGGGCTGTGGACATGGCCTACTTAGACTTTAGCAAGGCATTTGACTCAGTCCCACACAAAAGATTAATAGACAAGTTAGCCAGCCTAGGAGTGGGTCCCAAGATGATAGCCTGGGTAAAGAATTGGCTGGAGAATAGAACACAGAGGGTAATAGTAAATGGAGTCCACTATGAAGAAAGGGGGTTACTAGTGGGGTGCCGAGGGTTCAGTATTAGATGGTCCTCTTCAATGTCTTTGTGCTTACATTGCAGAGGGATTGGAAGGAAAAGTATGTCTCTTTGCAGATGACACAAAGATCTGCAACAGAGTTGATGCACAAGGTGGGGTGGAAAGGATGAGAAGGGACTTGGCAAGGTTAGAGGAATGGTCAAATGTATGGCAACTTAGATTTAATGCTAAGAAGTGCAAGGTAATGCACCTGGGAAACAAAAACCCAGGGGAAGAGTACACAATGGGGGGTGAGATACTAACAACAACAAAAATGGAAAGGGGCCTGGGGGTAGTCATATCAGATGACTTAAAGGTGGGCAAGCAATGTGAGAGGGAACTAGGGAGGGCTGGGGGGATACTGGGATGCATAGGGAGAGGCATCACCAGTAGAAAACAGGAAGTTGTTATCCCTCTGTACAGACAGCTGGTGAGACCCCATCTGGAGTACTGTGTGCAGTTCTGGAGACCCACTCTCCGCAAGGACATAGACAAGATGGAAGCTGTCAGAGGGCAACTAAAATGGTGCAGGGTCTGCACTGGAAGACATATGAAGAGAGACTAAAGGAGCTTAATATGTATAGCCTCGAGAAAGGAGGGAGAGGGGGACATGATAGAAACTTTCAAGTACCTCAAGGGATCAACAAAGTCCAAGAGGGTGGCATCTTTCAAAAAAGGTGTGCAAGAACAAGGGGCACAATTTGAAGATGAGGCAGCTCAGAGGTAATGTAAGGAGTATTTTTCACAGAGAAGGTTGTGGATGCATGGAGCGGTCTTTCAGAAGGGTTGTGGAGTCAAAAACAGTGGTTGAATTCAAGCATGCATGGGACAGCCATAAGGCAATTCTAGGGGGTTGGGGTAGAAAGAAGTAGGCTGCTGGTTAACTAGGATCTGCAGCTTATCCATTAGGTAGGGAAATGGGCAGACTGGGTGGGCCAAGCGGTCCTTATCTGCCGTCAAATTATATGTTTCTATGAATCCTTGTGTAGCAACATACATCCCAATCTGACTGCCTGTTTGTGTCTTTTGCTTTCCTCCACATCTTGTCACATTTCTTTTTGTGTGTTTAATTTTAAGCTGTACCACATAGCATTATTAACTATCATCCATTGTTTTCCTCACTGAGGCATATTTGTTGCATACTGCCTTAAATTCTTGATAAAAATAGCTCCAGGCATCAGAAACCATAGGTATCAAACTGGGTCTTTTCCAATCAGTGTATTCTAATCCAGCATATATGAGATGAAATCAGAATTTGTGTAGACCCTGTGAGTAATAGTTCTTAATGACTGAAGGCACCAATCCTTAGCTCTGAGACAAAATATACTTCAGTGATTGCTAAAACAGTCTGGTAAAACACTACTAGGTTTGTAATTCTCAGGTCTGCATGTAAAAATCAAGTCTGTCAGAGTGCAAGAAACCAGCGTCTTGTAAATAATTCTAGTGAACTCCTTGGGCCAATCCCAGGTTTGCTTGGAAACCCATCAGGCTTTGGTAGAAATTTATTGAGGGTGAATTTACATTGAAACCCCCTAAAATCAATAATTTGTGTGTCGATTTATACTTCTCAAGCAAATCCTGTAAATCCTCAAAAACATTTAATTTGGATTTGGCGGGTGATACAAACTGGCTAATGAATTAGGTTCAGCATGTGGCAATTTAACTTCCAAGACCAATAGTTCTAACCCTTCCACCCCCCTAAACAAATTTAACTTCAGTAGCTGGTAACCCAGTCTTCCCATATATCAGTAATCCACCACCTTTTTGTTTGGTCTCTGCATCTCATTTGGTAGCCTTCTATGTTCCACTGAAGTCAGTCACTTTTGAATTTAGCCACATTTCAGATATTATTATTATTAAGTACTGTTTATAACACAGCTTCCATGCCTTAGCATTATGCAGTTTTTGAATTAAGCTTTTAGAATTGAACTGGACAATAGAAAAGTATTTTCCGGTCAGAATCTCCGCAGTCAGACGATTTCCATCTAATGGGCCTGGGTTTGGATGTATGTCTCCACATGTTAGTGGAAACATACACCAACACATCTTAAGGGGTTTGAGTTTATTTAAATTTAATTTCACACATTAACAGACCATAATGCATACCTCTCAGCCTGCTAGGACCAAAATCAGGGACGGCTCACTCCAAAAATTAGGGACAAATGACTAAAATCAGGGACACCATATTTTACTCAGCTTGGCACCACACTACCATGAGGAGACGATGTTTGGGGACTGGCAGACAGTGTGGCACAGGCATGGCATCAGCCAGGGTCACTTTGAAGCAGTAGCTGGTGCATTGATGACAAACTACAGTATCTGTCTGAGACTGGGCACAGATAAATGTACCAGCCACTGCTATTAAATTATTCTGGCAATGGTGCCATGCCTGTGCCAGACTGTCTGCCACTCCTCAAAAGATGTGATGGATGTAGGTATGCAGTCAGAAATTATGACATTTAATTACCTCATCCTATATAACATGGCACAGATAGTTACAGGTTCTATATGTGTGTGTATATATATATATATATATTTATATACACACACACACACACACACACACACACACACATATACATATATATATATGTTTTTAAGTTAAACATTTGGTAACCAGGAAAGGCACTCTGAGCCTAGGCTCTATTCAGGTGTGACCGGGGAAGGAGAAGAGGAATTACAAATCATATACAACATACTATAATCTACAATACAGCATGGTTTTGTAAACAGCAGGTAGAAGAGCAGTTACAGAGTAATAACTTTAAGCACATGGTAAGGATACATTTCAGAGACATAAGTGCTGAGGTTGGCCAATGTAGCAGTATGGCATTGAGGGCTGCTTCGTAAGTGTGTTAGAGGTAGAGGGCTAGAAAAGCCAGTAGGGTGGAATTGGAATGGTTCAGTTGGACAGAGATGGGGGGGGGAGGAGAGGAAGGAGGAACAGTTGTTGCTTGAATGCGAGATGGGAGGAGGAGTTCCTGATGAGGGGGAGAGTTTGTTCCATAGACTGGGTAGCCGATACATAGATACATAGACAGTGTCGGCAGATAAGGGCCTATGGCCCACCCAGTCTGCCCATTTGAGCTTGTAAGTTCAGTTTATGTTTTCCTAGAAGTCTGTTGCCCCTTACCCCTTACCTCCAGAATTCCTTTGTCTATCCCATGCATTCTTAAATCCCATGATTGTTTCAGCCCCCATCACTTCCTCTGGCAGGGTCTTCCACTTGTCCACC
Organism: Neoceratodus forsteri; assembly: GCA_016271365.2. NCBI lineage: Eukaryota > Metazoa > Chordata > Ceratodontiformes > Ceratodontidae > Neoceratodus > Neoceratodus forsteri. The sequence goes on along the minus strand of CM057451.1, from coordinate 480,349,520 downwards.
ACCTGTTCTGTGAAGAAATTCTTCCTCATGTTTCCTCTGAATCGCCCTCCCTTCAACTTCATCCCATGCCCTCTAGTCCTGGAACATCTTTTTCACTTAAAAATAGTGTATTCCTGCACCCTGCTCCTCCTTGTAAGATACTTGTATGTCTCTATCATATCCCCTCTCTCCCTCCTCTCCTCCAGGGAGTACATATTCAGTTCCTTCAACCTGTCCTTATAGAACTTGTGATGCAATCCATGTGCCATCTTTGTTGCCCTCCTCTGAACCTTCTCTACCCTGTCTATGTCTTTACGTAGGTAAGGTCTCCAGAACTGTACACTGTACTCCAGGTGGGGCCTCACTAGTGTCTTGTATAGTGGAATTATGACCTCCCTTTTCCTGCTGGTGATGATCCTGCCTATGTGTCCAACATCTATTTGCTTTACCTGCTGCCTTGTCACACTGTTTCCTACCTTGAGGTCATCAGAGATAATAACCCCAAGATCCGTTCCTACTTGGTGCATGCTATATCCTCACTCTCCAACTGATATATTGTGCCAGGGTTTTGTGCCCCATATGCATTATCTTGCACTTTTGCATTGAATTTCAACTGTCAACCCCTGACCATTCTTCAAGTTTCTGCAGGTCCTCTCATTCTGTCTACACCCTCTGGTGTGTCTACTCTGTTACAGAGCTTTGTGTCATCAGCGAACAGTGAAATTCTGCCTTCTAGGTCCTGCGCAATGTCACTGATGAAGATGTTGAACAGGACCGGTCCCAGCACTGATCCCTGTGATACCCCACTGGTCACTCTTCCCTCTGTGGAGTGACAGCCATTTACCACCACCCTCTGTGTCCTGCCACCCAGCCAGTTACCTACCCACCACACTACTGTCCTGCCCACACCTATATTCCCCAGTTTGTGTAACAGTCTTCTTTGTGGCACAGTGTCAAAGGCCTTGCTGAAGTCCAGATAGGCCATGTCCACTGCCCTCCCCTGATCCACCTCCGTAGTCACCCAGTCAAAAAATTAAACAGGGTTGGTCTAACAAGACCTCCCCCTGGTGAAACCATGCTGCCTTGGGTCCTGTAACAACCAGATGTTCCACCAATCTCTCCTTCAGTAGTGCTTCCATGATCTCCACTACCGAGGTGAGGCTGACAGGTCTGTAGTTCCCCGCTTCCTCTTTGTTCCCACTTTTGTATAAGGGGACTACATCTGCTGTCCTCCAGTTTTTGGGTACCTCCCCTGTTTCCAGTGACTGGCTAAACAAGATAGCCAGAGGTTCAGCCACCACCTCTCTTAGTTCTTTAAGGACCCTGGGGTGCACCCCATCTGGCACCATTGCTTTATCAACTCATTACTTCCAGTTCCTTCAGGACCCTTTCTCGTGTAAAGGGACTTGTGTCCATTTCTGCACCATTCTCACCCCCTTGTACTCCCTTCAGACCCATTACCCTCCTCTTCCTCAGTAAAGACTGAGCAGAAATACCTGTTCAATATGTCAGCTTTACTGTTGTCATCCTCCACGCGGCCCCCATCCTCCCCCTTCAGTCTCACTATCCCTCCCTTTGCCTTTCTTTTTTCACTTATGTACCTGTAAAAGGTTTTGTCCCCTCTACCCACTGATTTTGCAATGTGTTCTTCTGTCTGAGCTTTGGCTTCCTTACTGACCCTCCTGCCTCCCTTTGCTTCTCCTGGTACTTCTCTCTCCCCTTCTGCCTGTGTCTTTTGTATTGCCTGAATGCAATCTTTTTGGCTTTCACTTTCTTTGCTACCTCTTTGGAAAACCATAATGGTCTCCTCTTCCTTTTCCTTTTGCTAACCTGCTAATGCATAATTCTGTTGCTCTTGTAATCCCCATTTTAAATATCGCCCACTGTTCCTCAACCCCTGTTTCCTGCCCCATTCCCCTTAATGCCTCTTTCAAGTATCTCCCCATTTTCTCAAAGTCTTCCCCCCTAAAATCCAGGATACATGTTTTTGTGTGGTTTGGTTCTGCTCTTTCTGTGATTTCAAACCACAATGACTGGTGGTCACTGCTTCCCAGGTACTCCCCCACTGTTACCCCATCACACTGTCCCTGTTTGTGAGCACAAGGTCCAGTATTGCCTTCTGCCGAGTTGGTTCCATGACCAGTTGCTTGAGGAAGGCACCTGAAGGAGTCCAGGATAAATCTGCTCCTAGTTGATGCTGCTGCTGGGATGCTCCAGTCCACGTCTGGAATATTGAAGTCTCCAACCAGTACTACCTCACCCTTGTCTGCCATCCTTTGGATGGCTAGCATCAACTCCTATCTGTTTCTTCCTCCTGGGCTGGTGGTCTATAGACCACACCTGTGCAGATGGCTAGCCCCATTTTCCTTTCAAGCTTAACCCACAGTATCTCTCCCATATTTTGTTCCTCCTGGATCTGTGTGGCCCTTATGTCATTTTTCACATACAGTGCCACTCCTCCTCCCTTCCTACCTGCCCTGTCTCTTCTGAATATGTTGTAGCCAGGTATGGCCATCTCCCAGTAGTGGTTATCATGATAGGAGAAGGTGGCTTTGCCAGCCGAGGAGGATGGATGGGGCGGAGTGAAATATCTTTCATTTCTATGCCTCAGTTCATAAGGGACTGACAGTCTGGGAAGAGAGTTTCCATTAGGTAGGAGGAAGCATGTTAAACCAAAATTTGACAATGAGATTGAGGGAGTGTATATAACGTCTGTGGGACAGCTGGGTGAGTCAAGAGGGAGTAAAGATTACAGTGGTGAGTACGAAGGGGCAATTAGTTGTGAAATGGCAGAAAGAGTTAAGTAGGGTATTGAGCCTGGACCAGGTGGTTGTGGGGCAGAGCAGTAGACCACATCTGCATAATTGAAGATGGGGAGGACCATTTGGACAAGATTTCCCATTGGGCAGGTAGTGGGAGAGAGTCTCTGTGACCATACAGCATGCCAAGTTTGGGGCATAGTTTAGAGGCAATAGCATCGATGTGTGTTTGAGAAGGATAAATGGGGGTCCAGCCAAATGCCCAGGTATTTGTACTTGGTAACCTGATCAAGTGGGGAGCCGTCCAGCGAGGTGATGGGGAGGGGGGATGATCTGCACAGTTTCTGTGCTGTACCAAAAACCATGGATACAGTTTTGGAGGTGTTTACTTTTAATTGGTTTTGTCTGAACCAGTGCTGAATGTTGAAGTCATTTTGGAAGGTGGCTTGAGCTTTGAGTACTGAAGGGCCAGAGGAGAAGAGAATAGTGTCATCCTCATACATGTGTATGCTGGAATTGGTGCAGGAGGAAGGGAGGTCATTAATGAAGAGGGAAAAGAGGATGGGACCAAGGACAGAACCATGTGGCACACCCACTGAGATTGGGAGGGAAGTGACATCAGTGATTTTGACAGATTGGAGCCTATTGGAAAGATAGGATTTAAACTATTGGATGGTGATGGGGTGAGCCCTGCTGCCTTGAGTTTAAGTAGGAGGAGAGGGTGGGAAACCGAGTCGAAGGCCTTAGCCAGGTCGACAAACACTGCAGCAGTTATGAGGCCATGGTCAGAGGCCGTGAGTTTGTGATTTGTGACTCGTAGGAGGAGGAAATAGTAGAATGCTGTTTTCAGCTGTGATTGATGGGGAGAGGAGATTGTTTGTAGTGAGGTAATCTTGACAGTCCTGAGTGGGCCAGGGATACCAGGCAGAGGGGTCACCACCTTGTGGAGGAATAATGTAGGCTGTTTTCAGGCCTGAGGGACCGAACCTGAGGAAAAGGAGAGATTTAGGATGTGTGTGAGGGGTTTGGAAATGGCTGGAGCCGAGATCTAAAGGATCTTGGTGTGACTCCCATCTGGGCTAGATTTGGTGATGTTCAGTGAATGGAGGGCTTTGAGCACTTCTTGTTTGAAGATGGGGTGGGATTGGTAGTTGTTGTTGCAGTGGGGAGAGGGAGTGATGGAGATAAGAAGAGAGGGTCCAGGTGATACGGCACAGGAAGTGAAGAATTTGTTGAGTGTATCAGGAGTGTGGATGTGGTCGGACTCTGAAACAGGGTGCCCATTATCCAAGAAGGCAGGGGCACTGGGCTGGGCTGGTACATCAAGCAGTGAGTGTACAACTTTCCAGAATTTGGAGGGTTGAGTGTGAGAGAGTTGTGACCTGAAGTAGTCTGCTTTGGCTTGCCTGATGGCCTTGGTGCAGGCATTTCGGAGGTTATTTTAGGTTTGCCTGTTTTGAGGGGTTGGGTGGGATTTGAAGGCAGACCAGGCTTTTATCCTGGCTTTGTATTTGGCTAGATGGAGCCGAGATCCATTGGTGATGGATCTTCTTGACCCTGGACTTTTTCAGAGGGGCATGGAAGTTCTAGATTTTAGTGAATATGTGCAGGAAACTGGAAAGATCATTGTTGACATTTGGGGCTGTGTACACCTGTTCCCAGTCTGCATGTCTAAGGTTGGAATGAAGAGATTCAGCGTCAAGAGCATTTTGCAGGTGACTGTTAAGGTACTTGGGGGCAGATTTGGGCATGTACGTTTATATATTGACCTTCTACACTATGAAAAACAGGTTTCACTGACTTGGGAGGGATGATAAAGCCAGAAGCCCAGAACATTGCCAACTCAGTGAAACTATTTTTTTTTTTTAGTGCAGCAGGCTCTTTATGTAAATAAATATATATTGTTTATTATTGTGAATTTATCACCCACCCAAGTTACAAGCCACTTACACTTACCTCAGTAAAAGGATCACACACTGACTGTCAGTCTCTAAAAATCAGGTTCTCCCTCTCTTTCCTTGTCCTCTGACCCTGTGCTGGTTCTGAGTCCTGGCTGCTGCTGTTAAAACAAACTTGTCTCTTGCTGCCATGGGCTGCTGGCAGAAGCTGCTATGCTCAGTGATTATGCTCTTTTTGTGAAAAATAATGCTGTTTTAGATTTATGCAGCTCCCTAGGGCTGCCACAGCTGGTGCTGGCAGTGGCTGGCTGTTGTTCTACATTCTCTGGCATGACTGGCACACTCATGGTAGTTGGCTGAGCTGATAGGATCCTAATCGGCGGCTCTGTGTTGTCTCTCCTCTTCAGTGTCTGCAAGTTGTATTTCCTGTCCAGCACTCTGGAACTCTCCTCGGCTGTCTGGCATCCAAAAGTGCTGGAGGGGGGGGACTATATATCCCACAATTGTGGACCTGAGGGGGGGAACAGATAATGTCAGGCTGTTGGGGCAGAAGTGAGAAAATCACAGATGGACTGGTCTTGTTTGGTGAGTGCACCTGATTGGCTGATGTACGCTCATGACATTGGATGGCACACACAGGAAATGTAGTGGGGGAAAAAGAAAATATGCACAATCTGGTCTGAACCACCTCTGAATGAACCGATGTGATGGTGTCCACCAAATAAAGAAATGCAAGGGGTGAATCAGGACACTGGAACCCTTGAAATTAAATCGGGATTTCCCAGAAAAATCAGGACAGTTGAGAGGTATGCCATAATGTAAGATACAGGTTCTCCAATTTGTGGGTCTCAGGTCCTTGCCAATAATATCTAAGCAACAAGCCCTGAGAACTGCCAGTTTCATGAAATCATGTCTCACCTTTCCAGGCATTACCTTGTGATTAACAGTCACTCTTTTTTAATCCATTAGCTGGAACATGCAAATGAATATATGTTCCAAATCTAAAACTTAACCAATCCCATGAGAATTGCCAAAAATTAAAGTTTTCCCTTTGGGAGATCCTTAGATCTACTACCCTCCCCAACAGATCAACAAGACCCCACCCATAACCAGCCTAATTTCATCCCATCACTAATACTAATCTACAGTTTTACAAACATTCTATATATACAAGAAGACAAGAAAGTGTAAAACTTAGATCCAGCATAAAGAAAATACAGTATCAGCATGGTTGAAAACAACCCAAGTGAACTGTTTGTTAAACAATAAACTAGTAGAAATGTTGCCAGTGCATACAGCTTTAATTTAAAGAACTAGTGTACTGCCTGAAATTAATACTAACTTTCAAAAATAGTGAACTATTATTTCTTACACTGGAAGTGTCCCTTCCCCCCCCCAACCGCCTTTGCTAATTAAAAGATTTTCTACCATCACAATACTTAATGTGATGTATGCAACAGCAGTCTACCTGGAGATTGACATACTGCAGCTGTTCTGTTCCTCCTCACATCATTAGCTCTCTGACCTCACTGTCTGTGATGTCACAACTGACCAAGAAGTGCAAATCACTTGCAGGAAGATCAGTCACTTGTGATGTCACAGTCAGTGAGTGTCACACAATGCTGATGTGGTGTGAAGAATAGAACTAGATATGTCAGTTTCAGGTAAAGTCAGATCTTTATATCACTCCTAATACTTATCTGGTAGCCCATCCACTAATGAGGAAATGGAAAAAAAAAGATACTTCAGAAATAAAAAGCAACAATTGTCTACTTTTAAAAGTTAATAACATTTTCTGTGTATTAATTTTGATGCTACTACCTCTTTAAATCACATTCAGTGTTTTTAATCTGTCCTTTTGCTTACTCTGTTGGCTATTTATTTGACAACAGTTCAAGATAGACTTAGGAAGAAGATGACTGAATTAAAACAAATAAACACTACACATCATAATGTATGAGTAATCATGCTCAGCTCCCCAGCGGTTTCCATCTCAGTGTTGAAATGATACCATGGACTTCTGGAGCTTCGTTCTTGAGGTCTGTATTATCATCTCACCCCTCAATAGAAACAAACACCATAATAGACAGGAAATCAAAAGTAACAAGGCTATAATTCCATCAAGAGATTCTGGTGACATCATAAACCATGAGAGCATAGAGGATAATGTACTTTATGATCTTTGATTAATAACCATGCTGTAAAACACTTGAGGGTGCCATGACATCAGTGTAAACCTCTAGAGCACAGATCGAAAGGTTTTCAGATGTCATGGCAATCTTAAGAAGTGTTTTCGGCATGGTTGATACGCCTTTAGGCGGCCAGTAACTTATCCCTCCTAACCTGATCCTTCCACCTTCCCATTCTGCTTTTTCTGCTATATTTCTCATGTTTACTTATTTCTTCAGGGGATGTTGTTCAAGGATTAGTGGGGTAACGTCCCTCTATTGCTAAGGTAATTTGTCTATAATTTATAATTAATAATTTGATGTATACTGTGTGTAGTTTTAGAAGTCTCTGTTAAGTTACTAAAGTAATGTTTATTTATCTTTTAAGTGAGGCATGAATGGGTATTGCTGTATGTTTTTTGTTGATTACTTATGGCATTATTTTTGTGTATTGCATTTTAATTCAATAAAATGTTATTGATAAAAAAAGACCATACATTATATTTTATAGTGTATGGGCTACCAAGATTGTGTAATCACAGATTGAATTACTTACTGTACTGAATTACTTTACTGAACATTGATTGTTGCGAGCATTCCATTTTGTTAGAACATTGTTGTGAGCATTCCGTTTTGTTATACCATTGATATAACATACTCAAGAAGGGTTAGCAACAGAGTGATATCATAACGATGACAACGATACAATGATAGCAAGGTTGTAATATGCTTGATTTCAGTTAATAATAAGGGCTCCCCATACATTTTAAATGGTTCATGATGTCTTCAGAATCCCTCGATGGAATGACAAGTCTAGTTACTGCTGCCAACACACCAGAAAGGCTACACATGAAAGGGTGCTGGAATAAACTGCAAAACAAGTATGTAAACAAAGAAATCCCACTCACCACCCCAAAGTTAAGGAGACTGCTTGGGTTTCTTATAAAGTGCTTCATTTTATTCATGTGTAATGTGCAAACATTCTGATGCATTTCAGAACTGCAATAGTTCCTCCTTCAAAGGATCTAACAATTGAATGAGGAGCACACATTTTAAATTTCTTTAGTCTCCACAAGTATTGAAAATGATTCTTATACTATCAGACTTACTATTAATCTTAATTTTTTGTAGATTTATGCATTGAATACCATATTTTTTCATTAATTTCACTGTTTCATGCACTTTGTGTGTTTTTTAAATTTGTTTCATGATGCTGAGTGATGATGGCATCAGTCCTCTGCTATAAAATGTGTGCTCCTCATTCAATTGTTAGATCCTTGAAGAAGAAATTATTGCAATTCCAAAATCGTCAAGATGTTTGCACATTGCACAGGAATAAAATGAAGCACTTTATAAGAATCTGAGCCGACTACTCGGGGTGGCAGTGTGATTTCTTTGTTTACATCCTAGTTACTGCTGGCTTCCTGTTACTTTTTCTCATTTATGGAACACTCAAAACATTCCATCTCATAATACCATTGACCTAGTGTCAGAATGATGGTATTAGGCCTTTTTGATGGTATTATGAGTTTTTGATGTCACTGATTCACTATGGGAAAAATGACAACCATATGTTACAGCCTTGTTGTGTATGGTTGGTCACACATTATTCTATACATTTTCTATACTTATTAGATTTTTTGAAAGTTGCCCTATGATATCGAGGCTCTTTATAACACTTTCTGGTGCAATTCATTTATTCATTTTGACAGGTTTGGGGCTACTTTTTGATTCAGGAAGGACTGACTTGCATTTGCATTTTTTAACCATGCAAACACTGCATGATTTTTTTTTTATTATTTCCAAATATGTAGTCACTAAATAGTTTGATACTGTTTATTGGACCACCATATAACTTATACAAAGATGATATAGTATGCAAGCTTTCTTGGCCACACATGTCAATTTCTCAGGTGCAAACCTGTGTGCTCCCAAACACTTGTGTACTATAGCATTTGTATACAAGACATATGTTGTTCCAGTAAGAGGTATCAAGCTACACAGTGACTCCTGTTTAATATATTTATTTAGACTTTGGTAACTGGGCTGGGCTCACTGGGATAAAGCCCATTTACAAGGGCCACCAGGCATCATACGAAAAATATAGCGTATAGATAGTGCCAAGTGAGTAACATATGGCTATAATCTTCCTTTATTCCAAAATGTCGACAGCAAGAATTATAGATGAAGGGAGTGCTTTCAACCAATTACTCTCAACCGATCAGAGGCTCCTATACTCTGCCTGTGCGACAGTCTTATTCTGTGAAGAGTGTCTCATGCACAGCTCCTGGAAATGGATATATTCCAGTAAGTTTTTTTAAATATCAATATATTATTGATGGAGGTTGATCAATAATGTAGTAATACTGCACTGAGACCACTCTTACAGTTGTCAGAGTGGTCTCACTGACATCCTTAGGGTATCAGAACTGCTCACCTTCGGTTTGCAGTTCTCATACCTTAAGAATGCACATGAGCCCACTCTTACAACCATAAGAGTGGTCTCGGCAGTAGTGTTAGCATACAGCATATTGTAGCATGTATATCATACTAAGGCAGTTAGGTGCTAGGAGGCTGTAAAGCCCATAATAGCACCACAATCAACTATAATATCCAAAATTGTTATTGTTAATAATGAATTTGTCAAGACGATTTTTAAATATTGTTTTGTTAGTACTACTAATGATTTCAAAAGGAAGGATCTTCCAGGGATTAATTATCCTTTGAGTAAAAAAAAATTCCTATTCTTATGATAAAATCGAGACCTACTTAACTGTAATGGATGGCCTCTGGTATTATGTATATTATTCTTGAATACAAAGCCCATTTCTGAAAAATAGGTATGATCATTTATGATATCAAACATATACAAAAGATCCTCAAGATGCATATAAGGACAAGGATATAAGATTTAACTGTTCCAATCATTTATTATATGAAATATTATTAATACCCTGAATATTTTTAGTAAAGATCCTCTGAATTTTTTCCAATGTAGCTATTTCCCCTTTTTTATATGGACTCCAGAGTTGGGATGAGTATTTCAAATGTGACCTAACATAAGCCCGAAAGAGTGGTAACATAATTTCTTGACTTCTTGATTTAATATTTCGTTTGATAGACCATACAATTCAATTGGATTTATTAAGGGCTTCATTAATCTGTTCGCTATAACTTAGGTTATTCGAGATTTGAATACATAAACCTTTTTCATCTGTTATATCCTCCAGCAGTATCCCATTTAATATGTACACAGCCGAGGGATTATTAAAGCCAAAGTGCATAATCTTAAATTTTGAGGCATTCAATCTCATTCCCCATAATTCGACCCAGTCTGATATACTACATAAATCAGGTTAAATTTTGGAAATATTATATTCACTATCACAAGGGCAACCAGGTTTGACATCATCTGCATATTTAATTGTATCACAGAAACAGGTTTTAGTAAGATCTGCAATAAATATTTGAAAAAGACATGGTCCCAACACAGAACCCTGAGGGACCCCACTGGTTACAGATCTTGAAATGGATAAGTGGCCATTTATTAGAACTCTTTGGGACCTATGTAACAACCACTTATCTATCCATTTAATGATATATCTGTTTATGGTAGTGTCCAGTAATTTAACAATTATTGCCTGATGGGCCATAACATCAAATGCTTTACTAAAATCAAGACATATAATATCCCAAGGCATACCAATGTCAGTGTTCCCTATTAACTTTTTCATAAAAACACATTAAATTACTAATACATCCTCTACCTTTTTTAAACCCGTGTTGTTTGATATCTATTTATTAAGAGTTTCACCAATAAGGTCTTTTATGATGCTTTCCAATACTTTGCAGACAGATGATGTCAGACTAATAGGGCGATAGTTCTCCCAAACAGATCGAGAGCCCTTTTTAGAAATAGGGATTACATGAGCTGTTTTCCACTCATTTGGTACAAAGTTGTATTTCAAGGAATTTTCAAACAATAAACATAATGGACACGAAATATAATCTGCTAGAAGATATAAGAAATGGCCACTTATTCCATCAGGCCCAGGGGAGCATTTATTCTTTATCAAAAAAAAGTTTGTGCCGGCCCGGTGGCGCTGAGGGCTGAGGCGCTGGTCGCTACACTTCAGGCCACGCCGGGCGACACCCATGTTCGAACGGGCACGGGTTGCCGGGGTCGGCGGGAGGAGATGGATCCAGCATCCAGAGGACTGCTCCATCTCCGGGTTGGGATTCGGTGGCTGGAAGCTTGCCTGACCCTAGCGAGGTTGGGGATCGACAGCACGCAGCCGCAAGCTAAGGGGCGGACGGAGGGCAGACGCTGATTCAGCGGCGCATGCTCAGTCACACGCCATTGCATCGCCATGACCGCCGGAGGAAAACAAAGAAAATGGAGTCTGGCAGCGACGTCGGCTCCCCGGCGCCATTCCTGGAGAATGCCTCCCTGGCATGGATCCGCTGGGGTGGTTGAGTCACTCCCCACCACTCTGCCGCGAAGGGTAAGTCGCGAGGTGCAGAAGGGAGGGGGTCTCATGTCTTGGGATGGCGCCGGGGGAACGACGGAGTGCGGGGTGGGGGGGGGGTTGTAGCTGGAGAAAAATAACATCCTAAAAAAAAAAAAGTTTGTCCCGAAACATATCTACAGATATAGAAATTAATAGATCATTATCCACCAATATATTTGCATCAGGTCCATTACTTTTTGTGCTAAACACCTCACAAAAGTTTTCACTAAAGAGATTAGCCATATCGCCGGGATCATGATAAAGTTGGGAATCTTGCAAGAGAGGTCCTACTAAACACGTAGGTTTCTTAAGAGAATTAATATATGAATAAAATATTTTGCTGTTATCTTTTTTTGCAGTTCTCACTAAATTTAACTCCCAAGCTTTTTTAACTTTTCTAATCATATTTTTGCATTTTTTTGTTGTTTAATATATGCATTCCAATGTTCAATAGTATGAGATTTTGAATAAACTGAATATTTTCTTGATTTATGCTGTAAGACCCGTCGAATTTGTGTACACAGCCGTTTAGGTTTAGATTTCTTACTAGCTTGCTTGATTATAAATGGGATATGTTTATCCCTTAAGTCCAAAATAGTTTTATGGTAGAAATTCCAACTACCCTCAGGGTCACAAGTTACCATGTTACTAGCCCAATCAATTTCCATAAGTGAAGTAGTTACACTTTGCAGATCAACTTTATTAGAGGTGGCAGAAAACTACAGGCCTGTCAGCCTGACATCGGTGGTGGGCAAGGTGATGGAGGGCATTGTCAAGGAGAGGCTGGGGACCTGGAAAAGTCAGGGTGCCTGGGCGATACACAGCATGGATTCATCCTGGGAAATCGTCAGACAAAGCTTGTGGAGTTCTATGACTGAGTGACGAAAGTGCCTTGGACCTGCAGACCAGTGGATGTCCTCTTTCTAGACTTCAGCAAGGCATTTGACTCTGTTTCTCACATGGGCCTGTTGGATAAGCTGGGAGAAATGGGGGTGGGGAACCAGATAATCAAATGGTTAGGCAATTGGCTCCAGGACTGGACCCAGAGGGTCGTAGTTAGTAGGATAGTCTCATCCCCAAGGAGGGTCATTAGTGGGGTCCCACAGGAATCAGTCCTTAGGCCCCTCCTGTTCAATGCCTACATCTCTGACATAAGGACAGGTATCAGGAGTGAGATGAATCTCTTTGCGGATGACTCAAAACTGGGGGCGGTGGTGGATGGGGAGGAGGGGAGGGTGGCCCTACAGGGGGACCTGGAGGCTCTGGAAAGATGGTCTAGAAAGTGGAAGCTGAGGTTCAATGCAGGGAAATGCAAGGTACTGCACCTGGGGGCCAGAAACCTGGGCCAAGTGTACACCCTGGGGGGGGAAGTGCTACAAGTCTTGATGGCTGAGAGGGACCTGGGGGTGGTGGTGGATGTCAAGATGAACAACTTGGAGACCTGTAGGAGAGCAGCAGCCAAGGCCAACAGGATGCTGGGATACATCGCTAGGGGGATCACCTCCAGAAGGATGGAAGTGATACTCCCTCTGTATAACTGCTTGGTGAGGCCGCACCTCGAGTACTGCATGCAGTTTTGGAGGCCACACTTAAAGAGGGACATTAAACTCCTGGAGAGGGTCCAGAGGAGGGCAACCAAAATGATTTGGGGCTTGGGGGACAGGACCTATGAGGAGAGGCTCGAAGAGCTAAATATGTACACATTGGAAGAGAGAAGAGATTGGGGGGACAGGATAGAGGTCTTCAGGTACATGAAGGGGGTAAATAGGGGAGGAACAGTCATAGTGCTTTGAAGGAAGGAGGAGGGGGCCACTAGAGGGCATGGGTGGAAGCTGGATGGGGGAAGATTCAGGGGAGAAAGGAGGAGGTGCTACTTCACTGAGAGGGTGGTGGAGCCATGAAATCCACTGCCTAGGGGGCTGGTGGAGGCAAAGATGGTGGAGGGGTTCAAGAGGGGGTGGGACAGGTACAGGGGAAGGGTTCTGGAAGCAAAATCCAATGCAGCAAGAATATCCGGAACTGGGAAGGGAGAATCCAGAGAAGGCCAGGGGGGCAGCAAGGTCAGCTCCCAGGGTGGGGCTGACCAAACGAGCAGACGGAAAGACCAAGTAGGCCTATTCTGCTGGCATTTTAGTATGTTAGTATTATACAAATATATTTTAGTCGTATTGTTATTTATGGGAACATATACAGATAGGGAAATAATCAATTGTGTTATGATCGCTGTTACTAATAGGAGATTAAATATTTATTTTATGTATATTTAAATTATTACTATAAAGAACGCGGTCTAAAATATTGTTACCTCTTGTAGGTAGAAGTACGCCCCTGAACTAGATTAAGTTATAGTGCAGAAGCCAAAAATTATTTTCCTGCACTAGAGGTTTCAGTGTCACTTATCGACGATATATCTGCCAGGTTAAAGTCTCCCATACATAATATTCGACCCAATTCACATTCATTCTCAAGTTCCATAATAATACCCTCAGTAACAGCTATATCAGCATTAGGGGGTCTGTAACAAACACCTACTATAATAACTTCAGTGTTAGTAAATATTTTAACCCAAACAGATTCTATAGTTATATGTGGATTTTTTGATTTTATCAGAAATAACAATACAATCAAGTGTACTATCTATTAAAAGGATGACACCACCACCTAATATATTAACCCTATTTAAGGTGAAATGTTTGAAACCTGGTATAAGGCAGTCCCAAGCTGCTTTGTCATCACCCCATGTCTCAGTGATAGCAATAACATTCACTTTATCCTTAATAACCCTTATTTTAAGGTCATCAATCTTATTTTGTAATCCCCTAGCATTAAAATAAAGGAAATTTAGTTGTAGGGCACTACTCTGAACAACAGTAGTAGTGCCTGGGTTAATATTAAGAGGGTCAGGAAAGATCTGTCCCCCCCCGTTGATCTAGTTTAAATGTAAGTTTATATGTTGTGGGAACAAGTCTTTTGAGCAGTCGGTTTAAATGCTTCATTGGCAAGCTTTTAAACTAGTCAAGGGGGGAGGCACTGATAAGCAGCAGGAAAATCCCAGCCTCTCCCTACAAAACAGGGTACTAAATGAGAAAAAGACTGAGGTAGAAAGGTCAGCGGGGGATGCTGCAACAGAAGGTAAAGCCATCAAAAAATGGAGAGCAATGAGTACCAATGCCCGTAGTCTGAGTAACAAGCTCCTGAATTAGTGGCCTTGATGGAGGAGGAACATCTGGATATCGTGGCAGTCACAGAAACATGGTACACAAAACCATGACTGGGACGTAAACATACCAGGACTACACTATCTACAGGAGGGACAGGGAGGGTAAAAGAGGAGGAGGATTAGCTCTTTACATAAGGGAACTAATCAAAGCAACAGAACAAAAGGGAAAACAGGGAGGAGGAGGAGAAGAAGCACTGTGGGTAAATTTGAGACCGGCAAATGGCACCACAATCAAGACAGGGTTAGGTACAGACCCCTTCAGGGGGAAAATGGACAAGGAAATGATAGAAAGTATACTTAGAATGGCAGAAAAAGGAGAGATTGCTGATGGGGTGATCTGAATATGCAGATGTTAACTGGAGTGCAGTTGCAGCAGCCACTTCTGAAGAGTGGGGGGGTTATTCTGATGCTCTACAGGGTGCATGCCTTAGACAACTAGTATTGGAGTCCACTCTGAGAGGGAGCAATCTAGACCTGGTTCTTCAAATGGAGATGAAGAGAGGATCACAGATGTAGAAGTGGGTAGCCATCTGGGAACTAGCGACCATCGAACAGTATGGTTCACAATAAACACAGCAATAGAGTCAAGCCATACAAAGGCAAAAGTACTGGACTTTAGGAGGGCTGACTTTGCCAAAATGGGTAAGTGCCTAAGGAATGCACTAGCAAATGGGCGGAAGGAGGGGTGGAAGAACAATGGGGAAGAATAAAAACTGCCATCACAGAGGTAACAAGCCTTTGTGTGAAGCAGATAAGCAAAATGAAACGATGTAAGAAACCACTGTGGTTCTCAAAGGAAGTGGCAGTGAAGGTTCAAGAGAAAAAGAAAAGCATTCAGGAAGTACAAGGAATCACAGAAGGAGCAGGCCAGAGAATTGTATCAGTTAAAGCAAAAGAAGCTGGGAAGGCAGTCAGAACAGCAAAGGCCCAAACCGAGGAAAAGATAGTCAACTCAGTTAAGAAGGGGATAAACCTTTATAGGTACATCAGGAGCAAAGGAAGACCAAGGGAGGGATAGTGAGGCTTAATAAAGGGAGGGAGGGTGCAGAGGTGACTGTAAAGGCAGAGAGATACTAAACAAATATTTTGCTTAGTATTTACAAAGGAAGAGGGGAGGTACCTAAAACAAACAATAGAAACACTCTGGATACAGAAGTTGATACCAGCCCATTTACAGAAGAAAGGGTTCTGAAAGAACTCTTAAAACTGTAGTGGACAAAACAATGAGGCCTGATGGGATTCATCCCAGAATTCTAAAGGAACTAAGGTAGAACTAGTGACACCACTGACTACCCCTCTTTAACAAATCATGGAAGGATGGGGTGGTACCCGAGGACTGGAGGAGGAGATGTGATCCTCTTCACAAAGGGTAGAGCAGGGCAGAAGCAGGAAACTACAGACCTGTTAGTTTAACCGGTGGTAGGGAAAATGATGAATCACTTCTGAAGGAAAGAATTGTTGAGTATCTAGAGGCCAGAGGGCACAGGACCCAAGGCAGCATGGATTCACAGTGGAAGGTCATGCCAGACAAATCTGATAGATTTCTTTGACTGGGTGACCAAAGTAGTAGATCGGGAGGGCTGTGGACATGGCCTACCTAGACTTTAGCAAGGCATTTGACACAGTCCCACACAAAGATTAATATCAAGTTAGCCAGCCTGGGAGTGGGTCCCAAGATGATAACCTGGGTAAGAATTGGCTGGAGAATAGGACACAGAGAGTAATAGTAAATGGAGCCCACTCTGAAGAAAGAGGTTACTAGTGGAGTACCAGAGGTTCAGTATTAGGACCGGTCCTTTCAATGTCTTTATAAGCAACATTGCAGAGGGACTGGAAGGAAAAGTTTGTCTCTTTGCAGATGACACAAAGATCTGCAACAGAGTTGATGCACAAGGTGGGGTGGAAAGGATGAGAAGGGACTTGGCAAGGTTAGAGGAATGTTCTAATGTATGGCAGCTTAGATTCAATGCTAAGAAGTGCAAGGTAATGCACCTGGGAAACAAAAACCCAGGGGAAGAGTACACAATGGGGGGTGAGATACTAACAACAACAAAAATGGAAAGGACCTGGGAAATCATATCAAATGACCTAAAGGTGGGCAAGCAATGTGAGAAGGCAGCAAGGAGGGCTGGGGGGATACTGGGATGCATAGGGAGAGGCATCACCAGTAGAAAACAGGAAGTTATTATCCCTCTGTACAGACAGCTGGTGAGACCCCATCTGGAGTACTGCATGCAGTTCTGGAGACCCAGTCTCCACAAAGACATAGACAGGATGGAAGCTGTCCAGAGGAGGGCAACTAAAATGGTGCAGGGTCTGCACCGGAAGACATATGAAGAGAGACTTAAGGAGCTTAATATGTATAGCCTCGAGGAAAGGAGGGAGAGGGGGGACATGATAGAAACTTTCAAGTACCTCAAGGGAATCAACAAAGTCCAAGAGGGTAGCATCTTTCAAAAAAAGGGTGTGCAAGAACGAGGGGCACAATCTGAAGATAGAGGGGTGGCTCAGAGGTAATTTAGAGTATTTTTCACAGAGGTTGTGGATGCATGGAGCGGCCTTCTGGAGGAGGTTGTGGAGTCAAAAACAGTGGTGGAATTCAAGCATGCATGGGACAGTCATAAGGCAATTCTAGGGGGTTGGGGTAGGAAGAAGTAGACTGCTGGTTAACTAGGATCTGCAGCTTATCCATTAGGTAGGGAAATGGGCAGAATGGGTGGGCCAAGCGGTCCTTAGTGAAATGTTTGCCTAAAGGTGCAGAACCCCGTCTACTCAGGTGAAGGCCATCCCCAGTAAATGATTCTGGACAATCAACAAATTCCTCCCAATGAGTAATTCATGCAATTTGTTGACCCAAGCACCATTTTCTAAGCCAATCATTGTATTGCTTAATTTTCCTATTTACTGAAGAAGTTGCTCTAGGTATTGGGAGACTTTGGACATAACTGTATCACACTTAAGTTCTGTCAATATATTTGTTAAGGCTATTGTATGTTATTGAACACTAAATATACTTTCCCTACAAATATTATTTATTCCAGCGTGAATAATTACCATGGGATTATCACCTCTATCAGGCAAAATATTGGGGAGCATGCCAGTTATGGCTTGCAGAGTGGCTCCTGAAAAGAAAGAACAGGTCCTATTTACTTTGTCTGGATTACAGACAGGTCTGTCAAGATATTTTATGATAGAATCCCTAAGTACGAAAGTTTGTCTGGGTTTATCTAAATTCCTTACTATACTATGAGCAGGAGAGTCTACAGGGGTGGGGTATGTCCAGAAAATCAATAAGGTCACCTACTGAGAGAGTAACAGCAGCGTTAGAACCTGAGGTTATATTGGTAGTGAGGTTACTGGGAAAACAATATGGTCTTGACAAACAATATCATTTATTACATCACAATTTAAATTGCTACAAGTACTGTCCGTCAAATTCAAAAGAGTTTTCCAAATTTAAGGAAAAAACATTTGCTTTCCTGCCTTTTTCAAAGGCCGTCTATTTTGAACTTCGTACCATGTATCATCGGTACCTATATGTAGATCCTCTTCTCTTCTGCACATTTTATTCACAGTATTCATGCTAAAGGGATCATTCAGGGATAAGGGAGGAAGTGATCTGGAGTTAGCTAGGGAATGTGAAGGCTCATTTACTAATGGGGGAAGGGTCTGAGATGCAGTCTGAGAACTGATAGAGGCTAGACTGAGGCGTCTGGCTAGATTCTAACTCTAGCATACGGGAATTAAATAGTGAAATATCATATAACAGTTCCTCAATTTGTCTACATTTAGCACACAAATATACAAAGTTTGAGAATCCAACTCATTCTCAAGTGTAAACATTAAACATTTTTTACATTGTATCCCCATGTGTCCATCAGTGGTCGTGACCCTGTTGACAGAAGATTGTTAACACAGCTATAATGTGTAAAACAGTAATGTGTACTCTCGTACCTACTATTCAAGGAGACAACAGTACACTATAAGCTAGCCTGCAGCTACAGCCAACTCACGAACACGCCAAACATGTGCCAACTCGTGCTTGCCTTGCTCGCCGCAGGCATCCCTAAATAGTGAGTGCAGACCCAGAAGCACTATCACGGAGTAAGCAACTTGCACTCTACTAATCTTGGACACAAATAGTGTCCTGTTTAAAGAGCACTGCGTTTCCCACTGAGTCTGTGAACTGGCTCTGCTATCAAGAGCTGCTTCCTGCTTTAACTAAAAATGTATGAGACGTGGGCAATAGCAACAAAGCCCACTCTCATCAGGCAGACTACGTCTCACCCCTCTACCTGTTCATAGAACAGGGCTCCAAGTGTACACACACACAAATGAGAACAAGTGTAAATGAAATAATAAAATGTACGCAATACCATATCTGGCACCATACTCTAATCATTTTTAAATTGTTAGAAATGTTTACTTTCTACAAATGAAATCCAAGAAGTGTTTTTAAAGTCTCAGACAAACTAAGATATTTTTTTTTTTTTACCAGGAAGTCAGCTGGGTTAATAAAACTGTTTCAGTCATTTCTGACAATGATAGAGGGAAAAAACAATTTAGCATTGAAATAAAGCAAATGGTGTAACATAAAATTACATAAATGAGTATTTTGCAAACAATTCATAGGGAATGTAAACATAGAATTTCAACAAATATTTGTGTAGGGGTAACACAAATCAATAAAGGGAACATAAACTCTATTGTTTACATTTTGTAACAAAATTGTTAATTTAGGCTTATGTGAAGCCTGTTTAATGACTCCAGTGTGTTGTTTATGTATTTGTTTTAAGTAGTTCTATTTTTTTCTTATTTAGGGCTCATAATAATGCAGCCTTTTCTTGCTAATAGTCATTTATATGTTTGTGTGCACATGCATAGCAGCAAGCATTTTGCTAAAAACAGCATTTTAGAGGTGTATCACTGTCAAGCTCATTGCAGCTCAAGCTGCAATGGGCTCACGAATGACAGATCCATGACCAGGCACTCTAGTCATGACACTGCTCACTGCTTGGTAGGCAGAAACTAAGCATAGTAGAAAGGAGCCAGCCGCTACTATTAGACAGCAACTGGTTCATTTCATCTACATAATCCTGCCCAGCAACAAGTTGAGAAGTGCGAAGGCGGGTGCTCTCTCTCTCCCTCGCTGCCCAAACCATGAGTCACTGCCATCACCATTTTCTGACACTGGGGTGCCCAATACTCAGTGCCCACTAGTTCTCCCCCACTAGGCCTGTATACACTGTGGGACACTGGGGAGCCCACCATTGGTGCGGCCAAACCTGACACTGACACTGGAGTGCCCAATCCCCAGTGTCGGTACCTTAAATAAAGAAAACCATCCATTGCAGTGTTTTTTCTTTTTTTTTTGTTATACCTCTTCCAACACTGGGGTGCCCAATCCCCAGTGCTGGCAGCTGGTACCCCTCCACCTGGCCTGTTTCCACTGTGCAACACCTGGGAGCCCACCCCCAGGGCTGCCAAACATGACACAGACACTGGGGTGCCCAATCCCCCAATTACGGTATGTGAAATAAAGAAAACTGTCCCTTTGTAGTCTTTTTAAATTTTTTAAATCCATGTAAAAAAGAAAACGGTCTATTGTCATCTGTTGCCACAACCGCTGTTACCCTTGCCCCAACCGACCCTCCAACTCGGCACCTGCCACTGCACACCCCCCTACCCCTTACATACTTACCAGGATGCAATGTCGTAATCCTCTCTGGACCAGAGACACATCTTCACTCTTCAACGCTGGACCGGGGGAACTGAGGAAATCAGGTATGCGGTCAATGTATTTCAATGCATTTTAAACTTGAACTCATAATTTGGTTATTTTTAAATATTTTCCCCCAATATTTTCAACATGCCATTTTTGAGACGCCACCTCATGAACACATAGGTGAAATTGTTCAACTCTGGGCTGAAATGTGATTTCGCAGTTGCTTTCTGAAATTACCTTTCGAGCGAGATTTGAATATTTTCACCTACCAGGTTCATGAGGTGGTGTCATAAGAAGGCTATGATGATAATTTGGGGTTAAAATATTTAAAAACAAGCATTTGTCAATGCTGAATGTTGATTGCGTTGATCTGTTGAGCTCGTTCACTGCCCCTCTGTCACTCGCTCAGTCTGTTTCTCCCGGTGCTGCAAGCTGGCCTTTTGTACTGGACTCCTGCCTGCGTTGCCACCTCTTTTTGCCAACAAAGAAATCCACAGCAGTCACGATAGAGCTCCGTTGAGCTTGCTCACTCCCCCTCTCTCACTCGCTCGTTGTGTTTCTCCTGGTGCTGCAGGCTGCCCTGGGCTCCTCTGCCTCGTTGGCACCTTTTCTGCCCACAAAATCCGCAGCTGTCCCGACAGAGCTCCGTTGAGGTCGCTCACTCCCCCTGTCTCACTCACTCATTCTGTTTCTCCTGGCGCTGCAGGCTGCCCTTCTGTACTGGTCTCTTGCCTCTGTTGGTGCCTTTTTCTGCCCACAAAGAAATCTACAGCAGTCCTGACAAAGCTCCATTGAGCTCGCTCACTCCCCTTCTCTCATTCCATTTCTGCCAGTGCTGCAGGCTGCCCTTTTCTGCTGGGCTCCTGCCTGCATTGCTGCCTTCTTCTGGCCACAAAGAAATTTGCAGCAGTTACAATAGAGCTCCGTTGAGCTCGCTCACTCCCCCCCTCTCTCACTCGCTCATTCTGGTTTTCCCACCACTGCAGGCTGCCCTTTTTTTACTGGGCCCCTGCATGCATTGCTGCCTTTTTCTACCCACAAACAAATCTGCAGCAGTCCCAACAGAGCTCCGTTGAGCTCACTCACTCACCCTCCCTCACTCACTCTGTTCTGTGTCTCCGCCACTGCAGGCTGCCCTTTTGTACTGGGCTCTGCCTGCATTGGTGGCTTTTTTCCACAAAGAAATCTGAAGCAGTCCCAATACGGCTCCATTGAGCTCGCTTACTCCCCCTCTCTCGTGCACTCATTCCGTTTCTGCCGGTGCTGCAAACTGGCCTTTTGTACTGGGCTCCTGCCCACAAAGAAATCCGCAGCAGTCATGATGCCACTCCATTGAGCTCGCTCACTACTGCTTTTTCACTCGCTTGTTCTGTTTCTCTTGGTGCTGCAGGCTGCGGTTTTTTACTGGGCTCCTGGCTGCATTGGCACCTTTGTCTGTCCACAAAGAAATCAGCAGCTGTCCTGATGGAGCTCCACTGAGGTTGCTCAGTCTCCCCCTCTCACACGCTCATTCTATTTGTCCTGGTGCTGCAAACTGCCCTTTTGTACGGGGCTCCTGCCTGCATTGGCGCCTTTTTCTGCCCACAAAGAAATCCGCAGCAGTCCTGATAGAGCCCCTGCTGAGCTCACTCAGTCCCCCTGTCTCACTCACTCATACTGTTTCTCCCACCACTGCAGGCTGGCCTTTTGTACTGGGCCCCTGCCTTCATTGATACCTTTTCTGCCCACAAAGAAATCCGCAGCAGTCCTGATAGCGCTCTGGTGAGTTCGTTCACTTCCCCTCCCTCACTCACTCTCTCTCATTCTGTTTCTCCCAGTGCTGCAGGCTGCCCTTTTGTACTGAACTCTTGTGTTGGGGCCTTTTTCTGCCCACAAACAAATCTGCAGCAGTCCCGACAGAGCTCAGTTGAGCTCGGTCACTCCCCCCTCTCACTCGCTCAGTCTTAATCTGTCCCAAACACTGATTTCCCACAGTGACCATGCTATTCTCTGTCAGGAGTGCAAAAACATATTTTAGCCAGGATGTGAAAAATGACAGCTGTACTGTTCATAAGGAGGTGTGAAAAAATGTCACTGTTGAAAATGTGGCGTGAAAATATTACATATTTGCGGAGTTACAAAGGTGCGTGGAAACAGTTCAATGCACGCTTGTAATGCAGTCATGTTATGGAGTTTCCTCACAAAATTTTCAAGATAGGGATTTTAGGACCTCTGCTCACGAACAGTGCCACTGTCATTTTCTTAATCTGTCCCAAACACTGATTTCCCACAGCAATCGCATTATTCTGTGCTGGAACTGTGAAAACACATTTCAGTTAGGGTGTGAAAAATGACAGCTGTACTGTTAATAAGGAGGTGCGAAAAAATGCCACTGTTGAAAATCTGGTGTGACAATATTACAAATCTGCAAAGTTACAAAGGTGTGTGGAAAGTGCGCAATGCACGCCGTAACACAGTCATTTTATGGAGTATCATCACCAAATTTTCAACATAGGCATTTTAGGACCTCTACTCATGAACAGTGACATGGTCATTTTCTTAATCTGTCCCAAACACTGATTTCCCACAGCGACTGCGCTATTCTGCGCCGGAAGTGCGAAAACACATTTCGGCCACGATGTGAACAATGACAGCTGTACTGTACACAAGAAGCTGTGAAAAATGCCAATGTTGAAAATCTGGCATGAAAATATTGCAAATTCACGAAGTTAAGAGCGTGCGTAGCAACTGCGCAACGCACGCTCGTAAAACAGTCATTTTTTGGATTTTTTCCACCAAATTTGCAACATAGGGTTTCTGAGAGCCCACCTGATGAACAGTGGCACTGTTGTTTTGTTAATCAGCCCCAAAACGTGATTCCGTGCAGTGACCATGAAAATACAGGTTACTCACCTGTAACAGGAGTTCTAGGAGTGGTATATGTTGTTCATCCACACTGTCTGGCAGGTTCCTTGCCACTTTAAATCTTTCCAGAAGGTCTTCAAGCTGGCTCCTCCCACCCACCCAGGTGGTAAAACCCTCAGCTCCGCCCCATGATGCCAGATCTAGCCCGCTGGAATCCAAGTTGCGCGTCGAAGCCGGGGAGGTCAGGGAGTCGGTGGATGAACAACATATATCACTCCTAGAACTCCTGTTACAGGTGAGTGACCTGTATTTCTAGGGACATGGATATGTTGTTCATCCACACTGTCTGGCAGACTCCTAGCAGTTCTCTGGGAGGAGGGAGGCAAGGCGTGCACCCCCTACTTAGGGAATAAGGACTGGAGAACCGAGGTCCCAAAACCAGCATCTTGGCATGACTCAAAGTCAATGTGGTAATGGGAAATAAAGTGTGTGCGGACTTCAGGTAGCAGCCCTGCAGATTTCCTGGATAGGGACATCCCTGGAAGCAGCCACCGATGCAGCAGTATGGCGGGTAGAATGAGCTCTTATCCCTCTGGGAGGCTCCATGCCTGCCAACCTATAGCAGAGATCTATGCAGGAGGTGACCCACCTGATTATCGTCTGCTTGGCTGCAGGTCTGCCAGGTGCAGCTTCAGCGTAGGTGACAAACAGCTGGCGAACCTCTCCCCGAACTTCAGCCGTCTGCTCCTTATAATAAGCGAGCGCTCTTCTAGGGTCCTGAGTAAGGAGCCTATATTCGACCTCCGAGGTATGATTGGGATAGAACACCGGCAGAGTCAACACCTGGTTAAGGTGAAACTCCGACACCACCTTCGGAAGGAATTTCAGGTGGGGGCGCAGGACAATCTTGTCCCTCATGGAAGACCAGATAGGGAGACTCGATGGAAAGCGCCTGGAGCTCTCCCATCCTTCTGGCTGATGTAATAGCCACCAAGAAGGCGGTCTTCCATGACAGGTGGGAGATATCGCACCTGTGCATCGGTTTGAATGGCTTGCCCATGAGCTTAGCCAATACCAGCAGCAGATCCCTCAGAGGTGGAGGTTCTCGCACTGGAGGGGATATGTGATCAAGGCCTTTGAAAAAGTGCCTGGCCACCTTCTCGCACCATCGACTGCTTGCTGGCCTGCACCTGGTAAGCAGAGATGGCTGCCAGTGCACCTTAAGGGTCATCGACTGAAGCCCTAGCTGAGAAGGGACCACAGGTAGTCCAAATGCTAGCCAATGTACAGGAAAAGGTCCAACCCTTGTCCTGACACCAAATGGAGAACCTCTTCCATTTAAAGGCATAGCATTTTCTGATTGACTCCTTATGGAATGCCTCAACGACGTTGAGGACCTCATCGGCAAGACCCAAGGCCTGGAACTCTAGCCGCTCAGGAACCAGGCCGTCAGGTGCAGGAATTGAAGGTCTGGATGGAGTACCTTCCCCTTGTCGACTGAGATCAGGTCCGAGCAGGCTGGAAGCCGCCTCGGGAGCCTGGAGCTGAGGCTGAGGAGATCTGGATACCAGAACTGGCGTGGGTCTACCAGAATCACTCTGCACCTTGTTCCTCCTTGCCTTGAGAAGCACCTTGTGGATCAAGGGAAATGGAGGGAAGGCATAAAAGAGGCCTGGGATCACCGGCCCATCGTGGCAGTGGTTGGATTTCTGTCTCTGCAGCGCGGTGACCTGGGTTGAGGAAAGGACTCGGGTCGCCGGAGGGCCGGTCGGGGGGAAGGATGGAGCGTCCGGGGACAGCTCTCCTTCTCCAGGGGGAAGGCAGAGGATGCACACCGGCGTAGGCTGACTCCTGGTGGAGGCTGGGAGTACAGCAGTACAGCCAGGGCATAGTGTACAAGGGGTAGTGGCAGACGTCGGCGTATGCCTTGACGTCAGGACATCACTCCCCACAGAAAAACGGAAAAAAAGCTGCCTGGTCTGCCGGATGATGGCTGCCGACTCCCGCTGGCCTCAGATGCCCCGACACCCCGGAATCCACCTCAGCAGCGACCAGGGACTGATAGTAGAGTGCGCTGGTATCCCCCTCCTGGCGCCTTCCCCCTCGGAAGAGAGGGACCCATCCGGTGAAGGGTTACGCCGGGCCACCCCCGGGTCGGCTGCGATCTGAGGTGAGTAGAAAGGGGGTCGGGGCGAGGAGGTTGGAGGGGGTCATGTGCAGCCAGAAGGAGTGGCAGGCCAGGGGCTAGGAAAAAAAAAAAAGAGGCCTGGGGTTCACGGCCTCGAGAAGGCATCCCCCTGCAGCGAGCCCTGCTGAGGGGGGTGGGCATGAAACAGCCTCAGCTTCGCATTCTCCCTGGAGGTGAACAGGTCCACCTGAGGGGTGCCCCAATGGGAGAACAGATCTTGTACTACCTCCAGCAGGAGAGACCACTTGTGAGATGCAGCGCTTATCCGGCTGAGGGCATTGGCCAGACTGTTGGAGGCTCCTGCCACATGGCTGGCTAGGAGATCTGCCTCCAGGCTGATCACGAGAGACCAAGTGCGGACAGCCTCCTTGCACAGAGGACAGGAGTGCATCCCACCCTGATGGTTGCGGTAATACATGGTCGTGGTGTTGTCCGTCTGGACCTGAACCACTTGACCTCATAAAAAATGGAGCGAAGGTGGTGAGGGCTAGATGCACCACTCGAAGCTCCAGCAGGTTGATGTGGCATCGACACTCCTGAGGGAACCAGAGGCCATGAGCCCTGAGCTCCCCCAGATGGGCATCCCAACCCGTCAGAGAGGCGTCGGTCGTTAGAGTGACCGTCGGCTCGGGGCAGACAAACAGGATACCCTCCTGCAGATGAGCTGGGACGAGCCACCATTGTAGGCCATCCCACATCTCCTGGGTCACCGTCACTGGCTGGTCCAGAGGACCGGAGCACTGTGACCATTGGCGGGCCAGTCCCCATTGCAGGGGACGCATATGCCAGTGGGCCCAATGGACTACACTGGTGCAGGCTGCCATGAGGCCCAGAAGGTGAAGGAAGTCCTGGGCAGGTGCAAGTGCCCAACCAGAAATGATTGGGCAAAGGAGAAAGGACACTGGCCCTGTCCACCAGGAGCAGGCTCTGGCTTGAACAGAGTTGAGCTCTGCCTTGATGAACTGAATCATTTCCATGAAGGCACGAGTTCCAACTTGGCCTCGTTGATGAGGAGGCCAATCTGAGAGCAGACTTGGAGGGCCAGATCCCTGGACCGCTCCACCTCCAACCTGGAGGGGGCTGCAATCAGCCAGTTGTCCAGGTAAGGGTACACCCGGACCCCTTGGCACCGCAGGATGCTGTCACTACTGCTATGCATTTGGTGAAGACCCTGGGAGCTGGAGAGAGGCTGAAGGGCATGGCCAGGAACTCGTAAAGAGATCCCTCTGCTCTGAAGTAGAGGAATCGCTGATGAGATGGATGGATTGGGACATGAAAGAACGTGTCCTTAAGGTCCAGAGAACAGAACCACATGCCGAGTTCCAAGGATGGAATGATCTGAGCCAGAGTGACCATCCTGAAGGTGCGCAGCCTTATGAACTTGTTCAGATCATGCAGGTCGAGAATGGGGCACCAGCCTCTCATCCGTTTTTGGGACCAGGAAGTACCTGGACACAAACCCTGGGTCTGGAGGAGGGTCTGCTACCTTTTTGATCACCTCTTTCTGGAGGAGCAAGGCAATGTCTGCTTGATGAGCCGACAGAGAGGCTGCGGAACCCGTTGCCCCCCCGTGGGGCGACGGCTCGATAGGGAGGGAACTGCTCGAATTCCAGAGGCAGACCTCTGCCTACCACTTCTAGCACCCAGCAGTCCATGGTGATAGTGGACCAGGTGGAAAAGAAGTAGCGGAGCCATCCCCCTATGGGGGGAACCCGGGGGGGAGTGACGAGGTTGGGGGCGACACCCCTCAACCCGTCACTGGGCAGGCTTGGAGGAAGGGCCCACTGAGGGACCCCCTGGACCCTTGCCTCCAAGTTTCCTACTTGAGGAAGTGGCAGACTTGGCCTTAGGGTGCCAAGTATGAGCCTGCTGGCCCTGGTGCTGGTGTTGCTGGGCCGGACATGCTGCAGGAGCGGAAGGACAAAAGGACTTACGCTGCTGCTGGTGGCCTTTGTCCTCATGGGCAGATGTGACCAAGTCCAAGGTGACACTGGACTTCTCAATTCTCTGGAGATGACCTTCCACCCCCGGCCCGAACAAGTCAGTGCCCAGGAAGGGAATGTCTGCCAGCTTATGCTGGGTGTTCGCCGTGAAGGTGGAGATCCGCAGCCAAGCTCTGCGGCGCATGGCCACTGCGGCCGCTACTGATCAGGCACAAGAATCACCAATGTCCAACGAAGTTTGGAGCTGTTGTTTTGCCACCGCCCTTCCCTGATCCCGCATTTGCTTGACCGTCGTCTGAAGGTCAGCCGAGATGAGGAATCTCACTCATCCAGGGAACCCACAAGGGCGTGTGAGAAAGGGCAGTGTCAGTGGCTCAGTAGGTAGCACACTCACCTCTGAGGCCAGGAGATCAGAGGGCTGTGGGTTCAGTTCCCACATCTGGCACTTATGTTAATATCCCAGTACTGACACTGTAGTGCAGCATGAGAGGGGTGCTGCACTTCTGAGGTGCCGTCTTTCGGATGGGACGTTAAACCGAGATCCCATCTGCCTGGATTGGTGGTAGTTCAGGTGGATGTTAAAGATCACATGACACTTATCAAAAGAGCAGGGAAATTTCCCCAGTGTCCTGGCCAAATTTCCCTCATTCACTAAAAAAAAAATACCACCAACAGCTTAATCTAGTTCAAGGTCAGTTGACATTCATCTGTATCCCCCTTCCCCGGGTTGTGCCTGAAAATAGGCAGGATTTGTCTAGTGCACTTACCCGGTCAACAAAAACTAATAAATAATAAATAAATAATAAAAAATGCGCCATCAGAAGGGCTGAGCTAGCCTGATGAAGGCCTAGGGAGGAAGCAGTGTAAACCTTCCGCCCCACGTAATCCAGCCTTTTGGATTCCTTATCGGGTGGTTTGTCCACATCCCGAGCATTCCCAGAATGCCAGAAAACGTTATCAGTCACTAACCTCTCCACAGAGGGGTGCTCTGAGAAACCGGAGAGTGAGCCGGTGGGGACCGTGTACTTGCAAGCCATCCTGGCCAAAGGCGTAGGACAAGATGCTGGCCACTGCCACAACTCCAGGGCCAGGCCGACAATGGCTTCAGCCTCCAGAAAGGCCTCCATAGGAGAATCCCCTCGGTCCAGTATCTCCATGAGGGGATACTTGGCCCACTTTGAAACGGGTTCGAGCTGCATCCCAGTGGACTCTGAGATGAGTTGAAGCAAATCTAAAAATGAGGATGGGCTCTCGTCCACCGACTGGCCTCCTGCAGACTTCAGGTCAAGCAGCCTGGAGAACAGGGAGGAGTCATTGTCAGACTCTGAGGAGTCTGCGAACAACTGCCGAGCACCTGAGCCACCCTCCACCTGCTGAGGATGATTGGGAGTGAGGGTGACCGACAACCTATGGAGCAAGCCCTGATCCGACTGAGAATCCTTGGTTGGGGCCCCAGTCTTCGGTTGTGGAGGCGGAGGTTCCACCACAACAGGTGGAGCAGCCAGTTTTGGCCTAACAACCGTGCCAGGGTTGGCTCCTCGATTACCACTAGGGTTGCTTCAGCCGCCTGCGATGACTTACCAACTGGCCAGAGAAGGTGACGGAGTCGCTTTACTGGTCAATAGAAGTTGCTGCCACATCAAATCCTCGTAGTGCCGATGCAACTGCCGGAGCCTATCTTCTGAAGAGGATGATGAGGATGAGCGGTGACACTGCTTTCCATGGTGCTGAGACACAGACCGCCAACGCCGGCGGGACCGGTGGACCTGGAATAGGACCGACTCGGGATTTCAGGTCGGCTCAGAGAGGGAACAGGGGTAACCCGCCTCCTTTGGTTCAGGGACCTTGACCGGGACTTCGCACAGGAGGCACAGGCAAGTCCTCGGTAACCACCGGGGAACTGGTGAAGAAGGGTTGTCAGCATCTCCAGTTGACAAACCATCTGGGTCAAGAAAAATCTCGACAGCGTCGCGGATGTCTCGGCCGGCTGACCTGGCGGGACACCGTGAAGCCAGCACGCCTGCAACCAAGTCGAGAGTCGACAGTCCGGTGAAGGGGATCTCTCCCACTCCCACGAACATCGACGGTGGAACTTACCTTTAGAATCCTTCTTCTTGGACTGACTGGAATGTCCTGATGGCCCTTCTCCCTTGGTGGAGATGGACTGACAAAGCTCCTTAAATGAAGCAGTGTAGGAGGGCCCAAGAGAGCAGGATAAATGCGTGGCTGAGGAGGAAGAAGAAGCGGCCTGAGCCGCCTCCTCCTCGAGGGCGATCAACTGCTCCAGTTGTTTCACAGAGCCCACCATCGCTGACCGCCCAACAGGCCTCCTTAGACTTGACCGTCAGATACCGCTTTTCAGGGCACCCGAGAAGAAGTCTGGCAGCATGGTCCTCCAAGACCAAGTCGGGCGAGGCTTGCACAAATCGCAAGCCTGCGAATCGTGGCCAAGACCCAGCAGTAGATGCATGTGGAGTGCGGATCGGTCCGGGACATCTTCTGCCTACACGGGCACCGACAAAAGCTGGGAGTCAATTTGTCCATCACAGCCACGAGGGAAGAAGAAGACCGAAGTCTTGTAAATTTTAAAATTAGTTTCGGAAATTCCGAACAGTGTGGATCCAGGCCTAAAATGCAGAACGCTCAGGAGTGAACCTGAGCTTCCAAGCGGTAAGGAAGATCTGGTGCCATGGGGTGGAGCCAAGGGTTTTACCACCCAAGTGGGTGGGAGGAGCCAGCTTGAAGACCTTCCGACAGGATTTAAAGTGGCAAGGAACCTGCCAGACAGTGTGGACTGAATAACATATCCACGTCCCTAGAATCACCTTTTGGAGCCAATTAACGCCATGAGAGTGCCAGAATTCATGAGGAGGGGTCCCAAAAACTCTATGTTGAAAATTTGGTGCCAAAATTCCAAAAATGACTGAGATATGCATTAAAGATAGAAAACCCCATTTACTGTATCCCATTATACAGCTACGGCATTTCCTCAGTTCGCGGTCAGCTTTGAAGAGCGCGAGCGTGTTCCGTCCGAAGATCGTCGCATCGAGCTCTGGAGGTAAGTGTGGGGGGTGAGGGGTGTGTGGGAGGCAGGGTGCGCAGTGGGTGGGTGCGGATGCGGGGGGCAGGAGACCGCCGAGGTACAGTTTCCTTTTACAGGAAAAAAAAAAAGACATTCGTGGGACCGTTTTTTATTTACAGGGCATGTGGCATGCTGGGGTGGGCTCCCAGCGTGCCACGAATCTTTCTTTTGGGGGCAGCTGTAGCTGATGGAGGATTGGACACTCCCGTGGCACACAACAAAGAAGGATTACATTATGCCGCGGAGATTGGGCACCCTGTCGGCAGACAATGAAAGTGGGGGATACATAATGCTGACAGGGAGTGGGCTCCCCTGTCAGCAACATAAACATTTGGGCACTGAAGTCGATGGGGATTGGGGTCCCCATTGGCAAATAAACACAATGGGGGAGTTAATATTGTTTGCGAACATGACAGCAAGCTGCCACCATGTTCACAAACAATATCAGGGTTTCAAGATCCCGCCTTGCAATGACGGGTCGCTCCCTCATTGCAGCGAATGGCTGACGCTGCAATGACGAGGCGGCCCCTGATTGCAGCGGCTTATTTTTTACAAGGTTGTGGCACGCTGGCTTAACTAGTGTCAGCAGCAGCATGCCATGGCATTGGGGGAAGTGGGACAAGCCTTTACAGGCTGTGGGGACATTGGCCACATCAGTGCCGCGCCTCCACAACCTGCTTGTGGAGAAAGCTGCTGCAATATGTTTCTTGCGCACACACACTATCAACATAAAAATGACAAAGTTAGAATGTACATTGACATTTTTTAATGCTTACTCATAAGTTTGGCAGTTTTCAATATTCTGAACCCAAATTTTCAACATAGCCATCTTTTCACACCACCTCATGAACCTGAGAGCTGCCATTTTTTGCATCCTGGCCAAAATCTGATTTTACACTTGTAGTGTGAAATTACATTTTGCTCAGTATTTTATAAGTGACATCTGTCATGTTCAGAATGTGGTGGTGGGGGGTGAGGATCATGAAAAGCGTAAAAAGACCATGTTGAAATTTTGGGGTCAAAACTGTTAAAAAAAAAAAATAAAAATAAAGTATTGTTGTTTCCAGGGATGCCCATTAGCCCAGTGGGGACCATGTTGCCTTTCTGTGCTAGTGACCTGGGTTTAAGAGAGCTGAATGGGCCGAGGCTGGGCGAAAGGCGCTGCAGGTTGCAGCACTAGTCCCAGCCTGGGGAGGGACAGAGCAGTGTTCTGGCACATACAGGAAACCTTGTGTCGGGCCGGGGGGTCCATTACAAGGGATTGACATTCATGATGAGGCCTGATAGGCCCATGCACTGCATCTGGACAAGTAGGTTATCCTGACAGTTTTAAATTACAGTGCAGGCACAGACCTACAGTTAGCAGGAAGTCAAGATCCACCACAAATTAATCTCACTATGCATGTCTGCCACACACACCATACCTGCAAACATTCTGCATTGACAGTGGTTCTATAATTACTTAGCAGTTCCAAAACTTAGTAACATCAGCTGAGCTGAAGACTACAGTGAAGTGGAATCCAGTGACCTGAGCTGAAGACTACAGTGAAGTGGAATCCAGTGACCAGAACGGAAGACTACAGTGAAGTAGAATCCAGTGACTGGAGCTGAAGACTACAGTGAAGTGGAATCCAGTGACCGGAGCTGAAGACTACAGTGAAGTGGAATCCAGTGACCTGAGCTGAAGATTGAAGAAGCAGAACCTAATGGCATCAGCGAGCTAATGTTTCTGGGTTCTGCTTCACTGTATTCTTCAGCTCAGCTGATGTCACAGTTTCCCTGTATTACAGCCTTCAGCTCAGCTGATTTTATGTAGGTTTGGAACAGCTAATTAAAAATGAACTTTGGGTGGGAAACAAGGCTACATAAATACAGGGCCCTAAATAAGACAAAAATTCAGACTTTCAAAAGAAAAACAACACACTGGAGCTATTAAACAGACTTTACACAAGCCTAGTTTTATTTATTTATTTCAATTTTGTTAACCAGGTAGACTCACTGAGTCCTGAAGGTCCCTTTTTCAGGGGTGACCTGGAATTAGTTACATAGAATAAAAAAAGGACATTTTGCAATACAGTGCATAACAGTAAACAATTTTATTACAAAACAAACACAGAAACATAACACAGAGTAAGACAACGTCAGCAGAAAAAGACATTGGTCCATCCCATTCTGTTCAGTTTTACCCTATTCTACCCCATAACCTATTGTTCAGATGAGGTTTTCTCCCCTCCTCCCTGCCTTGCTGCTACCCCCTGAATAACTATTAAGCCCTTTACTCTCTCCAAGCCGTGCTTGAACCCATTGATTGATTTTGCACCCACCACCCCCGCCGGTGGGCTGTTCCAATGGCTTAACCACTCTCTAGGTAAGTAAAACTGGTTAGGCGGCAGGACACAGAAGGTGGTGGTAAATGGCTGTCACTCCACAGAGGGAAGAGTGATCAGTGGGGTACCACAGGGATCAGTGCTGGGACCGGTCCTATTCAACATTTTCATCAGTGACATTGCACAGGACCTAGAAGGCAGAATTTCCCTGTTTGCTGATGACACAAAGCTCTGTAACAGAGTAGACACACCAGAGGGCGTAGACAGAATGAGAAGGGACCTGCAGAAACTTGAAGAATGGTCAGGGGTTTGGCAGTTGAAATTCAATGCAAAGAAGTGCAAGATAATGCATATGGGGCACAAAAACCCAGGCATAATATGTCAGTTGGGGGGGGGGGGTTGAGGATATAGCATGCACCAAGCAGGAAAGGGATCTTGGGGTTATCATCTCTGATGACCGCAAGGTGGGGAAACAGTGTGACAAGGCAGCAGGTAAAGCAGATAGGATGCTGGGATGCATAGGCAGGGGCATCACCAGCAGGAAAAGGGAGGTCATAATTCCGCTATACAAGACACTAGTGAGGCCCCACCTGGAGTACATTGTACAGTTCTGGAGATTTTACTTACGTAAGGACATAGACAGGGTAGAGAAGTTTCAGAGGAGGGCAACAAAGATGGTACGTGATTGCATCACAAGTCCTATGAGGACAGGTGAAGGAATTGAATATGTACTCCTGGAGGAGAGGAGGAGAGAGGCGGATATGATAGAGACATACACGTATCTTACAGGGAGGAACAGGGTGCAGGAATACACTATTTTTAAGTGAAAAGATGTTCCAGGATTAGAGGGCATGGGATGAAGTTGAAGGAGGACGATTCAGAGAAAACGTGAGGAAGAATTTCTTCACAGAACAGGTGGTGGACAAGTGGAACACCCTGCCAGAGGAAGTGGTGGGGCTGAAACAATCACAGGATTTAAGAATGCATGGATAGACATAAAGGAATTCTGGAGGTCAGGGTTAAGGGGCAACAGACTTCTAGGAAAACATAAATACAGGTTACTCACCTGTAACAGGAGTTCTAGGAATGGTATATGTTGTTCATCCACACTTCATGGCAGGTTCCTTGGCGCTTTAAATCTTGCCGGAAGGTCTTCAAGCTGGCTCTTCCCACCCACCTGGGTGATAAAACTCTCGGCTCTGCCCCATGATGCCAGATCTAGCCCGCTGGAAGCCAGGTTGTGCGTCGAAGCCAGGAGGTCGGTGGGTTGTGTGGATGAACAACATATACCATTCCTAGAACTCCTGTTACAGGTGAGTAACCTGTATTTCTAGGGACATGGACACTTCATGGCAGACTCCTAGCAGTTCTCCGGGAGGAGGGAGGCAAGGCGCACACCCCCTATTTAGGAAACAAGGACTGGAGAACCGAGGTCCCAAAACCAGCATCCCGGCGTGACTCAAGGTCGATGTGGTAATGGGTAATGAAGGTGTGTGCTGACTTCCAGGTAGCAGCCCTGCAGATTTCCTGGATAGGGACATCCCTGGAAGCAGCCACCGAAGCAGCGGTATGGCGGGTAGAATGAGCTCTTATCCCTTTGGGAGGCTCCATGCCCGCCAACCTATAGCAGATCTATGCAGGAGGTGACCCACCTGCCTATCAGCCTGCTTGGCTGCAGGTCTGCCAGGTGGCTTCAGCATAGGTGACAAACAGCTGGCGAACCTCTCCCGAACTTCAGCCATTCGCTCCTTATAATAAGAGAGCTCTTCTAGGGTCCAAAGTATGGAGCCTATATTTGGCCTCGAGGTGTGATTGGGGTAGAACACCGGCAGAGTCAACACCTGGTTAGGTGAAACTCCAACACCACCTTGGAGTAATTTGAGTGGTGGCACAGGACAACCTTGTCCCTGTGGAAGACCAGATAGGGAGACTTGATGGAGCGCCTGGAGCTCTCCCATCCTTCTGGCTGATGTGATAGCCACCAAGAAGGTAGTCTTCCATGACAGGTGAGAGATGTCACACCTGTGCATCGGTTCGAATGGCTTACCCATGAGCTTAGCCAATACCAGCAGTAGATCCCATGGTGGTGGAGGTTCCTCGCTTACGGAGGATATGTGATCAAGACCTTTGAAAAGTGCCCGACCACCTTCTCCTGCGCTCTAACTGCTTTCCGCCCACGCCCGCAAGCAGAGATGGCTGTCAGGTGCACCTTTAGGGTCGTCGACCAAAGCCCTAGCTGAGAAAAGGACCACAGGCAGTCCAGAATGCTGGCCAAGGAGCAGGAGGAAGGGTCCAACCCCTTACCCTTACACCAAATGGAGAATCTCTTCCATTTGACGTAGCACTTCTGAAGTCGACTCCTTACGGGATGCCTCAACAATGTTGAGGACCTTATCGGAAAGACCCAAGGCCTGGAACTCTAGCCACTCAGGAACCAGGCCGTCAGGTGCAGGGATTGAAGGTCCGGGTGGAGAACCTTCCTCTGGTTGACTGAGATCAGGTCCAGGCGGGCTGGGAGCCGCCTCGGAAGCCTGGAGCTGAGGCTGAGGAGATCTGGATACCAGAACTGGCGGGACCAGTCTGGGGCTGCCAGAATCACCTGCGCCTTGTCCCTCCTCACCTTGAGAAGCACCTTGTGGATCAAGGGAAATGGGGGAAAGGCGTAGAAGAGGCCGGGGTCCACGGCCTCAAGAAGGCATCCCCCTGCAGCGAGCCCTGCTGAGGGGAGCGGGCATGAAACAGCCTCAGCTCGCATTCTCCTGGAGGCGAACAGGTCCACCTGAGGTGTGCCCCAGTGGGAGAACAGATCGTGTACCACCTCCGACAGGAGAGACCACTCGTGAGATGCACCCCTATCCGGCTTAGGGCATCGGCCAGACTGTTGGAGGCTCCTGCCACATGGATGGCTAGGAGATCTGCCTCCAGGCTGTGCATCGGGGACCAAGTGCGGAGAGCTTCCTTGCATAGGGGCAGGAGTGCATCCGCCCTGGCGGTTTAGGTAGTACATGGTCGGGTATTGTCTGTCTGGACTTGGACCACTTGACCCCATACAAGCGGAGGCGAAGGTGGTGAGGGCTAGTCGGACCGCTCGAAGCTCCAGCAGGTTGATGTGGCAGGACTCCCAAAGGGGACCAGAGGCCATGTGCTCTGTGCTCCCAGATGGGTACCCTAACCCATCAGAGGCGTCGGTCGATAGAGTGACCTTGACTCGGGGCAGACAAATGGGATGCCCTCCTGTAGATGAGCTGGAATAATCCACCACTGGAGGCGTTCCACATCTCCTGGGTCACTGCCACTGGCTGGTCCAAAGGACTGGAGCACTGTGACCATTGGCTGGCCAGTCCCCATTGTGGGGATGCATGTGCCAGAGCCCAATGGACCACGCTGGTGCAGGCCACCATAAGGCCAGGAGGTGCAAGAAGTCCCGGGCAGGTGCATTGCCCAACCTGAAATGATTGGGCAAAGGTGGAAAGAACCTCAGCCCTGTCCGCTCGGAGTCATGCTCTGGCTCGAAAGAGTAGAGCTCTGCCCGATGAATTGAATCACCTGTGTTGGCACATGTTCTGATTTGGCCTCGTTGATGAGAGGCCAACCTGAGAAACAGACCTGGAGAGCCAGATCCCTGGACCGCTCCACCTCTGGCCTGGAGGGGGCCGCAATCAGCCAGTTGTCCAGATAAGGGTACACCCAGACCCTTCGCTGCCGCAGGAATGCTGTCACCACTGCCATGCATTTGGTCAAGACCCTGGGAGCTGGAGAGAGGCCGAAGGGCATGGCCCGGAACTCGTAAAGGGACCCCTCCACTCTGAAGCGGAGCAATCGCTGGTGGGACGGACGGATTGGGACATTAAAGAATGTATCCTGGAGGTCCAGAGAACAGAACTGCATGCCTCGTTCCAAGGATGGAATGATCTGAGCCAGAGTGACCATCCTGAAGGTTCGAGACCTTATGAACCTGTTCAGGTCGTGTAGGTCTAGAATGGGGTGCCAGCCCCCCCCCCCGTCCTTTTTGGGACCAGGAAATACCTGGACACAAACCCTGGGTCTTGTGGAGGATCCGCCACCTCCCTGATCACTTCCTTTTGGAGGAGCAGGGCAATGTCGGCTCGACGGGCTGACAGAGAGGCCACAGACCCCGTAGCCCCCCGTGGGGTGATGGCTCGGAAGGGCGGGGCCTGCTCGAATTCCAGAGGCAGACCCTTTCCTACCACTTCCAACACCCAGTGGTCTGTGGTGATAGCAGACCAGGTGGAAAAAAAGTGGCGGAGCCATCACCCCAAGGGGAGAACCCAGGTGGGAGTGACGAGGCTGGGGGCAACACCCCTCAACCCGTCACTGGGCAGGCTTGGAGGAGGAACCGGCCGAGGGACCTCCCAGGCCTTTTCCTCCTAGCTTTCTGCTGGAGGAAGCTGCAGGCTTGGCTTTGGGGTGCCAAGTGCGAGCCTGCTGGCCCTGATGCTGGTGTTGCTGGGCCAGACGTGCTGCAGGGGCAGAAGGCCAAAAGGGCTTACACTGCTGCTGGCGGCCTTTGTCCTTCTGGGCAGACGTGACTGAGTCCAAGGTGGAATTGGACTTCTCAATCCTCTGCAAATGACCCTCCACCCTGGGACCGAACAAGTCGGTACCCAGGAAGGGGACGTCTGCCAGCTTGTGCTGGGTATCCGCCGTGAAGGTGGAGATCCGCAGCCAAGCTCTGCGGTGCATGGCCACTGCGGCCGCTACTGACCGGGCACAAGAGTCTCCAATGTCAAGAGCAGTTTGGAGCTGTTGCTTTGCCACCACCCTTCCCTGATCCTGGACCTGCTTGACTGTAGTCTGGAGGTCAGCCGGGAGATGAGGAATCACCTCATCCAGGGAGCCCATATGGGCATGGGAAAAATGTGCCATTAGTATGACCGAACTGGCATTGACAAAGGACTAGGGAGGACGCAGCGTACACTTTACACCCCGTGTAGTCCAGCTTCTTGGACTCTTTGTTGGGAGGCTTGTCCATGTCCCTAGCATTCCCAGAACGCTGGAAAATGCTGTTGGTCACAAGCCCTTCCACAGAGGGGTGCTCCGAAAAACCGGAGAGTGAGCCGGTGGGGGCTGCATACTTCCTGGCCATCCTGGCCGAAGGAGCAGGACAAGAAGCTGGCCGATGCCATAACTCCAAAGCTGGGCCAACAATGGCCTCAGCTACCAGAAAGGCCTCTGTGGGAGAATCCCTTCGGTCCAGTATCTCCGTGAGGGGATACTTGGCCCGCTTTGATACGGGTTCGAGCTTCATTCCAGTAGATTCTGAGATGAGCCAAAGCAAACCCAGGAACGAGGATGGGCTGTCGTCCACTGACTGTCCCCCAGTGGACTCCAGGTCAAGGGGCCTGGAGAACAGGGAAGAGTCATCGTCAGACTCTGAGGAGTCTGAGAACAGCTGCCTAGGGCCTGAGCCACCCTCCACTTGCCGAGGCCGATTGGGAGTGAGGGTGACCAACAACTGATGGGGCAACCCCCGACCTGACTGAGAATCCTTGGTCGGAGCCCCAGATTTAGGTGGTGAAGGTGGGGGTTCCACCACAATGGGTGGTGCAGCTGGTTTTGGCCAAACAACCGGCGCCGGCTTGGGCTCCTCGATAACCACGAGGGGTTGTTTTGGCCGCTCCAGTGACAGCCCCTTAATGGCCGGGGAAGGCGACGGGTCGGCTTGTTCCCGGTCAGAAGGAGCTGCTGCCACATCAAGTCCTCGTAGCATTGACGCAATTTGCGCCGAAGTCTTTCCTCCGAGGAGGAAGAAGACGAGGACGAGCGGCGCCGCCGCTTTCCTCAGTGCCAAGACTGAGACCGCCGATGTTGGCGGGATCAGCTGGACCTAGACAAGGTCCAAGACTGAGACCGTCTGTGTTTCCGAGGGTGGGCCTGGGAGGGAGCGGGGGAAACCCATTCCTCCCTTGGCTCAGGAACCTCAACCGGGGACTCCAGCATATGAGGCTCAGGCAAGTCCTCGGTTTCCACCGGGGGAACTGGTGAAGAAGGGTTGTCAGCTTCTCCAGTGGACAGCCCGTCAGATGGGTTGAGAAAAATCTCGACCGTGTCGACGGGTGTCTCGGCCGGCTGACCTGATGGGGACACCATGAAGCCAGCGGCCTTAGCCGCAACCTCGACCGAAGTCGAGTGTCAACTGTCTGGGGAAGGGGAGCACTCTCGCTCCCACGAACGTCGACGGTGGAACTTACCCTTCAAGTCTTTCTTCTTGGACCGAGTGGAATGTCCCAATGGACCCTCACCTTTTGTAGAGAGGGATTGACAAAGCTCCTTCATAGAAGCCATGTAGGAGGAGTCCAAGGAGAGCGGGATAAATGCCACGACCGAGGAAGATGAAGATGAGGCCTGGGCCGCCTCCTCCTCGAGAGCGATCATCTGCTCAAGTTGCTCAGCCATGCCCGCTGCCACGGACACCGCCCAGCGGGCCTCCTTTGACTTCACTGGAGGAACATGTCTCTCGGGGCGCCCAAGTTGGAGTCTGGCAGCACTGTCTTCGAGGACATTGACCGAGAAGGACTTGCACAACTTGCAGGCCTGCGGATTGTGATTGAGTCCAAGACAACAAACACACGTGGAGTGCGGATCGGTCCGAGACATTTTTTGCCCGCATGGGCACCGCCAAACTGAGTCGATTTCTATCCATCGCAGCCGCGAAGGAAGACACAGACCGAAGTCTAGAAAATTTTAGAATAAGTTTTGGTTTAGCTGATGAGTTTGGATCCAGGCCTAAAACGCAGAGCGCTAAGGAGGGAACCTGAGCTTCCAAGCAGTAAGGAAGATCTGGCGTCTTGGGGCAGAGCTGAGAGTTTTATCACCCAGGTGGGTGGGAGGAGCCAGCTTGAAGACCTTCCAGCAAGATTTAAAGTGGCAAGAAACTTGCCATGAAGTGTGGATTGAACAACATATCCATGTCCCTAGAAAGTAAACTTACAAGCTCAAATGGGCAGACTGGGTGGGCCGTAGGCCCTTATCTGCTGACACTGTCTATGTATCTATGTATCATATCCCTTCTGAATCTCCCCCCACCAACTTACATTCATGTCCTCTTGTTTTTGACCCACCATTTCTGTTAAATAGCAGCTCATGGTTTACCTTGTTTATTCCTTTCAGGAACTTGAAGGTTACTATTATGTCCCCTCTCTCCCTTCTGGCATCCAGTGAGTATGTGTTTAGTGCCCTGACCTGATCCTCATGGGATCTACCCTGTTGGCCCTGAATCATTTTGGTTTCTGTATGCCGCTCTGCCTCCAGCTTGTCTTTGTCTTTCCTCAGCTGAGGACTCCAGAACTGGGCACAGTATTTCAGATGGGATCTCACCAGTGATCTATAGAGAGGCAGTATTACTATACTGAACCTCTTTCCTCCTGATATCGAAACCCCTTTCAGTACACCCCATCATTTTGGTTGCCTTGCTGTAGGCCTTGTTACATTGGCTAGTTTGTTTTAGGAAGTCATTTCTGATGACCTCCTGGTCCCTCTCCTCTGAAGTAGTGGCCAGCTTAACCCCTCCCATCCAGTATTCCTTCTCGGGATTCTTGTTCCTTATGTGCATCACCTTGCATTTTCTTAGCATTGAATTTCCAACAGCCAGATCTTGAGTACCTCTCTGACTTTTGCAGGTCCCTCTGCTACTCCCTTAACCCCTCCTCACCATCTACCATGCCACAGAACTTACTGTAGTCTGCAAAGAGACACATCTTGCCCTGTATTCCTTCTCCTATGTCACTGATCAACACATTGAAAAGGACTGGTCCCAGGACTGATCCCTGTGGTACCCCACTCGTGACCTCCCTTTCCCCTGATTTGAGTCAGTTTCCTGCCAACATCTGCTGTACCCCCAAACCAAATTCACACTCATTTAACTAGACACTTTGCTGCTCCCAGATCCACAAATTTCTTCAACAGCCTCCTATGTTGAACTGAGTCAAATGCCTTGCTGAAGTCAAAAGAGCAAAGAGTTTTTGATTTTGTTGGCCCAAGCACTTATAGCCATTTACCAGAATTTATTAAGATAATCAGATCAGTATCTGTTTTTAAGAAACATTTGTCAAGCCTTTTACATGGACAGCTTTATTGTTATTGTAACTAATCTGATTGTAATTATGTGTTTTTTTATACTTCATATTGTATTTTTGTAAATGCTTGTCACACTTAAAATAGACAATATTGCTCCAGGAAATTAATAAAATAAATTGAATGAATGAGAGTGAATCCTTATTCACCGCTCTCTTGTTTCCCAGGCAAAGTATTCCCAGGTTGGTCCGACAAGGCATCTCTGCCATGAATCCATGCTGCTTACTAGCCTGGAGCTCATTTCTCTCCAGGAAGTCTATTA
Organism: Neoceratodus forsteri; assembly: GCA_016271365.2. Taxonomy (NCBI): domain Eukaryota; kingdom Metazoa; phylum Chordata; order Ceratodontiformes; family Ceratodontidae; genus Neoceratodus; species Neoceratodus forsteri. Next base: position 480,308,520 of record CM057451.1, on the reverse strand, counting down.
GGTCCTCTTTGACTACTGTCTCTACCAGTTTACCTACAGTGGAGATAAGACAAACTGGCCTGTTTTTTCCAGGTTCCTCCCTGTACCTTCCCTTGTGGAGTGGCACCACATCCACTATCCTTCAGTCTCTCAGAACCACCCAGACTGTATTGAGTAGCCTTGCCAGGGGGTCAATGAATTATAATGCCAATTCCCTGAGCACTCTCGTGTACCTCCCATTCTGGTCCTGGAACCTTGTCTATTTTAAGGGTTGCAAGCTGGTTTCTAACCCTTTCTTCTGTAATTACCACCTCTCCCATTTCTGGAATCCCTATTACAGCAGTTTTTATGCTGTTTTAGGGCAGAGACCCGCTATCCTCCACTGTGAATATTGAGCAGAAGTAATTGTTTAGAATGGCTGCCACTTGCTAATCTTCCTCTATTACTCTGCCCACCTCCATCAACCTAACAATTCCCTCTCTCATCTTCCTTTTTTCCTGATGTACCCGAAGAACTGTTTATCCCCCTCCCTTGACCCCTTCATAAGATGCAGCTCTGTGTCAGCTTTTGCATTCCTGACTGCCCTCTTGGCCTCCTTCATCTTTACCCGATATTTGCTACAACAGGGTTTATGTTCCTTATAAGTCAATTTATTCTTAATGTTGATCTAAAACAGGCAGGATATAGCCAGAGATACACTTAATGTCTTACTGTGACAAGGTACCGTTGTAAATGAGCCTATGGCTCAAAGGTTTCCAAACTGCTGTTTAAATAAAATAAAAAAAAATAAAAAATAATGCTATATTTAATTCCTTTTCTGGTCATTTAAATGGGAGATCCCACTAGAAACTGGGGTAGCAAAATGTATTAATGTCAGACCTGCCCCAATTCATTGCATATTGAGACTAGCAACTGAAACTGCTCGGTACCTAAATTTTGTATCGCCACTGAGTGTACCTTACAGTATACTGGTGTGGTAGCACCAGTATAGTTAGAATTGATGAGGGTGTTTTTTTTTTTTTTAGTCTTTTGTTGACCGGGTAAGTGCACTAGACAAATCCTGCCTATTTTCAGGCACGACTCCGGGAGGGGGATACAGATGAATGCCAACTGACCTTGAACCAGATTAAGCTGTTGGTGGTATTTTTAGTGAATGAGGGAAATTTGGCCAGGACACCAGGGAAATTCCCCTACTCTTTTCGATAAGTGCCATGGGATCTTTAACATCCACCTGAACTACCACCAATCCAGGCAGATGGGACCTCGGTTTAACGTCTCATCCGAAAGACGGAATAATGTTAAAGGGCAATTTCTGGAGGTGAATAACTTTGTAGTGGTTCAATTGATTTGCATGAAATTAGGCATGCATAATGGCCATCTATAGGTCTTTGTATGTGGTAGGTTTTGTGTGAATAAGTTGTTTAGTTTCTGAGATATAGAGTGTTGAAAATACAAGTTTGGGTGTTTCAGGCACTTTCTTTTGCTCACCTATAGCTCAAAAATGGGTCCAAGTTGTGTTTTGAAATTTTCAGGGTACAAAGCTGTTGCCTTAACGAAGTGCCTTTTGAAGGTTTGGTGAAAAAATATTACTACGTTGTAAAGTTCTGAAATATTTTATTTCCCATTATTTCCTATGGGGAAAAATAGATGTCCTGTGACATATGAGTTACTGGTTTGGGGTGGTGGAGGACCAGAGGAAGAGGATAGGGAGTGGTCACTAAGGAGTCCAAAAGGATTTTAATATCCTGGACTTTTGGGGGTGGTTGGAGACAATGACATCCAGGAGGGTGCTGATTCCTCTTGTGGGGTTGAGTCTAGTGGGCTGGGAGACTAATTGGGTCATGTCAAGGGCAGCAAAGGAATCCCTTGCTTGTGAAGCTGAGGTGCCGAGCCAATTGACTTTAATGTTCCCTAATAAGACTTGTTCAGCTTTGCGAGGGAGAGTTGGGATACTCTGTGAGTGACAGGATAGCTGGGTTTTGGTTCCTAGGAGGCACGTAGGAGACCGTGATGTAGAGCTGACCCTTGGTAGGATCAGGGATGATTTTGAGGGTGAGGGCCTGGGCTCCATTATCAAGCTTGGAGTGGGAGTGCATGACCAATAATGGTGTCACGTAAGTAAACAGCACATCCACCCCCTTGTTTGCCTAATCGATCTTCCCAATAGAGGGTGTACCCGGGGAGTGAGATGAAGGAATCGAGGGTAGATTTGGAGAGCCATGTCTCCACTAGTGCAATAATGTCGGGTTGGTGTTGGATGACCTAGCATTGAAGCGTAGCAGATTTTTTTAGCAAGCTGCAGATGTTCAGAAAGGCAATGCGGAGCCCAGAGGACGAAGTCTTGGGTGGGCTTGTGGGAGTAGGGCCTGGATAGGGGTGGACAGTTTCTGAGAGTAGCAGTAATAGTGATAATTTTTACCAATGGGCAGTGGTAGCAGGCATCCTTTACTGGTCTATGGGCTGAGGGTCCAACCTCAGGGGTGCAAAGAATGGGTAGGGCACGAAGGGTGGGAATAGCAGTAAGGAGGTGGTCCAAGGGGGTCCCAGAAAGGCAGAGGAGCCTGGTGAGTGGTGGGGAGGTGGATGCCGAGGCCCCGGGTTTGTGACCAGTGTGGGTGGCGGTCTAGTGCTCCCTTCCCCTTCCCCGATGTCCACTGTAATTGCCATTAGCAAAAAAAAACCTGCAATATACTGTAGCACCTTCCCCCCTGCTACAATGATCAATCCTCGTCCCAGTATAAGAACCATTTTACTTTTTCTACTGTAGTGGTGCTTCATCAATCCCCCTGAAAATGTATATTCCTGGTGGTCAAGTGGTCTGCCCACCCCCACATCCTCTTGAGTAATGAATGATCACCCACTCTCCCCATCCCACTTCCCGATCTGCAACCAGCACAGCCCTCCTCTCACCTCCATGGCTGTCTGCAGACTGCAGAGCAAATGAGTGCTGCCACACACTGCGGCAATGAATAACATAATCCTGCTTTGAAGTGGCATGTTATGATGCAGCATCCTGCATTGAACTGCCACTGTTTTGCAAACAGCATAGCAATTCAGTGTAGGATTCTGCATTGTAACATGCCACTTCAAAGCAGGATTTGGTTATTCATTGCCACAGTGTGTGGTGGCATTCATTTGCACTGCAGTCTGTGGCCAGCTGAGGAGGTGAGAAGAGATGTGCTGGTCACAGGCTGGGAAGGTGGATGGGGAGAAGGGTGGTCATTCCTTACTCAGGAGGGAGGGGGCGGGTGGGCCACTAGACTACCAGGAATATAAGTTTACAGGGGATCGGGTGATGCACCACTACACTAGAACAAGTAAGCTGATTTTATGTTTGCTTGCACACATGTGCAAGAAACACAGTGCCATCATCCCGAGTTTTCGGAGGTGTGGCACTCTGTCTTCAATCCAGTCAGTGTGTTTGCAGGTGTGGCCAGAGTTAGCCAATCGAATGCTGCAGCTGTCTATGATAGCAGCTGAAAATGCAGTGCCGTACAGTTGAAAGGGAGAGCTGCACTTCAGTGAGCAGTAATAACATATCACGTGCTCATGCGCTTCTCCCACACACACACACACACACACACACACACACACATATTGCATGCTCATGCGTGCCCCCCACACACATACTGTATGGCCGAATGGGGTGCCCAATCCCCTGTCTGCTCTGCTGCGCTCTCCCCCCCAACAGAGTTCCAGGTGCCATGCTGGGAACCCACCCCAGCATGGCAACATTCTGTATGGCCGACAGGGTGCCAATCCCCCGCCGGCTCCACTGTTTACCTTTCCCCAAGAGATTGGGTGCCACGCTGGGAGCCCACCTCAGCGTGGCAATGGTCTGTATGGCCGACGGGGTGCCCAATCCCCATCGGTTCCACTGCCCCCAAACAGCTTTCCAGCTGCCACGCTGGGAGCCCACCCCAGCATGGCACAAGTCCGCATCGTCCTCCTAAAAGAAAAGCACCTGAAAAGGAAAAACCTTCCCTCGCTGACTGTCCTGATTTCCATCCCTCCACCTGCGCCACCCTCTGCGCACCCAGCCTCCCCACACACCCCACTTCACCCCATACTTACCTCCGGAGTCTGGCGCGACGATCTTTGGTGGACCGGGAACACGTCTGCACTCTTCAAAGCCGACCGTGAACTGGGCAAATGCCGGTAAGCTGTATAATGGAATAAATAGGGTTTTTTCAATTTTGATGCATATCTCCGGCATTTTTGGGAATTTTTTCACCAAATTTTCAAATGGGGTTTTTGGGACCCCTCCTCATGAATTCTGTCATTGTCATTTTGTTAATCAGGCCCGAAGGTGATTTCGCCAGTCACTGCAGAACCACCTTTCGGGACCGATTCACGGAATGACAGTGTCTAGTTCATGAGGTAGGCCCCAAAACCCTATGTTGAAATTTTGAAAATCCAAAATGACTGTTTTATTAGCATGCATTGCGCTGTTCCTACACACGCCGTAAGTTCTGAATTTTCAATATTTTCACTCCAGATTTTCAACATTGCCATTTTACCACACCTCCTTATGAGCAGTACAGCTGTCATTTTCACATCTCTCCCAAAGCGTGTTTCTGCGCATGTAGCGCACAATGAAGAAGTCAGTAGAAACATAGAAACATAGAAGTTGACGGCAGATAAGGACCGCAAGGCCCATCCAGTCTGCCCATTTCTTTTCTACCTTATAAATGTGCCATCGGCCTTTGCTCTGTCAGTGGCCTATCTATTCATACTCATTTGTATTGCTCCTTATGCCTATCCCATGCCTGTTTGAAGCCCTGCACTGTATTCATAGCCACCACTTCTTGAGGTAGGCTATTCCATGCATCCACCACCCTTTCTGTGAAAAGAATTTCTCAATTCCCCTTAATTGACCCCCTCTAATCTCATGCTGTGTCCTCTTGTCCTGGTATTTTTCTTATATTTAAACATGTTAGACTCTTTCACCTTGTTAATGCCCTTAAGGTGTTTGAATGCCTCAATCATATCACCTCTCTCCCTCCTTTGCTCAAGGGTATACATATTGAGCTCTGTTAATCTGTCCTCATATGTCTCCTGATGCAGTCCCTGCACCATTTTGGTTGCCCTTCTCTGGACTGCCTCAATTTGGTTAATGTCCTTGTGAAGGTGTGGCCTCCAATACTGCACGCAGTACTCCAGATGGGGCCTAACCAGTGTCTTGTAAAGAGGGATTATTACCTCCCTCTTACGACTTGTGATACCCCTACTAATACACCCTAACACCCCCCTAGCCTTACCTACTGCTTTAGAGGTCTGCTTGGATGATTTCAGGTCATCAGTGATGATGGTGGTCAGGGTTTCTCTTCCCTATGTGCATGATCTTGCACTTCTTTGCATTAAATCCCTGTTGCCACTCTTCTGACCATTTTGCTAGTTTATCCAGATCTCTTCTCATTCTGCCCACCCCATCTGGATCATCTACTCTGTTGCAGATCTTGGTGTCATCTGCAAACAGACAATCCTTACCCTCTAGTCCATCTGCAAGGTCACTAATGAAGATGTTGAAGAGGACTGGCCCCAGGACTGACCTGAGGCACCCCACTTGTGACTTGCATCTCTTCTAACTGTATACCATTTACCACCACTCTCTGTTTTCTGTCCGTCAACCAGTTTGCCACCCAGTTGACCAACTTCTGACCACCCGAGCCTACCCAGCTTATTTATCAATCTTCTATGTGGAACAGTGTCAGCTTTGTTGAAGTCAAGGTAGGTGACATCAACTGCTACCCTTGGTCCACCACTCTGGTTACCAGTCAAAGAAGTCTATGAGATTAGTTTGACAGGGCCTTCCTTTGTAAACCCATGCTGTCTTGGATCCTGTGCCCCTATGGATTCCAGGTGTTGCACTATCCTTTCCTTAAGGAGTGCCTCCATAATCTTGCCCACTACTGAGGTAAGACTGACTGGTCTGTAGTTCCCTACCTCCTCCCTGCTACCACTCTTGTGGAGCGGGATCACATGAGCCCTTCTCCAGTCTTCTGGGACCTCTCCTGTGCTCAGAGACTCACTAAACAGTTCTGCTAATGGCTCTGCTAGTTCCATCTTTAGCTTCTTAAGTACTCTGGGATGTATGCCATCAGGTCCCATTGTCTTATCCACCCTGAGCTTAGCAAGCTCTTGTAGGACCCTTTCTTTTGTGAAGGGAGTAGTGCTCACCTCCCTTCCCCCTGTGTCCATGGTGCTGAGTTGTGGGCCCTGCCCTACCTTCTCTTCAGTAAATACTGAGCAAAAGTATCGATTTAGGACAGATGCTTTTACATGGTCCTCCTCCTCACATGCTCCCTTTTCTCCATTAAGCAGCAATACCCCTGGACTTTCTCCTTTCACTAATGTATCTATAGAAGTCTTGTCACCTTCTTTACTGTTCGTGCTAGTGTTTCTCAGTTTGGGACTTTGCCTGCCTTACTGCCTTCCTGCTTCCCTTAGGGCAGTTTGGTATGCCTCCCTATCTTCATCCCCTGTGTTCCTTATATTTCCTGAAGGCCAGCCTTTTGGCTCTGACCTTTTCTGCTACTGTATTTGAGAACCAAAGTGGTTTCCTTCTTCTTTGCACTTCCTTTTCTGTCTAACACAATGGGATGTTGCTTCAAGTATTGCATCCTAATGCTTGCCCACTTTGCCTGTACCCCTCACCTGTGTTTCTTTTGCCAGGGCTAGCTTAACTCTGTTGGCCATCTTATCAAAGTCAGCTTCTCTGAAGTCCCATATTTTGCCTTGGAATGGGATGATTTAGATGTAGTAGCCAAATTGATCCATACCATGTGATGGTCACTGGCCCCCAGGTGACCTTCTACCTGGAGATCTGTGATCCCTTCCCTGTTAGTCAGTACTAGATCTAGGATAGCCCTGTCTCTTGTGGGTTGTTGTACCAGTTGTTTGAGGCCCTCCCCCTGCAGGGAATCCACTATGTGTCTAGTTCTGGCAGATGTTCCTGCTGGTATTGACCAATCTGTATCTGGCATGTTGAAGTCTCCCATTATCAGAACCTCCCCTTTAGCTGTCATGTTTTGTATATCCTCTAACAGTAATGTGTCTATGTCCTCCCCCAGGTCTGGGGTCTGTAGACAACCCCAGTTCTTATGGCTGTCCCATTTCCTGTTTCCAGGGTGACCCACAGTTCTTCTGGCTCCTTATGTGTATTCTGAATTTCTGTAGCTTTGATATTTTCATTGACATACAGGGCCACTCCTCCCCCCCTTTTTGCACCTCAGTCTCTTCTGAACAATACATAGCCAGGTACTGAAGTCTCCCAAGTGTGGTTACTGGTAAACCACGTCTCACTAATTGCTACTATGTCCAGTTTAGCCTCTGACATTAGTGCCTGCAGGTCTGGGATCTTATTTCCCAGACTGTGAGCATTTGTGTACATGATTTTCCATGGGGCAGATTTCGGTGTGTTAGTTGTTGGGTGAGGTTTGGCATTACCCCTGTGCGTCGTATGGGGAGACAAACCTTTTTTCTTACCTGGTGATGCAAATGAACTGCAAACATGCTGAATCCCTGATTGACCACTAGCTGAGGGGGGAGGGGTGTTCTTCCCATTCGACGTATAGGGTGCTGCACCCCTCTCCCCATTTGCAGTGTGCGGAATCAATGTTTGGGACAGATTAAGAAAATCACAGTGACACTGTTCATGAGCAGAGGTGTTAAAATGGCTACGTTAAAAATTTGGTGAAAAAAGTCCTTAAAATTACTGTGTTATGAGCGACCATTGTGCAGTTTCCACGAACCCACGTAAATTCATGGATTTCTAATATTTTCAGTCCAGATTTTCACCCTGGCATTTTTCCACACTTCCTTATGAACAGTACAGCTGTCATTTTTCACATCATGGCCGAAATATGTTTTCGCACTTCTAGCGCAGAAATGCGTGGTCGATGTGAGAAATCACTGTTCGGGACAGATTAAGAAAATCACAGTGACACTGTTCATGAGCGGAGGTTGCAAAATCCCTGTGTTGACAATCTGTTGTAAAAAATCCCCAAACTAATTGCATTACGGGTGTGTGTTACACATTTTCTTACGCTCGTGACTTCACCAGTTTTTTTAATATTTTCACTGCAGATTTTCAACATTGCCATTTTTCACCTCCCCGTGAGCAGTACAGCTGTCATTTTTCACATCCTGTTCAAAATGTGTTTTCGCACCTGTGGTGCCAAATGGCGTAGTCTCTGTGCAAAATCAGCTTTCGGCTAATGAACTGATATTGCCACTGTTCATAAGGTGGGGGTCACAAAAAAACCATGTTGAAAATTTGGAGTGAAAATGCTAATGAATGCCTGAGGCGCTAGGGTTTCGGACCATTACGCCCCACCCTGTACATATTGACAGGCATCAGGGGTGTGATTTGGGATTCTCGCCTGTAATGCACATACCATTCCACACCCCGCAGCCAGTGACAGGCATCAAGGTGTGCCTTGGACTCTTCGGCCCCAAAGTTCACCCCATTCTCCTATACAGCACCCATCTCACGTATTTCCTGATGGAATGGGGTTTAGCATAAGGGCCAAAGACCCCAAGGCACACCATGACTCCTGTCGGTGTCTGCAGGGTAGGTGTGGTGAAATGGCACGGCCATTATGCCTGACGACCCAAAGGCACACCCCAATGCCTGTCAGTCTCTGCAGGGTGCTGGTGGGGTTGGCTTCAGTTCAATACTTCACTGCCATTCCTATTATGCAGCTCTCTAACTCCTACACTACCAATGCCAATGCCAGCAAGCAAACATTCGGCATTGACAAATACTTGTTTTTATACTGGGACGGGGATCAGGCATCATGCATCGGGGGAGGGGGAGGGAGTACTATTCAACAATGTAATTTTTGTTCTAAAGGCAATTGCAATAGACATTGGTGGGGGGGGGGATTACTAAACTACCAGTGGTCGTCTTTGTTTTTCTACTGGGACGGGATTGGGTCATGGGGAGATATGCAGTTCAATGGAGGATTGTGCATTCTAGAATAGCAGTTCGATACAGGATTCTGCATTGCAATTTGCCATTTCGATGCAGGATTCTGCATCTTTGTACCATACTTATTCCTAACACAGGCAGATTAAGGCAAGGGCTGATGGAGCTATAGCCCCAGGCCCCCAAGGCTTTGTTGGCCCCTGCTCCAGTACTGAGCTTCTATTTTTTTTAGGGTTGTTAGTAGTTGTGTTGGGCAATGCATTTTTTTTTTTTAGTTGTTGAATACCCTGTCCCCTGCGGTCACCATTCCACTCACCCGACTGAGCCAGCTAGCTAGACAAAGCTAGTAGCGATTTTGTGTCTGTTTGAAACATTTTTTTGTGAAAAGGGAACTTTAGCCCAGCTATTCTGCACAAATCACTGTTAGCAGTTAAAAACTGCACTTTTGCCCCCATAATAAGTTCACTACATCAAAGATCATATTAGTCCACAGCTGCTCAGTGGACTACAATTACCAGTAGCCTTTGCAGCCTTAACCCAGCTTCTTTTTTTTTTTGTATTCTCTGTTTATGCCCCTTTCCATCCAACCCAGCGCTCTCTCTCCTTGGTGGCCAGTCCTCATGATCCTGCTCTCTCCTGATCTGCAGTCCCTCTGCCCGTGGCCCACCAGTTCTGACGTATCCCTTTGTTGGGGGGGCCCCTGCCCGTGGGATGCATCTGGGAGAGGAGATCAAAGTGCCCTTTGGCACCCCCTTGCATATTGGGTATGCGGCGTGGGTTGACTCGGGGGGGAGGGCTTCCCGGCTTCACAGCCAGGGGAGGTGGGCTGCCATCACCTGGACAGCACTGGTGGCCATTTTTCTTGTTCTGGTTATCCCACCCCTTGGGGAGGTATGCCATGGCATGCTCGTACCCTGTGCATTTGGCATGTGGCCACCTACACCGCAAAGTGCAAGGCCGAATTCGGCCATGAGGAGCCACCAAAGGGTGATGCCTCCAGACCCCAGGGGAGGAGAGTATCAAAGGATGCTCTTGAGCCCTCCTGCCAGCCTCTGCCCTGACGCTCTGGGCTGGGCGTGAACCCCGTCCCCAGTGTGCCAGGCGATCCCATCGCCTAGTGCCAGAGGACTGAGCTAACCAGCTTCTAATAGTCAGAGATAGAGATAGACATTTTCTTTTTTTATTTTATAGAGTTTTTCTTTCCCTTTTTAGTTAAGACACTTTCAGAGGTGAGAATACAGACATATTTTGATGCAGGTTAAAAACAAAAGATAGCATGCACAGTTTCTGCCGTATCATAACTCCACTACTACACAAGTATTGATGAATATGTTTATCTTCATTGTTGCTTGGTAACTTATCGTTCTGTATTTATTGTCTTTACAGGATGCTGGATTCGGCAAACCATACAGCTCTGTGTGAAGTCAAAAACTCTGGATCGAGCCACTTGAGTGGAATTCTTTTTGAAATATCAGTTCCTTATTTGGATTTTTCTTTATTTTTTTATATCTTTCGATTATTGTAATTTTACTAAGAAAAGAACATAACTCAGTTGTTCTTCTTTTTCTGTATACTACTGTGCCATTCTTCAGTTAAAATTTTATCAAGTGACAGGATTCTGCATAGTAACACGGACTGATAATACCATATTAAAAGTAAGAACTTCATTGCAAAAACTGCATTAATGCACTAGTTAGGGTTGGTACCATGCCTATTAAAACACGGAAATATGCTGTTAGGGTGTTACCAATGCTCACCACCTGCACCCTGCTGAGACTGTCAGGCATTGCGAAGGTGGCTTGGGCAGGTAGGTGGGCCAAGTGGTCCCTCATCTGCTGTGAAAGTCTATGTTTCTATTGAGCCTATGCCCTAATGCCCAACCCCCACCCTGCAGAGACTGACAGGTATCGGGGGTGAGTTGGAATCATCAGCCCTAACGTCACCCCATTCCATAAGTAAATAAGCTGAGATGGGCACACTGTAGGAGAAGAGGGTGATCATTAGGGCTGATGACTCCAACTCACCCCCCCCACCTGATACCTGTCAGTCTCTGCAGGGTGGGGGTGGGGGCATTAGGGCATATGACTTCAAGGTACCTTTCCAATGCCTGTCAGTCACAGCAGGGTGGGGTGGGCTGTTACGGTTGCATATTTCCATGCTTTAATAGGCATGGTATCAACCCTAACTAGTGCATTAACGCAGTTTGTTTGCATATGTGTGTGTGTGTGTATATATATATATATATATATAATATATATATATATATATATATACACACACACACACAGACTATACATCCTATGACTTTCTGTTCTAGTGTCCAGAAAAAAAGCAATGAATGTATGAATATTTAAAATGGTTTGGTGTCACCATTAACTTTCCATTCCACTCAGCTTTGTTTTTTACAAACATGGTGACCAAAAAATGCAGCCTTCTTACCTGACAACGGTTGGGAAGATCTCCGCTGTGTAAAGGTAGACAACATCAAAGGTGGCCGTAATACCAAATTTTCCCCCAATTGCAAGACCAGTTATCACATTGGGAAAATCTGTGTGAAATAAATTACCACTGATATTAGTTTCATTCTATATATACAGTACTTTGAAACATAGAATTTGTCTGCAGACAAGGACCACTTGGCCCACTTAGTCTGCTCATTTTCCTTGCCTATACTGACACCATAGACATTACCTGAACTTTGGCTACACCCCACTTCCCTACCAAGATTCCCTTGTGCCTCTCCCATGCATGCTGGAAGCCCACCACTGTTTTCACCCCACTACCTCCACTGAAAGCTGTTCCAGGCATCCTTCACTCTTTCTGTGGAGAAGTACTTCCTCACATCCCTCCTAAATTCCCCCCTTCCACTTTCATTGCATGCCCCTTGTTCTCGTATACCTTCTCCTCTGAAATTTATTTTGTTATTATTCTTTCATAACCAGGTATAGCCTACTAAGTAAAAGTGCCTGTTTCCTGGGTCGACCAGGGAACACTGGGGAAATTAAGTGACTTGCTCCGAGTCACACAGTATGCAAGTGGAGGTTGTAGGAATCAAACCCAGGCCTTCTTGATGCACCAAGTAGCAAGGTCATTTGCACCTTGCCACCCTGTTTCTTTCATGTCCCCACTCTCCTCCTCTCTTCCATGGTGTGCATATTGGGATCTTACAGTCTCTCCTTATAGGGCTTCTGATACAGCCTGTGCACCATTTTATTTGCTCCACATCTGGGCAGCCTCTGCCATGTCTATATCCTTCCTTAGATAAGTTCTACAGAACTGGATACAGTAATCCAGGAGGGCCTCGTCAATGATCTATACAATGGTGACATCACTTCCGTCTTTCTGCTGGTGATATCATCCCTTCCTAGACACCCCAGCATCCCACGGCCCTATCTACTGCCTTGTCGCACTGCTTCACCACTTTGAGATCATCCAATATGATTAGTCCAGGATCCTTCCTTGTTTTGTGACTGTCATTACCTCTTCCCCATTTTGCAACATGGTTGGAATTACCCAGTCATTCCTGGTGGGTTTAGGGAGTGGGGTGCTCATTTTTAGCTGAATGTTGTTTTGTTTAGATATAGGTGGTCTAACTGAGTTGCTACTCACTGCAACCAAGTTCCACCATTTCTGTGAATGGCAGGGCTATAAGGCATACAAATTAAATGATAAGGGAGCCATTATGCTGATGGGGATTGGGTTCCCCATCGGCAAACTGAACTAGGAAGGGGGCATGCCGACAGGGGGATTGGGCACCCCTGACGTCAGCTTGACTGGGACTGTGAGGCAGACGGCGACAGCCATGGCCATCTTTTATTGAAATGTTACACCAGGCAAGGCATGCCCTGCAATGAGGGAGAGCTCCCTCATTGCAGTGGCTAAATTGTTTCAAGTTGGTGGCACGCTTTTGCACTGCTGTCATAGACAGCGTGCAATCTAATTTGTGCCATGGAGCCCAGCCCGAAAAAGCAGTGGCACCACTGGCCACAACACAACCGCGCCTCCAAAACCTGCTATTCCAAGTTACCCCAATATGTTGCTTGCGTGTGCAAGACAACATAAAAACATGCTCATCTGTTGTGGATCTTGGATACCTGGTTATGGCCCCAAACCAACACTTTCATTTCCTTCTTTTTTTTCAGCTATAAGGTCTGATGTTTTGGAAGTGATCAACAGTTACCATTTACAAATATTAATCCTTCAAACAGTGCACACCAGGTCTATCTGAGAATGGCACCACTGTAAACATGACAGGAGATTAGTGAAAAGAAGTCAGACAGGATCAGCAGAACTTTAAGAAGAGAGCAATCAGTTGAAATGATTTAGAGCTCTCACTAATGGTTCAGGGAGTTCAGATCAGGCGGTCATTACACTTTTGTTCTGCTTAATGCATGACCTGCCTCTGTTTGTTAATTGGATTTATAAAATAGCATGGATCACAGAGTCAGGCTGGTCATGTGACCATGCATTAATTTCACATTACCACACAGCTCAGATTTTACTTTCTTTTCTCTTGTTTTGTAACTTTTAAAAACATTTTATAAGTGCAATAATACACTCCAGGGTGTACAGTAATGCCATAATTTACCGCACTTCCCAGGTGGTTGAAGGCCCTCTGCTACATCTCATACCTCGCACCCATTTAGGCATGCAGTAATTTAGCATTACTGCACACCCTGTTGTGTGTTATTGCTTACTTACAGTATTTGCACTTTTATACTGATGAGTTATTGCTTCTTGCACTCTTACTGCCAGTTTCCCTTACCACCAGGATGCATTTGGAAACAAGCCTTTAGCAGCTCAGTATGTATTTTCTGGTAACGCTATTAAAATAAGGAAATCAACAAATACATAAATGTCACTGAAGCAATCTGGGGTTTTGTTTTCTGTTTTTCATTTGCAATTCATTTTCCAAGGATAGCCCAACTGAGATGCAGCTGCTCACGCTCAGTGTTTCAATGGGAGGGGGGGCTGTTTTTAGTCCAGTTGTGCAGCTAGGAGCAACTGAAGCACAGGAAGGTCAAATGGCTCATTCAGAGTCACACACTGAGCACAGGGCAGGCTGAGATTCAGATTTTTCCTATCTTCTTTTAAGCCTCTGGTCATTGGCCAGCCCCAATTTGCTCTGCCCTCCAGCACCATCACACCCCTTCCCTGGGACTTCCACCCTCATCTGTGTGTCCCCACAGTATACCCCCTAGCAGGGCCATCAGGGATGACTAGTCTCCCTCTGGAGCACAATCCAGAGTCCAGAGGAACTGAGTCAGTGATGCAGGGCATGCAGGAGACTGGAACTTCATCCTGCTGGTCGGAAATTTACCACTGCCTTTTTCTCCATATAGGCTGCCATGCAGTGCAATGATTCACCACGTGCAAGCATACAGGGGCATGTACAAACACAGGCATCTAGCTTCAAGCATGCCCCCTACTTGATGTTCTGACTATGCTACCACTGGCTTCCACCAGGGGGCAGGTGAGCAGCAAAGTGACCTGTCCCCTGAGAGAGAGAGAGAGAGAGAGAACAGTCCATGGGACATATATCTCTCTCCCCATGTGACCTAAGCTCGCTTCCAAACCCAGGTCATTGACATGGCAGGCAGTGGCACTACTTAATTGCCACTGGGACAGCACAGAGGTTAAAATTTGAGTCTAGGATTGTCATTTAAAGGTGGAAATGTTATAACTAGAGGATATGGCAGATCAGTTTATGGAGACTGCAGAAAATGTTTTGCATGCAGAGGATAGTGGTGGCATGTAATGGACTACCAGGAGAAGCGGCATACATAGGGAATTCACAGGAGTTAAACACTAGTTTAGAGAGGTACTTGAGTGAGACTGATCTAGAAATAACTACCGAGAAGCGGGAGACAGCTGCTATGGGCACATGTGTCAGCTTCTGTGTGATATTCATTTGTTCTTATAAATCTGTGTAACCCCTAGGTGGCGCTATCCCAAGGGCTACTACACCTGCCTGTTTGACTATGGACAGGTTGAGGGGCCTAGGTCCTATGGCAGGTGCCTCCACCCAGAGGTCAGGGTTTGTAGTGGTTAGACTAGCTTGATCACAGCCCTCTGGGACACTGAGACCCCTTTTATTCCCTCTAGTGGCTCACACAGCCCCAATACCTCACGCATACACACTGTTCACTCATATAGATACCACTTACCCTCAAGACTGATTCTGCAGCACGTCTCTGAGGACCCCCTGCAAAATAAGGTTAAACAACACACACACACAGCAAAACACAATACTGTTTCCATAAGTACCAACACCACAGACAGTTTATAGTATAACAACAAATCTGATTTATTTAGGGGCAGTGATCGGGAGGGAAATCAGGTTAATTGGTGGCATTAAATCACATACAGGGTCTGAAAAGTCACTCTGGATACCCAGGTTGGGGGGCTAGCCAGGTCTGTTGCCCGAGGTTGCCGGCAGTGCAGATGGATAGGGCCCTGTAGAAGAAACTATATGCACAATACCCAACTGTAATCCAGAGCCGGATGGCTCAGTCCATGAAGCAAATGAAACAACAAGAATTAGATGACACACTTGTGATTGAAAACAGGCTGCAGAGAAATACCCTGATTTGTACTCACAATACCCAAGCTGAGGATCGGATGGTGGATGTTCTTCTGGATTGCCAGAACAACAGGGCATGGAAACAAGGTCCTTGTGACTGGACCCCACTGCAGTTGATAACAACTGGATTTAGTCCGAGACAAGCTGGGGTTTGCTTCCCGCTTCAACACACAGCACGGGGGATTGGAAATAGCGATTCCTCACAAGTACTACACACATTCATATGTAAAAGGAAAGTACTATACCAGGCAGGCTGCTCCTCGATCCCGATCGCAATTACTGCAAAATACCCGGGAGTACACACAGCAGCTTCAGTTCCTGACAGACTGAGCGTGATTCAGCAATTTCTCCAGTCTTCTACAGGGTGAGCCTGGTTTCCACTCTTCAGACTCCTTTTTTCTCCTCACAAATCGGATTTAGTCCGAACTGGCACTTGCAACGGCTGCAGGCTGAAACTCAGGGCCTCACACGCGCTTTCTGTGCAAAACTATACAGCGCAGAAGCACAGAGCTCCTTCTCTCTTCACTGTCACAACTGATCTGATCTTTTCAGTCACACAGCAGGGCATTTCCTTTAGCTCCACACCATTCTATTGGTTGGTTGGTTCGGTTGTCACTCACAATAAGACTCCCTCTGTTGGTGGAAAAAAAGGCGTCAAGGTCAAAACTACATTTCCCAGAGTCTCTGCCCATACAATCCCCTTGTGGCTGGCTCAAAATTAAGAGTCCAAGTTCTGATTCGTCCACAGGCTCCATTTTAGGGCTCCTTTAACCCAATTGGCCCAGCACAGTAGTTCAAGACCAAAATGAAAGAGCTACACTGAAACAGTTCGTGCTAAAATAAAGACAGGTTAGACAAACTACATTTTCTCAAGTCACTCTAAATGATTTCTGGCAAACAGTTATGTCTTTCAACAAGGCTCCCTCTGCACATGTAGTGACTGCAGAAATGGAGCGAATGGCAAGCAGCTCAGGTGGGATTCAGTATTAAATACATAGTCCCCCATACAAACTAATTAAGCCTGCAAGCAGACAGCTCTTAAAGAGACAGTCGTGGAGGCTCAAATAGAACTCACTTGGAACCACATTTAAACAGATCAGACACTGAACACCGCCCAGACTTGGAGCATTCAGGCAAGCTCCTGGAAGACTTGTGGGAACCCCCATTGCAGGGGGGGTTACACCCTTCCTAGCCTGGAAAAACTTGGCGTCCACGTCAAGTAAGTACCCCCATATATTCTAATACAACCATATACATTTACATCAATATCACATTAGGCTTATACATGTAATCATCAGTCAACATATCACCTTACCAGAAACACATTTCTGAAACTTTTTATTACATCACTTTTTTCACAGTAGTATTCACACATTGTACCAAAACTCAGGTTATTACCTCCTGTACATGAAACCTGAAGGAGGGCCCTTCCTATCAGCTACCTTGGGGCTGGATGGGGCAGGGCACCATACCTAGAAGGGCAAAACAAGTAACTTGGAGTTAGCACAGATGTTCAGTTTGGGCAATGAGCTCGGGGACACATACACTCCTTTATGGACAACATTGAGAGGCAAGTCCACAGGCCTCCCAGAGGAATCATAGCTTAAGCGCATTACAGACTTTAACGCTCGACCAGTCTTTCTAGGGGGAACTGTTACAGTCCCTGCACTGTTAGACTCACTTTCAGCACTGTCTTTACTTGCCAGGGGAGTCTCCCTGGGGTAGAGAGGCTAGAACCTGGGGCACTTTCAGCTCCATGATTTGCAATCTCAGAGTCCACAACACTTGGCTCACATGGGGTCCATCTTGTAAATGAGCCTTGCTCAATGATGATCGCTTGAATAAATAAAGATTTGATTGATTGATTGATTGATTGATGGGGAGTTTTCTGACACTGGCAGTGAACTATCAGGACACTCAACACACTCTTCTTGTTCTGGTATATCACCAGTTTGTCCCAGCCATCATTTCCTCCTCTAAAAGCTCAAACAGTTCAACCATACACAATGATTCCATGTCATCCGACTTGATACTTCACTTCAATTTCTGGGAGCATTGGCTCCAGGGACAAAGCTGGGGCTTAGGCAGTCCAGAAGGCCCAGCTTCCTTTCCATAATTGACTAGAGGGTTGCCCTGAAACAATTGACTCAGTTCGTAAGAGGGGTAGTACCCAAAGTTGTACTCACTTTCCTCTGACATGGATTGACATTCATTTTCAACTGGGACTTGTTGTGGGGAGCACTTTAACTCAGCATCTGTAGGTGCAGACTTTCTTTGCTTTGCTTAGCTGCAGTTCTAGTCACTGGTCCAGAGGGAGCACTTTCTGGGGGCTCAGACTCAATCAAGAATTGTCCAATGGGCAGTAAATGATTTCTATGCATTGTTTTAACAGCTTTTGAATTATTCTCAGGCCTTACTTTGTACACAGGCAGATCATCTAGTTTGCCCACTACAATGTGAGGGAGATGGTGCTATCTGTCAGCAATCTTATGTTTGCCATGCAGTCCCAGATTTCTTAGCAATACCCGATCTCCCTCCTGGAGTGCCTGTGCTTTCACCTTTTTATCATACCTTTCTTTGTTGGCCAGATTTCTTTTGGCAGCCATGGTTTGAGCCAGTTGGTATGCATGATTTAGCTGGGCCTTTAACTTTTACACATAGGCCCAGATATTCAAAAGGGTTTAGCGCATGTGCAACAGGGTTTCGCGACGTCGCAACTCCAAAATGCCATTCTGCGATATTCAGAAGGGGCCAGTTAGCGCCCACCGAAAAATGCTGGTCAACAGCGCAATGGAAATGAAGGCATGCGCAACGAAGAAGCGGGTCCATGCATAAAGTGCGTCAATGCGATATCCGAACACTGCGCAATGCGCAGAGTGGCTCAGCCGGAAGTTGCGCGAGTCGCGGATTTGAGCCAAAATAAAAGGCTCAAGGAAGCGGGCGCAAGAACCCTAGCAGCGCAAACTGGGGAGAGACAAGAGAGAGAGAGAGAGAGACAGGAGCTGGAAGGGCAGAGGAGGGACAGTGGGTCCAGGAGGACAGAGAGGCCAGTGGGGGTGCCGGTGCAGTGGAAGCAGCAGTGGGGGCAGCGGGGTAACACAGGAACAGCAGCTGGGGCAGCGAAGAGGAGATGGACAGTGCCAGCTTCCACATGGAAGCTGTAATGAGGGGTGAGACACCATGCTGCAGGGGCGTGGTCGGAGGGCCGCGTGGTATGCCCCGACAGGTGGTATCGTGCCCGATCAGCTCGAGCTGTACACAGGCGTTGAGATTGTGGGCCAGTACCGCCTGAACAGGGCAATACTGAGAGCGGCTCTGCGAGCTGTGCAGTGATGTGATGCAGGCACCTCATGGCGGAGTCACGCTCTGTCCGTGGAGACCAAGGTGACAGCCTGCATGTGCCTGCTCACCACGGGCACCTTCCAGAGGCCAACAGGGACACCACAGGCATTACACAGTCAGGCCACATCAGCATCCTCACCCAATTCCTTAGCGCACTGCTGCTCATGCTGCGGAGTACATCCATTTCCCAGCACTGCGGCAGGCGTACAACAAACATGCAGGAGTTCCACAGGGTACGTACGTATGCCTGGGTGCAAGGGCCATAGACGGCAACCCATGTGAGCCATTCATGACGCCACCTGGCCCCGACGGCCAGGCATATCGAAAAAAGGGTTTCCAGTGTCAACTGCCAGGTGGTGTGTGATGCCACTGGGTGCATTATCAATGTCTGTGCCACACACCTGGCGGAGCACATGATGCCTTCATATAGCACCAGTCTGCACTGTGCCATCGATTCGAGTGGGGACATCCCCACGGGTCATCTAGTGGGTGAGTACACATGTATGGAATGCAAACTCTGGGCAAGGGTGGGAATGACACAGGTGCCATGGTAGTGGCACACAAGGATATAGGCAATATGGACCTGACATGACACTGATCTCCACTATCTCCACACAGGTGACTGAGGATACCCACTCCATCCCTGGCTGCTCACACTGCAGCGCCCCGACCCAGCGCAATGCTATCTTTAATGAGGCACATGCCACAACACGTAACATCATAGGCGGGTGTTTGGGATGCTCAAGGCAACCTTCCGATGCCTAGACACTCCAGCGAGCCCTACAATACAGCCCCAAAAGGCCTGTGGATATTCCCTGGCCTGTTGCATCCTGCACAATGTGGCCAAAGACCATGGGATAGCCGTACAGGTCCAGAGGAGGACAGCAATGGGGCATGGTGGTCCGGTGATGTTAGTGAGCAGCCTCCCAGGACGGAGGGACCCCCGACCGGCCCAGCAGGCCCAGCTGCACTGGGACACCATTGCAGAAGAGCACCTGCCCATACACAGGTAAGTCAAGGGGACATGTGCAGGCAACACTGTCCATGCATGACTCCACAGGCACACAGGAGACACCGTGCATGAAGGTCAAGGGGTTGAAGGTTCCAGGCATACCAACACACCATCAGAGGGTGAGCACTCATATGGACACACACACCACGCGGCGTACATGGGCAGCAGCACAGCACTGCGGAAATGACATTGCCAACACACAGCACCACCAACCACCCCACCACCTGGACTGTCACAGTGCGTGTGTCAGGACCTGGGCTACTGCACCTTGGGTGCAGTGCAATGCAGGCATCATCATGCACACACCTGGACAGCAGTTGGGAGAGTGTGCAGGTGGTCGTGTGTCAGCGTGGTGAGCAGAGCACCCAGCAGTGCACTGCCCACCATGACACACATTGCACACAGGGCACACCAGACAGGGCCTGCACTAGGACAGCTCAGTCAGGTAACACTGTCCACAGCCACCACGGATGTGTGGGCGGCCCTGCGATGGCCCAGCAGCACTGGCAGGCTGAGCAGGGGCTGTCGGGTGGCGCTGGTGCACCACCAGGAGTCCACCTGCTGAGCGTGACCTTGCCCGCACGGTCTGCATCCTGCCAAACAAACTTGCACCAGGGTGCTCGGGATGCCACAGCAGAACCCGGCATCGGCCAGGCTGGTGTCACATGTGGCGCCGAGGCAGGGTGGAGGCGCACTGTGTGGGGGGTGTGTGGTACAGGGGCACCTGACAGTGTGTGTCGTCCGCGACAGAGACCACTGCCTGGGTCAGCCTGTCAATGGCAGCGGTCACATCCGTCTGCATAAGGACCAGCTCGGCTCGGTCCCGAGCACACTCCCTGCTATGCCCTCCACGGACACAGACAGTGCCTCCACGGACCTTGCACCGCCCCTGCAGCTGTACCGAGTCCTGCAGCGGCGGGTATCGCGGCATCAATGGGTACTGTGCCCCAATGGCATCGTGACTCCCAGGGTGTGGACGGTCCTGGTGCACAGCACCCCTTGAGGTGGGCGCTGTTCGCCAGGACCAGGTATAGGCGGATCAAGGGCTGTGGACATGTCCACTGTGACACTGTACCCCCAGACCTGGTGTGCAACTGCTGCTGCCGCCTCCAACTGCTGAGCCCCAGGTCCACCTGTTCCACCTCTGTGCTGACAACAGTGCCAGACACCTGCACAGCCACTGGTGCTGCCCACCGGTGCTGACAGGCACAGCCTGGGACTGTGCCAGCATGCTGGTACAGAGTGTGAACCAGGAAGGCCCAGGGACACGTGCTGGCCTGCCATGTGTCCATCATGGGACACACACCTATCACTGCCCATTGCAGGCCTGCTATCATCAATGGTGCAGGTGCGTGCCACTGCCATAGGCACAGCATGCTGGCATACCTGCATGCCAGACTGCTGTGACATAGGCTGGTACCCCTGCACCGTATCACTGACACCCGGAGTTGTTGGCCCAGCATGCATGCTGCTGCAGTGCCTGCAGGCTGGTGGCGAGTGGATGGTCCCTCCTCCACGTCCAGCAGGGCTGCATCACTGTCTGACCCACCACCACCACCGTCTCCTGAAGACGAACAGGATCTGTAACAGAAAGAAGTACATGTGTACATGTGAACAAAGCCCCAACAACACCACCATGTCATACCGTCAGTGATGGGCTTCCACCTGTCTGGAATCCTCCGCCTGTTATGCCCACAATAGCACTTGGCTGCATGGCGCGACCAGTGTCTCCTCTGTGGGGTCGCTGCAACACCACTGGTGGGCTCCCACCAGTGCCAGCACGTCCACCCTGAAGGCTGCCACCTTCTCCTTCAGCCTCCTGCGGTCAGTCCCCATCTTCTTCTTGCATTCCTCCCGGAGCTCTGGTGGCTTCCGTGCAGGTTAACATCAGCTACCCCTCCCATGCAGCTACACGTTTCTGAGGGTGTCCCTCCGTCCACTCGTTAGTAGCTCATCCTCCAGGTAGGCCTGGAAGGGGCCTCCGTCTCTGCCTTGGTGAAGTTCGGCCTCCTCTCCGCCCGCCGTCCACACCCTCAGCTTGGCTCTGGTCAGTCATGGTTATCTGTATGGGTGGAAGTGGACACCTGTCACTGTGCAGTCGACAGCATTTCCCAATGAGCATAGCTGCACGGCGGGGCGGAAGCCCCGTTTCCTCTCCGCATGGCAGATACTGATAGAAAGAGTGCCCTTTGTGTCCTTTCTAAGTGCCTTTTCATGCTCAGCCCCTCAGCCTTTATCATCCTCCGCCCATGAGCATTGTCCTGAGCATCACACAGCAGTAACTCACCTCTCACCTGCAGTAACCAATCTGGCCAGCACAACCCACTGTTGCATTTTTATAGCTAACACATGCAAATGAGGTGTGGGCGCAACTTTAATGACATACTAATGCAGCGCACTGCACCTTTGAATGGCTGATCGCGCGGTTGCATATGTCGGCTGAATATCGCGTATTGCGCTTTGCGCATATCTGGAAGGTCCTGCTGAGCAATGGCGCAGGTTTGTGGATGTGTGCCACTGCATTAGCATGCCAGACGCTTACGCATGCATCTATCGTGCTGCAGACCTGCTGAAGCGCGATGGGCGATTCGAACCATGGCCCACCATTGTGCCAGTGGCGCTACAGCACTAGGCACTATAGGGCTGTGCACTACTCTTGCGATATTCCACTGTGCGCGCGCAGTGCGCGGCAGCGATCGCGCAGGATGCCTATCGTCTGATAGGCGCTGCGGTAGCCCTGCGTCATTGCCGTGACACCTGTGCCCTCGACCCCTGGCGCTGTTGGCATGCCATGTATGTCGTCCCTATTGCGCTGTCTGGTGACAGCGTCATGCATATCAATAGCCAGCTGTTTGAACAGCGTGATTGGAGCCATGTGGTGGTCTATTCGCAACAACTCCACGTAGAGATTCTGAGTATGGCGGGCGCCATATTGCCTGCTGTAAAGTTGGTGTCATGGCTAGGAGGAGGAGTGGTGTCCTGGGCCAGATTGAAGTGGCCAACCTGGTGGTCCTGGTTGAGCCACACTATGATGGCCTGTATGGTGAGCGCCCCTCACCAGTGCCGAGGACTCAGCTGTGGCAGCAAGTGGCGCTGACTGGTGGAGATCACAGGACGGGGCGGTCTGCTGAGCAGTGCCGGCACGGTGCAATGTTTCTCCGCTGGAGGAAACCAGAACTTTTTGCCCGGCTGTGGTCGCATGCCAGGCGGGGCGTGGTGCAAAGGCAGGTGGTGTACCATCTATGCACTATATTCTCTGTAGGGGTGTGTGTGTGCTTGGGTGGCTGTGCATAGGTGCACGCTCGGACACGGTTGGCTGTGTCAGTTGTGTGCAGCTGTCGATGGATGGTTATGGCTGTGTGGGCAGGAGCACTCTCACTGGGGCAGGGGCACTCTGCTTTTGAGTCACACTGATGTTTGTCTCAACATATGTCTCCACAGGCTGGATTTTGAGCGCGGGGGCGAGGGTGAGAGTGGGCCGTGCAGGCCCGGTGCCGAGGGTGTTGTGCTAACCCAGCCGCAGCAGCAGCAGCAACAGCAACAGCGGCAGACCCAGCTGCTGGAGGGTGTGAGTATCATTACTTCATGGATGCTATTACATGCTGGAGCAAGACCACCAGCCATGCACAACACAACCAAAGGGGAGGTCATAATTCCACTATACAAGACACTAGTGAGGCCCCACACTGGGTACAGTGTGCAGTTCTGGAGACCATACCTCATTATGGACATGGACTGAGTAGAGAGAGGGTTCAGAGGAGGGCAACCTCGGATGGTGCATGGTTGCATCACAAGTCCTGTGAAGACAGGTTGAAGGAACTGAACATGTACTCCCTGGAGGAGGAGGAGGAGGATATGATGAGGGACATACGTATCTTACAGGGGGGAACAGAGTGCAGGAAAACACTATTTTAAGCGTAAAAGATGTTCCAGGACTAGGGCATGGGATGAAGTTGGAGGGGACGATTCAGAGGAACATGAGAAAGAATTTCTTCACAGAGCGGGTGGTGGACAAGTGGAACACCCTGCCAGAGGAAGTGGTGGGGCTGACTTGGTAGCAGGATTTAGAAATGCATGGGATGGCCATACAGGAATTCTGGAGGTCAGGGTAAGGTGCAACAGACTTATAGGAAAACAGAGTGAACTTACAAGGTCAAATGGCCAGACTGGGTGGGCCATAGGCCTTATCTACAAACACTGTCTATGTCCATGTATGTAGGCACGACACAGGTGACATACATCACAGTGCAGTATCACCATGCGTCTGTATGCGTCCTCAGTGGTCAGAGCATGCACTGGGCACATAGCTGTATGTAACTGGCGCCGCACCATTGCCACATCACTTGCCAGCCCTAGTTTGTACTGTGATTGGCGGTGGGCAGTGTGTGTGGGCGGTGGGCGTCATAGCTGGTGCCGCCTGTTCATCTGATATCATGTGCATGTTCACTGTGGGTGGGTGCATGCCATCACAGGTGCGTGGACATTGGGCTACATGGCTTGCAGGTTGGGTGGTGTTCAGGGTTGTGGTCAGTCACAGCCATTGACTATATTCCCATTTCCCTGGGCCTCGGGTTCTCCGGTAGGATTCGCCACGATATTGGGGCCTCACAGTGTCTATCGAAAATCAGGCCATCCTCCAATCAATCAGGCGCCATGGCCTTGGAGGCCCCGGCACCAGGGGCGATTCAGGACCAGGCGGAGGATGAGCAGCCAGCTGAGCCATAGCGACTGCTACCCTTCCCACTCTCCCATCCTACCACCCTGCCTTCCCTCTCAAGTTGTTCATCCCTACCCCTTGAACACCCTTACCTTGTACCCCCCCTTGTAAATAGTTGTTGTGCTTTGTTTCTTTACTATTCGATATTTAAATATACATTTCTATTTTGATATGAATACTGTGTTGGTCTCTGATTTGCAGCTGGCTATGGGTGCTCAGTTGCGAAGTGTACATACCATCTGGGGTGGTATGGTCCTGAGGTATATGTGTATGTGTGTGTGTGTGTGTGTGTGTGTGTGTGTGTGTGTGCATGGGAGGTGTCCCAGCATAGCAGTGACTTTCGGTTGGTCTCCATCTGCTGCCACCCAGTGCTGGGTGCACAGGGTGTGTCTGGCTTGTAGAGCTTCTGTGATTCCGCAGGGGCTGGCGTGTGCTGGGGGACTGCATGGTTTCCTGCAGTACCAGTCACCTGAACATGGGTGGTGTCTTGGGGTCACAGTGCAGGGTGTGCTGTGTGCATACGAGGCTGATGTGCACTGTGGTTGTCAACCCCTGTGAGCACTCTCCGCCTGCCAGTGGTTGTGCTGAGGTGTCAGGGCTCTGCTATGCTGTTGGCTTGTCCCCATGGGCACGTGGATCATCCGTCCACTCCAGTGATGCTGTGCTTGGGGTGTGCCGGTGTGGTGTGGGTTCTGCAGTGTGTTCCTGTGCCCATGTGTGGCATGGCTGGCGGTGGGCCCCAGCCTGCCTCCTGGATGTGCAGTTCCATTGCTCTGGGGAGACTGTGCTTGCGCTATGGCAGCTCTGGAATGCTCAGCTGAGCTTCTCTGGTTGCTCCATGGCAACATTTTGGCTCAGCTTCTCCTTCCTGGTTGTGCGATGGCACGAGTATAATGCGATATTCGAGGCGTTGGTTGCTTAACGCAATTTGCTCTGCTCCATGTTTGAATATCGCACCTGTCATTCGCGCCCAACTGGTTTAATATTAACTTGCTCCTGCTGTTAGCTACTTTTTGACGCAGTTTTGAATCATCTGGGCCATACTGTAAATAGTTGTCTGCTCGAACCCCATCAGGAGAAACTCCAAAACATACATCTACCGGCAGTCGAGCTTCTCTTCCAAACATCAGGCGGTAGGGGGAGAACCCAGTGGCATCACTTTTGGTGCAGTTGTAGGCATGTACCAGGGTGCTAATTTGTTGACTCCATCTAGACGTGTCCTTTGGGTGGAGGGTGCCTAGCATATCTAGCAAAGTGCAGTTGAAACGTTCAAGCTGTGGGTCCCCCGGGGGTGGTGAGGGGTGGTTCTGGACTTTCGCACTTCCCACAGAGAAAGCATCTCTTTGATCAGATGACTCTCAGTCCCTCCCTTGATCAGAATGGATTCTTTGTGGTGCCCCATAGTGAACAAAAAAGTTTTCTGTAAGTATTTTGGCCACAGTGGCTGCCTTCTGGTCCTTGGTGGGGAAAGCTTGGGCATATCTCGTAAAATGGTCAGTGACCACCAGCACATTACTGATATTTCTTTGATCTGGCTCCAAACTCAGAAAGTCAATACAGACCAGCTCCATGAGGGCGCTGGTGGTGATGTTAACAAGGGGGGAAGCCATCTGGAGCAGGGCTTTCCTCTGCAAACAGAGACTACAAGTTCAAATGTGTTGCTCAACATCAGCCCCCATCTTAGACCAATAGAATCTGGATCTCACCAAGTCAAGTGTTCTGTCTATACCAAGATGCCCCAAGTGGTTGTGTAAGGACCTCAGTACTAAGTCTCGACAGGCAGTGGGCAGCACTAGTTGTTGTTTGTCTATTTGTCCCCTCTGTCTACTGTTTCTCTGTATAACAGTCTATTGATCAGTTTCAACTTAGGACCTTCCTTGTATAACAATGCAGTTCTCAAATCAGTGGGCGTAATTTGGACACATCTTTCCCTGTGTGAGGGCTCAAAGCTGATTTGATCATGGGGTCTTGGGATTGAGCCAGCTGAATGTTGTCATTGTCCAGCTGAGACGATGCACCAATGTCTGTGCAGAAAAGTGGCAATAAGCAGCAGGTATACGATTCTCAGGGTCCCAAACAATCCACCATACAGTCCACTCGTCCGTGGACATTTGTTCCTCCCTGTCACACTTCTGGCAAAAGTGCTAGAATATCAGGTTCTGACAGTCTGACCCAGTCATTCCGGCGAACAGGCCTCCGGGAGAGAGCAGCAGCATCTATGTGGTTCAGGCCTGCTCTGTATTCAACAGCATAGTCGTATGTACAGTAGATAATGCAGAAAGCCACCTATGGCCAGTGGAATCTAACTTAGCCGAAGTCTGCACATAGGTCAAAGGATTATAGTCAGTTTTTACTAGTATATTAGCCCCATACAAGTACTCGTGGAACTGGTCAACAATAGCCCACTTCAAAGCTAGGAACTCTAACTTAAGTACAGGATAGTTCTTTTCGGATGGGGTCAGGCTTCTACTGGCCAAGGCCACTGGTCTTAGGCCATTCTTATGCTCTTGGTACAATACAGCCCCCAAGCCTTGCAGACTAGCATCAGTGTGCAAGACATAGGGCTTCGCTGGCTCTGCATAGGCAAGGACAGGAGCGTGGGTAAGTTGATGTATAATCTCATGAAAAGCAGCTTCACACTCAGGTGTCAATCTGGCTCCAAATACTTAATTGGGATGGAAATACACTCTCTCAGGCTCAGAAGAAACCGACCTCTTGTATTTTTTGTGGGTAGGAGGGTAACCTTGAGTAAGATTAGGTAAAGGACGGATCACTCTTGAATAGTCCTTGATGAAAATGCGATAGCAGCCACAGAATCCCAGGAATCTTTGCAGTTCTTTTAGATTGTGGGGCTGTGGCCAGGTGGTCAAGGCCTCAACTTTACTTGAGTCCATCTCTATTCCCTTGGTGGAGACTATGTGTCCCACATACTTTACAGCTGTTTGGAAGAATTGACATTTATCGATGGACAGTTTTAGGCCAAAGTCTTCCAGTCGGTCCAACACCTTGAATAATCTGCTGTCATGTTCCTCCAGTGAGCTGCCAAACACAATAACATCATCTAGGTACACCAGGCACTCTAATAAGTTCATGTCTCCCACTGCACGCTCCATCAGTTGTTGAAAAGTGGCTGGAGCACCTGAAATCCCTTAAGGCATCCTCATGAATTCATAGAAACCAAGTGGGCAGATAAAGGCTGTCTTCTCATGGTCTTCCGGGGCCATCGGGATCTGGTAGTACCCACTGCAAAGATCCAGCAAGGAGAACCACTTGCTACCGTTCAGGTAGTCTAAAGCATCTTGAATGCGGGTCATTGTATACTGATCAGGGATAGTCCGCCAGTTCAAGGTGCGATAATCCACGCACATTCTTACTGTCCCATTCTTTTTTCTCACTACCACAATAGGTGAAGCATGTGGGCTTCTGGATTCTTGTATTACACCAGCAGCAAGCATCTCTTGCAGATGCCGTCTCACATCATCTATGTCAGCAGGGGCCAGGCATCGAGACCTATCACGAAATGACCTTTCATGATGCAGCCGGATGTGGTGCTCAGCTCCTTGCACACATCCTACATCCCATTCCTTTAAAGAAAACACCTGGTCTCTCTGGGCAAGTTTTCTACTAATTCTCATCTTCCATTCAGCTGGCAATGGGGAGTCCCCAAAATCAAACAAGTCAGGCACCACTCTGTCCTTCTCCCCTGAACACTTGTTACTGGGCAGTACTGCAGTATCTGCACAATGTACATTAGCCAGGGTGCAATCTCTATTTACTCGAATCTCTCTATCAGACACATTATGAACGTGAACCATTACCCTTCTGGCATAAGCATGGGCCCTGGCAGGCAAAATTCTTGGCTTGACCAGCAGTCCTTCCGGCAATTTCCCATCACCTGATGCATCCAGCATGAGGATTTTATTTGTGACATCCTTTCTGATACAGACTTCCCCCTGTCAGGTACACTGGGCATTTGGCACCAGAATCAGAGACTCCGGATCCTTCTTCCAGACAATTCCAATTGGTTCCTCTGGGTCCACTTTTTCAGCATCTCTCTGTGCCTCATAGGCCTTCTTGATCAAGGCTGGGATTCTCAAAGCTCTACCAGTCCTTGACCCTTGTTTCTCAAAACACAACTGCGCCAACCATCCAAACATATGTGCATTCATCCCAGTTAGTAGAGGAATCCCATCATACAGTCCGGTAGAGGGACACACTAATGCCAGGGTCTCTACTTGCTCGGCCACTCCAGCCACAGAGGTGGGAAAAGACAACCAAATTCGGATATACCCGGAATAGGAGTAGATCTTCTCACTTAACCCCCAGACATGCAGTCCTTCCAATGGTTGTAAGGTTACATCAGACAGGTATGTCTGATACCAGTCCTGAAACATAATTGTCACTTGGGAGCCATTGTCCAATACAGCTCTTGTAGACACTCCATTCACCTTCACAGTGGTCTCCATGGAGGGACCCACTATTCTGGACCAGTCTGGAGAGGCAGTAGCAAGGGCCTGGGCAGATGATCTAGGTGCAAAGGGACGTGAGTCAGCATTTCTGGGACCTTCACTGCGGTCATTTCGTGCACCTCTTAACCACTGTTTTGTGCTCCAAAGCTCTCCTTGTAGCCGGCTCTCCACTCTTTCTAAGTCTTTCCGAGACCGGCATTCCCTCTTCATGTGCCCATCCTTCCAACAATTATGGCAAAATATGTCTGCTGAAGTTTGGGGGGACCGAGGCATCACATTGGTGGCTGTGGCATTGGTACTATCAATAGAAAACCTTGGTGCCACCTCAGCCGGCGGTGGGTTGGACATTTGGAGATATCTCTTCAGTTCCCTCACCTCCATAGCCAAGACATCAAGTTTTGACTGTTGTCAGCAGGAGGTGCCTGGGTGGGCACCCCTACCCCCATAGCAGAAGCAGTCGGGCAAGTGTCAGGGCACGCACTCATAGGAGCGGCCTTCATGATGAGACTGTCTGTTGCTTTCCTAATCTCCCTCAGCAGTTCATCTCATGGCAGAACATCAGTAGCCATCCCTCTCTGACTGGACCCCCCTTTGGCTGACATTTGGGTATCTGGTTCTGTCATGTGATTTCGGTGATTCCAGACCATCAGCATCTGACCCCGCACCTGGGGCAGGGGATGTAGCAGCTATGACTGCACAGGGCTCTGAAAAACCTTCTTCCTCCTCAACTTCCCGTACCTCCTTCATCAACACATGGAAAGGCAAGGGACCAGATTTCCTTTGATACAGTTGAAATTTGAGCAACACCCAGCTAGAGTGCTGGGCAGAGCAGAATATATGATCCAGTCTTACCCGGTCCACTTCACTACGGGTCCAACCCCCCTTTCGAAAAATGGTTTGCAAGAATCCCTCTAATCGATCCATATAGGCAGATAACAATTCCTCCAGCTGTTGTCTAACATCTTTAAGCTTCCATTTCAAGGCCTCAACACTAGTGGTGCCCCCAAACACATTTTCAAGGGCAATTATGTACTCTTTGGCTTTGGCGTCAGGGTCAGAGACTCTCAGGGAGCGAAAAGTACGTTGGGTGGGTCCCTGGAGGCTCTCCCCCAGGTGAGCTCTTTTTTCTGCCCCAGAGCATTGCCAGTCTTGTACCGCAAGAGTAGCAGAGTCTATCCAGGTTTCCAGATTGACCTCCCCATTTGGAGTGGGGCGGATGCCAGAGAATACTTTGAGCTTGCGGTAAGAATCATGACTAATGGCAGGTACAAACATAGGGGCTAGCACTGGCACAGAAGGAGGGGCAATAACAGGTGCGGGAGGGAGAGGGTGTTGGGAGGAATGCCCCAGGTGGCAATAATAGTTTCTTTAAATCCTCCACAGTTTTCCTTCCTTCAGCAACAATTTAGCAAATTTCTCCTCAGAAGTTTCAGATAGTCGGGGGGGTCATCCCCCCCCCCGAGTCTTTACTGTCCTTAGTTATCACTCTCCAGGCAGTGAGGGCTCCCTCTGGGGTAATAGTCTGTAGCACTTTGGAGCTATCTATGGGGTTCTTATACTCTACTAGGGCCATGAAAGTGTGGGTGAGCAAATTAGCATGTGGACCCGCTACCACAGGGTTTTGTAAACCTTCCACCTTGGAAAGTACTCCCTCTACAGTGTCTGTACTGGTACCCAGTGGGATAGCCAAGCTAAGTATAGTATTTTGGGGGTCGATCTCCTGCCCAGTACACCACCCCACCAACTGGTGTACAGCCACTTCTGTGGGAGTATCCATTTATTTTTAACACTAATTTGTAAATGTGGCCACTAGAGGGCGCTAACCCAGCAGTGCCTCCAAGATGTAACCCCTAGGTGGCGCTATCCCAAGGGCTACTACCCCTGCCTGTTTGATTACGGACAGGTTGAGGGGCCTAGGTCCTATGGCGGGTGCCTCCACCCAGAGGTCAGAGTTTGTAGTGGTTAGACTAGCTTGGTCACAGTCCTCTGGGACACTGATACCCCCTTTTATTCCCTCTAGTGGCTCACACAGTACACCGGAGTTACAGCCCCAATACCCCACTTATACACACTGTTCACTCATATAGATACCACTTACCCTTGAGACTGATTCTGCAGCATGTCTTTGAGGACCCCCTGTAAAATAAGGTTAAACAACATACGCAGTAAAACACAATACTGTTTCCATAAGTACCAACACCACAGACAGTATATAGTATAACAAAAACAAATCTGATTTATTTAGGGGGCAGTAACACGGGAGGGGGAAATCAGATTAATTGGTGGCATTAAATCACAGTACTGTGCACACATACAGGGTCTGAAAAGTCACACTCTGGGTACCCAGGTGGGGGAGTCGGGCTAGCCAGGTCCTTTGCCCGGGGTTGGCCGGCAGGTGCAGATGGATAGGGCCCTGTAGAAGAAACTATATACACAATACCAATTGTAATCCAGAGCCGGATGGCTCAGTCCATGAAACAGTGAAACAACAAGAATTAGATGACACACTTGTGATTGAAAACAGGCTGCAGGGAAATACCCTGATTTGTACTCACAATACCCAAGCTGAGGACCGGATGGTGGATGTTCTTCTGGATTGCCAGAACAACAGGGCATGGAAACAAGGTCCTTGTGACTGGACCCGACTGCAGTTGATAGCAATCGGATTTAATCTGAGACAAGCTGGGGTTCGCTTCCCACTTCAACACACAGCACACAGCACGGGGGATTGGAAATAGCGATTCCTCACAAGCACTACGCACATTCATATGTAAAAGGAAAGTACTATACCAGGCAGGCTGCTCCTCGATCCCGATCGCAATTACTGCAAAATACCTGGGAGTACACACAGCAGCTTCAGTTCCTGACAGACCGAGCGTGATTCAGCAATTTCTACAGGGTGAGCCTGGTTTCCACTCTTCAGACTTCCTTCTTTCTCCTCACAAATCGGATTCAGTCCAAACTGGCACTTACAATGGCTGCAGACTGAACCTCAGGGCCTCACACGTGCTTCCCGCGCGAAACTATACAGTGCAGAAGCACAGAGCTCCTTCTCTCTTCACAGTCACAACTGATCTGATCTTTCCAGTCACACAGCAGGGCATTTCTTTTAGCTCCACACCATTCTATTGGTTGGTTCGGTTGTCACTCACAATAAGACTCCCTCTGTTGGTGGAAAAAAGGCGCCAAGGTCAAAACTACATTTCCCAGAGTCACTGCCCATACAATCCCCTTGTGGCTGGCTCAAAATTAAGAGTTCAAGTTCTGATTCATCCATAGGCTCCACTTTAGGGCTCCCTTAACCCAATTGGCCCAGCACAGCAGTTCAGGACCAAAATGAAAGAGCTACACTGAAACAGTTCATGCTAAAATAAAGACAGGCTAGACAAACTACATTTTCTCAGTCACTCTAAATGATTTCTGGCAAACAGTTATATCTTTCAACAAGGCTCCCTCTGCCCATGTAGCGACGGCAGAAACTGAGCGAATTGGCAGCAGCTGGGGTGGGATTCGAGCATTAAATACACAGTACCCCCATACAAACTAATTAAGTCTGCAAGCAGACAGCTCTTGAAGAGACAGTATGTGGAGGCTCAAATAGCACTGACTTGGAATCACATTTAAACAGCTCAGACACCGAACAAGGCCCAGACTTGGAGCATTCAGGCAAGCTCCTGGAAGACTTTTGGGAACCCCCATTTGCAGGGGGGTTACATCTGTAATCTCTGGTATTTCAGTAACCACATGTTCACACTGCCTTCTTTAGGCAATTTTATGCTGGTTGATACCTGGTGTCAGATGGCAGACAGAGGGCTCATCAGATTGTGTTGCCATTTGAAAAACTTCATAGCGTGTTTTTTTACTGGTAAGCATTTGGGAAAGCTGGTGAAGGTCTCACAATTTTTATTATGATTTTATCACCTTATGTCTGTCCCCTTTGGTCCTCCCATCCCCACACCCCAACAATCATCAGTGGCCACAGCTGCAGCCTTCTTCTTGCTCAGATGGTGGGTGAGCAGCTGCCTTCACAGTCTGTGAAATCTGACGTCTTTCAGTGTGGCTTATTGATCATCTTCCAACACAGGTGAGGCGCTGCCAGACCAAAACTAACTCAGGACAAGCAGCTTTCAAAGTGGGGAAGAAATGGAGTAAGCAAGAATCAAGTACTCATTCAGATGCGGCGTCGATTTTAAGATCAGCATACCAGTGTGGACACTGCAAATAGAACCCCAGCTCTTTAAGCAGCCTTATGAAGAGTAAAGGCTTCTCGAAGCACTGGGGTTCTGTTTACTGTACTCCATGCGGGCTGCATCTAATTCAGTAATTTACTGTACCTTACATTTGGATGTAAGGTAGGCCCAATTTTAAATAAACGCTGCACCTGAATGAACACATGATGCCATAGAAACATAGAATTTGTCAACAGAAAAGGACTGCTCGGCCCACCCAGTCTGCCCAAGTGTTCTCTACCTACTTGCAACTCCTGCCTGTATATGTTACTGTATGACTTTCCATAGCCCTATCTGATCTCTATTGACCCCCTTCCCCTTTTTCTAACATACCACATGTTTATCCCATGTATGCTTCATGCCCCTACCATTTTAGCCTCCACCACTTCTCCAGGCAGTCTGTTCAAGGCATCTACCACCCTTTCAGTAAATAAATATTTCTTCACATCTATCCTGAACTCCCCCCCAGCTTCATTGTATGCCCTTTGGTTTGGGTGCTCATCCGCATTCGAAGGAAACTACCCACCTGTACCCTGTTTACCCCTGTGAGGTACTTTGTAGGTCTTGATCATGTCACCTCTCGCCCTCCTCTCTTCCAGGGTGTACATGTTGAGATTCTTCAGCCTTTCCTTGTAGGGTTTCCTGTGAAATCCCTGAACCATTTTTAGTTGCCCTCCTCTGGAAAACCTCCACCCTATGTCCTTCCTGAAGTGTGGACTCTAAAAGTGGACACAGTACTGTAATGGGTGAGGGTATTGCTCCTGACACCGACCGCTCTCAAAATGGCCTGGTTTGGGTCAGGGCACAGGTCCACCCCAGCTACAACTTGGAAGGGGAAAACACAAGTTAATCTGACTATTCAATCACCTGGAGGTGAATTTTTGTGTGATGCCTGGCTAGCGGGTATTGGGAAATTCTGGGGAAGGGGGCCCAAGTTCAAATACCACTACTGGGAACACAAGGAGAGGCGTGAAGGTGACTTGAATGCAAGCAACAATGTAAAAGTTTATTAAACATGACTAAATAATAACATTACACCAAATATCTGCACTCTAAAACTATAAAACTCTAAAGGACTAGGACATTACTAAACTCCAAATTCTAAAAGACAAGATATCTACACATAACTGTACCCTACTAAACAAATAACATCCCTAAATTCATACTTTACCTCCTATGTGGTGAATCAGTCATGAACACTCTACACCAGCTACCCTTGCGTGTCTACTGGGGAAAGGGAAAAAGCAAGATGGGGAACCAGCTGCCTGGGGTGGGAAAAACATACAACAGGACACAGGCCAGGACTATTCTGAGGCGGTGTCGGTCATCGGCACAAAGATCTCTATAGACCACCAGAAATGACATCCCTCCAGGAAAAAGTCTGCCAATTCCACCCAGCCACACCCCCATGTGGACTGCCAGGACACAAGGTCACCCAGCCATAGCCCCTAGGTAGACTTCCGGGACACAAGAACAAACAAGGACATGACAGCTGGTCAGGGAAAACAGAGTGGGGCACCTGGCTTACACGCAGGCTAAAGGGTGGCGGCACAATAAACATTTTAATTGAAACCCTGTGTCTGTGTCTTTATTTCTAGCAATCAGTACTAAGACACTATGGCCCAGATATTCAAACTGCGCCACTCAAAATAGTTGCGCAAGGATGTGGCCGGGGCGATATTCAACGGAGTTGCGCTATGGCGCAACATCTTTGAATATCGTCTCCTGGCTACACCCACTGTGCATGGAGCAGTGGAACTGCGCCAGTGCTAGTGGTCAGAGTGGAGCATTGAGATGCGGTGGTGCAAGTTCCATTGCGCCATGCGCAGCACCTGCGATATTCAAAGGGTGACATGCAAATGGGGCCATAATTTATGCAAGGTGCGGGGGGGCCATTTGCATCTAATTACGGCCCCATTTGCATGCCATTAGCATGCAGGTGCGCCGATCCCCGACGACTTGCGCCTGGCACCCTGCCAGGCAGCAGCTGTCATGTCCGACGCCCCCTGCAGCCCGATCACGGGAATAATAGTAAACTCCCTTCCCCCATTATCCCGATCTCGGGCATACCTGAATAGTCTCCACCCCATTAGCCTGATCATGGGCATAACGTTCTGTTCTCCCCCCCATTAGCCCGATCGCGGGCATAACGTTATGTCCCCACCCCATTAGCCCGGTCGCGGGCGTAGCGTTATGTTCCCCCCTCGAGCAGCCCGATCGCGGGCATCAGACCTCCCCAAAGTCCAATATCCCTGGTGTGCGCGGTGGCATCCTAACCCTCCCACGTCAGAAATCCCTGGTGATCTATGTGGCCCCCACCCCACCCGCACGGGCCCCACCACCCGCTCCCCCATCAGCGGTAGGCGGCAGCATGCAGATTCATTCATTCACATATCGGACTGCCTTTATGCGGTATGGACTGCATGCCCATTGGCTCATGCTCTGAACCAATGGGCGTGCAGCTACCCGAGCTGTCGAGTGGTGGCGGGCGGCAGGCGGGCGGGTGAGGTGCTGCCACTCGCCGGCTGACGGGGGAGCAGGGTGTGGGCTCTGTAGGTGGGTGGGGCCACTAGATCACCAGGGATTTCGACGTGGGGGTTAGGAGTGCCCAGGCGATCGGGCTACTGCGGTCCACTGGACCACCGGGATATTGGACTTGGGGGAGGTCTGATGCCCGCGATCAGGCTAATGAGGGGGAACATAACGTTATGCCGGGATCGGGCTAATGGGAGGAAGAGAACGTTATGCCCTTGATCGGGCTAATGGGAAACAGAACATTATGCCAGCGATGGGCTAATGGAGGACAGAATGCTATGCCCGTGATCGGGCTGCTGGGGGCACCTCCAGCCCCCAATCAGGGCATGGGGGCGTTCCAGGTGTGGCGGGAACAAGTCCAGGCCACCCACAGGTGGCGGCTGCTGTGTTGCGCCCTGCAATGCGGCAGCTCACCTGTGGGTGGCCTCTACTTGTTCCTGTTTTTTTGTATGAACTTTGTGCAGGCACAGGTAGGTGCCCCTGCATAACTCTGCACACGCGGGCTGAATATCGGGCTGTGCAGTTTATGCATGGGCATGCCCCACCTGTGCCTGCATACATTACTGATGCACCCCAGCACATCGAGATTTGTGCAGGCGCACTTTTCCCTTTTAAATATCGCACCAGGGTGCATCAGTGGGTTGTGCATAGCGCAACACTGTTGCACCATGCGCAACCCTTTTGAATATCTGGGCCTATATGTACACATAAAACAGTTCGGAACATATAATTAAAGGCAACTCACAGTGGCACTGTCTCTTGATGACCATCATTGGCAGGCAGGCATTAATCCGCATTCATGCAAACAGTTATTTGGTTACAGTTCCATTGATCAATGGAGCCTTGCACTTGCCCTGCCCCTTTAAATTTATCACACACCACTTAAAATTCCATCTAGAGGCATTAATAATAGTTACCATTCGTTTATGCAGTTCCTGGCCCCTTTGAGACTGGAGGGGCCTTCTCGTTGCCACTTTAACTCTGGTGAACCTGTTACTGCCTCTTTAGGACTACTGTACAGACAGTCAATAAAGTTCACATTCTCCCAGCCCCTTATCCCACTGTCTATGGGGCTTTCTTATAGCTTCACCCCATGGACAGTCTTTTACTGGGGTCTTCATACCACACAGTCACTTGGCTCAAGGGAGCCTTCTGCTACTCTGCCCCATGGGTGGTCCTGGTCCTACCGGGTCATAATGTCACATGCTTAATAGCTTAATAGACTTATGCCTCATGGCAGAAATCGTGCTGTATTGGCAGCGTGATTTTGCCATGCGGCATAATCTTCTTGTTGTGTGACCCGTGCTTGTCTGGCTGTGGCCTTGTTGCCCCCACATTTCACTGGCTCCACGGAGCCTTCCCTTTGACCCACCCCGAGGGCGGTCCTCAATTCTGGAGCCTTGACCTTTGCCCCACAGTCACTGCTGCCGGCACCTGGAAGCGTCAAGGATTTTCTTAAAAAAACAAGCAAAGTTCTTTTTTCCTTTTTCAGCAGCCAGCACCTGACCACGATGCTGCTGCCACCTGCCACCCTCTATTCAGGGCCAGCATCTGCTGCTGGTGCTGGGGAGGCCTGGATCCACCTCCTCCACAAGCCTCCACGAACTGCTGAAGCCTCCGTTGGGAGGCCTGGACCCGCCTCTTCCCACATGCCTCCACTGGAGCTGGAGGGGACAGCCTGCCTTTGCTGCCGCCGCCTCTCCCAACGAGCACCCCACTGTTGGATGGAGGGGACAGCCTGTACCTGCTGCCCCTCCCGATGTACCTCCAGGGGCTTCTGGGCTGAGGAATGGAGGGGCTGGCCTAATGTTGCTGCTGATGGCCCTCCCAACGGGAACTCCTGCTGCTGCTGTTGCCACAGAGGGGCCGGCCTGGACCCACTGCCCCTCCCAACAACCACTTTGATGCCGGGATGCTGGATAGAGGGGCTGGCCTGAGGCTGCTGCTGCCGACCCTCCCACCAACCACTTTGCTGCCAGGATGCCGGATGGAGGGGCCAGCCTGCGGTTGCTGCTGCTGCCCCTCCCACCGAGACTTGCCGCTGGCACAGCACCGGGAGACCCGACAGACTAAAGCTGTAGATTAGGAGAGAGAGCCATTGCTGATGGACCAGCTGGGACATCAAGAGGGACTCCAGGACAAAAGTTAAGTCCTTCCCCTTTGGCCAAGCCCCGGCTGGCCTAGCGTTCCCTTCTTCATGCTGCTTCTTCTACTGCTCCCCAAACAGACTACTAAACGGCCACTTGCATTCAAACGGGCTGAGGATTACATTTCAGAATCCTCTTGAGCCCATCCCTGCCTGCATGCCCTTGTGACTGGGCCCATGACAGCAGGTACCCAGCGTGAGGTAACTGGGGGGCATGTTTCTAGCATGGAACTGCCGGTAGGGGAAAAACGAGCAGGGGAAAAATATTTTTTTGCTTAAAACTGAACCCAGCTGGGGCTTCATGTTTGGGGGGGATACCCCCTGCACACTCGGGCATCTTCCTGCCTACCCAGCCCCAAAGCACCTGGCTGCCCATATTTGGAGGGCACCAGGACTCTGGGGCACTGCAGTACTCCAGCTGGGGGTAAACAAGGGAGTGATACAATGGTAGCACAACGTCCCTTTTCCTGCTACTGCAGATGCCACTCCCTATGCACCCCAGAATCCAAGTTGCCCTGCCCATAGCCTTGTCACACTGTACTGCCACCTTGAGCTCCTCTGATATAATAACCCCAAGGACTCTTTCATGTCTAGTGAGTATCAGTACCTCCCCCATCCTATACTCAGCATCGGGGTTCCTATGCCCTAGGCACATGATTTTACACTTGTTGGCATTGAACCCCAACTGAGTAAGAAGATGGAATTCATTTGAATGAATTGCAGGCTTTTAAGCAGCTTTTGGGGGTGTGTGTGTGTGTGGTGGGGGGGCTCTGCTACTATAACTATTTGCTTTTGATTTTGGCCTCAAATCAGGTGCACCCTTGTAAACAGATAAAAAACATTTAAGAAAGATGCATGAGAAATGTGATAAAGTCTTTGTACATTAGCCAGGGTTGAGCTTGCTGAACCCTTAACACTGCATTGCAGACAGGAGAGATGCAGCCTGTTCCTAATTAATGAGCTTCCCACTGGTCACCTGCAAGCCTTTTATGGGCCAGAGCTCACTACATAAAAGGGCACTAGGTCACAATGCCACATTCAATAACAGCACGGTCAAGAACCACGCAGGAAAAACAGCACCAACAGCAACAGTGCCCAGGATAAATGCTGTAGGCAAACACAGTGCCTATGGTAGTGGTCCAAAAACACATAGAAGACTGCCATCATAGGGAAGTAAATAACACAAAATTTCAGTTTTTGAGGGGGTTCCTCCCCACACACACCCCCAACGTGGGGGGCTTCACCACCCCCCCATTTTATATAATCAACTCCATGCGGGAGGTGGAACTCTCAGATGGGGAGAACCACAGTGAGGAGGGAAGGAGTCCAGCTAAAACAACAGTTGGGTAATATACAATAAAACTTGGGTGGGGAACATAAAAATGAACACTTTAAAAATCATAATAATATTAAAAGTGCACTACTCAGGAGACCAAGAACTGAACCCAGGTCTCCCCTGTGCTGAATGCAAGTGCTTTTGCCTCTCCACCACAGGAGCAGCTTGAACAGGCAACTCGCTTCCAGCTACTTGACTCTGTCTCCCTTTCACCTTGACAGCTACAGGAGTAGTGGTAATTGATTTTCACTATACTACCCCTTTCTCTGTCAAGGCAGACGCAGTACTGGAAGCGCTGTTTTGATAGTGCTATTCTTGAATTGCTCTTTTATCCGGTTACCCATAAGGGACTAAGTCAGAAAGTAAGCAGTCAGCAGTGGAACATCAGTTCATATCAACATGGTCAAATTTAAAGTTAAAAGATAAAGCCAAAGGGCCCAATTTTCAAAACCCATTGGAACGCCGCAAGAGACTTATGGCCGGAAGTTTGACGCAGGTGGCGACTTGCGTCAAACACTAGGGAGTTTGCAATTTTACAACATCGATGGCTGCAACTCCCAGACAGAAGCCCCTTGTGGCAGCTCCCCTTTGCCGTAACTTTGCATCCGCAGGAGATCTCTTTAATGGGACTTATGGCACAGATTGGGCGCAATGTGCTGTAAAAAGGGTCAACTGTCACAAACTGTTCCACACCTTTTAAAACTAGACTGTGCTGTGTGCAAGGTGTTTGGCGCATCTGTGACCCCCATTGTGTCAGACGTAGGGCTTCATGTGTGAAGCCCTTGCATCCACCTTTGAAATCGAGCCCATGGAGTGGTTTCCACATGAAAAAGAGAGGAGGAGGAGAAGAGAGAGAGAGAGAGAGAGAGAGAGAGGGAGCACAGCGGGACCTCAACTCCTATTGGCATTTTAAACTTTAAAGTGTAGTTTCCTGACCATCGAGTGGGTCATCTAGTCAATGGTGGTGAGGCTGATCATGATTCAGTTGAATGATTAGATCAAAAACCCATCTAAATGTCAAAATGATGGAATGAAAACCAAGTAAGAAAACTATATTAATGTGAATGAATTGGAGGCATTTAAGCAGCTTGATGGGAGGGGCACTGGTACTATAACTCTCCTTAGGTCCACTTCCTGGGCCTGTTTCTCACTTTCTCCTCCATAGCTCCATTGCTCCTGTCTCCAATATTTATTTGTTTTTCCTCAGACTTGTTTCCACAATTTTGGTTATTTCCATGTCAATTGACAATGCTTACTGTAATGCATCATTATTAGATAACTCTCTGTTGTATGATTTTCTCTTTGTGTATAATTACTGTCATTATTCATGACATCATGATGTCTGTAACACTTGCCTGCCACACTTCGTACTGCCATGGAGCCTCTGAAAAAGAGTCCTTGACTCAAAGGGTTGTAATTCCTAGACCTCAATAAATAAATAAACTGCTTTTGGCCACACACCAGGTGCACCTCTGTAAATAAATTTAAAAAAATGTAAGAAAGATGCATAAGAAATGTAATAGCATCTTTGTATATTTGGCAGGGTTGAGCTGGCTAAACCTTTAACATTGCATTGAACCCCAGCTGCCAAGTATTGGATCACTCCTTGACATTCCCATGATCCTGCACATTTTCTACACCACCTTCTGAGTGTCTATACTATAACAGATTTTGGTGCCATCTGCAGAAAGGCATACCTTCCCCTACAGTTCTTCTGCAATGTCCCTTATGAAGACATTGAAGAGAACTGGTCCCAGAACGATACACTGTGGTACCCGCTGGCCAGTCTCCCATCCTTAGAGTGAGTGAGATTAACCACTACCCTCTGTCTCTTATCCGGTAACCAGTTTCTAGGCCAGTGTAGCACTTCAGACACCACCCCTAGGCTGGTCAACTTCTTTATCAGCCTCCTGTGCAGCACGGTGTTGAAGGCCTTGCTGAAGTCCAAATGGCCACACCCACTGCTTTCTCCTAATCAATTTCCATGGTCACTCAGTCAAAGAAGTCTATCAGATATGTTGGGTTGCATAAGGAGGGATATATCTCCAGCAGGAGGAGTGAGATGGTTTTACCATTATGTTGCTCACTGGTGTGGTTTCACCTAGAGTATTGTGTTCAGCTTTGGAGACTGCACCACAGAAAGGACATAAAGTAGAGGTGGTCCAGAGGAGGGCAACTAAAATGGTGAATGGTTTACATGAGATGCCCTATGAAGAGAGATTTCAGAATCTTAACATGTATACCCTGGAAGAAAGGAGAGAGAGAAGAAAGAGAGAGAGAGAGAGAGAGGATATGACAGAGACCTCAGGTACCTCAAAGGGGTCAGTAGGGTACAGGTAGGTGATCTCTTTTAAATAAGAACAAGCACCACGACCGGGGGCATACATTGAAGTGGGGGATTCAACAGTGATGTGGGGAAATATTTATTCACTGACAGGTTAGTGGATGCCTGGAATAGATTGCCAGCGGACGTCATCATGGGTTGCAGGATTTTCCTTGTCTATTGCCCTTCTGGGACAGCGGGGAATTTCCTGCAGGAGGTTGCCGAATTTGTCACTGGCGAAACATTGGAAGCCCCCAGATGTATTATTCTGGGGGATTTCAATATTTGGGCTGATGACAAATCATCTCGGCTTAGTCATAACTTCCTCCAAACTATGTCATCTTTGGACCTGTCACAAGTTGTTTCTGCTGTGACTCATCAGGGCCGCCACACGTTGGATCTGGTGTTCTCACTGGGGCTTAAGATAAGCAATCTCAGGATTGATCGGTGGTTTTGTTCGATCATTGCATGGTGCAGTTCATGTTCGGGGCTCCCACTGGATGCCCTCCCCCTACAGAGATGACGAGCTGTTGCCCTTTACGGGGCTTGACCCCGGAGGGCTTTTTGGCGGCAGCTCATCTATCTGATGCGGGAAATGTATGCATTAGAAACATAGAAACATAGAATTTGACGGCAGATAAGGACCGCTTGGCCCACCCAGTCTGCCCATTTCCCTACCTGATCGATAAGCTGCAGATCCTAGTTAACCAGCAGCCTACTTCTTCCTACCCCCAACCCCTAGAATTGCCTTATGACTGTCCCATGCATGCTTGAATTCCACCACTGTTTGTGACTCCACAACCTCCTCTGGAAGGCCGTTCCATACATCCATCACCCTCTCTGTGAAAATATACTTCCTTAAATTACCTCTGAGCTGCCCCTTCTATCTTCAAATTGTGCCCCCTTGTTCTTGCACACCTCTTTTTTTGAAAAATGCTACCCTCTTGGACTTTGTTGATTCCCTTGAGGTACTTGAAAGTTTCTATCATGTCCCCTCTCCCTCCTTTCCTCGAGGCTATACATATTAAGCTCCTTAAGTCTCTCTTCATATGTCTTCGTGCAGACCCTGCACCATTTTAGTTGCCCTCCTCTGGACAGCTTCCATCCTGTCTATGTCTTTGTGGAGACTAGGTCTCCAGAACTGCACGCAGTACTCCAGATGAGGTCTCACTAGCTGTCTGTACAGAGGGATAATAACTTCCTGTTTTCTACTGGTGATGCCTCTCCCTATGCATCCCAGTATCCCCAGCCCTCCTTGCTGCCCTCTCACATTGCTTGCCCACTTTAGGTCATCTGATATGACTACCCCCAGGTCCCTTTCCATTTTTGTTGTTGTTAGTATCTCACCCCCCATTGTGTACTCTTCCCCTGGGTTTTTGTTTCCCAGGTGCATTACCTTGCACTTCTTTGCATTGAATCTAAGCTGCCATACATTTGACCATTCCTCTAACCTTGCCAAGTCCCTTCTCATCCTTTCCACCCCACCCTGTGCATCAACTCTGTTGCAGATCTTTGTGTCATCTGCAAAGAGACATACTTTCCTTCCAGTCCCTCTGCAATGTCACTTATAAAGACATTGAAGAGGACTGGTCCTAATCTGAACCCTCCGGTGCCCACTACTAACCACCCTTTTTCAGAGTGGACTCCATTTACTATTACTCTTTGTGACCTATTCTCCAGCTTAGGCTGTCATCTTGGGACCCACTCCCAGGCTGGCTAACTTGTATATTAATCTTTTGTGTGGGACTGTGTCAAATGCCTTGCTAAAGTCTAGGTAGGCCATGTCCACAGACCCTCCCTGATCAACTACTTTGGTCACCCAGTCAAAGAAATCTATCAGATTTGTCTGGCATGACCTTCCTGCTGTGAATCCATGCTGCCTTGGGTCCTGTGCCCCTCTGGCCTCTAGATATTTAACAATTCTTTCCTTCAGAAGTGATTCCATCATTTTCCCTACCACTGAGGTTAAACTAACACGTCTGTAGTTTCCTGCTTCTGCCTTGCTCCCACTTTTGTGAAGGGGAATCATATCTGCCCTCCTCCAGTCCTCGGGTACCACCCCATCCTCCCATGATTTGTTAAAGAGGGTAGTCAGTGGTGTCACTAGTTCTACCTTAATTCTTTTAGAATTCTGGGATGAATCCCATCAGGCCCCATTGCTTTGTCCACCTTCAGTTTTAGAGTTCTTTCAGAACCCTTTCTTCTGTAATGGCTGGTATCAACTTCTGTATCCAGAGTGTTTCTACTGTTTGTTTTAGGTACCTCCCCTCTTCCTTTGTAAATACTGAGCAAAAATATTTGTTTAGTATCTCCGCCTTTCACAGTCACCCTCTGCCCACCCTCCCTCCCTTTATTAAGCCTCACTATCCTCCCTTGGTCTTTCTTCGTCCCTGATGTACCTATAAAAGGTTTTATCCCCTTCTTAACTGAGTTGGCTATATTTTCCTCGGTTTGGGCCTTTGCTGTTCTGACTGCCTTCCAGCTTCCTTTGCTTTAACTAATACAGTTCTCTGTCCTGTTCCTTCTGTGATTCCTTGTACTTCCTGAATGCTTTCTTTTTCTCTTGAA
Source organism: Neoceratodus forsteri (assembly GCA_016271365.2). Lineage (NCBI taxonomy): Eukaryota > Metazoa > Chordata > Ceratodontiformes > Ceratodontidae > Neoceratodus > Neoceratodus forsteri. The sequence continues at coordinate 480,264,349 of CM057451.1, read as the reverse complement.
CCTTCACTGCTACTTCCTTTGAGAACCATAGTGGTTTCTTACCTCATTTCGTTTTGTTTATTTGCTTTACACAAAGGCTTGATAACTCTGTGATGGCAGTTTTTATTATTCCCCATTGTTCTTCCACCCCTCCTTCCTGCCCATTTGCTAGTGCATTCCTTAGGCACTTACCCATTTTGAAAAAGTCAGCCCTCCTAAAATCCAGTACCTTTGTCTTTGTATGGCTTGACTCTATTGCTGTGTTTATTGTGAACCATACTGTTCAATGGTCGCTAGTTCCCAGATGGCTACCCACTTCTACATCTGTGATCCTCTCTTCATCTCCATTTGAGAGAACCAGGTCTAAGATTGCTCCCTCTCGAGTGGGCTCCAATACTAGTTGTCTAAGGCATGCCCCCTGTAGGGCATCTAGAATAATCCCACTCTTAGAAGTGGCTGCTGCAACTGCACTCCAGTTAACATCTGGCATATTCAGATCACCCATCAGCAATATCTCCCTTTTCTGCCATTCTAAGTATACTTTCTATCATTCCTTGTCCATTTCCTCCCTGAGAGGAGGTCTGTATCTAACCCTGTCGTGTTTGGTGCCATTGCCGGTCTCCAAATTTACCCACAGTGCTTCTTCTCCTCCTGTTTACCCTCTTGTTCTGTTGCTTTGATTCCTTCCCTTATGTAAGTGCTACTCCTCCTCCTCTTTTACCCTCCCTGTCCCTCCTGTAGATAGTGTATCCTGGTATGTTTACATCCCAGTCATGGTTTTGTGTACCATGTTTCTGTGACTGCCACGATATCCAGATGTTCCTCCTCCATCAAGGCCACTAATTCAGGAAGCTTGTTACTTAGACTACGGGCATTGGTACTCATTGCTCTCCATTTTTTGATGGCTTTACCTTCTGTTGCAGCATCCCCCACTGACCTTTCTACCTTGGTCTTTTTCTCATTTAGTACCCTGTTTTGTAGGGGGAGGCCGGGATTTTCCTGCTGCTTATCAGTGCCTCCCCCCTTGACTAGTTTAAAAGCTTGCCAATGAAGAATTTAAACAGATTGCTCAAAAGACTTGTTCCCTTCCTGGACAGATGCAGACCATCCTGCCAATATAGGCTGGTGTCCCTCCAGGTGGAACCCCAGTCCCAATGAAGCCAAACCCCTGTGCTCACACCATTTTTCAACCATTCATTAAACTGCATGGTGCAGTACCTCGCCTCACTCATGCCATTGACAGGCAGCACCTCTGAGAAGGATACTGTGTGTGCTACTTGTCTTAGACCCTCCCCAATTCTACAAAGTCCTTCTGCACTGCTCTAATCTTATGATGAGCCAAGTCATTTGTCCCTAGGTGGACAATGACGTCCAGCTCAGACTCCCGTGCAGCTGTTCCCGTGATCCTGAGGATGCGCTTCCTGTCCCTCCAAGCCATGGCACCAGGCAGGCACCTTACTTCAGTTTTCCCTGCTCCCCAGTTCTATCCACCTAATAATTGAGTTCCCCACCAGGAGCTGCTTCCTTTCCTTGTGGTGTCCTCTGTCTCCTTCCTGTGGGCCTCCCTTGTGACAGCTGTCCTCAGCCTCCTTAGTCTCCTCTGTGGGTGCATCCATAGGGGAGCTATGCTCCCCCAGAATGGTGTATGGATTGTGGAGTGGAACAACTGACTGGGTGTGCCTCTGTTCCACCATCCTCACCCTTCTGAGCCCACTGTGGTCCAACTGCTGTGTTTTCTTCGCAACCTCTGAGGTAGTGGTGGTGGCTCTGGTGCTCCCTGGATGGGGGAGGTTCCCTTCCTACCGTCCAATGTGGCCTGGGGGAAGGTTCCCTTACTACTGTCCAGCATGGCCTGAAGATGGGCAACTTCCTCCCTCAGGGCAGAGAGTTGTCTGCAAATAAGGCAGCATCTCAGCCTCCAGAAAGACTCCCGGAAAACTGCTGCCCCACAGCCATTACATTGTACTACTCCCCACATGTTTATCTACTTTTTTCTTTGTGTGTGTGTGTGTGTGTGTGTGTGTGTGATTGGTTTGTTATATAGAAATATATATATTATACAATGTGTATGCTTATATTGTTAGTGCAGTGTGCTAGAGAGGATATGACAGTGATATGCACCTTGCACTCTTGAGGAAATGATGTCAGAACCCCAGGTATAAAGGAACTATTTCCAGGGTGGGTGGGTGAGGGTGGGAAGGGTTGGGTCTAAACTGTGCCCTCGAAAACCAATCAGCTAAAAGCTCTGACCCAGCACTGCGATGAGTGTCTTCCTGTCAGCAAGATGCCCTACACAACAATTTGACAGAGAAAATACCCTGCTAATCAAACAGAGAAAAATCCAGACATCCAACTCAGACACAGGTAACCCTCCCCAGCCCCAAAACAGCCTGGTGGTTTGTGCTCTGAAAGCGGTCAGCCCCAAAATAAGTCAGCTGTGCTTTACACTCTTCCTGCACTGAAAATCTTAAGAATTAAGCCAACTGATTAATAGTGACACCAGTGATGTAAGCAGGCCTTTCAATGTAGGCAGGCTGCTGTCTGATTCCAATACACAAAATCTTTCAGTGAAACCAGGGATAAAAACTTAACTACTCAGCCAGCAGGACACTTTTAAAATGTTGCAAAAATATCCCTCTAAATCCTAGGTCTCAACCCCAACAATCAAGCAAATTCAGTTGTATCTCACTCCCTCTGGTTATAAAATTACTACACTTTTAATGGAATCCTGCAATTCTCTGCTTAATGCCAATAAGGAAAAAAAATGAAACTCTTTGTAGAAAGCGTAGCTCCCCTGTTTTACAATATTATGCCTTACCAAGTTTCCAGCTCCTAAATGAAGTTATAGTTTGTTCTTTGCAGTGTTGCAAGGTTCTCAGCTTCAGACAAATCAAAAGTCAGACTGAGGTCTCATGGTGGACTCCTATTATAGAGTTCTATCAGATGCCATTAACTCCCTCACACCTGTCTGTGTATGACCCAAATCTTCATACCTCAGGTCCCCTTGGTTTGATGGGGGCCTCAGGGAGATGAAGAAAAAGGGTCGGAGGTTAGAGCGCTGCTGGAGGAAGTCCGGCCTGGATGTAGACAAACTGGCCCTGTGTGTGCATTATAATGCATACCAGGGGGCAATCAACCATAAGAAGGCAGCGTTCCTGTCCAGGGAGACTGCCACCAGGAAGAGCCGACCAACTATACTTTTTGGACTGTGGACAGGCTACTCCATCCTGCTTGTCTGCAGCCAAGGAAGTTTTTTTCAAATTCTGAATGTGAAGAGTTTGCTCGGTTCTTCTCGGACAGAGTGTCCATTATTCAGCAGGGAGTCTCTCCAGTCAGCAATGTTATATAGCAGGCAGTGGTCACCAGGGGGGTGTTAAGTGCACTCTGCCTGGTTCGGGGGAGTTCATACCAGTGGATGCAAGTGATGTTATTGGGGTGGCGACCAATCTGGAACACACTTTTTGTGAACTGGATCTGGTGCCGACGCGTTTCTTGATGAGATACATCGACACTGTCGGCCCGGTGTTTGCTCTGATTGTCCGGTGTTCCTTGTCTGAGGGGGTCTTTCCCGATGCCTTGAAGAAGGCACTGGTGAGACCACTCTTAAAGAAACCATCTTTGGACCCAGAGGTCAGGGCAAATTACCGACCTAGCTCCAATCTTCCCTTTTTAGCGAAGGTTGTGGAGAAGGTAGTGGCTCTTCAGTTGGAGGAGCACCTCATGACTCATGAGCTGTACAAACAGTTCCAGACAGGGTTTCGAGCAAGGCATAGCATGGAAACCGTGCTTGTTCGGGTGCAGAATGACCTCCTCAAGGCTAGAGATCGAGGAGAGAGGACAATTCTTGTTCTCCGTGATCTCTCATCAGCTTTTGACACTGTAGACCATTGTGGGTTGCTTGACCGGCTCAGGGAACTCTGCGGACTCACCAGCACTGTCATCTGCTGGCTTGAGTCCTTCTTAACCAATAGGAGGCAATGGGTTGTGATGGTGAATTTATCCTCCCCCTCCTCTCCTAGCCTTCTTTCTTGTGGAGTTCCTCAGGGTTTGGTTTTGGCCTCAATGTTGTTTGCAGTGTATATGCTGTCCCGGGGGGGGGGTCATTAGGAAGTATGGCTTGGGTTTTCATTGCTATGCCAATGATACCCTGCTATACTTATCCTTTGCCCCAGGAACATTCAATGAGGTGGAGGTGTTAAACAGCTGCCGTGCTGAGATCAATGATTGGATGGCATCTAGCTGGTTGTAACTGAACCCCTGATAAGACGGAGGTATTGGTGGTGGAGTTGAACAGAGTGCATGATAGGTTGGCCTCTGATTCAGAGGCTGGACTTGTTCTGGGCTCCGTCTCACTGAAGACCTCCTCAAAGGTGCAAAATCTTGGCGTTATTCTTGATAGGAATTTGACTATGGAGGCTCAGATTTCCTCTGTCGTCCGCTCCTGTTTTTTTCCATCTTATAAGAAACATAGACTTTGACGGCAGATAAGGACCACTTGGCCCATCTAGTCTGCCCATTTCCCTACCTACAGGATAGGCCGCAGATCCTAGTTATCCAAAAGCCTATTTCTTCCTACCCCCCAGAAGAATTGCCTTATGTCTGTCCCATGCATTCTTGAATTCTCCCACAGTTTTAGACCCCACAACCTCCTCAGGAAGGCTGTTCCATGCATCCACTACCCTCTTTGTGAAATAATACTTCCTCACATTGCCCCTGAACCACCCTTCTATCTTTAAATTGTGTCTCCTTGTTCTTGCACGTCTCTTTTTCTGAAAGATGCTACCCTCTTGGACATTGTTGATTCCACTGAGGTACTTAAAAGTTTCTATCATGCCCCCCCTCCTTCTTTCCTCAAGGGTATACTTTTTAAGCTCCTTTAGTCTCTCCTCATACGGCTTCTCTTGCAGACCCTGCACCATTTTAGTTGCCCTCCTCTGGACTGCCTCTATCCTGTCTATGTCCTTGTGGAGATGGGGTCTCCAGAACTGGACCCAGTACTCCAGATGGGGTCTCACCAACTGTCTGCACAGAGGGATAACAGCTTCCTGTTTTCTGCTGCTGATGCCTCTCCCTATGCATCCCAGTATACCCCCAGCCCTCCCTACTGCCTTCTCACATTGCTTGCTAACCTCAAGGTCATCTGATATGATTACCCCCAGGTCCCTTTCCTTTTGTTGTTGTTACTACCCCCATTGTGTATTCTTCCCCTGGGTTCTTGTTTCCCAGGTGCATTATTTTGCACTTCTTTGCATTGAATCCTAGCTGCCATACTTCTGACCATTCCTCCAACCTTGCCAAGTCCCTTCTCATCCTTTCCATGCCTCCTTGTGTAGCAACCCTGTTGCAGATCTTTGTGTCATCTGCAAAAGGCATACTTTTCCTTCCAGTCCCTCTGCAATGTCACTGATGAAGACATTAAAAAGGACTGGACCCAATACTGAACCCTGCGGTACCTCACTAGTAACCCCTCTTTCTTCAGCGTGGACTCCATTTACAATTACCTTCTGTGTCCTGTTGTGCAGCCAGTGTTTTACCCAGGCTACCACCCTGGGACCCACTCCCAGGCTGGTTAATTTGACTATTAATCTTTTGTGTGGGACTGTGTCAAATGCCTTGCTAAAGTCTAGGTAGGCCATGTCCACAGCCCCTCCCAGGTCTACTACTTTGGTCACCCAGTCAAAGAAATCTATTAGATTCGTCTGACATGACCTTCCCGCTGTGAACCCATGCTGCCTTGGGTCCTGTGCCCCACTGGCCTCTAGGTACTCAACAATTCTTTCCTTCAGAAGTGACTCCATCACTTTCCCTACCACAGAGGTCAGACTGACAGGTCTGTAGTTTCTGCCTCTGTCTTGGTCCCACTTTTGTGAAGGGAATCACATCCACCTTCCTCCAGTCCTCGGTACCACACCATCCTCCCGTGATTTATTAAAAGAGTAGCCAGTAGTTTCACTAGTTCCTCCCTTAATTCTTTTAGAATTCTGGGGTGAATTCCATCAGGACCCATTGCTTTGTCCACCTTCAGTTTTAGGAGTTCTTGCAGAACCCTTTCTTCTGTGAAAGGACTGGGATCGACCCCCTATCAAGAGTGCTTCTGTTAATTGGATTAGGCACTTCCCCCTCCTCTTTTGTGAATACTGAGCAGAAATATTCCTTCAGTATCCCTGCTTTTTCACTGTCCCCCTCTGCCCACCCACCGCTCATTCTATTCAGCCTCACTATCCCTTCCTTTGTCTTTCTATGCTCGCTGATGTACCTATAAAAGGTTTTATCCCCCTTCTTAACTGAGTTGGCTATCTTTTCCTCAGTTTGGGCCTTTGCTCTTCTGACTTCCCTCCCTGCTTCCTTCTTCCTTAACTGGTACAGCTCTCTGTTCTGCTCCTTCTGTGTTTCCTTATACTTCTGGAATGCTATCTTTTTCTTCCTGACTTTCACAGCCACCTCTTTTGAGAACCATAGTGGCTTTTTCTTTCGTTTTGATTTGTTTATTTGCTTCACATAAAGGCTTGTTGCCTCTGTGATGACAGTTTTGATGATTCTCCATTGTTGCTCCACACCTCCCTCTAGCCTGTTTGCTAGTGCTTTTCTGAGGCACTCTCCCATCTTGCCAAAGTCAGCCCTCCTAAAGTCCAGTACCCTCACTTTTGTATGGCTTGACTCTGTAGCTGAGTTTAACATGAACCACACTGTTTGATGGTCACTTGTTCCCAGATGGCAACCCACTCTAGATCTGAGATCCTCTCACTGCCCCCGCTTGAGAGCACGAGGTCTAAGATTGCTCCCTCATGAGTGGGTTCCAAAACTGCTGTCTGAGGCCTGCCACCTGTAGGGCATCAAGAATGGCCCCTGCTCTTGATGTGGCTGCAGCAAATGTGCTGCAGTTAACATCTGGCATATTCAGGTCTCCCATCAACAGTATCTCCCTTTCTCTGCCATTCTAAGAATGCCTTCTATCATATCCTTGTCCATTCCTCCTGACATGGGGTCTGTAAACAACCCTGTACGGATTGTGGTGCCCTTTCCAGTCTCCAAGGTGACCCACAGTGCCTTCTCTCCTCCTGTTTACTCTTTTGTTCAGTTGCTTTTATCCCTTCCTTTACATAGAGAGCTACTCCTCCCCTCTTCTCCTGCCTGTCTCTCCTGTAGGTTATTGACCCTGGTATGTTAACATCCCAGTCATGGTTCTCTGTGTACCATGTTTCTGTGACTGCTATGATATCCAGGCATCCCTCTTCCATCAAGGCCACCAGCTCAGGGAGCTTGTTGCCCAAGCTACAGGCATTGGTGCTCATTACCCTCCATTTCCTGATGGCCTTACTCCTTTTTGCCCCATCCCTGTCCTTCTTGCCTGTGTTACTTTCTCCATTTACCCCTGCCCTTCTCCCTATCGACACCTCTATGTTGGTGTTTGCTGCACTTACTACCATGATTTTTTGGGGGGGGCTAGGATTTCCATGCTCCTTTCCAGTGCCTCCCCCCTTGGCTAGTTTAAATGCTTGCCAATGAAGCATTTAAACCTATCACCTAGGATCCTGGTTCCCCTCCTGGACAGATGCAGCCCATCATGCCAGTATAGGCTTGCATCACTCCAGGTGGACCCCCAGTCCCCAGTGAAGCCAAATCCTGAGCTCCACACCAGATTTTTCAACCACTGATTGAATCCCTATGGTGCGGAACAGCCTAGCCTCTCCTGTGTCATAGATGGGCAGCACCTCCGAGAAGGTTACCGTGCGTGCTACTTGCCTAAGGCCCCTTCCCAATTCCACAAACTCTTCCTGCACTTCTCTAATCCCTTTCTTAGCCGGGTCAATTGTTTCTAGGTGGACAATGACATCCAGCTCCCTCCCCTGTGCAGCTGCTCCGGCAATCCTGAGGATTCGCTCCCTGTCCCTCCAAACCATGGCTCCAGGCAGGCACCTTACCTCCCTCTCCCCTTCCTCCCCCAGTTCTACCTTCCTAACAATGGAGTCCCCCACCAGGAGTTGTTTCCTTCCCTAGGGTCCCTGCCACCCTCCTGTGGGTCTCCTTTGTGGAGGTTCCCAGCATCCTCCTTGGTCTCCACTGCGGGTGCCTCCATAGAGGAACCACACTTTGCCAGAATGGCATAGGAATTGTGGAGAGGTACAACTGAAGGCATGCACCTCTGTTCCACCACCCTCACCCTCCCTGAGCCCTCTGTGGTCCAACCGCTCCTCTTTCTTGGCAACCTCTGAGGCAACGGCAGTGGCACTGGTGGTCCCTGGATGGAAGAGGAGGTCCCACAAATCCTGGCCAACTCAGCCTGAGATGAGCAACCTCCTCCCTCAGCCCAGAGAGGTGCCTGCAGATGGGACAACACTGCATCCTCCAGAACATCTCCTGGAAGACTGCTGCTCCACAGCCACTGTACTGCACCACTCCAATCATATCTTATTTCTGTCCCCTTAACTGTTTGCAATCCTTACTTTTTCCTCTGTTTTTTTTTCTCTCTCTCTCCTTACTTTCTGCCTGTGTGCCCTTTAAGCTACTGATTGTCCTGTTCTGAGACAAGAATATCCTATATTTCTCAGTATACCCCTTACTTGCTCAGAGGCAGACCTCCAACAGCTGGAGGGGGCCGGAGAGCTACTCTTGCCCTTCTAGGATGGTGGGTCTTTGGTGGCTCTGTGATCACTCACTTCCTGCTCCCAAACAGGAAGTTCCTGTTGTCAGTCAAATCCTGTGCCTATAAAAGTAGAACTAGCTTTGGGTGGGAGGAAAGGAGGGCAATATAGTCCCAGTAGAGAAGTCCAGTCACACAGCATTCCTTTCTCCTGGTGTCTTCTGCCAAGCTATTAGCAGAATCTTCCCAAGGCAGTCTTTAAATGTAGCTTCCTTCTAGCTAAGCCACTCCCCCTACTTACTAGATCTTTCTACAAGTAATTTAAACCTCACAGCTATTAAGTCATTTCAATCACCTGAGATTTACACCTAGATAACTGTTCAGGTAACCATTCAGTTCAGTTAACTCAGACAAACACACACTTTTTTTTTTGTTTTGTAAGTTTTTTTTTACCCTAAATTAAAGGTCCGAGTACAAGAGTTCTTCTTTAGTCCCAGTAGAGAAGTCCAGTCACATAGCAGTCCTTTCTCCTGGTGTCTTCTGCCAAGCTATATAAATATCACCAGGATAAAGCCCCTTGTTCCGCCTCTGGACCTCCCCACTTTGATGCATGCCTTGGTCACATCGAGGCTTGACTATTGTAATGCGCTCTATCTCGGGATCACGGGAGGATCTCTCCGCAGACTGCAGCTAGTGCAGAATGCAGCTGCCCAGTTACTTACTGGGCAGCCGAAGTTTTGCCATATTACACCGGTGTTGCGTGAGCTGTATTGGTTGCCAGTCAGGTGGAGGATCCTCTTCAAGGTGAGGCTTCTCACCTATAAGTCCCTACATGGTCAGGGCCCTGGTTACCTGTTAGACCTCCTGGTTCCTGCTGTCTCAGTTTGCTCCCTCCATTCTTCCTGTGGAGGCCTCCTAGCAGTTCCTAGGTCGAGGCTGAGATTGGCTGCTGATAGGGCATTTAGTATCGCTGCTCCCATCCTATGAAACTCGCTTCCCTCTGAGGTTAAGGAGGTCCACACCTTGGAGGTTTTCAAGGCCCGCCTTAAAGCTCTCTTATTCACCCAGGCATTTTTAGATTAAGTTATTGACCTATGATTTCTGATTTGCGTAGCATGGTCGATGTTTTGTTTTTATAAATATATGTATGTTTATAACTTTTTTCTTATGTTTTATTGATGTACTATGAATATGTGTTTATTTATCTGTATGGCGCCCAGCGCCTCCGGGAATGGGCGTCCTTAAATAAATTTTTAACTTATCTTTACCTTACAACAGTGAGGGGGCTTCAAGTATGTGTGGGATAGACACAAGGGTATATTAGATAGCCTAGAGGGAGGTGAGAGGGTCAACAGAGACCAGATAGGGTCTGTGGAGACAGAATATGTCGGGAACATCTGAGCAGACTAGGTGGGCTAAGCATTCCTTTTCTACTATCAAATTCTATGTTTCTAGGTTTGGCATGACACCCCCCCACCACACACACACACATATATGAATATGTGCTGCTTCCTGCAGCACATTGGACTCTAAATGCTAAATCATCCTTTCTTTCAGTAGGGCTTCCGTTAATTTCCCCACCACAGAAGTTAGACTGACAGGCCTGTAGTTGCTAGCCTCCTCCCTGTTGCTACTCTTATGTAGGGCGACCATGTCAGCCCTTTGCCAGTCCTCTAGAACCATGCCTATTTCCAGTGAGACCATGTCAGCCCTTTGCCAGTCCTCTAGAACCATGCCTATTTCCAGTGAGACCATGTCAGCCCTTTGCCAGTCCTCTAGAACCATGCCTATTTCCAGTGAGACCATGTCAGCCCTTTGCCAGTCCTCTAGAACCATGCCTATTTCCAGTGAGACCATGTCAGCCCTTTGCCAGTCCTCTAGAACCATGCCTGTTTCTGGTCAGCTGTTCAACAAGGCTGTCAGTGGGGCAACTAGCACCTCACAGAGTTCTTTCAGTATCTTGGGGTGTATCCCATCCAGTCCCGTAGCTTCATCCACCTTCAGAACTGTAAGCCCTTTCAGGACTCTTCCTCTGAAAATGGACTTGTGTCCACCCCCCCCCACACACACATTTTTGCTTCTCCCTGGTGGTCTGTTCCCTCCTTCATCTTCGGTGAAGACTGAGCAGAAGTTACTGTTTTAGGGTGGCATTCAGAAGGTATAAAGAAACACAGAAGGAGGAGGAAAGGGAGGTATACCTAGTAAAGCAGAAGGAAGCAGGTAAGGTGGTGAGGGGAGTAAAGGCACAGAGAAAAGAATTGCCAGAGGGGTCACTAAGGGAGATAAGACTTTCTTCAGATACATAAGTGAGAAAGGGAAAGCAAGGAGAGGGATAGTGAGGGTTAGAAGGGCATGGGGGGAGGCTGCGCAGAAAAGTACCAAGGAAAAAGCCGACATCCTGAACAGGTATTTCTGAGGTGTCCTCAAAGTGAAGTGAGGAGGAGACAGACCACCAGGGAGTAGCAAAAATGGGGACGGGGAAGGGAGGTGAACACAAGTCCATTTTCAGAAGAAAGAGTCCAGTAGAGACTTGCAGCTCTGAAGCTGGACAAAGCTATGACACTGAACAGGATATATCCAAGGGTTCTAATGGAACTCGGGGAAGTGCTAGCTGCTCGACTGACAAGCCTTGTTCAACAGCTCACTGGAAACAGGTGTGGTTCTGGAGGACTGAAGAAAAGTTGACACAGTCCCTCTGCAGAAGAGCGGCAACATGGAGGAGGGTAGAAACTATAGGCTGGTCTGTCTCACCTCAGTGTTGGGAAAAGTAATGGAAACCCTGCTAAAAGAAAAGCCAGTAGTGTGCCTTGCATCCAGTGGGTTGCAAAACCGCAGGCAGCATGGATTTACCGGGGGAGGGGGTTCATGCCAAACTAAATTGGTGTATTTCTTTGACTGGGTGATCAGGGAATAGATCAGATGGAAACAGTGGATGTGGCCTTTGCTCCCAACCCCTTGCCTGCTTCCTTTGACTTGCCGGTCACCTCCCTGTCCTCCTCCTCTGCATTTCTTTGTACCCTTTGAATGCCACCCTTGTTTCTTTTACCACCTTTGGCATCTCCTTAGAGAACCATAATGGTCTCATTTTCCCTTCTGCTTTTGCTTACCTCTTTCACGCAGATGTTTGTTGCCCTAATTATAGCAAAAATGCAATTGTTGTAATTGTCATTTTGGCAGCCATTTTTGCTAGCCACTTGGCTAGTAAAACAGCATTGTATTTTAAATGGAATTTCTTTGATTGCTTTCTAGCTAATAAAACTATACAGTACTATGTCTGTTTTTTCTGTTATCATGAATTTCCTTAGATAGACTTTTTTGCTTTTTCCTTTTTTCTATTTTTTTTGTTACGCATTTATTGTTTATATTACTCTTTAATTGTATGTTTTTCATTTTACACAATATACTATACATTGTTGTGGTAGGCTGGTTCTCGCTTGCCGGTTACATTGGCATGTACTATGCATTAAGTAAACTGTATAGTTTAATATCTTTTATTGGACCAACATATGTCTTGTACTAATATGGTATAGTACACTAGCTTTTGGGGTTCCACGGGTTCCTTCTTCAGGTAAAACTTTCACCTGAAAAAGTAACCTGTGGGGCCCTGAAAGCTTGTGTACTATACCATCCTTGTGCAAGACATATGTTGGTCCAATGAAAGGTATCAAACTATCCAGCAACTCCTGTTTTCCAAGGATCAATATAGCTAAAATCTCCTTATAACATGAGTTTGAACACGGAGGAAACCCAATTGGTGGATGAGCATCACCTGACTGTAGACCTACTCAGCCCCAGAACTCAAATGTGAGTCGAAATGTTCTATGCTTAACCTTATTCAAAATGGCCGCCTGGGGCTGAATGATCTCCTATTTAATCCACAGTTGGTGTGACGCTCCTCTAAGAAATATCCCTGTGTACAGTTGGGACTTGTTAGGTGCAGCAGACAACAACCTGGAAAAGCAGCCATTAAAAGCTGGGGGTGAGCAATGTGCTGCAGGGCTGCCTTCATAGTAGAACAGCCCCCCCCTGTTTGTAGCAGCTCCTTGGGAACAGAGACTGCCGCAACTGAACCTTTGTGACCACGCAGTCTCGCTGTCACCATCAGTAAAAAGGTATACCGACCTGACGGCGACACCAACACAGCGACATACCCCAGTAAAAGTATGCCCCCTTCCTTATAGTTTCTCTGCACAGTATCATCATGTGACACAGAGAGACAAAGCAAGCACCACATCCCACTTTAGAGAGAGAGAGAGAGAGAGAGAGAGCGAGCGACCTGTTCAGTGAGAGTCAGCATGTGTAAAACTATGCCCCATCCTTAAAGTTTCTCTGCACTGTGTCTCCGAACGAGAGACAGAGAGCAAGCACTGTATCGCACTGCAGAGAGAGACTTCAGTGTAGTGAGAGAGGGAGAGAGACACACAGAGAGCTGTGCAGCGAGAGTTACAGAGTGAAATTCCTGGGGCTCCAGTTGTGTTCCCAAGCCTGCAGTTGCAGCAGTTGCTGTAAGTGAAAATAAATATTATTGTGCAGTGAGCTGAATATGTCCCCTCCTTTCTTCTGACAGTATCATGATGTGCTCCAAGGAGTAGACAGAGAGAGAGAGAGAGAGAGAGAGGCACCAAGTGAGTGAGACAGGACTATCCCCCAATGTCTTCACATTCCCACTGTGCTCTGGATCAACAGAGCAAGACAGACTGTAAAATTCACCCGCTGTAGTCATTGAAATAAACAATCCCTGAAGCAGGAGATAGTGACAGAGAGAGAGAGAGAGCTCCCAGTGTTTGTGTTCCCCCTATCGTCCCACTCTGGTTTATCTTGCCAGCTCGGCCTGTGACCTCGTGCCTCACAATGTACCTGAGGCGTGGATTAAATGCCTATAACCCCATACCCTGTTGTGGGTTATTGTTACCTTAAACTGTATTGAAATGCTACTGTGCCTTCAAAAATCAAATACTGTTTAATGAATGATGAGCAGTGGAGAGACTCACCCCCTGACGAAGACTCGTCTCGAGTCAAATCACTGGGTTTAGTGCCTGGCTCCCAGAATAAAACTTTTTGCATTCTATTTGGCTGTGTGACTTAGCATTACTTAAGTGTGTTTGTTATTTTTCTAAATCAGCCTTTTGATTGTAGTAGTTTTGTGTTCTGTCATTGCCTTAATTATACCCTCTCTTATTCATTACCACTGTGCCGCTACGCCATGCTGGCAGCCCCCCACCCCCACCAAGGCAATTTCTGAGGCAGTCTCCATTTCTTTAAAATCTGCCCTCATGGGGTCCAGGGCCCTCATGCTCATGTGACTCGCCTCTGCTACTGTCCTTATGTTGAATGACTCTAAACAGTGATCACTGGAACCTATAGGACTGCCCATTGTGATGTCTACAGTGCCATCCCTGTTTATAAGCACCACATCGAACACTGCCCCGTCCCTAGTAGGCTCTTTGGCTACCTGCTGGAGAAAATCCCCTTGTAGGTAGTCAAGGATGGTCCTGCTCCTGAAGCCACAGCTGGAAGGTTCCATCCAACAGCTGTCAGATTGAAGTCTCCAACTAGCAGCACCTCCACCTTACTTGTCATCCTGATTATGGCTTCCTCTTGTCCAAGTCCTCCCCTTGTGCTGGAGGTCTGTACACTACCCCAGTATGGAGAGCCATGCCAGAGGCTGTCTCCAGGATAACCCCCAACACTTCCAGCCCCTCCTCTTTCTGGTGCCCATGTACCTCTGTAGCCTTAATTTGCTCCTTCACATACAGTATAATGCAACCCATCGTCCTCTCCTCTCCACCCTGACATTCCTAAACAGAGAGTAGCTTGGTGTGGCCGTGTCCCATTCATGGTATTCAGTGCAGCATGACTCCATCATAGCCACTAAATCCAGGTTTGCCTCCTCCATGATAGCCTCCAAGTCTGTAATTTTATTTTCAAGGCACTTTGCATTAGCACTCATGGGCCTCTATACCTTCTTTCCCCCCCTACCTATACCCTGTGTATCCCTCCCTCTCTTTCTTGCCTATATTGCTGCCTAACTGACACATTTAGGCCATGGCTGGCCATCAGATTTAGACAAATGGGGCTCAGAAAAGAACTCTGATATCCTAGGTGGCAATATGAAGTGTTTAGAGGCTTCCCCAGAAGTCTTTTCAAGGTTTATGCAATCATAAAACTAACATTTGTTTTATTTATTCAAGCATTTGTGACCAGGAAAGACACTTTGAGCCAAAGATGATTTCCAGCTGTGACCCTAGAGCACAGGGAGGTTGTGACTTGCTTATGGTCACACAGCATGCAAGTGGCAGTTGTGGGTTTCACACCCAGGTATGCAGCATGTCCAGATTCACAGCTGGGTGCTCTAACATCAAGTCTATTGCCTCCCAACTCTAAAGACCCATCTTATTCAGCTTGTCTAGCACCTGTCCTGGTCCCCCAATGAGTTCAAGATGATCAGAAGCTTGGTGAGTTCCTAAACAAAAATGGTGTGTATGGATAATCTTTTACCTTCAGGCACAGCAAGCGTAAGCAGACATGCCAAGCCACCTATGGACAGGAAGACAACCTGAGTGATTCTTCTGGAGTAGGGAAGACAGATGGTGACCATGACATGAGCTGGGATCTCCACCAACCCAAAGATGAGCTGAGTGAGGTAGATATCTATTCCGAAGTCAGAAACTCCCAAAGACAGTCCATAGTACACAAGCACATTCACAAACCTGTGGAAGACAGTGGCAGGAGAGAAGCAAGACATGTTTATAGCCAGCAATGGGCCATCACAACCTGGTACATTGTCTCTGCTCTGTGAGATGTGGCTGTATTATTTTATCACCAATATTATCTTCAGAGTTCTGAGCATTAAAAGTGAAGCCATTGAAACAAAGGAAGGAATCTATGGAATGAGATAGGGATGTGTGTGATATGATTAGCAGCCTCTGTCCTAAAAATCCCTGGTTTGACACACAAAGTATTGTGTGGGGTTCTATAGCCCAATGGTAGGCTGCCATTCTCGACATGGTGCTCACCAACTCAGAAATGGTAAGTAGATTGTGCATGGGAGAACCACTAGGGTTCAGTGACCATACAATTATATGGTTCAAACTGGTCCTCTGTACAATACACCTCTGTCAGAGGCTGAAGTTCTAGATTTCAAAAGAGCAGACTTTAACCAGATGATGGAATCAGTACACTATGGGTTGGTTAAGGTGGACAGAATCATGGGTTTGGAGGAAAGGTGGGGAGAAATTAAATGGACCATTCCTGAGGAACAGAGCCTTGCTTGAAGAAGGTCACCAAGAGAAACAGGTACAAGAGACCAATCTTGTTCTCTAAGAAGGTCTGGAAAGCAGTGAGGGCCAAAAAAAAGGTCTTCATCAGATTCAAGGAGAAGTAGCGGGTTGAAGAATGGAAAAAAATTTTCACAGAAAGGGTGGTAGACAGATGGAATGCTCTGCCCAAGGAGGTGGTATCCTGTAGAATGGTGGGTGGTTTTAAGAGGGTATGGGACAGAGTGGTGGGGGTGATGAAGAGGGGTGGGAGAGTGGGGCAGCTGCAAGTTAAGGGGCTAGCTGCACAATCGGGCAGATTCGATAGCCCATGAGGCCTGTTTCTGCTGGCATTTTTGGATGTTCATAAGAATGAAGTGAGTACCAAGGAAAATCAAGGGAAGCAGAGAGGACAGTCATGGATGTGTAACCCCTAGATGGCACTATCCCAGGGGCTACTACCCCTGCCTGATTTGCCACTAACAGGTTGAGGGGCCTGGATCCAATGGCGGGTGCCTCCACCCAGAGGTCAGGGTTTGTAATAGTTAAACTAACTTGGTCACAGCCCTCTGGGACACTGCAACCCCCCTTTCTTCCCACTAGTGGCCCACACAATATATCAGAATTACCTTCACAGTATACACTTACCCCAGGTCTGGTTCCGCACTGGGACCTCCTGTGAAATGAGATACAGTGCAACAATCACAGTACAGTACTTTAACATAGACAAATACCTCAGGCAGTATAACTTTGCTGAAACAAGCAGTTCTGATTTATTTAGGGAGATATAACAAGGACAGGGAAATCAGGTTAATTAGCTTATCACTCTAATAATCTACCTATGGCTCTGTGCACAGGCCTATCCCTATCAGTTACTGTCCCTGGGTACCCAAGCCCTAGTGGCTAGTCCAAACCGTGGCAGCTGGTAGGGCCCTTTCACACAGAGAAAGGAGAATTAAACAGTCAGCAGTACAGTAATTCCATTTGGATTTAATGTGGCAATTCAACAGGAGCGACCCTGAATTAGTACTCACGACCTCCAAATAAGATAGGGTCCTTCAATGTCAGCAGGGCTCACTTGAGGTACACAAACCTCTTCACACATCCATATAAAAGAAAGCACTATACCAGGCAGGCTGCATCTGTATCCGATCGCAATTACTGCACAATACCCGGGAGAACACACAGCAGATTCAGTTCCTGACAGACCGAATGCAATTTTCAGCAATTCCTCCAGTCTTCTACAGGGTGAGCCTGGTTTCTACTCTTCAGAGATCCTTTGATTCTTTTCACAGGACAGATTCAGTCCTAACAAGCTGCAGACTGGAACTCTGGGCCTTACACAGTTTTTGACTAAAACTGCACACTGAAAAAGCACAGGGCTCCTTCCTTCTTCACTGCCAAAGCTCAACTGAAACTCCAACCGACAAAACCGGGCTCTTCCTTTGAGTTCCTCCCAGTTCTTGACTGGATTGGCTGTCACCACAATAGACTGCTGCTGTTGGTCCAAAAGGCACTGAAGTCTGAACTACATCTCCCAGAGTCACTGCCCATACAATCCTCTTGTGGCTGGCTCAGATTATGAGTCCAAGTTCTGATTCGTCCAAGGCACCATTTTAGAGCTAGCTTACCCCACACTGATTGGTCCAGTTCAGCAGTTCAAAACTAGAATGGGGAACTAGCAGACACAGTTCTGACTGCAAAGAAAGCAGGTTAGACAAACTGTAATTTCATTATTACTCTAAATAATTTCTGGTAAACAGTTACATCTTTCAGATAGGTTCCATTTGCACCCTAGTGACTGCAAAATTAAGTGAATTAGCAGCAGCTCGAGTGGTACTCAGAGAAGCACACAGTCCCCCATATAACTAATTATGTCTGCAAGCAGACAGCTCTTAAAGAGACAGTACCAGAGGTTCTAAAACACTCACTGATAAATGGCTTAAATGCCAAACACCATTCAGGCTTGGAGCATTCAAGCAAGCTCCTGAAGTCTTTTATGAACCCCCATTTGCAGGGGTTACACCCTTCCTGGCCTGGAAAGCTTGGCGTCCGCGTCAAGCAAGTACCATAGTTTTAACTGCAACCATATACATTTGCATTAGGCTTCGCATGTAATCATCAGTCAATATATCATTTTACCAGAACACATTTCTGAAACATTGCAGTACGTCACTCTTTACACAGTATTACACACATTGTACCATAACTCAAGTTATTACCTCTTGTACATGAAACCTGAAGAGAGGGGGGCCTTCTATCAGTTACCTTGGGGCTGGACGGGCAAGGACACCATACTTAGAGGGCAACACAAGTAACTTGGAGTTAGCACTGACGCTCAGTTTGGGCAATGAGCTCGGGGACACATACACTCCTTTATGGACAACATTGAGAGGCAAATCCACAGGCCTCCCAAGGAATCATAACTGAGGTGCACCACAGGCTTTACAGCTCGACCAGTCTTTCTAGGGGAACTGTTATAGTCTCTGCACTCTGAGCCTCATTTTCAGCATTGTCCTCACTTGTCAGGGAGTCTCCATGGGGTAGAGGAGGCTAGAACTTGGGGCACTTTCAGCTCCAGGAGTTACAGTTTCTGAGTCCACAACATTTGGCTCGCATGAGAGCTTTTGGACACTGGCAGTGGACTGTCAGGGCACTCAAAATACTCTTCTTGTTCGGTGTATCACCAGTCTGCCCCAATCTATCATTTCCTCCCCTGAAAGCTCAAACAGTTCAACCATGCACAATGATTCCATTTCATCTGATCTGATGCTTTGCACTTCACTTTCTGGGAGCATTGGCTCCAGGGATGAAGCTGGGGCTTAGACAGTCCAGAAGGCCCAGCTTTGTCTCCAGTATTGACTAGGATTGCCCAAACAATTGACTCAGTTCGTAAGAAGGATAGTATTCAAAGTCACTCTCACTTTCTTCCGATATGGACTGACAGTCATGCTCAACTGGGACTTGTGGAGGGAACACTTTAACTTTGCTTCTGTAGGTGCAGACTTTCTTGATCTTTTCTTAGCAGCAGCTCTAGTCACTGGTCCAGAGGGGGCATCTTCTAGGGGCTCAGACTCAATTAAGATTTGTCCAATGGGCAGTAAATGATTTCTATGCATTGTTTTTACATCTTTTGAATTATTCTCAGGCCTTACTTTGTACACTGGCAGATCATCTAGTTTGCCCACTACAATGTGAGGGAGATGGTGCCATCTGTCAGCAATCTTGTGCTTGCCATGCAGTCCCAGATTTCTTAGCAATACCGATCTCCCTCCTGGAGTTCCTGTGCTTTCACCCTTTTATCATACCTTTCTTTGTTGGCCAGATTTCTTTTGGCAGCCATGGTTTGAGCCAGTTGGTAGCATGAGTTAGCTGGGCCTTTAACTTTTGCACATACTGTAAATAGTTGTCAGCTTGAACCCCATCAGGAGAGACCCCAAAACACACATCTACTGGTAGTCGAGCTTCTCTTCCAAACATCAGGCGGTAGGGGAGAATCCAGTGGCATCACTTTTGGTGCAGTTATAAGCATGTACCAGGGTGCTAATTTGTTGGCTCCATCTAGGCTTGTCCTTTGGGTCAGGGTGCCTAGCATATCTAGCAAAGCGTTGAAACGCTCAGGCTGTGGGTCCCCTGGGGTGGTAAGGAGGAGTTTGATCTAGACTCCCCACAGAGAAAGCATCTTTGATCAGACGACTCTCAAAGTCTCTCCTTGATCAGAATGGATTCTTTGTGGAGCCCCATAGTGAACAAAAAGTTTTCTACAAGTACTTTGGCCACAGTGGATGCTTTCTGGTCTTTGGTGGGAAAGCTTGGGCATATCTCTTAATGGTCAGTGACCACCAGCACATTACTGATATTTCTTTGATCTGACTCCAAACTTAGAAAATCAATACAGACCAACTCCATGGGTGCACTGGTGGTGATGTTAACAAGGGGGCAGCCCTCTGGGGCAAAGCTTTCCTCTGTAAGCGAGCTACAAGTTCGAATGTGTTGCTCCACATCAGCCCCACTCTTAGGCCAATAGAATCTGGATCTCACCAAGTCAAGTGTTCTGTCTATACCAAGGTGCCCCATGTGGTTGTGCAAGGACCTCAGTACTGAGTCTCGAAGGCAGTGGGCAGCACTAGTTGTTGTTTGTCTACTTGTCCCCTCTGTCTACTGTTTTTCTGTATAACAGTTTATTGATCAGTTTCAACTTAGGACCTTCTTTGTATAACAGTGCAGTTCTCAAATCAGTGGGCGTAATTTGGACACATCTTTTCCTGCATAGAGGGCTTCTAAAGCTGCTTTGATCATGGGATCGTGGATTGAGCCATGAATACTGTCATTGTCCAGCTGAGGCAGTGCACCAATGTCTATTGCAGAAAAGTGGCAATAAGCAGCAGGTATGCAATTCTCAGAGGCTCCCAAGCAATCCACCATGCAGTCCACTGCGTCCGTGGACATTTGTTCCTCCCTGTCAAACTTCCGGCAGAGTGCCCGAATGTCAGGTTCTGCCAATCGGACCCAATCATTCTGGGGAACAGGCCTCGGAGAGAGCATCAGCATCTATGTGGTTCAGACCTGCTCGGTATTCGAGAGCATAGTCATATGTAGATAATGCAGAAAGCCACCTATGGCCAGTGGCATCCAACTTAGCTGAGGTCTGCACATAGGTCAAAGGATTATTGTCAGTTTTACTAGTATTTTAGCCCCATACAAGTACTCATGGAATTGGTCAACAATAGCCCACTTCAAAGCTAGGAACTCTAACTTATGTACAGGATAGTTCTTTCGGATGGGGTCAGGCTTCTACTGGCAAAGGCCACTGGTCTCAGGCCATTCTCGTGCTCTTGGTACAACACAGCCCCAACCCTTGCAAGCTAGCATCAGTGTGCAGGACGTAAGGTTTTCTTGGATCGGCATAGGCCAGCACTGGAGCATGGGTAAGTTGATATATGATCTCATGAAAAGCAGTCTCACAATCAGGAGTCCAGCGGCCCCAAATACTTCACTCGGATGAAAATACACTCTTTCAGTCTTGAGGGACGCTGACTTTTGGTATTTTTGTGGGTTGGGGATACCCTTGAGTAAGGTTAAGTAAAGGGCGGATCACTCTTGAATAGTCCTTGATGAAGCGTCGATAATAACCACAGAATCCCAGGAATCTTTGCAGTTCTTTTAGATTTTGGGCTGTGGCCAGGTGGTCAAGGCCTCAACTTTACTTGGTGCGGTCTCTATTCCCTCGGTGGATACTATGTGTCCCACATACTTTACTGATGTTTGAAAGAATTGACACTTATCAATGGACAGTTTAAGGCCAAAGTCCTCCAGTCGGTCCAATACCTTAAATAATCTGCTCTCATGTTCCTCCAGTGAGCTGCCAAACACAATGACATCATCTAGGTATACCAGGCACTCTAGTAAGTTCATGTCCCCACTGCACGCTCCATCAATCGTTGAAAAGTGGCTGGGGCACCTGAAATCCTTGAGGCATCCTCATGAATTCATAGAAGCCAAGCGGACAGATAAAGGCCGTCTTCTCACGGTCTCTGGGGCCATCGGGATCTGGTAGTACCCACTGCGGAGATCCAACACAGAGAACCACTTGCTCCCGTTAGGCAGTCCAAAGCATCCTGAATGCGGGGCATTGTGTACTGATCAGGATAGTCCGCGGTTTAAGATGCGATAATCCACACATCCTTACTGTTCCATTCTTTTTCCTCACTACCACAATGGGGGAAGCATAAGGGCTTCTGGATTCTTGTATTACACCAGCAGCTAACATCTCTTGCAGATGCCGTCTCACATCATCTATGTCAGCAGGTGCCAGGCGTCGAGACCTCTCACGAAATGGTCTTCGTCATGCAGCCGGATATTGTGCTCAGCTCCTGCACGCATCCTACATCCCATTCCTTTAAAGAAAACACCTGGTCTCTCTGGGCAAGCTTCTCACTGATCCTCACTTTCCATTCAGCTGGCAGCGGGAGTCGCCGAAATCAAACAAGTCAGGCGTTACTCTGTCATTCTTCCTTGAACTCTTGCTGCTGGGTAGCACTGCAGTGTCTGCACAATGCACATTAGCCAGATGCAACCTCTGTTTACTCGAATGTCTCTTTCAGACACATTATGAACTTGGACCATTACCCTTCTGGCATAAGCATGGGCTCTAATGGGCAAAATACTAAGCTTGACCAGCAGTCCCTCTGGCAATTTTCCATCGCCTGGTGCATCCAACATTAATATTTTATTCTTAACATCCTTTCTACGGACCTCTCCTGTAAGGTACACTGGGCATTTGGCGCCAGGATCAGAGACTCAGGATCCTTCTTCCATACAATTCCGACCGGTTCCTCTGGTTCTGTTTTTCAGCATCTCTCTGTGCCTCATAGGCCTTCTTAATTAAGCCGGAACTCTTAAGCTCTACTCTTTGACCCCTGTTTTTCATAACACAACTGTGCCAGCCTTCCGAACATATGAGCATTTGTTCCAATCAACAAAGGGACACCATCATACAGTCCAGTGGGGACACACTAAGGCTAGGGTCTCTACTTGTTTGCCACTCCAGCCACGGAGGTGGGAAAGACAGCCAAATTCGGATATACCGAATAGGGTAGGCCTTCTCACTTAACCCCCATACATGCAGTCCTTCTAATGGTTGTGGGGCAGCCTGACAAATGCTTCTGATACCAATCCTGGAACATAATTGTCACTTGGGAGCCACTGTCTAATACAGCTCTTGTAGACACTCCATTCACCTTTACAGTGGTCTCCATGGAGGGACCCACTATTCTGGACCAGTCTGGAGAGGCGGTAGTGGGGGCCTGGGCAACTGACAGCCACAAAAGGACGTGAATTAGCATTTTGGTGCCCTCACTGGGATCATGTCGTACCTCTTAACCACTGATTTCTTCTCCAAGCTCTCCTTGTAGCCTATATGCAACTTTGTCAGTGTCTTTGGGGACTGGCATTCCTTTTCATGTGCCCATCTTTCCCACAATTATAGCAAAACATACTTTCTGGAGTTTGAGCTGGCGGGAGCCACACTGGGAGCCAGGGCGGGGTATTACTAACTGGAAACCTTGGTGCCATCTCTGTCTGCGGCGTGATAAGCATTTGGAGACATCTCGTCAGTTTCTCCACTTCCATGGTCAAGGAATCGGGTTCGGAGCTGTTATCAGCAGGAGATACATGGGTGGGTACCCCACCCCATGTAGATGCAGTCGGATATAGGTCAGGGCCTGTACTTGCAGCGGGCCTTCATAAAGGGACTGTTTTTGAATTCCGGATCTCTCTCAACAGTTCGCCCCATTGTGACATATCTTTTCCTTGTCAGAGCACTCATTGACTGCCAACCTCTGCCCCTGAACTTCACTTGATGGGTCACCTCAGTCACTCGGGTCGAGCTGCAGCTATTGGTGCAGGTCCCTCCCGAGGTCGCTTTTCTCAACTCCTCGAATTTCTCTCAATAACTCATCATAGGAGGGTGGGATTCCAGTCGATCTGCCAGGCGTAACTGAAGCAACAGCAGTTCTGAGAGGGGGCAGACTTAAGGATCCTGTCCAGCCTGGTTCGGTCCAGTTCAATCGCTGGCAAACTACCTTTTCTGAGGCATTCTTGCAACAATTTTTCCAGCCGAGATACATACACAGACAACAACTCCCCTTGGTACTGTTGTGCATCTCTTACTCTCCACCATAGGTCCTCATCAGAATCTGGGCTCCCATACACATTCTCCAAGGCCTCAAGATAGGCCTGTGCAGTCGCTTCAGGGTTACTGGCCCGTTTAGCATGGATGGTAGCCAGGGCAGGACCTCGGAGGCTCTCACTAACCCTCTCTTTCGCCTTCCGAGCATTGCCATTCTAGCACTTGGGGGGCAACATAGTCTATCCAGGTCTCCCAGTCATCCTCCCCTTGGGGGGTGGGGAAGGTGCCAGAGAAGATCCTCAACCTTCGGTAAGAGTCGTGACTAATGGCAGGTGCAGAAATAGGAGTCTGCATTGGTTCAGCCACCATTACGGGCACTGGAGCAGGAGAGGGTGTTGGGGGAGGAACACCCCCAGGTGGTAAGAATAGTTTCTTCAAGTCCTCCACAGTTTTCCCCTCTCCCAGCAACCATTCAGCAAATTTTTCCTCAAAAGTTTCAGATAGTGGTGGGGGCTGATTCCCCCCCGGGTCTTTACTGTCCTTAGTTATCACTCTCCAAGCAGTGAGGGCTCCCTCTGGGGTAATGGTCTGTGGCACTTTGGAGCTATCTATGGGATCCTTAAACTCTACTAGGGCCAGGAAAGTGTGGGTGAGCAGATTAGCATGCCGACCCACCACCACAGGGTTTTGTAAACCTTCCACCTTGGAAAGTACTCCCTGCACAGTGTCCGTATTGATACCCAGGGGGATGTCCAGGATAAGCATAGCATTTTGGGGTCGATCTCCTCCCAGTACACCACTCCACCAGCCGGTGCACAGCCACTTCTGTCGGGTACCCATTTTTTCTTAACAGTGGTTCGTAAATATGGCCACTAGAGACACACAATCCAGCGGTGAGCCTCCAAGATGTAACCCTAGATGGCACTATCCCAGGGCTACTACCCCTGCCTGATTTGCCACTAACAGGTTGAGGGGCCTGGATCCAATGGGGGTGCCTCCACCCAGAGGTCAGGGTTTGTAATAGTTAAACTAACTTGGTCACAGCCCTCTGGGACACTGCAACCCCTTTCTTCCCACTAGTGGCCCACACAATATATCAGAATTACCTTCACAGTATACACTTACCCCAGGTCTGGTTCCGGCACTGGGACCTCCTGTGAAATGAGATACAGTGCAACAATCACAGTACAGTACTTTAACATAGACAAATACCTCAGGCAGTATAACTTTGCTGAAACAAAGCAGTTCTGATTTATTTAGGGAGATATAACAAGGACAGGGAAATCAGGTTAATTAGCTTATCACTCTAATAATCTACCTATGGCTCTGTGCACAGGCCTATCCCTATCAGTTACTGTCCCTGGGTACCCAAGCCCTAGTGGCTAGTCCAAACCGTGCAGCTGGTAGGGGCCCTTTCACACAGAGAAAAGGAGAATTAAACAGTCAGCAGTACAGTAATTCCATTTGGATTTAATGTGGCAATTCAACAGGGGCGACCCTGAATTAGTACTCACGACCTCCAAATAAGATAGGGTCCTTCAATGTCAGCAGGGCTCACTTGAGGTACACAAACCTCTTCACACATCCATATAAAAGAAAGCACTATACCAGGCAGGCTGCATCTGTATCCGATCTAATTACTGCACAATACCCGGAGAACACAGCAGATTCAGTTCCTGACAGACCGAATGCACTTTCAGCAATTCCTCCAGTCTTCTACAGGGTGAGCCTGGTTTCTACTCTTCAGAGATCCTTTGATTCTTTTCACAGGACGGATTCAGTCCTAACAAGCTGCAGACTGGAACTCTGGGCCTTACACACGCTTTTTTGACTAAAACTGCACACTGAAAAGCACAGGGCCTTCCTTCTTCACTGCCAAAGCTCAACTGAAACTCCAACCGACAAAACCGGCTCTTCCTTTGAGTTCCTCCCAGTTCTTGACTGGATTGGCTGTCACTCACAATAGACTGCTGCTGTTGGTCCAAAAGGCACTGAAGTCTGAACTACATCTCCCAGAGTCACTGCCCATACAATCCTCTTGTGGCTGGCTCAGATTATGAGTCCAAGTTCTGATTCGTCCAAGGCACCATTTTAGAGCTAGCTACCCCACACTGATTGGTCCAGTTCAGCAGTTCAAAACTAGAATGGGAACTAGCAGACACAGTTCTGACTGCAAAGAAAGCAGGTTAGACAAACTGTAATTTCATTATTACTCTAAATAATTTCTGGTAAACAGTTACATCTTTCAGATAGGTTCCATTTGCACTCCTAGTGACTGCAAAATTAAGTGAATCGGCAGCAGCTCGAGTGGTACTCAGAGAAGCACACAGTCCCCCCATATAAACTAATTATGTCTGCAAGCAGACAGCTCTTAAAGAGACAGTACCAGAGGTTCTAAAAACACTCACTGATAAATGGCTTAAATGCCAAACACCATTCAGGCTTGGAGCATTCAAGCAAGCTCCTGGAAGTCTTTTATGAACCCCCATTTGCAGGGGGGTTACAGATGCAGAAGCAGACACAGAGCTATGTTTTGTAGAGGGTCTCAAGGATGGGAAAAAGCACTTTTTCAGATATATTTGGGGAAAAAGAAAGATGGGAGGAGGAATTGTTGGGCTGAGAGAGGGAGGCAGGGTAATAGAGGAGCACATGCAGAAGCCATTCATAACGACTACTTCTGTTCAGTTTTTCACAGTGGTGTAGGGGGCTTCTGCCAGAAAGCTAGGGAACAAATTTAGTGAACTCCTGGCAATGATAACATGCACTGAGTGGACCTGGTGGCCATCACAGAAACATGAGCCACAGATAAATAATGACTGGGAGATAGCAGTCCCTGAACATACATTATTTAGGAGAGATCAAAGTATGGGTGGGGGATCTCCCTCTATGTCATGCAGGGCACTGAAGTAACTGAAGATGGGGGCATTAGAGGTAACAACAGGGAAACTGAGTCTATATGGGTGCAATTCACAGTGGCCTCAGACAGGAAAATAAGATTGGAGTAGTCTATAGGCCCCCAGGTCAAAGGGAGGAAAGGGACAGAGAACTTAGGGAGGAACTTAAAAGAGGGGTAGCAAAGGGGCAGGTGGTAGTGGTGGGGGACCTAATCTTGTTGGACATCGACTGGAAAGTCCCGGTAGCCAAGAGCACCAGGAATCAGTCACTACTTGATGCCTTTCAGGACTGTCTGCTGGTACAGCTAGTTAAAGAACCCACCAGGCAGTCCTTGATGTGGTACTCACTAACACAGAGTTAGTGGGTGCTGCGAAAGTGGTGGAACCACTGTGGAATAGCAACCACAACTCTATTTGGTTTGAACTAGCCTTCGGGGCTGGTAAGCCACACTTGTGAACTGAAGTCCTTGACTTTAGAAAGGGGTGGACTTCGATAAGATGAGGCAACTGGTCAGGGAGAAATTAGTAGGGGTGGAGGGCACAGGCAGAGAGGAGGAGAAATGGACAGCAATCAAGGGAGATATCCTTGAGGCATCGAAGACATGCATAAAATCAGTAACAAAGGAAAACAGGTCGAAGGAACCACTATGGTTCTCATCTAGAGTCAGCGAAGTGATCAGGGTCAAAAAGAGGGCCTTTGATAAATATAAGAGTAAGCAAGGAGAGACAGAATGGGAAGAATATAATCAGAGAACCACGGAGGCAAAGAGCACAGTCAGGGAGGTGACAACAAACACAGAGCTGCGCATCGTGGAGGAGGGGAAGAATGGAGAAAAACTGCTTTTTAGATATATTAGTAAAAAACATAAAAAGGGGGGAATCGCATGGCTGGTGGAGGGGGTTAGGGTGATGGAAGAGGATGGGCAAAATGCCACCATTCTGTCTACTTTTGCTCAGTCTTCACTAAGAAGGTAGGTGGGCCCCTGCCT
Source organism: Neoceratodus forsteri (assembly GCA_016271365.2). Taxonomy (NCBI): domain Eukaryota; kingdom Metazoa; phylum Chordata; order Ceratodontiformes; family Ceratodontidae; genus Neoceratodus; species Neoceratodus forsteri. Next base: position 480,237,020 of record CM057451.1, on the reverse strand, counting down.
GAGAGTGGCATCAAAGTAGCCACAAAGGCAATCCCAGAAATGAGTCAGCCTTATTTACTAAGAACAGGGTCCTGAAAGGGCTGCCAGCCATCAAGGTAGATAAGGCCCCAGGTCCAGATGGGTTGCATCCAAGGATACTGAGGGAGTTAGCAGTGGAACTGGCTGAACCACTGATTGGGTTGTTCAACAGCTCACTTAGGACTGGGGAAGTCCCATTGGATTGGAAGTTGGCAGATGTTGTGTTGCTATATAAAGGGAGGGAGACAGGGAGCAACCAGGGAATTATAGGCATGTTAGTCAGACCTCCATCATGGGGAAACTGATGGAATCTCTGATTAAAAAGGACCTTGTAGAATACCTGGAGAGCAATGGACTCCAGGACAATAAACGACACAGTTTTGTTGCAGGGAGATCTTGCCAGACCAGCCTGATAGTTTTTTTGACTGGGTGACAAAGGAGATAGACAGGGGCCACATGGTGGACTTGTACTTTGACTTCAGTAAGGCCTTTGATTCGGTACCACACAGGAGATTGCTTAAGAAAATGGAAGATCTGGGTGCAGCTAAAACTCTAGTGAGCTGGGTGGGTAATTGGCTAGCAGGAAGGTGACAGAGGGTGGTGGTCAATGAAGTTAAATCATAGGAGAGGGAGGGAGGTAACGAGTGGGGTTCCACAGGGATCTGTCCTGGGTCTGGTCCTCTTCAACATGTTAATGAATGACATTGTTGAAGGAATCCAGGGCAAGCTGTGTCTCTTCATGGATGACACACAACTATGTGGGAGGGTAGATAGTGAAGAAGGAATATGTAGAAGGACCTTCAAAAGTTAAAGGGCTGGTCAGAGGTCTGGCAGTTGAAATTAAATGCAAAAAAGTGCAAAGTAATGCACCTAGGGAAAAAAGAACCCCATGATGGAGTACTGGATGGGGGGGGGAGAGACTTGGCACTACAAACGAGGAGCAAGATCTGAGTGTTACCATCAGCAACTCCCTTAAACAAGTCAGTGCAACTAGGCCTATAGCAAAGCCAACAGGATGCTGGGTTGTATTGGGAGGGGACTGACTGTACGAGAAAAGAGGTAATACTACCCCTCTACAGATCCCTGGTGAGGCCTCACTTGGAGTACTGTGCCCAGCTCTGGGGTCCTTATCTCAGAAAGAACAAGGATAGATTAGAGACAGTGCAACGCAGAGTGACCTAAATGATTCAGGGACAGCAGGGGTAAATCCTATGAGGAGTGACTCGGGGCACTAAATTTGTAGTCATTGGAAACCAGAAGGGAGAGGGGCGATATGACAGAGACCTTCAAATTACTAAAAGGAATTAATAAAGTGAACTGCAGGGAATTATTTAGCCTGAATACCAACTCATGGTCACAAGGTCACGAGTGGAAGTTGACAGGCGGGAGGTTTGGGAGGGACATGATGAATCTTTGTGGAAAGGGTGGTGGAACCCTGGAACAATCTGCCAGCTGGGGTGGTGGGAGCAAACACAATGAGGGGTCTCAAACAGGCCTGGGAATTGTGGTTATCTGGGCTCACAGAACCAGGGAAGAAAATAAGGAAAGGTCTGGGAGGTTTAGTACCCTGGGGGCATTAGGTTCTTAGGAAGGTTCCAGGGATTTAGGGAACTTGGGCAGACTAGATGGACCTATGGTCTTTTTCTTCCCTTAGTTCTGCGTATGCAGGGAGTCTCAGTTTCATTTTTCAAACAAGAAATATGATCGGAATTAGCCCTCATTTTTATAAACCTTGTGGATCAGGGGCATACACAGAAGTAAGACATTTCAAAACAGCTTCTTTTACAAATTGGACCAAAGTGGGCTATCTGCTACAACAGTGCCTCTCTGTGTATCAGGGTCTGGGGCGTGGTGATTAGAGCAGACCACAACTTTCCCGGGGGGAGAATTTGTTACTTGGGTGTGGAGAATTTGATCACTGTGGTCTGGTTTGTCCATTTGGGTGACTGTCAAGGACTCCAGGTGATTTATTAATCAGTCAGGTAATAATACTGTCTGTAGTCCGGTGACTGTGTGGGACATTACTGGGCATATGTCATTGTCTACATAGTTTACTTATATGCCGTCACTACTGAAAGATGATAAATACTGGGCGTATTTTATTTATTACCTTATTTCTTGCAAGGGAAATGTTTATTTACTGCTGGGTGTCTTGTGAGGAGAAGGGGGAACAATGGGGAACATGCTCCAGTAGGGTATATAGCATTTGCTCAAGCCAAAACCCTGCACATTCAGTGCAACATAGCCTGGCTGCTCCCTATAGTGACATCACAGCATAGCCTCAGATCTACAGCAATATCAGGCTCCCTGCTGAAGGGCTGCTACAGCTTGCCAGTTTTCAGCAGCTCGGATTGCAAAAGCAAGCTGCAGACTATATGAAATAAATATATCGAAAGCGTCAATGCAGCAAGGGTGAAGTTTTGCATCCATGACATAAGGGCTGGGGAAGGTGCTCCTTAAATCCTGAAAACATTAGGAAGGTACAACAGAGGCAATCATTGTTCATGGTGACAAACTACATAGATAAACAGAATAAAAGGATGGGGGGACCTTCCCTTAACAAAAAAAAACAAACAACAAAACAAGCATTAACCAACGCCACATGTTTACTTACTTGTACTTGTTCTGTAGTTATTGGGCATAGGCCATAGACAGTGCTGCAGTTAAAGTGAACAAATTAATAGCACAAGAAATAATTGTGAAATTGTCATGATTGGAAAATAAAGAGGTTCACTCATAACTGTGATTGGGCAGGAACTTCAAAGGGAAAAGGAAAGGTACAGAGTGAGCAAAATTGAGAGAACATTCAGTGTTCTGATGCTGTGATAGGTGAAGAAAGAAAACACCCTGAAAAGCACTCTCCCAGTTCAGACTGATTCCAATTTATTCAGATGCTTTGCAAGGTTACACAATCAGCTTGATTCCAAGAATAGAGGAGATGTGCTAAGTCTAGTTTATTTATGTTGAAATGACCAAAACACAGGTAAGTAGAGTAACATAGCTCCTTGCCTAACCTGATAAATGACTGAAAGAGCATGGTAGAATATCATTTTTACTTGTTTTTAGCACAGTATGAGAATACATTAATTTCATGAGTTGCAAGCACTGCATCATGGGTATGCAGATGACATGGGTTGTGCAACATCTCTGCCATTCCCTGAGAAACAAAGCACTAAACAACAGCACATATGAAAGAAGTAAACAGCAGCACATACCATATGTGAAATGCATAACAGGAGTAATGTTTCAAGCTGGAATTAGGAGTTACACAAGAAAGCCCTCTGCCTTGCACTTTTCTGTGATTGTGCAAGGACTTCAAAGGGGGAAAAAAGAGGAAAAAAGCAGGGTGGGCAGAATTAGGGAAGAGATTAAGTATTCTGAAGCTTTTGATACTGTAAGTGAAGGAAGACATGCCCCCCCAAATCCTCCATTCCCCTGCAACCTACCTCTTACCCCCATGGCTTTCCTTAGGACATTTGCCTTATGCTTGTATTGTATAGGGTGCACATTAGTGTTAGTGGAGCCCTGCAGGAGTCATAGCAGGAAGAGGAGCTGTAGTCTGATTCACACAGAACTACAACTCGTAGAGGATGTTCAAGATATCTTTCTGCTGGAACTCCAGCTAGTCTGTATATTGGGCACACTGTATATTGGGCAACAAAAGCTTATTTTAAAAAAGCATATTTGAAATTATTTGAATTGTAGTCCTGCAAAACCCACTCCGTGACCCACGGTTGCTTCCGGGTCACGTGAACAGTACTTAAGTCTGCCCTGCGGTGAGCAGGGTGAGCCTGGGCAGGGCGTGTTCGTGTCATTGCAAGCAAAAACACGTGCAAAGACTTGTGCATCGGCACGTGTTCTGCGGGATTCAAGGGGATAGTGCAGTACAAGGGACAACAGGTCACATAGTAAATAATACTTACTTGATCTAAGAATAAAAGTACTAAGCTGAACAAGAAAACTGTAAGTCTAAACCAACAAGCTTACAGAGAGCCTAGTTGTTCCTGAGTCTGTGTGTGTGTACTAAATCACAATGATATTAAACGAGATATAGAACTAGTCAAGCGTCCTACTGATATTTAAAGCTGAGCACCTCCATACTGAGAGTTTTCTATTTCTGTCAAATACAAAGTAATTTGGACTTTCAGCATTCTATTGAGAGGAGATCTTAGTCTATAACTAAAATGGCTGACCAAATTAGTAAAACTGAAACAATCATCACCCTGGATGGGGAAATAGGGGTTAAATGCTGCATGTGTACTATGTACCTTATAACAAAACAGGATGTTTTATTGGAACAAGAATTCCGATGTGTCAAATGTCTAGCCAATCTGGATTTGCAAGCAGAAATTAATCTATTTAGTATTAGATTACAGAATCTTGAAGCAAGTCAAAATGAGATGTTACAATGGTTTGAAAATACGCAAAGCACAAAACTGAGTCCATACATAAATGACCTGAGTAATGAGCCCCTCACTGCTGAGTACACAACATTAAACAACTCCAGTCAACAAAAACCTCCGAGCTTACTACATCACCAAATAAACAATAATCTACCCTACCATGTAGGAACCTTAAAAAAGAGGATAAGGGACTGTGATGACGAATATACTGAAACATGTCCAGAATGGACATCAGTCTCTTCCAGGGCATTTAAGAAGGGAAGGAAAGCTGGACTTTTTTGTATATCAACTTCTAATAGGTTTAGCACTTTACAAGAGGGAAATGAAAATGATGGTGATAATTCTACTACTGTTGAGCAAGTTCTTAATACTCCAGATAGTAACCTAACACCTATTTTAAGTACCATTAATGATACTTTATTAATTAATCTGAGTGAGGAACCTAATACCAATATTATATCACAAAACCCTATACCCAATACAGTAGATTCTGATCGACACATGGACATACCAGTACAACATGATGTGTGTGGTAGCACTGTGCCCCCCCCCCAGCTTGGGAGGCAAGTCCGAGAGAAGATACTCCGTACTGTCATCTTTCTTCCATATTGAAAGCCTGTTGAGCAACAGCACCCTTTTTCTGTCCTGTCCTTTACTGTCTTGTAGGCTGGCCACCTGCGCTTCTCTTCTTCTAATCCTTTTTTCCCTTTCTCTCTCTCTCTCTCTCTCTCTCTCTCTCTCTGTCTCACTCTCCCTGCCTTGGGGAATACACAGTAGATTATTGGCAGGTTTTCTTGCAATCAACTGGCTGTCTTGCCAGTAGTGTTAACATAGAAGAAAATTCTTATTGCAGTGCTGCAAATGCAGCTCTGCTCTGTAAATCGAGCTTCAGTGTTGTGCGGTGCTTTTATACTTTCCTACACCAACGTGCGCAGGATCGCAGCACCGTGCAGCTGCTGAATTTTTAATCGCAGCTGTAAGAAAAGCAGCTTCTCCAGATACCCCCCTTTTGTATCCCTTAATTCTGTAGGTATGCTGTGGAAGGGGTGTCATAAAAGTAGACAAAATAAGTTAGCTTGCTTCCCGATCTCAGGACTGCTAAAACAAATAAAGCTCTCCTTGTTTAAAACTTTAGTAATGAGAAAGGGGGTTGTTTTAATCTTCCTAGTTCCTCTCCCTCAAAAATAGCCTAAGGTTAGGCCTAAAGGTCCTACCTTACAAGTTCCTTATATGCTAAAAATTGTATAACTTGTATAAAAGAAAGACAAACAAGTGTTTTATGTAAAGCAGACTTGCTCTGCCCTGTGAGCTATATTAGGGAATCTCCTGGGCAGACGCTGATACTCACTATTTCATTTTAACAAAGCCTTGGAAATGTTTAAAAATGAGTGCAAGAACTGTTAAAATGCCAAACATTGAAACTTGATGTTATAAATGGCAAGAGCTTTTCTTCTGTTGGTTTCTGACTCTGTTCCCCACCTGCCAGTGGTTTTTTTTGGGGTTTTTTTGCGCCAAAAACACTTGCAGGGTTACAGAGCAGACTAAAATAAATAATTCTTTTTGCAAACAGTGCCATGGAGGGTTTCTTATGTTAAAAGTGCTGTCTACCTGAGAGAACTCCTCCATGTCCACTCAGCTAGCTCTTCCTGTTTTGTTTTCTCTCTGTAAAACAAAAGCCCTGTGTATTGCAATATTAGAAAAAGCCCAGCTTTAAGCTAATTAAAAGGTTACCTTTTAAGCTCTAGTAGGGACTACAACATTACAAATATTTAGATTCACTAGTGCTGACAGCATCCTGACAATGAAATAAATATGTTATTCTTATGTTCTGTAGTTCCCAACCATTGTAGCTCACCTGGGTGTGGTTCTGCAGGCCTCACCTGGATGTTGTTCTGCAGGTCTTCTCCTAAGGCCCAGCGCCCCAAATGGTTGCTAGTTTTATAGTGAGGTTTTTGTCAGTCATAGCTGAATGGGCAGAGCTTCTAAGCCCATTATGAGGAAAATAGGTTTATTTACATTGTTAAATTCCAGTCCTTATCAAACATAGTGCGATTTTGAAATTCTTTGCTTCCTAAATTCTGTGAATGCATTTTTGATAATGATTAAGCGTAGGAAAATTCTATGTATAAGTTTAGGAGGTGGAGCCTACAACCATGTGACCATATGGTGTATAAATACATGAAGGTTGATTCAGTAAGCAGATCAGTTCAACCTTGGAACAGGTTGAGGAAGCACAGAGGGAAGGACTGAAGCCAAGTCCTAGCTGTGTAATGTTAATTTGATTTTTTTGTTTATTTTGCTGAAAGTCTTTATTTTATTTTCTTTGCAAATAAATTTACACACTTGTGTATGTTTGCACCTTCTACTTGCTGTCTGTGCTTTTTTCCCACACACCCACTGCGACAATGTGACTCATAGTAAACCAAATATTTTTGTACTGGGGAACTCTATCATCAAACATCTAGATAGAGTAATTTGTAACCCAGATAAGGAATTTAGAACCTGTTCTAGTTTTCATGGGGCCAAAGTTGCAGATATAACCAGCATGACCAAAGATATTCTGCATAAGGTGGGTAATAATCCACTAGTAATAATCCATGCAGGTACAAATGATGTCAGCCAAAAAAAACTTAATTGAACTTAAACAGGATTATGTGGCCCTATCTAACCCCTTGCTTCTCTGAAATTCTTCCAGTCCCTCGAGCAACACCAGCTAAAACACAAGATATAAAACAACTAAATGAATGGTTGAGGAAATGGTGTTTTAAACAGCACATAGCTTGCCTGACTCACTGGGAACAATTTGACACCAGGGATGCCTTGTTCTGCTGGGATGGACTTCATCTAAGCCGACGGGGTAGTAGTCTTTTGGGGAAATCCATACTGAACTTTATTGACAACTTTTTAAACTAGCTGCAAGGGGGGAGAAGGGGAATGTTCATCCTTCTCTAATAACTAGCAAGACAAAATGACATGACACCAAATGCAAAATTCTCATGTTAAATGCCAGAAGTTTAAATAAAAATAAACTGGCCAAATTGGAAGCCAAAGCCCTACTATTGAATCTTGGGATTATTGCAGTCACAGAGACATGGCGGGACAATAGCTCCACCTGGATTCAGAATATTCCAAATTACAAATTGTACTATAAGAATAGGCAGGGGAAAAAGGAGGAGGGGTTTGTTTGTACGTCCATAACAATACTGATTCACATCAACTCATTTCTAATTACAACGTAAATGAGAATGTATGGGTAAACATTAGATTCAACGGACATCGAAATTTACTAATTGGTAACTGTTATAGACCACCTGCAGCAGATCCCAGCTATAATGAGTCCCTATTCAATGAAATAAATTACATGACAAATAAGGGCAATATTATCTTATTAGGGGACTTTAATCTTCCAGGGGATCAATTGGAATACCCTAAAAGGGGCTGATGACATAGAAAATATCTTTGTTAATATGCTGACCAATACAGGATTGGAACAGCTAATTAAACAATCTACCCATGGTCAGAACATCTTGGATCTACTTATAACCAATAACTAATTAAATATAACTAATATTAAAATCACAGAACCATTGGGGAAGAGTGATTCATAGTTCTGTTTTTTTTAACTTTCCTATTAAGAATATTAATAATATATCTACAACAAGATTAATCAATTACAACAAAGCAAATTATGTAGAAATAAACAAACAATAAAATAGACTGGAATTTAGTATTAAATCCATTAACAGTTGAAAAAACTTGGAATTATGTAAAACAAATTATAATTGACCTGGAAAGTAAATATGTCCCTACCAGAAAAAAATATAATAAGAAAGGCAAGCTACCCCTCTGGTACTCTAGGTCAATACACACATTAATAAATATAAAGGGAAAATTATTCAAAAAATCAAAAAAAGATACCAGTCTGAACTTTAAATGTAAGTAGCAGAAAGTTGTAATCAGCTTACGTTTTATTTCTCCCTGAACTTTAAATGTAAGTAGCAGAAAGTTGTTAGCAGCTTAGACTTTATTTCTCCCCTGCTCACTGCAATCGAAAATTGCTTTGCTCACTGACTGTGTCCTGAGGTCCCCGACTTCCGACCTTTGTTCTAACCCCTCCCAGTTCTGGCTTTGTGTTCTGTAGCCCTGCATCCTCTCTACCCTACTTAACCCTGCCTTTCTCTCCTCTATCCCAGGATAACACCGCCCACTTGGGTGTACCTCGGACCCTCCACGGCCCCTCGTCCACAGCTCAGAATTGGCTAATAGCAGTCCTGTGCTACAGGAGACCACCCACCCACCCTCGAGTCAAGCAAGGTAATTGAGAACAGGAGCACGGCCATTTGCTTTGTCTGAGGACACAAGCCATAAAGTTGGAATGTGCTTGTTTGGCACCTTTTTTTTCACAAACTTTAAAATCACAGTACTGCTGCTCACAAGCCCTCTTGATCGGCACTGTGGGCACAGCTGCACTGCAACATCGTATTGGATTTTGCACCAAAGTGCCTTTACTGCAGTTTACTTTTTATTTGTTTTTGGAACAATTCTGCCCAGTCCAGGGGTATTTCCAGCCACAGCTGCAAATTCTCCTAGTCCCAGCCCCGCCGGTGCTCTGCACTGGCTCCCCACCACCCACCCTGTCTGGGCATTTACTTATATAGCCCTGTATGACAATTTTATCCAGAACCAATCCGGTCATTTTGCCATTAGCTCCTTATATAATTCCAACACTAGGGGCGTCTGTTTACTTCTCATGCTTACAGTCCCATACAAAACTAGTTCTGCTCTATGTATGCTGACTTCTTTCTGCAACTGTAAATCTTTCTCACACAATGAAGCTGAAATTCCTGCTCTTGCTTGCAACCAGCCTGCTGGTCTTCTCATTTGCTAAGCTCTCCCTGGCTACAAGCTCCCATATGAATTCCTGGGAGCATTACTCTGCTAATGATTTCCTCTTTTCAAACTTATTTGTCAGACAGATAGTGCATTTCGACCTCACTCCACTACTGATCCCCAAATTCCTCAACTGCCTAATTGCTGCCTACTTGAATTTCAATCTCAGCCCTAGAAAGATGACTGTTACCAATTTTTTCCATCGTAGACTCTGGTATCTCATGCTGCTGAAAAATGACATAAGGGCCACAGAGATCCAGGGGGAACAAAATGGGGGAGAAATACTGTGGGTTAAGCTGGAAAGGAAAAAGGGGCCAGCCATCCGCACAGGTGTGGTCTATAGACCACCAGACCGGGAGAAAGAAACAGATAGGGAGCTGATGCTAGCCATCCAGAGGGTGGCAGACAAGGGTGAGGAAGTGCTGGTTGGAGACCTCAATATTCCAGACGTAGACTGGAGCATCCTAGCAGCAGCATCAACTAGGAGCAGATTTATCCCAGACTCCCTCCAGGGTGCCTTCCTCAAGCAACTGGTCATGGAACCAACTCGGCAGAAGGCAATACTGGACCTTGTGCTCACAAACAGGGACAGTGTGATGGGGGTAACAGTGGGGGAGCACCTGGGGAACAGTGACCATCAGTCATTGTGGTTTGAAATCACAGAAGGAGCAGAACCAAACTATACAAAAGCACGTATCCTGGATTTTAGGGGGACAGACTTTGGGAAAATTGGGAGATGCTTGAAAGAGGCATTAAGGGGAATGGGGCAGAAATCAGGGGTTGAGGAACAGTGGGCAGTATTTAAAATGGGGATTACAAGAACAACAGAATTATGCATTAAGCAGGTTAGCAAGGGGGAAAAGGAAGAGGAGGCCATTATGATTTTCCAAGGAGGTAGCGGAGAAAGTGAAAGCCAAAAAGATTGCATTCAGGCAATACAAAAAGACACAGACAGAAGGGGATAGGGATAAGTACCAGGAGAAGCAAAGGGAGGCAGGGAGGTCAGTAAGGGAAGCCAAAGCTCAGACAGAAGAGCACATTGCAAAATCAGTGAGTAGAGGGGACAAAACCTTTTACAGGTACATAAGTGAAAAAATAAAGGCAAAGGGAGGGATAGTGAGACTGAAGGGGGAGGATGGGGGCCACGTGGAGGATGACAACAGTAAAGCTGACATATTGAACAGGTATTTCTGCTCAGTCTTTACTGAAGAAGAGGAGGGTAATTGGTCTGAAGGGAGTACAAGGGGTGGGAATGGTGTAGAAATGGACACAAGTCTCTTTACATGAGAAATGGTCCTGAAGGAAATGGAAGTAATAAGAGTTGATAAAGCAATGGGGCCAGATGGGGTGCACCCCAGGGTCCTTAAAGAACTAAGAGAGGTGGTATGTCTGAACCTCTGGCAATCCTGTTTAGCTGATCATTGGAAACAGGGAGGTACCCAAAGACTGAGGACAGGAGATGGTCCCTTATACAAAAGTGGGAACAAAGAGGAAGCAGGGAACTACAGACCAGTCAGCCTCACCTCAGTAGTGGGGAAGATCATGGAAGCACTACTGAAGGAGAGATTGGTGGAACATCTGGTTGTCAATGGACTACAGGACCCAAGGCAGCATGGTTTCACCAGGGGGAGGTCATGTCAGACCAACCTCATTGAATGTTTTGACTGGGTGACTAGGGAGGTGGATCAGGGCAGGGCAGTGGACATGGCCTATCTGGACTTCAGCAAGGCCTTTGACACTGTGCCACATAGAAGACTGTTACACAAACTGGGGAATATGGGTGTGGGCAGGACAGTAGTGCAGTGGGTAGGTAACTGGTGGGGCGACAGGACACAGAGGGTGGTGGTAAATGGCTGTCACTCCACAGAGGGAAGAGTGACCAGTGTGGTACCACAGGGATCAGTGCTGGGACCGGTCCTATTCAACATCTTCATCAGTGACATTGCACAGAACCTAGAAGGCAGAATTTCCCTGTTTGCTGATGACACAAAGCTCTGTAACAGAGTAGACACACCAGAGGTGTAGACAGAATGAGAAGGACCTGCAGAAACTTGAAGAATGGTCAGGGTTTGGCAGTTGAAATTCAATGCAAAGAAGTGCAAGATAATGCATATGGGGCACAAAACCCTGGTACAATATATCAGTTGGGGGTGAGGATATAGCATGCACCATGCAGGAAAGGGATCTTGGGGTTATCATCTCTGATGACCTCAAGGTAGGGAAACAGTGTGACAAGGCAGCAGGTAAAGCAAATAGGATGCTGGGATGCATAGGCAGGGGCATCACCAGCAGGAAAAGGGAGGTCATAATTCCACTATACAAGACCCTAGTGAGGCCCCACCTGGAGTATGGTGTACAGTTCTGGAGACCTTACTTACATAAGGACATAGACAGGGTAGAGAAGGTTCAGAGGAGGGCAACAAAGATGGTACATGGATTGCATCACAAGTCCTATGAGGACAGGTTGAAGGAATTTAATATGTACTCCCTGGAGGAGAGGTGGGAGAGAGGGGATATGATAGAGACATACAAGTATCTTACAGGGAGGAACAGGGTGCAGGACGACACTATTTTTAAGTGAAAAAGATGTTCTAGGACTAGAGGGTATGGGTTGAAGTTGCAGGGAGGACAATTCAGAGGAAACATGAGGAAGAATTTCTTCACAGAATGGTTGATGGACAAGTGGAACACCATGCCAGAGGAAGTGGTGATGGCTGAAACAATCACGGGATTTAAGAATGCATGGGATAGACATAAAGGAATTCTGGAAGTCAGGGTTAAGGGGCAACAGACTTCTAGGAAAACATAAAGTAAACTTACAAGCTCAAATGGGCAGACTGAGTGGGCCATAGGCCCTTATCTGCCGACACTGTCTATATATTTATGCTAGCCATCCTGCTAGCAGGCGATGTAGAATGAAATCCTGGTCCCTCACAGCATCACTCTAGCAATGCTGTCTCCTGGACTACTTCCTCTGGGCTCCACATAGCCCACCTCAACATAAGGAGCCTGTTGCGTAATTTCCCTGATCTTGAGGCTTGGGTCTCCATCTATAACCCAGACATTTTGGGTCTATCTGAGACATGGCTTAAGCCCTCTACCCCCGATTCTGTCTGCTCACTAAGTGGCTACAGTCTTCTTAGGCATGACCGATTATCTTCTAAGTGAGGTGGGGGTGTTGCGCTGTTTTAGAAAGCACATCTCCATATCACTCAGACTAATATTCCTCAACCTTCTTTATGTGAATCCCTTCATGCTCTCCTCCACCTGGGTCCTAAAAAACTTCACATAGTTGTTGCCTATAATCCACCCCTTGGGGTGGGCTGCCTGCCTTCTCCAATCTGTTGGAGAAATCGATACAAATATCAGGCCACAATGAACTGCTCATTCTTGGGGATATGAACCTAAACTGGCTTGGGCAAACTCATAGCTCCCTTCTATCTTTGATCCAAAGCTACCACCTTCACCAATGTATATCTGTACCCACTAGGGTCTCCCCTAAAGAAACTTCTAGTACGCTATTGGACTGGATACTAACGAACAGGATAGACAGAATTGTAAATGCAGGCATCCTGCCAGATTCTATATCTGACCACTCCCCCATCTTTTGTATGTGGCAACACTCTAGCTCCCAGCCTTCATCATCACGCTTGATCACCTTTAGGAACTTTGCCAACCTAGATTAAGCGAAGTTCCTACATGAAATCACGGCTATTGACTGGACTTATGTTTTGCAGACCCTAGATGTCCAAGCAGCTCTTGAATATTTTCTAGAACAATTTCTAGCAGTTCAGAATAGACACACACCCCTCATGACCTGACATGTTCGAGTGAAATCTTCTTGGTGGTTACACAAGAATCTATTAGCTGCACTTCACGCTAGAGACAAAAGCTGGAAGCACTTTAGGAAATTCGGCCTTAACACAGACTACCAGATCTATAGGGCCCAGTGTAGAGAGTGTAAAAAGCAGATCAGAGAAGCAAAAAGCTCCTACTGTAAGGGTCTTTTATTGGATGCATCTGATGATCCTAGGAAATTCTGGGTGCATGTGAAAAAATTTCTAGGTGCTAAGAAACCTCACTTAGACAACGATATGATCATTGACGGAATCCACTGCAACGACCCCCGAACTATTGCTGAAGCATTTAACAAGCAATTCTCTGACTTGTCCCGGCTCACATCCATGTTCCTCCCTGCGAAGCTTTTATCCCAATCCACTTTACCCTCACCTTCCGTGCTTGACCCTCCCTTTTACTTTAAGGCGGTATCTAAATCGCAAGTCCTTAGCTTACTTAACACCATTTCTGATAATGCTAGTGTAGGCTCGGATGAAACTGAGCCCAAGCTTTTAAAACTTGCCGCACCATTCATTGCCCTGCCACTGTTTAGGATTTTCACCTTCTCCCTCTGCACTGGATTTGTCCCTGAGATCTGGAAAGTGGCTAAAGTCACCCCGGTTCCAAAGAAAGGAGATAAAAGAGATATGGCAAATTACCATCCGATTGCTATCCTCTCAGCCTTGTGCAAACTCATGAAAAAACTTGTATCTATCCAAGTTACTGAATTCCTGACCAAATACAACCTTCTCTCATCAATTCAGTATGGCTTTCGTAAAGGTCATAGCACCTCCATTGCCTCGCTTCACCTCACAAATGAAACCCTTACTGCAATGGAAAAAGGCCAATTAATGGGAGCAGTATATATTAACCTCACCAAGGCATTTGACCTCGTTGATCATCCTCTCCTACTTGATAGTCTCCTAGCCCTTGGTTTCTCGCTTAACTCAGTAACCTGGTTTAGGAGCTACCTATCAAACAGTACCCAGATTGTCAGATTCAATTCTGCGGTGTCCAGCCCTATGACAATTAACCTAGGTGTTCCACACGGATCAATATTAGGCCCCGTTCTCTTCACCATTTTGATTAATAGTATCTCATCAGCTATCCCAGGTTGCAATGCAATCCTTTATGCTGATGATCTAGTCCTGTACTGTAGTGACAACAATATACATTGCATCAACCAGTCTCTTTCTTCTGCTTTCATGTCTACTCAATCTTGGCTTCTCCACCATAAGTTAATTCTTAATGCTAATAAAACACAAACAATGCTGTTTGGGACGGCAGTCAAATTAAAACACAACCAAGACTTATTTAAGGTGTTGGGTGGTCAGGGTTGGCTAGACCTTGAATCGGTATGCTCCTTCAAGTATCTTGGAGTCCTCCTTGATTAAAACATTAAATTTGACAAACACATACTGAACACATGTAAATCAGTTAATACTAAAATTGGAGTAGCCTTCAAAGCCAGCTATGTCCTCACACCGTTGGCTAGATTAGCCATCGCTAGGGGAATCCTGCTCCCGTCGCTATCCCATGGGGTAGTCTCATATCTATATGCATCCCAATCTATTCTCAGGAAATGGAATACCACCTACAACAGTATCTGCAGGTATGCCTCTGCTTCCCCTGGTCTAACACCACGCAGCCTTCCCCATATGGACCTAAACTGCTTGTCCCCACTTCTGTCCGTACTCTGGCCCTTAGCACCCTGACTGACAATATACTCAGAAATGGCATCCCGACTTCACTTGCCTCCTTGTTATCTCCGCTGCCCTCTTCACATGGCCTTTGATCGGCTGATAAATCACTGCTGCTTATAACTAGATGTAAATCTAAGAAAGGGACCCTAGCTTTCGCACACTTGGCAGCCAAACTCTGGAATTCCCTACCTCTGGATATCCGCCTAGCTCCCAGTCATGTCCAATTTAAAAGCAAATGTCACTCGTTCCTCTTCAGTCAGGTCTCCTGTACCTGCTTCAAACCCCCCTAAACATGCCATTCTATCTCTACGGTCTCTACGGTCCTGCTGTCTTACCTCCCACTGCTGCTAGACGAACCCTAAAACTTATCCAGCCTACCTAGTCCTGTAGTCAAGGCACTTATGTCTCAACCAATTATGCCACTTATACCAAACTGTTGATTGCTAATTGTGTTACTGTTATCTGAACCTTGTTTTGTATCTGAACTCTATAACTTTACTGTAAACAA
Source organism: Neoceratodus forsteri (assembly GCA_016271365.2). Lineage (NCBI taxonomy): Eukaryota > Metazoa > Chordata > Ceratodontiformes > Ceratodontidae > Neoceratodus > Neoceratodus forsteri. The sequence goes on along the minus strand of CM057451.1, from coordinate 480,221,661 downwards.
CCATGTACTTGTGTGCCTTGGTTTCTCTGGAATACTGTTCTCTCTCCTACCCAAATGTATTCCCATTTGTTCTACCTCTTTGTCAGTTGAAATATTGGCTATTGCTAAAGTATGTTGTTATCAGTCATGTTTGTTTCTGTATGCATTGATTGTACTGTACCCTCCCGGGTCATGCCTGAAAATAGTCATTTCCATGGCTAGTGCACCTACCCAGTAAACAAAAATGAAATAAAATAAAATAAATAAATAATATCAAACAAAATAAATACTCAGTTAACATGGGGCTTCACAATCCAGGAGATTAAAAAAAAAGATCTTCTTGCTCCTTGGTAAAAGAACTGCTGCTAGGGATTGTGCTGTATAAGTTCTTTCTCTGCTTAGAAGTTTCTGCCCAAAAAGTCTCCTCTTGGGACGGTGTGTAGAAAGTTTAGCCCATGGAGCTGTAATTTATTTCTTGCCTTGAGTATTGGGACCCCTGAGCCCTCTAATCATTTAAGAGCTCGGGTGAATAAAACCTGATATGTTTGGGGAGAAATTCAGAGTGATTATTTTATAGTAAAAGATGAAAATGAACTAATCAGTTCTCTTTAGTTTTAGGAATTCCTGGGGTCTGTGGGGGTTTTAAAGCCAAGACATTCCTGTGCCCTCCTGTTCTCGAGACTGGGGGTGGGAGATCCTGAAGACCCTAAATGAAATGTTCCTGCCTTCTGGAATACCTGTTGGGACTGCGATCTAGGCTTGGGCTCTTCCTCAGGGGTAAAGGTAGAAGACATCTTGAGGTAAGAGATATCATTTGTCACCTTGAAGCTGTAATGGAAGTTTGGGTGGAGTATTTCTGTGTTGATGGGTCCCCTTCCTCTGAAACATCAGACCCCTAGACAACTGGGATGGGGGGGCTACATTTAAATATAGGTAGGCAGAGAAAGTTAAGCACCCATGGAACATCAGAACTCCATAGACATGCACAATATAAGAATGAATATTTATCAATGTATGCCCCCCCCCCCCCATGGGAGGACTTATGTCTAGCACTGAACGATCATGCCAGCATTTACTACGCACGGGCCAGACATGCATCCTTGACAGAATACCAAAAGAGAACCCAAAGAAAAAGTGCCCTTTCCTACCTGATAAACACCCTTAAGAAAATGCTTCTACATAGAAACACAGAAACATAGTCTTTCACAGCAGATAAGGACCACTTGGCCCGCCCAGTCTGCCCATTTCTCTTTCTATTGGATAATCTGCAGATTCTAGTTAACCAACGGCCTACTTCCTGCAACCCCCCACTACAATTGCCTTATGTCTGTCCCAAGCATGTTTGAATTCCCCCCACTGTTTTACACTCAACAACCTCCCCAGGAAGGTGGTTCCATGCATCCACCACTCTCTCCGTGAAAAAAAAATTCCTCACATTACCCCTGAGCCGTCCCCCCTCTATCTTTAAATTGTGCCCCCTTGTTCTTACACATCTCTTTTTGTGAAAGATGCTACTCTCCTGGACTTTGTTGATTCCCTTGAGGTACTAGAAAGTTTCTATCATGTCCCCCCGTCCCTCCTTTCATCAAGGGTATACATATTAAGCTCTCTGTCTCTCTGTCTCTTCATATGGTTTCTGATGCAAACCCTGCACCATTTTAGTTGCCCTCCTCTGGACTGCTTCGATCCTGTCTATGTCCTTTCGTAGATGGGGTCTCCAAAACTGCACACAGTATTCCAGATGGGGTCTCACCAACTGTCTGTACAGAGGGATAACCACTTCCCCTTTTTCTACTTGTGATGCCCCTTCCTATGCATCCCAGTATCCCCCTGGATCTCCTTACTGACTTCTCATTCTCCTTCTAATTCTCCTTCTCTGCTCAGGCAATGTAGAACTAAATCCAGGACCTCCAACTCAAATCTCATCATCATTGGATTTTGAAGCTGCTCCTGGGCTGAAAGTGATGCTTGTTAATATACTAAGCCTGATAAAAAAATTTGATCAACTTCAAGTTTGGGCAGCACACACTGATCCAGATCTGATTATCATTACTGAGTCATGGCTGAAAAAGACTACCTCTGACCCTCAAATTACTATCCCGGGCTATAAACTTTTTAGGGCTGATAGGGAATCAAGAGGGGGAGGGGTGGTCATTTACGCCAAAACCAAATTTGATGTTAGTGACATTTCTTACAAAACCAAGCCAAAAGAATATGAGATCGTTTTGCTAAAACTTCCCCTCCCCTCTATGGAGTGTATCACTATCATTGGTGGCTATAGACCACCATCCTGGGGTACCGAAATCCTCAACATACTGAAATCCCTAACTCTGGCTGCTAATATGGAAACAACAGTCCTAGGAGACTTCAACATGGTTTGGCTCACTGCAAAATCTCACTGTCTAAAATCTACCTGTGATGAGCTGGGCCTTACACAGATAGTCACTGAACCCACAAGAAACAATACTTCTAACACTACCAATAGCTCACTCCTAGATGTCATCCTAACTACGCATCCTCACAAAATCTCTCACTCTGCAGTTTTCCATAATGATATGAGTGACCACAGTGTCACTGTATGTACAAGATCCCAAACTAAAACCCACCAGCAACCTAAAATCAGAATCAAATGATCATTCCGTAAATTCAATACAGTAAACTTTCTAGCCAACTTGGGCAAGATCAGATGGCAATATCTATATCTTGCCAAAACTGCTGATGAAGCCGTCTCTATCCTTGATGATAACCTTACCATCTTGATAAACGAGCATGGCCCCCTCATTAAAGTGAGGGTATGGAAAACCTCACATCCTTGTTTTACCCCAGAGCTCAAGGCGGCACTTACCAATAGAGACAAGTTCTGGGCCAAGGCTAGGCGCACAAAGAACCCGGCAGACTGGCAGACCTTTAGAACTGCCAGAAATGCCTATGTTAAAAATATATGTGCTACTAAAGCAGACTTCTACATCTCCACCCTTGAGCAGACCAATGGTAACTCCCCAAAAATCTGGAGAACACTGAGATCCATTGAAGGCCGTCCGGCAGCTCCCTCTATACCGTTCAAGATCCTTACCAAGGGCAGGGTGTTGGAAAACAAACTGCAAATCATTGAAGAACTTAACCTACACTTTGCCATGGCTGGGTTAGCCTTCGACTCCTCATCATATGCTAGCCGAGTGAATAATGACACTAGCCCAGCCTTTGCACGTACTGCCCCTCGTCATCCCTTTCAACTGCACTTGATTAGCTATAAAGAAGTTGAAGACTTACTTCTCAGCCTTGATGCCAGGAAAGGTGCAGGAGATGATGGCCTTGAACCATTCTTCTTGCGATTAGGCTTTGCCCAGCTCACAGCTTCCATCCTTCACATTTTCAACCTCACCATCACCTCAGCCACAGTTCCATCCTGCTGGAAATCTGCCCATGTTCTTCCCCTCTTCAAATCAGGAGACCCTTGTGGCTTAAACAACTACAGACCCATTTCCATCCTGCCTGTTCTCTCCAAAGTTCTGGAAAAACTAATCTACAACCAACTAAAAAATCACCTTGAAGTGCACTCACTCTTAAACCCTGCACAATCTGGCTTCAGGACTAACCACAGTTCCATCTCAGCATTGGCTAAAGTCTCTAATGACTGGATTTACGCTATTGACTCCAAGAAGGTTACTAGTGCGGTCTTTCTAGACCTCAGTAAAGCTTTTGACACTGTCGACCATCACCTTCTAATCACCTGCCTTACCAACCTAGGTGCCATTCCACTTACTGCACAGTGGTTCAGCAGTTACCTTTCTGGAAGGTTAAAAAAAGTCAAAGCTGATGGCCTTTTATCTGCCCCCCCTTCCAATTGCCAGGGGAGTCTCCCAAGGCTCCATCCTAGGACCAATCCTTTTTTCTCTGTATATCAACAAACTTGATTCCTACATCAAGAAATCCAGCATACATTTCTTTGCGGATGATACAGTTTTGTACACCTCAGGCACAACCCTATCTGAAGTCAGGGAAGTGTTGCAAGCTGACTTTGCCCAGCTAGAAAGCAATCTCATCAATGCCAAGCTTCTCTTAAATGGCAAAAAAAAACAAGGCAATGATTTTTTCGCAGTATACCACACTGTGTGTCGAACCTGCCCCACCAAAGGACTTCATAGTTACCTCCCTGGGTGAACCCTTGGAAGTCGTACCAAAATTTAAATACCTAAGCATGTGGATAGACAACAAGCTGTCTTTCAATTTATTTATTTATTTAAGCATTTTACCATGAAGGTATACTGAGCGGTGTAGCGCTCAATTCCAGATGCGTCCGTAATTTAGGTACACAGTATACAGAGCAACATACAAATGAACGATGAAGCTAATGCAAGGTCGAGAGAAACACATTGTACAAGATTCACCTGCCTCTTGGCAGGGGAAGAAACTTATCCAGCTGGGGCACACAATGAGGCTTAAGTGCAGTAGAATCTCATTGTAACATGTAGCTAACAAACACACATGCAATCGGGTATTTAAACCGTCGGAAATACCTTGAGGGGCTAGCTGCATGAGCAGGAGGTGTCAAAATGCTGTTTGAGGAGGAGGTTGAGCTGCAGAGAGGGGGAGGAGTGTCTAATCACTGCTGGGAGGGCATTTGACCATGTTGAGGATCTAACTGAGAGGCTTAAGGCACGGTTGGGCTTCTTTTTTAGAAACAGGTCCCTGTTCAACCTCATGACCCATAGAGGTCTTGTCCAAGCCACTTTCCTTCCCCTACTTGATTATGGAGACTTTATTTATATCTCCTCCCCAACCTCTAGCCTTACTAAACTGGACGTTCTTTACCACCATGCTCTTCGTTTCATTACTAGCACCAATTACAGGACCCACCACTGTGATCTATAGGCAGCAGTTGGGTGGTCCTCACTTGCCACCAGATGCCTTCTTCATGCTGGCATCTGGACCCTTAAGATACTTCTACACAAACTGCCAGACTACTTAACGTCTTTCATACACATCTCACATAGTGCATACTCTCTATGGAAATCTGACTATATCCTACTAGACGTTCCTAGGACGTGTACTACATTTGGCCAATGAGCTGTTTCATATGCCCTCCCTAACATTTGGGACAAACTACAAGCCATGCTGAAGCTAACCAGTATTGTCTCAATTAATTCCTATAAAACATTAGCTGTCTCTAAAATAAAAGATATCTGCAGTTGCTACTAGGCCTCCCCTAACTCTAAGCCAAGTACAGTATCTGGTACCAACTGTCCTATTCAAGAAGCCGGAATGTAATTTGCCTAAATGGTATAAGGTTTTATCATCTTTTTCTTCTATGTTCATTTTGTATATCTCTTGTATTATATGTATACACTTTGTATTATATTATATGTATGTACTTTGTTTATTCTACATTCAAATGTTCCTGTCCATGTAATAGTGATATTTATGTGTAGATGACTCAGGACCTCCTTGTGAATGAGCTTGCACAACAGAGTTTTTTTTCTGCAATAAACTTCAACTTGAACCCTTAGGGATCCCCTGGTGCTTAGGGAGTTTGTACAGTGTGGGGGGTGTTTTCTGTTTGCCGCTAGCTGGGGGCAGCAGATAAGGCTTCTATGTATAGGGGAGAAACTGGGAGTTTGGGGGAGAGATAGGCGGGGTTTGCAGCAGGGCAGTTCGGAGGGGGATTCTCCCCTCCCTTTAGGCAGATCAGCAGTTTTGTCAGTGGACTGCCAGGTTTCTGGACTTGGGGGCTTCGAGGGATGCAAAGCAGAGAGACAGTTTGTGGTCGTTTTGGGTCCTGGGTCACCTTGGGACTGAGTGATGAGAGCATCCAGGGAGAATGGGAGTTTCACTGGGCAGGTGGTGGACCCTGGGGGTTTAGGCCCAGTCAGCAGAAGAGGTGTCTTTGAGCTGACCAGGCTGGTGAGGTGGTGCTAGGGCCTCATCAGGGATCAGAGGATGGTGGCAGCTCTTTTGAATCCCAGTACCCGGCATGGCAGGGCAGCTCAAGTAGGTTGGAGGATGGGAGCATGTGGTGGCCTGGACTTGATGGGGCCTGTGGTGGGCAGGTCCTCAGGCTTACAGTAGGGTAGGTCTTTAGGCCAATATAGGCTATGGCTCAGCTTGGACAGCAGGAACTGGAAAGAAGGAGCCCCTGTAACTGTTTGGGAGGCTTCACTTTAAGGAGAGCCTTGGAAGCGTGTTTGGGAGAGAGTATCAGGGACCAGGCCAGTCCAGGACTAGTGTTTGGGACATTTTGGGGGAGCAGTCACTTAGGTATCGGGCTGCTGGTTTCTCACCCTGAATATGAAATAGCTCAGTGGCAGCAGAGAAGCACATCACTTCCCTGATGAGGATGATGATATTGATAACACTAGGAGGAGGAGGAAAATTGTGAAAGGAGAGTGGGTACCATGTTCAGCATACAGAAACCTCTGGAGGAATAAGGTTCTTATCAGTGCCATTGGGATATCTGGAGCTTCACCCTTCTAGAAATTGCAGAATTCAGTCTCTGGTCCTGAGTGAAGTTTGACTGCTGTGACTGTGTGTATGGAATATCCATGCCTAAGTGATGCCCTTGGCACTCTCTCTCACTCTCTCTCTCTCTCGCTCTCTTACGTTCCAGTCTGTGTAAACAGGTAGCCCCATGGAGCTGTAACCACTCAAGTTTTAATTAACTGAGACACTGAGCTCTTGTCATCATTTTAAGAGCTCAGGAGAATAAAGGTTTTTGGTTTTGGGGAGAGTCTCAAGTCCAGTTTATTACCCCACAGGGATTTAATGAATTATAAGTCCTTTCATTTTTGGGGGGTTCGTTGCAGTTTTCCTGGGGTCTGAAAGTAACGAAGTCCGCGTGCCCTCCTGCTCCTGGGTCCAGTATGTCAAAGAAACCTGAAGATGATTCTACCTGTTTGGCCTGCCAGATTTGCCTGCTGGTGAAAAGAAGTTGTACACCTTTTTGGGCCTGGTTTCAAGGGTTTGAAGACATCTTTAGGTAAGACACCCACATTTTAATGCTGATCTTATCTGAGTGAGAACTTGGTGAGGTTTCTGGAGTCTGGAGCCCCCTTCCATGGTACACCTGGCCCCTAAACATTGGGAAGGGGGGGGCTACATTAATAAAATAAAAAAGATGAAAATACAGCACATCGATACTCCACAACTGTTACCAATGTTTTGCGCTGGCACTTAACACTTTGTCAAGGCCTTGAAGTGCGAAGTGCCAGCACGAAACGCTGGTAGTGGTTGTGGAATGCTGCTGTGCTGTGTTTTCATCTCTTCTATTTTATTAATAAATATTAATTCCTATGTGGTGTGTGTCTATGGGGAGCTGATTTTCCATTGTTGCTGAGCTTTTTCTGCCTACCTGTTGATTTACATTTATAACACCATGGACGGACATGGGGTTTGGAGCAGCCTCTTGTCTACTTTCTCCTTTAAATATAGGCACTCAAGATCTTCATCAGGATTCTCAGCTGTTTTTGAACACTCATTGTTTAACATCACTTGTCTCGTGTCTGATGTGAACTAGCATGTGGCAGACACTGCTCCCTGACATTATGGGACAATAGGTGCTCGTAAATAGCTGAGTATCCTGATGAAAACCTGGGGATAGCCATATAGAAAAGAGAAAGTCCGGTCCAGCCAACCTCAGTATAAGGAAAAATAAGTTCAGGGAGTAGCTCATTACCAGTTATGGCATAAATAATCATAGACAAACTGGTAAAGATTGAGCCCAATCACCCATATGTATTACAAAACATAATCTGGTGTTTATTTGCTGTTATTTTTTCTATTTTCTTTGTGAATATATCAGGCTTGTATACAGTGTCACAAATTGATATGTTTCAGACTGGTGTCCTTCATCAGAGAATAACACTATCTATTTCAAAAAAATATATAAATTATAATATGCACGTTTTAAGTTTTCAGTGATATGCAAAAGCAGATATATATTAATTTAAACCTCTGAACATCTCACCATGTATTTTTCTAGCTCCTTATCTTTCCTTTGATTGCACAGTAGAACTGTTTCTTCTACTAAAAATGTTAATTATCATTATTATTGCCATTTCACTTAGTCTATGTGCCAGTAACTAGTAACTTGCAAAATCAATGAATATCTCACCAGCATTCACTGTACTGCATCATTCTTATTCAGGTAATTCACTAACATGTTGCTTCCCAACATCTATGTTTTTTTTTGTTTTTTTTTTAGCTATACCTTTTTACTCCCTTGGCCCTACCTGATCGGCTCCCATGTCACTGCATCATGGTGGGACTTCCAGCTGCCGTCCATGTCTACTACACTCCAGCCTTCACCCATAAACTCCTGTGGCTTGCTCCCCACAGCAGGGTGGCGGGGAGCCCCTAACTCCACACCCTGTAAGGATCCAGTCTGGGTGAAGTCCTAGGTGCTGGCGATAAATGTGGAATGACCCATCAAGCCCGCAATCAGGGTGCCATCTTTGTTCCATTTTTCTTCCCTGGAACTGGGGGTGTGCAATGAGACTGGTGGAGGGGAGCGTGCATGCGTCTGCACACGCTCTCTCCAGGCATCTGCCCCAGCTCCTCCCTGAGCTACTGCATGGTGCCCTGGCCCCCAGCCTCTGCTAGTGGGTTAACAGGCACTGACTACTGAAGACCCCCCTCCCCAGAGAAGGAGAGCAGTCCATCGGATGCTCAATCCTTCTCATTCCCTGCCGAGCCCTGGTGGCCCATGCTCGTTCCCAAACACGGGTCACTGGTGTAATGCAAGTTAATGCATCCAGCGCCTCAGCACCACTGGGCCAGCCCCCCAACATCTTTGTTAAAAGAAAACTTTTATGTAAAACGTTTCTCTCTCTATTCTTAAGAGATTCAAAATAAAGAAAATACTTTGTTCAAATTGTTCTTTTATAGCTACCTGATTTCAATGTAGTATGGCATGCACCCCTTTCTAATAAAAACATTGGAAGAAGCTTTGTTTTTGTTTAACAATGTATTGCATCCAGGTTTAATTTTTATCTTTAGCTCCCAAATCACATGGTAATGGCAAAACTTTGCTTTACAGTGTAAAAGTTTCAAACTTGCTATTTTAAGGTTTGTGTTTCTCTTTAGGGCATCGCATGACCTCCTGCTCTCTCTGCAAATGGAGGTGAAGTGTGTACCCTATGCAGTTGTTTTATACCTCTTTATAAAATGGGCAAAAAAATTCCTGAATCCTGATTGTCTGAAAGCCTCTTCCAGTCGTGTCCTTATCAGGACATAACCTTACAACTGGCACTACTTACACCAGGCAATGCCCAATCACCAAAGGTATCAGTGAACCAACCTGTCCCTGTCAGCAATTTGAAAGAACAAATTCGACCACAATCTCTAAAACTGTTCTACTAGTGTGAGGTGTCTGACGTGAAAAACACCCACTGCCCCCACACACAAACCATCTCTTTCAGTATTTCTGTATATCGTTTTTCCTTTTTTTGAAGTCTGGCATGTGCTGCTGTCAGTAAAGCTGGCTGACGATGGTAATCAAGTGAGGGAAGCCTGTGTGGTGGCTTTGAAATTCCGTTACAGCGATCCAGCCAGGGAGTCAGCAGCCAGAAGCAGCAACTTAAAAAAAAAAAAAAACAGACACTTCTGGTGCTACTGTTATCCATAGTTTATATAAAAAAATCCATCATGAGTGAGTGTCTGATGCCTTTGAAGCCCTACTAGTCTTTCCAGCTCCTGTATCCTCCCTTCATGCTCTGGTGTCCTAGTCTATGAGTGAGAGAAAAGATTCTGTGTCTCTTGTTTTGTTTCTCAGGGCATGCAGTTTCCCCTCTGACACTGAAACAGTAAATTTAAACCTGCTAGGTTCCTTAAGCACCATTTCTGGCAGGCCTTTTATTTCTGAAGTGTGTCCATTAATATCCATACTGAGTGGGTGCTGTTGCAATCGCACCTCGAGGGAAGGTGTCCACTGTATCCTACAGCAGTTCATAAAACTAAGAAAAAATTCCATTATGAGTGAGTGCTTACTAAAAAAAATAATGATGATTCCACAATGAGTGAGTGCTTGAAGTCTTTAAAAATAAAACCTCAATGTAATAAGCACTGTTAAGGGCTAACTATGGTGACTGCAGTGGGACCTTGGACAGTCTGTGTCAGGCAAGGCAAACAGCTGCTCTGGACATTTGTAGCTACCAAACACAGAACAAAAGAAAAGTGAGTCTGAGAGTAAGTGTAAAGGTAGTAAAACCAGCAGTGGTGGACACATATAGAGAGCCTAAGAGCAGCAGTGATGGACAGATATATAGGGGGCTCTATACTGCTGATAAAACACTTGTCAGAAGAGTTTAATAGGGGGACTGTTTTTTACTATTTGATCTATTAAAACCTCTTTCTTTATATTTTTGAGGGGTTTTTTTTGTTCTTTTTTTTACAATAATTACATAGGGGGGCATTTTATAAGTGCAATAAGACACTCCGAGGAGTGGGTTATAGCCTGATAAGAGCACTTCCCAGGTGCTAAAGGCACTCAGTGCAAGCACCTCGTGCCTCATAATGCACCAGAGGCATGCTGTGATCTGGCCATAATCCACACCTCTTCATATCTTATTGCTGGCCTGCACAAGGGAATTGGGCACTTGGTAACACATCTAATCACTTGACAGACGCTCATACCCTGTGTGCCTTACCTGCTAGTGCAGCTCTTAGCAACAGACAACAGTCATGCTAGGCATCCCCGCATACTTCTTTTAAGAAGAAATAAAACAATCCATAAATTAATTCACTCTTCACATTCTAAATAAAGCTACTATATTCTTCTAAGCGTAATGCAACTCAGTGGTTTCAAATTTGACCCTGGAACCTCCGATCCCACCACATGGAATCAGCAAGGTGGGAGGTCAGGGAGGTCATGTGCACATCCCCGAAAGGAGAGTGTTGTGGGGGGGAAAGAAAAGACAGAACATCAGAAATTTTCTACTGTGCATCTATATGTTAGTGATGTAAGAACAATAATCAGATGAAGAATAATTTATTTGAAAGAGGGTGTATTTTTTAATGTGAACTAGGAGGGAAACCTCGAAAATGACAGTGACATCATTATTAAAAGTGTTGACAAGGGGGGAACGGTGGTCATCATGGATTATGAACAATATAAAGAAATGTGTATGAAATTACTCAGCGATGATAGGAACTATTTAAAACTACATGCTGAGCCATCCACAGCAGTTAAAGACATAGTTAAGAGCATTTTGACAAGAGCATTCGAGAATAACTGGATCAGTGAGTGGGAAAGGGATGCCTGATTTAGGGGTACACCGTCAATTCCCATTTTTTATACATTACCAAAAATTCATGAAGATTTGAATAACCCCCCCCGGGTAGAACCATAGTATTTGGTATTAAACCAGTCTTAGAGCCACTTTCAGTTTACATTGATCACCATATAAGACCATTGGTAGAGCAGACACGAACGTATATTAAGGATTCCACTGATGTTATTAAACTTATAGAGGCTGAGAATGAAACTGACCTTGATGTCGAGCATTGTGTTTTAGTGACACAAGATTTTAAAGACCTTTACACATCTATTCCCCACAAGGAAGGTTGTGAATGCAGGCACCACTAGAGACACATAGACAGGAGCTCAAACCATTGAATTAATTGTTGCTTAAAATGGCTGAATTAGTCCTGACGCAAAATTTCTTTAAATTTGAAAGCAATTCTTTTTACAGATTCGTGGAACAGCCATGGGGTCTAGCAAGGCCCCTTCTTACGCGAATATATTTATAGATAGATCTGAGAATAAATTTTTAATGAAGACCACATATTCTATAATAACTTCAGGTTATGAAAGCGTTGTATCGACAATGTGATTTGCATCTGGACAGGCAGTCTGGAACAGTTGCAGGCATTTAATGAATACCTAAATACTAGGCCAGAATATTTAATATTTACAATGACAAGCAGTAAGGCTGAGATTCCCTGTTTGGATTTATTGATTTATAAACATGAGGATAAATTAGCTACCAGAATACACAGAAAACCAACTGATAAAAACTCAATATAGAGAGCAGCCAGTTTCCACCCTAAGAAACTGATGGAATCACTTCCCTATGGGCAGTTTGTGAGGGCTAAGAGAACTTGTACCAGCCATTTGGAATTTGATAAAGCCACCAAAGACATGTGTACCAGAGTCACACAAAGGGGCTTCAGTGGGAGAGTACTGGAGCAGGCAACAGATAAAATCAACACTAGAGTAAGAAACACATTGTTCAGCAGAAATGTGGATAGTACAGATGATCAGACTGGCAGAAAGGTCATTCTAGCTACCACATATAACGATGCATTTTTTTCTATTGAATGCACAATTTATAAACACTGGGATGTGATAAAAGCCAAACACCATGCGGGCTATAGTAGTTGGGGAATTACCCATGGTAGTTGCTAAAAGAAACAGAACTTTCACAAATAAACTGGTAAAAACAGAGCATAACATTCCTGAGAATACACCACAACACTTTTTATCAGCTCTGGACGTTAGAGGGAATGACAAATGTGACCATTGCATACATTGCAACAACACATGCAAGGTAAAAAAAGTGAGGAATACCGCTAGAGATGAGACTGTCACTACAGAGCAGTTCATCAACTGTCAAAGTGCAGGGTTAGCAGCCGGCCTGGTGGCGCTGAGGGTTGAGGTGCTGGATGCCACACCTTGCACCACGTTGGTGACCTGTGTTCAGGAACAAGCACGGGCCACCAGGGGTTGGCAGGGGAAGGAGAGGATCGAGCACCTGGAGGACAGTTCTCCTCTTCTGGGGAGGGAGGGAGGACTGGCACTCCCACCAAACAACTGCCTCCAGGTGGAGGCCGGATGGCAGTGCGGGTCAGAAGAAGGGAGGGTGCTGTGGGACTTCTGCAGACGCGCGCACATCTCCACATACACATGTCTTCCACTCACAGAGAGAGAGCAGAAGGTTGTGCGGTGCCCCAGAAAGAAACACAAACCTTAAAAGAGTAAATTTGAAACTTTTAGACTGTATAGCAAAGTTTTGCTGTTACCGTGTGATTTGGGTGTGAAAGTTAAATATTAAACATGGATGCAATACATTGTTAAACTAAAACAAAGCTTCTTCTGATGTTTTTATTAGAAAGGGGCATATACAATACTACACTGAAATCAGGTAGCTAAACTAAGTGAAATGGCAATAATAATGATAATTTATATTTTTAGTAGAAGAAGCAGTTCTACTGTGCAATCAAAGGAAACCTTTAGGGGCTAGAAAAATACATGGTGAGATGTTCAGAGGTTTAAACTAATCAATATATATCTGCTTTTACATATCATTTAAAACTTAAAACATGCATATTATAACTTATATATTTTTTTAAATAGATAACGTGTTATTCACTGATGAAGGACACCAGTCCAAAATGTAAGAATTTGTGACACTGTATACAAGCCTGATATCATACATTCACAAAGAAAAATAGAAAAGATAACATCATATAAGCAATTAATTATGTTTTATAATACATATGGGTGAGAGGGCTCAGTCTTTACCAGTTTGTCTCTGATAGTCATATAGAAACACAGAAACATAGAAACCGATGGCAGATAAAGACCACTAGGCCCATCCAGTCTGCTCATATACCCTACCTGTATCAGTGGCCACTGACCCTACCTGGTCATTGGCTTTAGCTTCTCCTTTACACCTCTAGGGTTCCCTTATGCTTATCCCATGCATGTTTGAATCCTGCCACTGTGCTCACTCCTTCCATCTCCTGGGGTAATCTATTGCATGCATACACCACCCTTTCTGTGAAAAAAGAACCTCCTCACAGTACCCCTTATCCTGCCCCCTCCAATCTCATATCGTGCCCCCTTGTTCTTGTATCTCTACTGTAATGAAAGATGTCTTCCACTTGCACCTTGTTTATGCCTATAAGATACTTGAAGGTTTCTATCATATCTCTCCATTCCCTTCTCTCTTCTAGTGTACACATATTGAGGTCTTTTAATCTCTACTCATAAGTCTTCTGTTGCAAGCTCTGCAACATCTTCATTGCCCTTCTGTGAACCGCCTCTACCCTGTCGACATCCTTACGAAAATGTGGCCTCCAGAATGGCACACAGTACTCCAGATGAGTCCTCACCAGTGTTTTGTATAGTGGTATCACCACCTTCCTCCTTCTGCTGGTGATACCCCTTCCTGTGCACCCCAACATGTCACTGGCCCTCCCTGCAGCCACTGTATGCTGCTGATAATCCCCCAAATCTCTTTTCTCCCCGGTGACTGTCAGCAACTCCCCCATCCTGTAGCTCTCTGCAGGGGTTCTGCATCCCAGGTGCATGATTTTGCACTTCTTCACGTTGAACTTCAGTTGCCACACTTCAGACCATTTCTCCAGCTTTCCTAGGTCCCTCCTCATTGTTTCCACCCCATCTGGAGTGTCTACCTTGTTGCAGATATTGGTGTCATCTGCAAACAGACAAACCTTCCCTTACAGCCCTTCCTCAATGCCACTAATAAAGACATTAAAAAGGACTGGCCCCAGGATTGATTCTTGAGGTTCCCCACTGATCACCCCTCTTTCCTCAGATTGGATCCCATTTACCACCACCCTCTGTTTCCTGTCCCCCAACCAGTTTCTAACCCAGTTCACCACCTTGTGGCCCACACCTAGGCTTCCCAACTTAGTTATCACTCCTTTATGTGGAACAGTGTCGAAGGCCTTGCTGAAATCAAGGTAGGCAGCATCTACCGTTCCCCCCGATCAACCTCCTTCATCACCCAGTCAAAAATATCTATTAGATTTGTTTGACATCACCCTCCTGCTATGAATCCATGCTGCCTTGGATCATGTGCCCCATTGGATAACAGGTGTTCCACAAACCTTTCCTTAAGCAGTGCCTCCATAATCTTACCCAGTACTGAGGTGAGACTGACCAGCCTATAGCTTCCTGCCTCCTCCCTGCTTCCATTTTTGTGAAGAGAGTCTACATGTACCCTCCTCCCGTCCTCCAGAACTACTCCTGTATTGAGCGACTCACTGAAAGTGGCTTCCAGTGGTGTTGCTAGCTCCATCCATACTTCCTTTAGTATCCTGGAATGTATGCCATCTGGTCCCATTGCCTTGTCCACCCTCAGTTTTGTGAGCTCCTCTGGGACGCTCTCTTTTGTAAATGGACTGGTGTTCATCCCCCCCGGCCCGTGTATCTGATGCCTACGTGTGGTCCTGGTCCATCTCCTTCCTCAAGTGAAAATTGATCAGAAGTATTTATTTGGTATTGATGCCTTTTCCAGATCCTCCTCCACACACTCCCCACTCTGAGCCTTACAATCCCACCCTTGGCCTTCCTTCTCTCACTGATGTACCTTTAGAATGTCTTCTCCCCTTTCTTCACCGTGTGCTAATCTTTCCTCTGTTTGCACCTTTGCACTCCTAACAGCTTTCTCTGCTTCCCTCTTACAATTTAGGTGCACCACCCTATCCTCTTCCTCCTGCGTCTCCTTGTATTTTCTGAAAGTCCTCCTTTTCGCTCTTACTTTCTCTGACAACTTTAGAGAACCATAGTGGTTTATTCCTTCTCTTGCCCTTGTTTCTCAGCCTAATGCACTGGTTTGTCACTTCCACTGTGGCTCCTTTTAGGTGTGCCCACTGCTCCTCAACCCCCATTTTTACATCCCTCCTTGCCAGGGCTTCTTTGATGCCTAGCCCCATCCTTGCAAAGTCCACCCTCCTGAAATCCAAGACCCTTACCTTTGGCTTGACTGTGACTCTGTGCCTATGTTAAACCACACTGTGTTGTGGTTGCTGGATCCCACATGCCCTTCTACCCAGACATCTGTGACTCTGTCTCCATTGGGAAGTACTAGGTCCAGAATCACCCTTTCCCTGGCGGGTTCTAGCACTAGCTGCCTGAGACCTGCCCCCTGCAGGGAGTTCAAGATGTCTCAACTCCTAGCTGAAGCTGCCAATGGGATGGTCTGATCCACATCTGGCATATTAAAATCATCTAGCAGGAGCTGGTTTGGTGGTGCTGAGGGCTGAGGCACTGGACACCTTAACTCATGCTGCGCCAATGACTCAGGTTCAAGAATAACATCGAGTCGCCAGGGTGCTGGCATGGGGGGAAGGTGGAAGCAGGACTGAGCAATTGCTGTCCTCTCCTGGGTGGGGGGGGGTCATCTGCCCATAGTCCTGCCATCACCAGATGGAGGTTCAGTGACGAGTGCAGGTGGTACTGGGCTACCAGTAAGGTGAGGTGTCCCGCAAGACGTGCATGTATGTGCCTTCACACATATACGTTACGTTGGGGATGCGCAGGAGTGGGACGAGAGAAAAACTGAAAAAAAAAACCAGAAAATACTAACTAAAATCATCTAGCAGCAGTACCTCCCCTTTTGTTGCTATCTCATGTATTTCTTCCCCTAGTAGTGAGCGAATACCTTAATTCGACTATTCAGATGAATATTCGTATTCGAGCCACCAGATAGTCAGCATTCATTATTCAGCTCCAAATAAGTGTTTTTTAAATAAGACATTGTAACACTGTTAAAATTCACCACTTCCAGCTGGCCCAGTGGCGCTGAGGGCTGAGGCGCTAGACGCCTTACCTCACACCATGCCGGTGACCCATGTTCGGGAACCAGCACGGGCTACTGGGGGTCAGCGGGGAGGAGAAGGATCAAGCGTCCTTAGGACTGCTCTCCTTCTCCGGGGAGGGGGGACACCAGCACTTGGTGCACTGCTGGCTCCTAGCAGTTGCTGGGGGCTGGGGCGCTGAAGCTACAGCAGGGAAAGCCAAAGCAGACGTTCGGAGGAACGTGTATGGGAGCGTGCGTGTTCACTCCTTGGGTGTCATTGCACGTCCTCAGCTTGAAGGAAAAATCTGGTGGAAAATGGTCCTGGCATGCTTCATGGTGATGGTCTCACGCAGGCACCGCCCCCATGATAGGCAGCACACACTTCCTACACGAACATGCCAGGCTGAGGCGGGTCAGGCTCCCCGCCACCTACCATGGGGGGAGGCCATGGGCAGCTAGAGGTTGAGCTGCAAGTGGGGGGACGGGCTGAGATCGACAGGAGGAACTGCCACCAGGGACTGGAGAGGAAAATAAATTAACAGCAAAAAAAAAATCCACCACTTCCTTCCCTTTTGAAAAATAACACTTAATTCTGCCATGAACACCCCTAACAGCCTTTCAACAGCCCAAAAAAGCAACAAACTACTACACTGGTCAGGTGACAGATGGTCATCATAGATTGAGCAAAGGCTTCAGATGAGGTGACATCTTGTGTCTTGTCTAAGGCAACTAAAATGGCACTGGTGTAAGTGCAATATATGTGCACCCTGGAAGAGAGGAGAGCGAGATGTCCCATGATAGAGACCTATAGAAGTACCTCACAGGTGTGATGTCAGGGCACATAAGGGAAGTCTTCTTCAAATGAGAAAGAGCACAAGTACCATGGGCAATGGAGGCTTGTGATGAAGCTGAAGGGGGAATTCAAGACAGATGTGAAGAAATATTCACTGAAGGCATGGTAGATGACTGAAAGAGGCTACAGGCATAAGTGATGGTACCGAAAACAGTCTGGGGCTTCAAGCTTGTGTGAGATAGGCATAGGACTGGGGTATATTTAAAAACAGGCAGGGAGGCAGCAGGGTTGCTTTTGGGTCTGCAGATGAGACCAGTAAGGCAGAGATGGACTGTCACAGCGTGTGCGAATAAACTTCAGACGAGGCAAATTTACAGGTTTAAAGCACACTGTGGTGAAATACTTATTTTTCAAGAGTTCGAAAAATAATAAATCAAAACAAAATAATTGCAAAGAAAATCACTACTTAACATCAGAAGTTTCTCCCATAATACAGTTCTGGATCTTAGAGCTCCTAAGACGCTTCTCATCTGCATTCAACAGCTTGTCTGCACAAAAACAGTAGAACCTCTCTCCTCTGTAGGGCTGAGCCCCACTGGGCTTGAACTGAAGTAAACTCTGTGAAGAGGTATTTATATCTTTTGGTTGGGGGGGGCCACCTGACTAAGCCCTTTCTTACAAGTCTGGACATGCTGTTTCATGTCTGAACATGTAGTTTCAAAACCAAAGGTTTTTTTTTTGTTCCAGGGGACTTCCTGGTTCAATTAAAGGTACAGTGTGTGCATCTATCTATCTATATACATATATATATATATATCTATATCTATATATACTTGCCTTCTCCCTCTCACCTCTTTTCTCCCTGTCACCCACCCCTCCTTCATCTCTCATAACATTGCATCAGACGATGGCACTTACTGTTGGTCTGGATCCTCCTGATAGCTCTAACACAGACCTATTTACTCTTGTTTTGTTTAGTTTTACTTTTCTACCTGCACCGGATATATTTGTTGAACACTGTATAACAATCTACTTGTTAATATTGTTTGTATCGTTGATTATCCTATTGTCTACCTCTCCCTTGTGCTGCGTCACATTGTACTGCTCATGTATTTTTCACTTGTATACTCCCGGGTCGTGCCTGAAAATAGGCATCTCTAGAAAAAGAGACGTTCAAGAACAAGGGGACACAATTTAAAGATGGGGGGGAGGCGGTTCAGGGGCAATGTGAGGAAATATTATTTTACAGAGAGGGTAGTGGATGCATGGAACAGCCTTCCTGAGGAGGTTGTGGGGTCTAAAACTGTGGGAGAATTCAAGAATGCATGGGACAGACATAAGGCAATTCTTGTGGGGGGTAGGAAGAAATAGGCTGTTAGTTAACTAGGATCTGCGGCCTATCCTGTAGGTAGGGAAATGGGCAGACTAGATGGGCCAAGCGGTCCTTATCTGCCGTCAAAGTCTATGTTTCTAGTGCACCCACCTGGTTACCAAAAGCAAATGAATAAATAAATGAATAATATATATATATATATATATATATATATATATATATATATATATTATGGCAGCACAGTAGTGCTAACCATAGTTAGGGTTGAGTAGCACTTTTAAGGTTAAAGGGTCAAATTTTGCACCTTAATAACTTTGCCACCGTTCAATGGATTTGCCTGATGCACGATATGCACGATTGGGCATGGTAGATCTTGGGACCTGCCAAGTTTCGTACCAGTTGGATATTTTTATTCATTTATTCATTCATTACAAATCAGATCTACAACCTTTGAGTCAGAGACTCATTTACAAAGGCACCTCGTCACAGGGGGGCAGACATCAAGACAGTTATTACAGTGCAGATTAAAACAGAGGACAACATTACAGGTGCAGTAAAAGGAACATTTAACATAGATACACTTAGATTACATAATGCAGTAATTTGTATGTTACTTAGGTTACATAATGTTACAAAATTGTGAGTTACACTCATGGATATAGTGGGTCCTCAGAGAAGACAGTGGGTTACATCCCTGTTTGGACCTAGTAGGGAAGGAGTGGGTCTAGGGGAGGGAGAGGCTGTCCAGTGGACGTTGTCAAGCCAGGGGGCAAGGCGGGCGGGTACCACAGGTTACAACAGGAGGTTAGTTGCATCTACAACAGCGGGTATTAAAGATATGGTTCTGAAGGGCTATTTTGAAGGAGCCAATTTTTGGCAAGTTGGAGATGCAGCTAGGGAGGTAGTTGAACCAGGTGGGAGCTTGGTAGGGGAAGGATCTCTGGGCACCTTGAAAGTGGCCTTAACAGAGCTACGGGGGGTGATGGACAATGATGGCTGCTGTGAGGTGGAGACCCGGGGAGTCCTAGCAGTGATCTCTTAGCTAGAAGGCAGGTCTGGTAGAGCAGTCGCCTCAAAGTTGAGCAGATTGGTGGTAGTATAGAGAAGACAAGTGTGAGTGCAGCTGGGGGCACCGGTCAGAAGCCTCCAGGCCTTATTGATGGAGAGTTGGATTTTGGAGAAGGCAGTGTTGTCAGCTGCAGCGTAGATGGGCAAGCCATAGTCCACAAGGGACAAGACGGAGGAGGTGATGGCTAGCCTAAGGGCAACCTGAGGCAGGCTGTCCCTGTGCCGGTATAGCAGGCCAATCTGAGAGTTAATGGAGGCTGACAGGGCATTAATGTGGGTGTGGAAGGAGAAGGCAGTATCGAACGTGATGCCTAGGTACTTGTATGTGGTCACTTGTTCTAGCAGGTGCAGAGTGCTGGGGATAATCAAGAGGGGAGTATTTTTAGCTTTATTTTGGTGGTGGGAGAAGAGCATTGATTTGGTTTTCTTTAGATTAATGACCAGTCTGAGGTCACTGAACCACCTTTCGGCTTGGTTGTAAGCTTGCTGGAGGGATAATTGGAGGGAAGTGGGATTAGGATGTGAGGCAACGGGGACTGCATCATTGGCGTAGAGGAGCATTTTACCAGTACATGAGCTGGGGAGGGTGTTGAGGTAGAGACTAAAAAGTATTGGACCCAGAATGGAGCCCTGAGGGACCCCAGAGTGAATGGGAAGAGTGCTGGAGAGGGAGCCGCTGATCTTGAAATGCTGGATATACGGCTGCGGAGTTATTAAGCGACAATGAAATGTGCAATTATGCTTTTTTGTGAATTCTTTGCTCTCGCCTACAGGTCACATGATTTGCGTGACTGGTCCAAAAACTTCAGGGAACGTGCAGCCAGGGTCCCCGATGTGCCTTTTGAAGTTTTCGTGAAAAAATATTAAACGGTTCAAAAGTTATTCAAAAACAAGTTCCCATTATAAGTCAATGGGAAAAGTTAACAAAAGTTCAATACTTTCACAAATGCACTTTTTAGTGTCGAAAATGGCCCTAGTAGTGTCGCAAATCCACCATTTTGTTTTCAGTTAGTGATCAGAAAAATGCTTGCCATTTAAATTTGGGACCCTCTAGCTACACAATTCTTTCTGTGTTCACCTAGTCGGACCCTGAGGATGCTAGCCATGTCTTTATTGTGGGGTAAAACACCCCAGAAATATGTTTTTCAAATTTCTGGAAACAGTTGTGTCACAAAGTAGTGTCACATCTGCGACACTTTCACAAATGTTTGCAGAAATTGCCGCAAATTGCGACACTACTTTTTCAGACTTGGCCAAAATGACAGGAATTCTTTGCCACCCTGCTGCGAAAGAACGGTTTGGTCTTTTGAGCTGAAATTTGGAGGGAAGGCAGCCAACATATCACAGATGTGTCTTTTGGTAGTTTGGTGCAAAAATATTGCACAGATAGCAAGTTACAGTATTCTTAAGTTGGTATTTTTTTCCCATAGACTAACATTGTGGTGTACGCCGCGCCTTTTGGGGCTCGTATCTCGGAAACGGTGTGAGATACGGAATTTTCATAATGACAATGCATAGCCTATGGCATTCAGCAAAACAGAGGCTGGAAAATAATGAATCATGAGAATATTTTTTTTTTCTGCGTCATACGGTTCCTGAGATATGAGCAATTTAATTTTCCGACAGCTAATTTTCTGCTGTGAGGCCCATTATTATGCATAGATTCTTTGTGCACACTGTGTTTCTCTATGCAGCTGTTGGGCAAAAACATGGTGTGCAGTTACGTTACTGTCACACTTAGCATTACCACTTGTGTTTCTGTACCCGTTTGCGTTACTGTTCCCATGTATGCCACCATGTGCATTACGCTTTGCATCTCGTTTGCATACGTGCTTGCGTTCGAGTTTCCATTTCTGTTTCCTTTGCTGTTATTTCTGCTGTTAACGTTAATGTTTGCACTTCCACTTGCCGTACTGTGACTGAGCATGTCACGGTTTGGTTTCCATACAACGCTTGCATTTCCTTTTGCATTTCTATTTCCTTTGGCATTATTGTTGCTGTTACCATTACCATTTACATTTGCAATTGCGGTAACATCACTGTGCGCGTTACGGTTTGCATTTCCGTACATGCTTGCGTTCCAGTTTCCATTTCTGTTTCCTTTGGCGTTATTCTTCATGTTAACTTTAGCAGTTGCATTTACAGTTGCGGTACTGTGCCTGTGTGTGTTACAGTTTGCGTTTCTGTGCGTGCTTGTGTTTGCCTTTCCGTTTCTGTTTCCTTTGGCATTATTGTTGCTGTTACCATTAACATTTCTATTTACAATTGTAGTAATGTGGCCATTCACATTACGGTTTGCGTTTCTGTATGCACTTCCATTCCCGTTTCCATTTCTGTTTCCTTTTGCATTATTCTTCATATTAACTTTACCATTTGCGTTTACAATTGTGGTATTGTGCCCGTGCGCGTTACGGTTTCCGTTTCCATAAATGCTTCTGTTCCCATTTCTGTATCTGTTTCCTTTGGCGTTATTCTTCATGTTAACTTTACCATTTGCATTTACAATTGCAGTACCGTGCCCATGGGCGTTACAGTTTCCATGTACGTGTACGCTTGCGTTTCTGTTCCCTTTGGTGTTCTTTTTGCTGTCACACTTAACATTTGCCTTTCAAATACCACTGCCATCACTGTGCGCATTACCAGTTGCATTTTTGTATGCACTTGCATCTCCGTTTCTCTTACTGTTTGCTTCGGCGTCACTTTGCACTTGCGTTTCTATTAACGTTGGCTTTACCATTTATGTTTACATTACCATGTGCGTAACTCTTGGTGCTTGCATTTGCATTGCTGTTCCTGTTACTATGTGACAAGACATCACAGGGAGGGGCCCCGCGCTCCCGCCACCGTATACTATTCACTATTTATCGGCCTCATTCTCAAAAAGAAGGAAAATTAGGGGCCAAAAAAAATCCATTTAATGCATCAGTTAGGGTTGTTCCACAGTGACAAAAGCAAGGAAATTCGGTGTTAGGGTTGAAAGCCCCTTGGACCCCAGCCCACCTCAACTGGCATCAAGGTGTGCGTTGGGGTCATCAGTCCTAACTCTCATCCCATTCTCCTATACCTCTGCTTCTTTACATGTGTGATGGGGTGAGAGTTAGGGCTGATGACCCCAATGCGCACCTAAGTTTTATGCTGACTTCTAGCTTCCTCCATCTAACTATCAGGGCGGCCATACAGGCCTATGCCACAACTTTCTCCAGGGTGAGTTGTACCCAGCTCTAACCCATTCTAACTCAGGGGCCCAATCATAGGTTCCACCCCACACCTAGATCCTCCATGACCCTAGGTCCTCATTTTATATCATACAGTATAGACATTTCTCTTATGTTATGCATTTCTTGTAATCATTTCATACATTTCATTTATCCATTCCCCTTTCATATATTTTCTGATAGACAAGGAACCTTCTCATGCTGAACATCAACCAGCCAGTTCCAATCTCCAAACCTTTGGGGTTTCCTTTCAACCCTTATTTTGTAACATACCAGGGGTTTCCTTTCAACCCTTACACCGTTTTGGTACCCTCAACTGATTGTACTCAGCACCAGCCTTAATGCTATATTCATTTTAAACATTACTTGTTTCATACATTTCATACCACATCACATGAGAGTTCAAAACATGGGAAAGTCCATTCAACCACCATGGTGTCTTCCCTGTTGCTTGTAGTCTTCACCCCAGTATGCAAATGTCCTGAAACAGTCTTACCTGGGGCCTTCATCTCATCATCCTCCAAGTAGCAGCAGCCCGGAAAAATGGGCAATAACGGGATCTCAAAAGTGACTGGCAACAAAGGTTCCATCAGGGGGTCCTCCTCCTCTAGAACCCATGGATCCTGGTCCTCTGCCTCTGCCACGAAATCCTCCAGTTGGGAACCCTCCATCAGCACCTGGCAGCAGTGCTCTGCCTCTCTCCGGTGCTGGTCCACCTCCGTGTTCCATCGAACTCCAAAATGATTAGTAAATCCCCTCCAGTCCTCCTCACCTGGGCTGTGGTATGCACACTGGCAAGCCCCTCCTCCTTCAACAGATTCTTGGCATCCACGAGATCCTGGAGGTATGCCATCCTGCTCTTTGGCCCCTATATCTGGATACCAGGGCTGGTATCTGGGTACTGGTCTCCCACTTGTTTCTCTGGACAACCGGTACTATCCCACTTCTCACACCAAGTTTGTCACAGTGTGTGCAAATAAACTTCAGACAAGGCAAATTTACAGGTTTAAAGCACACTGTGGTGTGATATTTATTTTTCAAAAGTTTGAAAAATAATAAATGAAAACAAAATAATTGCAAAGAAAATCACTACTTAACGTCAGTAGTTTCTCCCATAATACAGTCCTGGAGCTTATAGCTCCTAAGACCCTTCTCATCTGCATTCAACAGTTTGTCTGCACAAACAGTAGAACCTTTCTCCTCTGTAGGGCTGAGCCCCACTGGGCTGAACTGAAGTAAACTCTGTGAAGAGGTATTTATATCTTTTGGTTGGGGGGGGTCACTTGACTAAGCCCTTTCTATTTACAAGTCTGGACATGCTGCTTCATGTCTGAATATGTTATTTCAAAACCAAAGGGGGTTTTTGTTCCGGGGACTTCCTGGATCAATTAAAGGTACAGTGTGTATATATATATATATATATATATATATACATACATATATATATCTATATATATGACAAAGAACCTCTGTGCGCAAACACTGAGGCAAGGGTTACCCCAAAGGGCATTTGGCTGGGAAGCCAAGTTTCAAGAAAATACAAAATCACACATGCCCCCACAATGCAAAGCATCATGGGCTACATATGCAAATCACCACAGAATGTTATGCTGGTCCAATTTTAAGCAGAATTGCATGGTGCCGAAAGGCCCTCACACAGTTTGCAAAGGGTGCTAACAGAAGACATAGACACGTGTTTCGTCCTACCAGGACTCATCAGTATGCCTCGTCTGTTTGACACCCCAGTGGAATGGACCAGCTACCCTTAAGGCAGTGTGCTTTGGATATATTGTGGTGAACCCATTAAAATAAAACTATTTAAAGATACAAAAGAACCTCTGTGTAAACACTGAGGCAAGGAGTTTACCCCAAGGGGGCATTTGGCTGGGAAGCCAAGTTTCAAGAAAATACAAAATCACACATGCCCCACAATGCAAAGCATCATGGGCTACATATGCAAATCACCACAGAATGTTACATGGTCCAACTTTAAGCAGAATTGCATGGTGCCGAAAGGCCTCTCACACAGTTTGCAAAGGGTGCTAACAGAAGACATAGACACGTGTTTCGTCCTACCAGGACTCATCAGTATGCCTCATCTGTTTGACACCCCAGTGGAATGGACCAGCTACCCTTAAGGCAGTGTGCCTTGGATATATTGTGGTGAACCCATTAAAATAAAAAACTATTTAAAAGACAAAGAACCTTATGAGCACTAAGCCCTGGAGTAGTACTTACAATTCATCAGCTGGAGGGACTCCTGGATGAAAGTATGAGGAAAATAGGAGCCTATGTTAACAAAAAGTTTAAGGTAATTTCGATTTGTGTCAGAGTACAAAGAATGCAGATTCTGCAATAATAGTTGCTGACTTATGGGACCACCTTTGAGGTACACCTGCACTGTTTATAGAGTGCCCTTGGTATTGTTTGAAAGCATCTTAATGTGTTTTGATGTGTACTATATTCACAATCAAGGAACTAGTACTCTTGTGCAGTTGCATGTTACTGATGACACAGTCTAATTATGAGGGCTCCTGGT
Organism: Neoceratodus forsteri; assembly: GCA_016271365.2. Lineage (NCBI taxonomy): Eukaryota > Metazoa > Chordata > Ceratodontiformes > Ceratodontidae > Neoceratodus > Neoceratodus forsteri. The sequence continues at coordinate 480,196,190 of CM057451.1, read as the reverse complement.
CGCCTTGACTTTAGGACACTGACTTAAAATTCATTGCTGGCTTAAAGTTGGCTACATGTTTAGTGGGACTCCTGTTTGAAGAGCCTGGATACTGAACGCATTTCGGGTGTGAGGTGCTTGTGGAGCCAAGCCCTGAGCCCATGGGACCCCGGAGTCTGTCTCCCTGCTTGGACAAATGAGGGTTCTAAGAAAGCTGGAGAGAAATATGGTATACTGAATGCTATTTACGTTTGTTTGAAGTGGTGGATTATTTGGTACCCAGTTGTTTATGGATTTTATCCAGTAACTGCTGAAGGAACAGCAGAAGGACGCCTGGAAATGGATCAGATTGGTTCAGTTTGGTCATTTTATGTATGTGACTCGATGTTCTGAACCAAAACCATGCATTTTTTATTTTTATCTAGCACACAGCCATTTTGTAGTTAATTTTACTCAGTCTGTAATGTATCGATGTTGTAATATGTGCTTATTTATTTGCTAAGAATTTATAGTATGTATCTAGGATATATGTTTGTTGGTAACCTTGGGGCATGTTTAGCTAGTGATAATATTTATGAAAGAAATATTATCTCTTTTTGTATGAAGATCCTGGATATTTATGCATTGCAGCCTTGGTTTTTCTCTATATGAGTCCATTGTGGCTCTGAGTCAGTGTGGGGAGGGCTATTGAGTTAGGGCTTTTAGTCAATACTGATTTTGGGTCATACAGAAGATGAAAAGACCTGATTGGAAGATTTGGACTTTGCAGCAGGGACCTACATGTGATTCTAGCATGCATAACAGTTGAGGGTGAATGCCTATAATAGGGGTCACATTGTGGAGCATTGGATAGCATGCGCTATGGGGTGCACCATTTGGTCCCCTTATGGTAAACTCTGGCTGGAGGCACAGATTGGAACACTTTGGACCCAGCAGCTAAGGTCCTCTATATCCATTGGGGGATATTAATCGATGTAGTAACCCCATTTTCTGGTTGTGTGCTTTATGACCTAGGTCCTGGCCTATCCCCTCCCGTGAGAGTCACTTATGGTCCATTGAGTAGTGAACCAGATGATTGCTTTAATGCATGAAGCTTAGAGGGATCATTTATATTCCATGTAAAACCTATTAGTATTAGTAGATAACATAAATAAAGTAACAAATGAGTAGGGGTGAAATATAGCATGATTTGAGGAAAATTGCCTACTTGAGATTAGGATAAGAATTAAAGTACCCAAATAAATGGGCTACTTAAGCTGATTTCTAGTACAAGCATATATACACACATAGATTTTGCTAAATATTGCTGTGTTAGATGTATTTTATGTATGTATTTTTGATTATTTTTTAGATGTTTTCTTTTTGTCTTTGTAAAAATTGTAATGACCTAATAGGTCAAACAATAAACTAAACTAATTAACTAACGTATTGGACGCACTCCCTCCTTGATACCTCCTGGCTTACTCCCCAGGGTGGGGCTGTAGCACCGGTCTCCCCATCTGGCACTGCAGTTGATGGGATAGGTCAAGGAGGCCATCCTTGAGGCTAATTGAAGCCGAGGGCTGGCTTCATCTAAGGTGGCCAGCAGCTAGGTTTTTCTTCCCCTGTAAGCGAGGGATGGGAGCGTGCAATGATGCCACCACCCATCCTGCCCCTCAGAGTCTAGTAGGCACCAGTTGCTGTGGTGCCCCCAGCCTCTGCCTGGGGTCCCTCTAGTACCAGTCATGCACCGCACCCTCCCCCCAGAGAAGGAGAGCAGTCCATGGGATGCTCGATCCTTCTCCCCAAGTCGGCCCTCTGATGACTCAGGTCCATTCCTGAACCCGGGTCACCGGTGTTGCAAGCGTAAGTCCAACCTCTGCACTGATGGGCTGGCTCAGCTTAGGTATTTTAAAGCAAGCTGTGTCAGGTGAGGAGAAGAGTTCATTTTCTGAACCAAGTAGCCCAGTAAATCAACATTAAATGGTTCAATTGATTCTGTAAAGTAGCCATTAAGTAAATTTTCTGCAGAGAGATGCTGAGACTGTGAGCGTTTGTGTTGCTGTTGATGCAGTGATGTACTAAGCAATGCTTAGTCACTCTTCTCTACATTGCCACTATGTCATCTTTCCCCATCTCCACCAGTATCATCCGATTCCAAACCACCACATGCCTGTTTCTCTCTCTCAGCAACCTGAACTGGAGCATCTTCTTCCGCTTCTGAGTGTCTCACTGCCCACATGGCAATATTTAACTGTTCACTCAGCTGTTGCCTAAAATGAGTTACCCTGTGGCTGTCCATGGCTATATGAAGGATCTCACATTTGAACCTAGGGTCCAACATGATAGCAAACATGTGATGGCAGGTATCCATGACTGTGGCAAACCTTGCACCAAGTTCTTCTTCAAGATGAATAACAAGCTCAGTGACCTTTTGTGTACTGAGTGTATTGTGAGCCAAAAACCATTGTAACGATCTTTTGAGAATATGCACAGCTGGGATAACCTGACTAAGTAAGGCTGTGGCAGCACTTAGATCACGCGTATGCCTCTCAAATGGCACAAGAACCTTCACCATGCCCTCAAGAACTAACCAGTCATGATGTTCTAGGACTCCTCCAATGTTTGCCTCCATAGACATTTCGTGTAGTGCCTGCTTTTGCTCCAAGAGTCATAAAAGCATTAGGTATGAAGAATTCCATCGAGTGCTAACATCTTGTATTACACGATGTTGGGGCGCACAAAGGCGTTCCTAAACTTCTTGTAATTTTTTAGTGGCTTTTCTGGAGTCATGGAAATGGCTGCAGATGGAACGGGCTGTGGATAATAGATTGTTGGTCCTAGTACTGTTACCCAGTGCATGAGCCATCACTAAATTTAGTGTGTGTGCAAAGCAATGAATACTCACAAAATGGCCCTCTCTGATGGCTTTCATCATGTTTGTGCCATTGTCGGTAACTAAAAACCCAACTTTTAAATTGGTGTTAAAGGAAAACTCCATGTTAAAATCAGAAAAAGATATGTAGTAGTCTGTTTTTCTGTGTTCTAACCAGTTTCCAGCATTTTCTTTTCCTCTGGCTGTGAAATATGTTTTTTCTAACTTTCCCTAACTGATTTATTGCCCTTGGAGGTTGCCATTCTGGTTTCTTTTATGGCCCTTGTCTTCCCAGAGTGCCCTTTGGTGTGATGTCTAATTGCCCCTGCAGGAAGCCAGTGTCTTGTTACAGGGTCTGTCACAGCTCAGCCACAGAGAAAATACTTCTTCCAGAGAAGACAAACTGCTAGATTTTGGGTGAGTGTAATCATTATTATTTTTTGATATCAGTACCTTGTCCTGCTATGCTCTGCTGTGTGTGTGTGTGTGTGTGTGTGTGTGTGTGTGTGTGTGTGTGAGAATCATGTCACTGTTTACTCTATTCCTCTCAGTCACTTTCAGTTTTTGCACCAGTACTAAGTAGCAAAAATTAAACATCACCTTATAGATTGCAACATAGCAGGACAAGGTACTAATATGAAAAAATAAGAATGATTACACTCACCCAAAATGCAGCAATGTGACTTCTTCTCTGAAAGTATTATCTTTGTGGCTGAGTGGTGGACAGACCCTACAAATCTAGGGGCATAGCTACATCACTGTCACATGAACCAGGGTGCATCGTGGGAGAAAGAAAGCCAATAAACCTATTTGTGATGGAGATCCCCAGAGGTCGTAAAACTACCATACAGCTAGCAGGCTAATTTAGGAAAAACTTCTAATAGCAGACAGAGGGAAGGACACACTAGGACTTAACATACATATCAAAACACTCTACATAACATTTGTTTTTGCACATTCTGGGTGGACTTCTCCTTTAACACCAGTTCAAGACCGCAACATGTCTTGCTGGAACGTGAGAATATTATGTGCTCTGTGGTCTTCCTCCATTAGTCTGGCGTTCAGCAAAGCTGACCTAATGAAACTACCAGATTGGGGGGGGGCAAGGGTGAGCCACAAAGTGATGCATTGGAAACAGCAGCAGCAGCAGGGTGTTGCACACATCAGTGTGCAGTTAAGGAGAGATAGGCATGCAGGGAGTTATCGCTAGTCCAGTTATCTAATGTGCAGTGAAAAACACCACCAACAGCCTCTGCAAGCAGAATAGCAACAGCAAATGCATGCCATCATACAGTCATGGCAATACACTTCAAGAAAATATAGTATGAGATGGGATCTGATAACGTGGGTGAAAATAGTTGAGAAACCGTTAGAAGCCAGTATCTTCCACAATGGACATAGGCTGGTGGAAATCCAGCACCATCATGTCAGCATTGAGCTGTGTGATTTGCTGTGCCATTGGATGTGAGGCATGATACTTTGTTTGTGCATGCAGAGCCTCCATTATTGGAACTGCCACAGGAGACATCGATGTGGACCACTTCAACAACGGTGGTGTGCGAAGTGCTGATGACTGTCTCTGCCTTGTAGTATCACTGGAGTCAGAAGTGACCAGGAGAGTAGGGGCCGGACCCTGTGTTGGTGAGGGGAAAGGAGTGCCATGTCAGTACCAACACCACTGCCAACAGTGCATTGCCTGGTCACTGGAGGGGTTTGGTCTTGGTGAAACCAAGGGTCTGGATCCACACTCAGATGATCTTCAGTACACTTGAGGATGCTTAAGCTTCAAGTGGTTCTGTAACAATGTTGTGGGTAAGTTAGAGAGTGATTTCCCTCGGCTTATAGTGGTGTTGCAAAAAGAACATATTGCCTTCCTTGCGTCCTCCTTTAATACAGAGTAATGCAGCCACACAGCACTTTTAACACTGCAGTTATCAGTGATTCTGCTAGCACCACATCCCCTAGTTCTGTTTTCAACAGATGTGCCTGTCTTGTCTTGATGTTCTTTCCCTGTGACCACTGACCCTGATGGTGCCATGCCAGTGCTGCCATCACTTGGCTGTCTTTCAGGCTGTGATGGAGCCTGCCAAAGAAACGTAAGTGTTGATTGTTTGGTCTTCTTAGAGGAAGGGGGACCCTTACCCTTACTGCTGCTTCTACTACCCTTGCTAGTAGTGCTATACCTAGAGGTTAATTTGCTAGCCACCTTTATTTTTTTCTGCCCTCAAGGTACATAGCATACTCTGCCTCATCTTCAAAGTCACTCACATGTGCCTCTGATGAAGAAGATGATGTGTCACTGGGCAATTCATCATGTGGAGGGAAATACTCAGAACCAGATGACTGGGCATCCTCTGCAACTTTTTCAGGAATACTCAAAAGTTGAGAAGCAGGAGGCATAACTGTATAAACTGTAGTGGCCATACCAGTAATATGCACTGTGGCAGGGATACCAGACTGCGGTGATAGTGTTACAGTAGTGGCAGTTGTGGCAGGGTTCATAGTGTCAGTAGTGGCTGGAATGACAGTCACAGTTGCAGTACTGGCTGTAGTAGTCATGCTGCCAGTTGCTGTGGAAGAGAAAGAGTGTCTATAGTGGTGGTGGCAGTAATGACAGATGTGATAGTACGGGTGAAAGATGGGGACACATTGGTGGTTGTGGTGGGAGTCAAGAACAGTGTCCTTCTGCTTGTGCTTCTTGTATCACTTTGTCCTGTGCCAGCCACAGTACTATTGTTGCTGGAAGACATAGGCTTGGAAGGGGTAAAGAATAATTTTGCATGTTTAATACAGGCTGACCATTACTCACATTCAGTTTCAGCATCACCAATCTGTTCCTCCATTGTAGATTTGCATGGGCTGGACCAAGTACATTTTTTTCACTTCTACCTGCCATTGTCTTTGTCTATGCCAACAAGTTCTAAGCACTGTCAAGTTAATGTACAAAAGTTCTGCTTTATTTTAGCACTCAAACTTTCTTGCAAGCACCACCTGCTGCAGTACTGCTTTATTTTAGCATCACAAAATTCTTGCATGCAGCACCCACTGCAGTACTGCTTTATTTTAGCACCCAAAAATTCTTGCAAGCAGCCCCTGCTGCAGTACTGCTTTAATTTAGCACCCATAAATTCTTGCAAGCACTCCAAGAGTGCTGGCGGCTATTGACTTTCGTGAAACCCGAGCCCAACCTCAGAGCTGTATTTTAGTACAAAAAAATTATTGCAGGCAGCAGTAGTACTGCTTTACTTTAGCACAGAAATTTTTTTGCAAGTAGTACACATGCAAGGTGAGCAAGGGTGTGCGCACACTGCAAGTGTTACTGCATAGCCCTAAACCATGGAGGGAGGGAGGGAGGGAGTGTAGTCAGCCAACTGCCCTCCAAGACTGCTGGTGGCTACTGACTTTTGAGAAACCCGAGCCCAACCTCAGATTACACCACAAATGTTTTTTACACAGAGAGTTCTACAGCAGAACTACTGCAATTATTTTTTTATTTGTAGCAGAAAAATTTTTGCAAGCAGCAGTACTGCTTTATTTTAGCACAGAAAAATTCTTGCAAGCAGCATGCATACAGGGCGGGTAAGGGTGTGCACACACACTGCAAGTGTCACTAACTAGCCCTAAACTGTGGGGGGGTGAGAGTGTAGTCAGCCGACTGCCCTCCAAGACTGCTGATGGCTACTGACTTTCGTGAAACCTGGGCTCAACCTCAGATTACACCACAAATATTTTTTACACAGAGATTTCTACAGCAGAACTACTGCAATTATTTTTTTATTTGTAAATGCACAAAAGTTCTGTTGTATTTTAGTACAAAAGAATTCTTGCAAGCAGCACACACGCCGAACAGGCAATTGTGTGTGCGGTGCACACACTGCAAGCATCGCTACCTAGCCCTAAACTGTGGGTGGTGGGAGTGCAGTCTTTCTATCTAGGCTACTACTGGGTTTTGTGAAACCTGAGCCCCCCCCCCCCCGAAATACTTGTTATTTACATCACCAAATTAAAGACTTTTTTTTTTAAATCAGTAAAGTACAGCAGTCACGGTAGAAGTTAGAACTACTGCAATTAATACTAGATATTAAATAGTTTCAGTCAGTAACACTGTCTTCTCTAACTGCAACTTAAGTCTCTCTGCAGCTCCTTCTGGCAAAATAAATCACTAGATCAGGCAATTTCTCTGGAGAAAAAACCAAAAGCCTCATACCACTACCAGGCAGGTGCTAAGAAAAGAAACACATTACTCCTTCACTCCCAGAGCACATCACAGAGGCCCCTGAAATGAAGGTAGTTTCTTTCTGCAGCTCCTGACAAAAAAAAAAATCACCAGATCAGATGATTTCTCTATGAAAAAATAAACTCTCAGTGCTTCCACTAGTATTAGGCACTAAGACACACAGTTCAAAAGACAAAAACAAAGGTTTTCTGAAGAAAATATTAGCTTTTTTCGACTGCTAATCTCTTTTGAGTCATGGCTATCTCCAGTCTCCACTATGATCCGCTATGCAGCAATGTCGAAGTGTCACATGATCTGGCTTGGGAAATGCTCAGTGACTGGCCAGCAAGTTCTGCGAGATCTTAAAATCCCACAGAACAGCTCAATTACAAAAATACAAAAATGATTTATTTTCCCTTACCAAAGAAAAGGGTGAGTTTACTATAATAAAGACCAAGGCTATACATATTGACTTAGGGGGGAACCTAGCAAACTATTAGCCAACAGACTTAAATATCAAGAACAATCAAGATTTACAGAGTCCATTATTATGGAAGATAATAAGGAAGTTAAGACTAATCCCAATGAAATACTGCAAGAATTCCAAAAGTGCTGTACCAAGTTATATGGCCCAATGCATTCTCTACCTGCTTCTTCAGAAATCACTGCTTACCTAGTTAAAGTTATTTATTCCACGATAATGACAGATCAAGTGGAAAAAAATGATAAAACCCATTGACCTAAAAGAAATAGAGGATGTTATAGATAATTTAGCTCTTGGCCTGATGGGTTTACCGCAAACTTTTATAAAACATTTAAATGAGCCTTGGCTCTGTTGTTGCAGGAACTCCATAATTTTATTTTGGACAAAGGACTGGTGGAAACTTTGTTATTGGAAGTGCTTTTCATTTTGCTTCCTAAACTTGGTAAACCAAGAAATAGAGTAGGGAGTTACAGATCAATCTCTTTAATAAACTATGATATTACAATCCTCACTTCGATTTTGGCGAACAGAATTAAAGAGGTCTGGCATCCATTAATTTCCAGGGAACAAGTAGGATTTATTTCTCATAGACAGGCCTCGGATCATACTAGGAAGCTTTTTCATGTTTTTTCCGCATCCAGTGACTGTAGTGCTCCAATGGCGCTGGTGTCCCTGGATGCGGAAAAGGCATTTGATAGGGTTAATCATGATTTTCTCTTTCTCACTCTTTTACATTTTGGTTTTTCAGAAACTTTTGTTGGTTGGCTAAAAACTCTTTATTCTTCCTCCACTACTATAGTGTGTTGTAATGGTGTAATATCTGATACAATAAAATTATACTGTGGTACTAGACAGGGCTTTCCCCATTCCCACTGCTTTTTAATTGATATTTAGAGCCTTTACTGTTTAATCTGAATTCAAACCCAGCAATGTCTGGCATTAGAGTAGGTAAATACCATCTAAAAATGTTGGTTTTTGCTGATGACATCCCACTGCATATTTCTAATCCTATCTCTTCTATACAAGCTGCTTTAAAAACTATAAGGGATTTCAATATTATTTCTTATTATAAATTAAATATAGAAAAAAATGCAGGTTCTACCTTTAAATTGTTACAATATTAGAAAAGAGGTAATTGATTTAAATATCTCATGGTCGCCTCATAAGTTAAAATAGATGGGTATATATTTAACCCCAGATCAATTACAACTTATAAAACTAAATTTAGATGATTTGCTTACAACAGTTAAGCAGGATATCAGACATTGGCAAAACCTCCCAATTTCTTTATGGAGGGAAATAAGTATAGTAAAAATGAATATTTTCCCAAAGATATTTTATCCAATTAATATGCTAAACTCTTATATTCCTTTAATTTTGTTTAACAAATTGCATTCAATAATCTCTAACTTTACATGGAATGGAAACGTCCCAAGAATAGCAAGAGATAAACTATTCCTTCCTAAGACACAAGGAGGGGTTAAACTACCTAACTGCTTTTTATACTATATGGCCACCCACATTAACAAGTATATGACATGGCTTAGCCCTCCAAAGGAACATGGGAGTTATTACATATCTGGGTAGACTCAGAGCTTAACTTGTTACAACAATTTAAATCATCACCTGAGGCTATTCTGTATATATTATACCCGTCCTTCTCCCTTCTAAAATAAAACTCTCAGTTATAGGAACGTCACTGAACATTCATCAACAGATTGCTTCATATATGGGACTAAAGTTTCAAAAGAATTGCAACCAACTTATTTTGGACAATTTAGGATGAAGTGAAGGACTTATTATAGGGGAGTTCTAGACGCCATCCTATTGCTAAATTCTATCTGCTATTGTTAACATTAAAATATTCATTAGATCCATTGATCTCCTCCTATTGGAATAAAGAAATTAAAGATTCCTCACAAGACTGGACTCATTTATGGTGTAATATATGCAGATTCATTCCACTGGACAATTTACGATTGATTCAATTTAAAATTTTACATAATGCATATTTAATTCCGCAAAAGCTTTTCCGGTTCCGGCTATCAGACTCAAATGTTTGCCTCAAATGTGGCCTAGCAGAGGGATCAATTAGTCATATCCTTTGGTTCTGCCCTAAGGCTCAACGGATTTGGAGTTTGGTTAAAAATGGTACCGGGGAAAATTATCACTAAGGGATGCATTCAATTTTCAGTCTTGCATTCTGGGAAATCTGGAAACGGTCAGAGGGATGGCTAATAAAGCAACTCTATCTTTAATTGCCATCTCTACAAAACAACTAATAATTAAACATTGGATTGATTAGGAGGATCTAAGTTTAAAAGAATGGACATTGAACACCGTGTTTAATTTATAGATTACCAGATTAATCTATGTATTTCATAACAATGTTGCCACCTTTTACAACAGATGGAAAAGATTTATGATCTCTTAATTTAATCCACCCTCAATTTGATTTAACAATTTATATTAAGTTTAAGTATCTTTGAGGTGAATAAATAACCATAAAAGTAACTTATTATACTTAAAGTCATTATGGTTTGTCTTGCCCTAACGCCTTGGAAACCCATATTAATAGTATATAGTATACAATATGATCTTCTTATTCAATATACTTTATTTGGGAGGGATCAGGATGGGGGTGGATATGTTGATTGGTTTTATTAATTTCAAATGCTTCCAGTGTATCTCCTAATGTTTGACATTGTATTCTTCTTTGTTTTGACTATGTCTGTATTTATATGAAAAGCAATAAAATAAAAGAAAGTTAAAAAAAAATCCTGCAGAACACTGAATACCGAATATCACCGAATAGCGCAGCTATTTGGATCCCAAATACTGAATAGCGCATTATTCATGGTATTTGGGATTTAATATTCGTAACTCACACACCCCTATCTTTCACTAGCAATCTGTCCACCTCTTCCCCCTGAGCTGGAGGCCAGTAGATCACCACAGTGTGAATTGCTGTGCCATTTCCAAGTTTAAAGGTGAACCACAGTGCCTCAGTGTCCCCCTGTTTGGCCTGTACCACAGTTGCCTTTATACCTTCCCTAATGTACAGCCCCCTTTCTACCCACCCTATCCCTCCTAAATAAAGCATATGCATCCAAAAAGACTACAGTGGCACACAAAAACTGCAGTCTAATATAAGGTGCAATCAAAAAGTCTTCCTCTGGTTAGGAGTTGAAATACTGGGTCATTCTCTCACCCTGTTTTGCCCTTTGATCAACTGCAGCAATATTATTTTGCTTATCTGCACTATTAGGACTATGAGGTATCGAATGTGAAATATCACTGTATTTACCGAGCAACCTGTGGTAAATAAATCACTTTTTGATCACACCTTATATTAGACTGCAGTTTTGTGTGCCACTATGGTCTTTTTGGATGCATTGAGTTTAGGGGTATGCCGTCCCATTACTAGTGTACACTGGCCTGATTCAGCCTGCTCAACCAGCACAATCATTTGAAACTTGAATAAAGCATAAACTAGTACATTCTCCTCCCAGTCGTGGTTTACAGTGTATCATGTCTTGGTTATTGACACCATGTCCAGTTCAGCCTCTGCTATCAAGGACACCAGGTCTGGGATTTAGTTTCTCAGGCTGTGGGCATTTGTGTACATGGCCTTCCACACTTTGCTGCTTGTCCACCTTCTAGTTCTGCTTTTGCCTTCCTTCTTGTCTCTTCCATCCAACCGTGGTTTCCTTCTTTTGCTGCTTCCCTTCCTCCTCCATACCCCTTGTAACTGGTTCAGGTGTACCTGTCATCAACTTTACTTCCTGATCTTCCTTGCTGGCTGCTGTAATATGTGTGGGTGGGCCGCTTGAGTCTCCCTGCTTTCATTTACCCCTCTCTGGCTAGTTTAAATGCTTTCCAAGGAAGCATTTAAACTGCTTATTGAGGACCACTATCCCCTTCCTGGATGGATGAAGTCAGTCACCCTTGTACAGGTCTTCATCATTCCAGATGGGTCCCCCAGTCCCTAATGAAGCCAAAACTCTTTTCCCCGCACCAGCCTTTCAACCAAGTGCTGAAGCTTCTAATGTGGAGATTCCTATTTAAAGAGAATGGGTGTGCACTCATAGGAAAAGACACCACAACCAAGTTAGATTCTTTGACACACCCCCTGAGGAAGACTTTTGTGGTCGAAGTGCTGGGGCAATTTTTTCAGCATCCTCCGAGCTTGAAATTAAATTCAAAGAATCTAACTTGGTTGTGGTGTTTTTTCCTATGAGTGCACAGCCATTCTCTGCGGCTGTGACTTTTGGGTTGGCTACCTCAGTGTGCACTGATAGCCCTTGTCCTGCGCACACTGCTGTTTCTTGAATAACGTGGAGATTCCTAACCTTCCCCATGCCATGGACCGGCAGCACCTCTGAGAATGTTACAGAGCTTGCTACCTCCCCAAGGCACCTTCCTAACTCTCTGACGTCTCCCTGCAGCTGTTCTGTGCCTGCCTCCTCCCTGGCTAGGTCATTTGTCCCCAGGTGGACATGACCTCCAGCCCCCCTCTCCTTGCTACTGCTTTAGTGATCCTATGGATCGTCTCCTCCCTCCCTCTGAGCTGTACCTCCTGGAAGGCACTTAACCTACCTCTCCACCCTGCTACCTGTGCCCAAATCCATTCCCTGGACAACTGAGTCCCCCACCAGGAGTAGCTTCCTCTTCCTCTGGGGTCCTTTTCCTTCTACCCCTGGGTCTCCCTCCTGGAGGACCCACTCATCCTCATTGGTCTCAACTTTTGGTTCCCTCATGGGAATCTCCCACTCCTCCATGGCAGCATAGAAGTTTCTAAGTTGGACCAGATGGGGGATGTGTCTCTGACCCACCTCCCTCAACCTCTCTGAGCCCACCATAGTCCATTTGGCCCACTGCCCGGGCAACCATTCCAGCAGTAGCTGGGGACATGTTGGCCTCTGGGTGGGGGTGAAGGTTCCCAGTACTCCTTCCAGCGTGGCTCGGAGCATGGCAATCTCCGCTCTCAGCCCAGAGAGGTGCCGGCAGATGGGGCAGTACGGTAGTGTCCAGAATGTCCTCCTGAAAACTGCCATCCCACATCCACTGTACTGCACAACTCCCATCATTTTCCTGTTTTGGCCTACCTCTCCCTAAAGTAACTGTGCCTTGTCTTGACCCTACTGCCCTTCTATCTGTTTTTCTCGGAGTGACTGTGCCCTTGTTTACTGACTTGGTTAGCCTAGCTGTTAGTACCTCTTCCCCTGTAGTAGCTGTGCCTTGTCTTGCTCCTTCTGTCCCTCTATCTGTTTTTCTCAAGTGGCTGTGCCCTTGTTTACTGACTTGGTTAGCCTAGCTGTTAGTCTTTCTTCCCCTGTAGCTGCTATGTAAATTTGTTCTCTCCTTGCAGGCCTTACTGCAATACCCTTTTAATTTTTTTTGGTTTGTTTGTTTCTCTCTCTCTCTCTCTCTCTTTTCTCTCCCTTCCTGTCTCTGTCTCTATGCAGGAAGTTGCAGAATGCTACTTGGTCCTGTGCCTATAAAAGGAAAATGACTCTGGGGTGAGTGGCTTTTTAATTTATTTATTTAAAAGTTGATAACGAGAAAGGCACACTGAGCCAAGGCTTGTTTTCAGGTGCGACCTCGGGCGGGGGAATAGGGCATGTAGAAACAATAAAAAGAAAAGTATCTTGACAACAACATTTTTAACATGCAAGGGTGACACTGGAATTAACAACAACAAAACTGCTGGTTGGTGGTGCCGACATCAAAATTTAAACCGAAAATAGGGTTACAGCTATAGTTAATAGAGTGAGGCAAAATATAACATTATATTACACAGATGGACAGTAATAAGTGTATAGGAAACCAAAAACAGAGGCATGAATTGTACGGGGGAATTGAGAATGTGTACTTAAATTAGTAAGCTGATAGTGAGGAGCAGCATGAGTAATTGGGCCCAAGAAGGAAATGTAGCAAGGATTTGAGGGAAGAGAGTGATGGGGAGTGCTGCCTGTTCCAGGGGAGTAGATTCCAGAGGGAGGTGATAGGAGAAGGCAGACTGCCCAGCACCAGAATGAGGTCGGGGGAGGGAGAAAGAACGAGAGTTCCTAGAGTGAAGAGAGTAGAAAGAGGGGAGAACAGGAGAATGGTGGGAACATAGATAGGAGGGGAGTGTCCCGAACCAGTAATTGGCAATGAGGGAGAGGCAATGTATATTGTGCCTGTGGGAGTGGTGTGCTAGGGAGGAGTAGAGGAGACAGTGGTGTGTAAGGGGAGGAGAGGAAGTAGCAAAGCAGCAGAAGGAGTTGAAAAGACTATCAAGTCTAGAGAGGGAGGTCGCAGGGGCCGACCCATAGGCAACATCAGCATAGTCAATGACAGGTAAAATGATTGTCAAGACAATATCACGATGTGTGGACAAAGAGAGGAAGTCTTTGTGTTGGTAGAGGATACTAAGTTTCGGGCAAAGTTTTGTGCAGAGGACATCAATATGGGAGGCAAAATCCAGATTACTGTCCAACCAGACCCCTAGATATTTGAAGGTGGGGACAACCTCCGGGGGGAGCCATCCAATGTGATAAACATAGGGGGTGAATGAAGTCTAGAAAGCCTCTGCCTGGAACTGAAAATCATGGAAACAGTTTTGTTTGTGTTTAATTTTAGTTGGTTTACCTGAAACCAAAGTTTAACTTTATCAAAGTCATGCTGTAAAGGGGTAAAAGCATCAGTGGAGGAACCAGACGTGTAAACCACAGTGTCGTCAGCATACATGTGTGTTTGGGATGATGAGCAGACAGAGGGAAGGTCCTTAATAAAGACAGAAAATACCATGGGACCAAGAATGGAGCCTTGGGGACACCGGCTTGAAAAATGAGAGGGGATGGCAGGGCATTGCCACTTGGACTGATTGCTGTCTGTGTTGTAAGTAGGAGTCAAGCTATTTTACTGCATGAAGAGACAGGTCAGCTGAAGCCAGTTTTTGGAGCAGAAGGTGGTGGGAAATGGAGTCTTATATATTTATTTGAATTTTGGTAACCAGGTATACCCACTGAGATGGATTGTCCCTTTTTCAGGGGCGACCTGGTGGGTGGGGTACAATGGAAGTTACAACATGAGAAATACAACAATAGTAGAGGAGTACATAAAGGCACGTAAACAGAGATTACAATTATTTACATAACCATGTATTTAAATAGTATAATTTATAAATCACTCAGAAAAGAAAGAGTCAAAGGCATTTGACAGGTCTACAAAGATGGCAGCAGTGACTAGGCCTTGATCCATAGCAGAATGAATGGAGTTGGTAACACGTAGTAGGGAAGTGATAGCAGAGTGTTGTTTTCTGAAGCCTGATTGGAAAGGGGAGAGAGTCACGGAGGCTGTGAGATGTTCAAGGAGTTTACAATAGATCAGTGACTTGTAGTTTGGCAAGATCTGGCAGGAGGGAGATGGGCTTATAGTTGCCAGGAGAGGTGGGATCCCCCCCTTTGTGGAGTGGTATCACCTTTGCCAATTTCCAAGCCTGAGGGATGGTAGCAGTGGAGAGTGAGAGATTGAGAAAGCTGGCTAGAGGGGTGGCAATGGCGGGGGCAGAGATATGGGGGAGCTTAGGGTGGAGTCCATCTGGGCTGGATTTCACAGGTTTCATGGCCATTAGTGCACAGAAGACATCAATGGAAGAGATGGCAGGAAAGCAGAACCTGGATTCATGGGGTTGGGAGGAGAGGGCTGAAGGGGTGCTTATGGGATGGTCAGGGAGAGTGCAGGTAGTGAAAAATGTATCGAAGGCCTCAGCAATAGAGTTAGGGTCAGAGACAGTAGATCCTTCAAAACTGAGGACTTGGGGGTGGTGGTGAGAGTAGCAGTAGGGTCGAGGAGAGAGTGAATAATTTTCCAGAAGTCAGAGAGGTTGTTGTCATTTGCCTGAAGTTGAGATTTGAAATACTTGGCTTCGGCATGGCGAATAGCCTTGGTACAAGCATTTATGTGGATTCTGTAGTGTTGCATGAGGGCTGGGGATAGGGAGGCTTTGTACAGTGCCCAGTGCTTGCCCTGATTTTTACAAAGGGTTAAGAGATCCGGTGTGATCCACGGATGATGGAGGCACATGATTCTAGCCTTTTTTAGAGGGGCATGGGCATCCCAGATACGCATTAGGGTTTAAGGGAAGAAGTGAAGGGCCAAGTCTGTATCAGGAGCCGAAAATATAGGGGACCAATCAGCAAGGAATAGGTCTTGAAGGAGAAGGGGTAGGGTTTTTCCAGTGTTTCCCTGCTTTGGAAAAAAACAATCAGTCACTCCACTCCCATTCTCCTTTTCACTCTTGCTGTGTCCTCTGCTCCTAGTGCACCTCGGTTCTCTGGAGAGATGCTGCGACCTGTGAGAGCAATCTGCACAAAGCAACAAGAGACTGCAAAAAATTTTGCTAACTACAGCAGTCCCCTTTTCTGGCTACAAAGAATTACAGAACGTTTTACATTTATATACATTGTTTTTCCATAGAGCTTTTTATCCTGACCATGCTCATCTGTTCCAAGGATATACCCTATTCAGGCCTGCAGCCCCTGTCTCCCAGGTCCCTGCATCCTACTATTTATCCCCATTGCTTTGCCCCTTAATGGCAGGGGCTCCAGGTGGGAGGGCTGCCTTCACCCCATTGAGACAGTCCATTGTGTGAACTAAAACGAGGAAAAACTGCACACTGGGCAGAAAGTCACAACTATAATATTATAAGTAAATCACAAATGAATCATAGAGCAAAGCTGTGATGAGTCAAAAATGTTAATGTCCCATAGTGAAATGGGACTTGTCACTATTTTCACTATAGGACATAAAAAATGTTGCCTCATTACAGCTTTGACTCCTTGTGAGCGCAGAAATCTAGGTGGCCTTGCATGCATACCGCATGTCCGTGCAGCAGGAGCAAGCTCCCAGACCCAGCCATAGGGGTTGTTCTGGTGCCAGAGCTCACCCTCAACCCTCCCCAGCCAAGGTTCACTGCAATGCAGCAGCTGCATCAGCGTACTCTACCTCCTGACACAGCAACTTGAGTTCCCTCCAGTACCCTGATCATTTGCATGGCACACCAGTGTGCTGCCAATGGACCACTGGAGCAGCCTCTGAGCTAGCCATTGTTTCTTTTATTATTTCAAATCTAAAAAATACCAAAAGCAGTCTCGGGGAGAGCATCTTACAAGGCAGGAGATAAGAGACAATCTAAAATAGAATGAAATGGTAAATGTACACATTTGTCACTGTAATATGCATTGCTGCTTTAACCTTCCTATGCTTTTGGGGCTGGCAGTATAGCCTAGAGGTTCAATTAATGAGTTGCGAATGAGCTTGGTACATTGAGCAAACCTGGGTTTGATTCCCACACCCTCCACTTGCATACTGTGTTACTCTGAGCAAGTCACTTAACCTTCCCAGTGCTCCTGGGTTGCCCCTGAAAACATGCCCTTGTGCCTAGTGGACCTTACTCACCAAAGGATAGCAAAAAAAACTTCCTACACCTTCCTCTATCATAACCTCTTTGTGCATGCCTAATAGCTGCTGCCAACTGTTTGTAGCTTGTAATGCACTTTGGGATGCAGTGTCACTGTGTATAGTAAAGATGCTATATAAAACCAAATTCCCTTTCTTCAAAGCTGGTTGGTTTCAACAGTGATTATTTTCCTAGTTGTTCATCACTGCTGATTGTGCTACAAGATAGAGGAATGTTTAGGCAACCAACTTCGCCTCAGAAGCGCTATATCATAGAAACTGCCATTTTCTGCTGAAGTAGCTTGGTGGCGCAGAGGAATCATCAACAGGTTTATAACCAAAAGACCATGGGTTAGAATTCATTCTCATTTTAATAATTTCAGCAAAAGTCCGAACGTGTATTTAAAAAAAAAAATTATACTTGGAATTTTACTAAGTGGCGATCCGTGGTGGCGTTACGTTAGAAAAGTAAATATAAAGGTGAAAGGGATTTATTTCATTTATATGTATGAAAAAGAACTGCTTCTGAGGTGACAGTTGCCTAAACATTCCTCCTGTGCTTAGAAACATGGAATACTATAAAACAATATGCCAGGAGAGAGCCAGCATGTGGATAAGGCTAGTTGTTACCTTCAAGGGGATTTTTCCAGACAGTGCCAGAATCAATCTGTGATGGTGTAGCAGACAGATGTACGGTTTTACTGGGTTTAAGGAATGTGATTCTGGATAAAGTCAGTTTTAGTAAAGTGCAGGGGGAGAGAGAGAGAGAGAGAGAGAAAAATATTCACAAAAGTGGAATAACTGAAGATGAACTGTTACCAAAGGTAGAAGAGCACAAGGGATCTTTTCCTCATCTCTGGGGTTCGAACGAGATCAAGCATGCTGTGGTTCCGCTCCAGCTTCGGCTCCGTCACCTCAGTCTGAGCTTTTGCCTACAGAGGAACAACAACAACAAAGATGATTTTTATTCTGTCACAGAGACCACTCTTATTCGGGGAGAGAGGGTAATGCAGACAATAGTGCTACTGCAATCTGAATGAGCACTGGTGGCAGTACAGCAGGGGTGGCACATGGGGAGGAGGGGGCACGCATATGCTGTGTGTCCAAATGCACATAGAAACATAGAAGCTGATGGTGGCAAAAGCCCATTGGTTCAGCCGTACAGCCTCTCTAATACCCTATCCCACCGAGACCTAGTGTCTATATAGGTTTCATGCCCACACTACCCACCCCCATGTTTCCTGCCCTGCTGCTACCTGCTGGATGACTGTTAAACCCATAATTCTGTCCTAACCATGTTTAAAGCTGTTAATGATCTTGGCACTCATCACCTCGGATGGCAGGCTGCTCCACAGCTCAATCACTCTCTTTGTGAAAAAGAACTTCCTCACGTCCCTTCCTGAATTTTCCCTCTCACTAGCCTCCACTCGTGTCCCTGTGTTCTGGACTCACTATTCCTGTTGAACAGTTCCTCACCGTTTACCCTGTTCATTCCATTTAGGGACATAATGGTCTCTATCATATTGCCCCTATCCCTTCTGGCCTCTAGTGAGTGCATATTCAGTGACCTAAGCTGATCCTCGTAGGTTCTGTCATGCAGACCATGAATCATTTTTTGTTACTCTAGACATGAACGCCTCTGCATCCTAGGGGTGAGACCAGTAAACTGAAAATGGAGGCCTCGTACGGCAGATGAAGCTGGTCCACAAACATAACTCCTTTCTCTGGTTGCCCATGTTTTCATGGATAAACATGGTTGCCCAGGGGGGATCCATGACTCCCTGGACAACCATGAACGCATGATGCTTAGGCAACAAATTAGCTGAGCTACAGGCACTCTTAGCAGTGTGGAGGATGGATATTGCAGCTGTCACGGAAACTAGGGCAACTGAGCAACGGGACTGGGATCTGTCAATCCCAGGGTACAAATTATACAGGAAGGACTGTGAGGAGGGGGAAGGGGTGGGGTGGTAGTCTATGTGAGGGACGGGATCAAATGCACAAGGGATGAGGGGGAGGAAAGGAGAACAGAGGCAATCTGGCTGCAGCTCCTGGACTCAAGGGGTAGGAAACTGAGGTTTGTGGTGGTATACAGGCCGCCGTCTCAGTATGAGGAGCTTGATAGGGAATTAGCGGGACAAATCAGATTGGTATGTAGAAAAGGGAGGGTGGTCATCGTGGGGATTTCAACTTGCTGGGGGTTGACTGAAGCATCCCAGTCATCACCAGTGCTAGGGAGCAAGTACTCCTGGCTGCGATCTAGGAGAGTTTCCTGATGCAGTTGGTCAGTGGCCCTACTAGGCTAAAGAACACTTTAGATCTGGTATTGTCAAATGGAAAGGCAATAAGGGAAATAAGAGTGGAGGACCCACTAGCCGACAGCGATCACCAAACGGTGTGGTTTACTATCATGATGTGCAGGAAGCCAGAGGACTCAGTAACCCAGGTGGTAAACTTCGGGGGAGGTGGACTTTGGGAGGATACGGGAAGTACTGACAGGGAAACTGGAGGGTATAAGGCAGGAGATGAACATGGAGCAGAAATGGGATATTATTAAATGGGGAATTACAGAGGCAACGAAAGCCTGCACCAACACACAGAGTAAGAGGAGCAGAGCAAGGAAACCATGATGGTTGAACAGCGAGGTAGTGGAGGTAGTGAGGACAAAACGAGAAGCGCATCAGAGGTATAGGAGGATGGGGAAGGAAGGGGACAGGGAGGAGTATGCGAGATGGTCCCGGGAGGTGACCAGAAAAGTGAGAGAAGCCAAAGCCCGGAGGGAGCTGAGATTAGCGCTGGGAATTAAGGGTGGGGGGGGGGAGACTTTTTCAGATACATCAGGGAGAAAAAGAAGTGCGAGGAGACAATAGTGAGGATAAAAAAGGGTGGGGAGTGGACGGAAAGGGGTCCAAACAGGTGGAAGCACTGAATGAATACTTTTGCTCAGTGTTCAGAAAAGAAAAGAGGGCCCGCTACCACCATGGACTGGGAGGGTGGAGATGAGGAGAGAGGAGGCGACAGATGGAAGGAGTGAGGGAGGCAGAGTCCTAGAGGGACTGAGGGCACTGAGGGTAGACAAGGCACCAGGGCCAGACTGTATCCACCCCAGGGTGCTGAGGGAGATGACAGAGGTGTTGGCGGAGCTGCTGGAAGATCTGTACAACACCTCACTGGAGTTGGGATGTGTGCCACTGGACTGGAGGATGGCACATGCAGTGCCATTACACAAGAGCGGACCAAGGGACAAACTGGGTAATTATCGTCCGGTAAGTCTCACCGCCATAGTATGCAAACTCATGGAAATGATACTAAAGGAAAGACTGTTGTGCCTGGAGGACAACGGCCTCCAGGATGTGAGGCAGCATGGGTTCATTTTGGGGAAGTCCTGTCAAACCAACCTGATACAATATTATGACAATGGGTGACAGGTGAGCTGGATAAGCTTTTGCTAGCTGGTGCCGTCCATGCTGACATGCATTGTTGCTACCTATATAATGTGGATGGCCCCAATAATGCTTAGTTCTTTCTCCAATCATCAAATACTCATTGGATCACTGCAAGAAGAACAATGCCAACACTTGCCATTGAATACTGGTATATTTCATTAGTATTTTATTCCTTCACAGCAATATTGTTTATGCTGCCAATGAAGGAAAAGGAACTGCTTATTTGTCTGTGTTACAGTGGTAAAATAAAGATATACCAGGCTGACACTCATTCCTTGTGCACTCCTTTTCTGAAACTAGTGCATGACATTAAGGACTGTGACATGTGCCAATGCTGTAACCATGCCATGAGGAGGTGTCATCACAAGGCTTTAGAAACCTTTTTTAAAGGGAAGGCAATGGAAAACATATAGCATGCACTGCAAGAAGCAATGCCAGCTTCATCTACCCTTTCGGAACGGTCGTTGACATCCTGCCACTCCACAAGGACTCCATCGTAATCCTAACCTGCCCTGACTTGGCCAAAGGAAAAATCAGAGGAAAAATCATCCAAGTTGACAATAATAAACACTATCATTCAGGAAAGCATAAAGATGTCCATTCTGGGTCTTCTTTTTTTTTTTTGCGCCTCCCCTTCTTCCTGGCTACCCACTCCTTCAGGTCTCTATTGCCCCTCCTGACTGCCTGCCCTGACTCCCACACTGGCTACCAACATCATATGACAGTCCCCCCGGGTAACCCGGCGTATACCTTTGCCAGACGGGTCCCCCGGTGGAGCAGCCAGCACATTATTCTATTTGGCCCGGGGTACTGCTGAGGTGTGTCAGTCATGGGATCAGCGGCAGCGGAGGACAGAGAGACCATCATCCGGCCAGCCAGGAAGCATTTTTCCTGGTTTTCTGTGGGGAGTGATGTCCTGACGTCAAGGCATACGTCGACGTCTGTCACTCCCCCTTGAACACCGTACCCTGGCATCACTGCTGTGCTCCCAGCCTCCGCCAGGAGTCAGCGTGTGCCGGTGCGCATCCCCACCCTTCCTCCAGAGAAGGAGAGCTGTCCCCGGACGCTCCATCCTTCTCCCCCCGGCCGGCCCTCCAGCCCCCCGAGTCCATTCCCGAACCCGGGTTGCTGGCGTCGCAGACAGAAATCCAACTGCTGCACCGACGGGCCGGCTTCTGGGTCTTCTTTAATAGAAAATGACCAAGGTAAGCCAAAAAGACTGAGCCCAGGCCTATAAAACCTCAGGTTCTGCTGCCTCAACCAACTGTCTCTGAGACACCAAGGCTGGGGTCTGGCACTGGCTCAGTTCCCTATTCAGGGGACTCGTTGCCCTTACTGCCATCAGGCATTGTCCTGTCAGTTCCATCAATGACACCCTTTATAAGTGTTATCAATGCTCAGCTGCTGTTATAGACCACGTGCTCTGTTTTCACAAATGTTGCCACAGGCTCCACCACTGACTCTTACCTCATCACCATTGCTTGTTGGCTCTGCTTTGTTGACACAGACAGTCAACCTGCAGCCTCCTCGTAAATGCCTTTGCCATTAACAATGATTCCCTATAGGGGACCTTCTCCTCCTGTCCTGATGCCTGGAGACAGCAAGGAGGAGGAAGAGGAGATGGAGTATAATCCTGATTTTATGGAAGAGGATTATGATGAGGAAGAGGATGATCTGTCCCCCTCTGATGTGTTGGGTTCCAGTTCCACCCTTTCTTTGTGCAGTGAAGATAGTGTTAAATACATTCCTTACTCTCCTCCTCGCTCACCTCCCAAGGATGCTTTCTTTCAAGATTTCCTCAGGCATCTGCCAAATAAACTGGGCTTTACTGCTGAGGAAGAAGACACTTATAAGAAACATTTGCATGAGTTTCTGGAGGTCCCCTCTTTGCCCACTGTGATTATTCCTTCTCCTCTCCATTTGGCTTTGGGGGATGCCACAATGACTGTATGATACAGGCTTAGTGCTTTACCGGCTGTGCCTCTAAAGGTGAATTAGCAGTATCCTGCCCCCTCTACTAAGAATGGATTATACCTCACAACTTGAGGCAAGCTCAGTGGTCATCATGGCTACCCATGACAGGTTTAAAGCACCTCACCACTTGAGTTCTTTTCCCCCTTTGACAAAGAATTCAGGAAACTGGATGTGATGGGCAAGAGGGCCAGTGCTTCAGCATCCCTTGAAATATAAAAATAGCCTATGGAAATCTGTCTCAGCTGTGTTCGACAAACTGGCTGATGGGCCCACTAAAACTTTGGTACATCAGACTGTCATGGTCCAGAGTCTGGTAAGCATCTTCTGAGGTCAGCTTATGGTGCCTCAGATGTTTCTGATCATGCTGCTGTCTCTGGTATTTGCCTTTGAAGGCATTCCTGGCTGCGCTTTGCTGACTTTGCATCAGATGTCCAGCACTCAGTCCTTAATGGCCCCTTGTGTGATAAGCAATTATTTAGACTGCATGTTGAAAATGCTTTCAGAGACTTGCAGACTTCAAAAATTACTTTCCGTTCCCTGTACAGCTTGAATCCTAAGCCTCAAGTTCGAGGCCATGGTTCCTTTCAAAGATGCTACTTCAGTCCTGGCAGAGGCTATACCAGGGGTCTTGGCCTTGGGTCTCAGTGGGACCCTGTCAGCCCGCAAGCCCCTTTGCCTCCTGGTGCCCATGCCAGGGTCGCTAAAGGTATAGGTGTTGGTGGTGTGCCTACCATCCCTGGAGACTAATGACTCCCCCCCTTCCCCGTCCCTTCAGAAAACCATGGGATCTTGGTGGGAGGTTGCATCTCCCTTTTCTTTCCAACATGGAGGAAGAGTACCATGGATGCTTAGGTACTGGAGGTGGTTCAGCGAGGTGATGCCCTAGAATTGCTGTCTGTCCTTCTGTGTATCCTCCTTTTTAGATTGGTACCCTTCAAGACACCTTGCTGTCCTGCTGGAAGAAATGCAGACTCTCCTTCGCAAAAAGGCGATAGAGTCAGTTCCAGTCAGTGAGCTCCAACAGGGATACTTTTTCTGATACTTTCTGGTGTCAAAGTGGACAGCAGACTTACATTCTGTCCTGGACCATTGGGGCCTTAATCTGTGAACCTGTACATAGAATACAAGTGGTTCCATATTACCTCACTGCAGTCCCTGTACCCCTGATGCTACAAGGAGGTTAGCTATGTGGATTGGACAAATACTCAAGAGCCACAGATAAAAATCTTCATTTTATGCTTCAAGGCTCTAACTACTTATTTTGTGTCTTGCCTTTTGGCTTATTTTTGGTGCCACATGTCCTTACCAACTGCTTTGCAGTGGTGGCAGTGGTGCTCCATAGGGAAGGCCTGTATGTGTTCCAGTACCCGGACGATTGACTATTAAAAGCTCAGTCATGGGTGACAATTACTTAAACCTGTTCTGGACCCACCAGCTCTTCAAGCAGATGGGTATCTTGGCAAAAGAACTAAAATCAGTTCTGACTCCATTGTAACACCTGCAATACATAGGCACTGTTCTGGACATGGAAGTTGAATGGGGGATTTTACTAATGGAGTGTGCCACAGCATTGATAGCCCAAGCTCAGTTGGTATCA
Organism: Neoceratodus forsteri; assembly: GCA_016271365.2. NCBI lineage: Eukaryota > Metazoa > Chordata > Ceratodontiformes > Ceratodontidae > Neoceratodus > Neoceratodus forsteri. The sequence continues at coordinate 480,172,193 of CM057451.1, read as the reverse complement.
TCAAGTCATTACATTTCTGCCAGAAGCCTGCTCCTGCTGATAGGGCTGATGGCTTCTGCAGTATTCAAGGTCCCACTGGTACATCTGTACATCAGGATTCCATAATGGTTCCTCTGAGATCAGTGGGCCCAGCATCTGGACAACTTGGTGTGTCTGGTAGATGTGACTCCTTCTCTTCATTGCACTCTTCTCTGGTGGCTGAACTGTTCCAACCTTGAGACAGGGTTGCCCTTTCTATGTCCCTCATCCTTGTTAGTCATGACAAGAAATGCCTCAGGCTCCTGTTGGATGCAAAGTCTTTGTTCCTCTCTGGATTGCTGTCTCCACAGCACCACTCTGGAGATGAAGGATGCATTGCTTGGCCTACAAGCCTTCACTGTCCATCTCCAGGGCCAACCTCTATTGGTTCAGATGGACAACATATCTATGATATATTACACATCAGACAAAGCAGTGTTCATTCTCAACTCCATTGCAGGGAAGTAGTGAGGGCCAGCATTGGGTTGCATAACATGATATGTTCATTATAGCTGTATTTTTGCCCAGCATACTCAATGCCTTAGTGGATCACCTCAGCAGATCCTGGGCACTCTACCATGAGTGGCAGTTCTTTACTCCATCGTGGATGATCTATTTGAAAAATCGGGTCACTTAGAGCAGTGGGTTTCTCAGTCTCCTCAGTCAGTTGGTTCTGCTCCTACCTTAAGGGAAGGTCTCAAGCTGCTGGATCAGAATCTCCCTATCCCCCTCAACTCCCCATCTGTTCAGGCATCCCACAAGGGTCTGTCCTGGGCCCCATTCTTTTTACCATATACTTGAACAACCTTCCCTCTTCCTGTTCCTCTACATGCATTCATATGTACACTGAAGATACAGTGCTCTTTTACCTCTAGATTTTTTCCTTTGATCTTACTACCCAGCTACAGCTAGATTTAGACAATATTCAGCGCTGGTCAGGCTAAACCAAATGTCCGTCAATGCCCCAAAAAAGCAGTTTCCCGTGACATTTAGCACTCAACAGAGGCCTACCAGACTCTCCCCCCACCCCATTATTCTACATCCTTGATAGTGCTGTGATTGAGGATGTATCCTCCTTGAAGTATCTTATCTTGATTTCTTATTATACAATGGCAAGAAAGAATGCTGGGTTCTGATTGGTCAGACTGGGACTGGACCCGTGATATTATTTCAGCATAACATCATGGATCTAGTCCCAGCACATGAATGACTGCATTAAATGTTACATAAATCACTCAGAGTCTGATGCACAAGATAATTATCGATACATATACTGATAAGCTCCTATATTACCAATATAAAGCACTACGAAGCAGTGCCCATATGTTTCAATGTAAGCATTGGAGTGGACTCGCTCTGATGACATCATCACGTCCTTACATCATAGCCATTTTGTGAGTCGAGTGGGAACTCGCCCTCGGAGCTAATCGGCGCTTTATATACATATCAGGGGAATTTTTAAAACATAGCGACTGCATAAAAATTATGAAAATTACAGATCTCAATGCCATAAGATAAATAGTTGTACATACTGCCTGTATTCCATAATACTATTTGTACTTTTTTCTGATATTTTACATACTGCCTGTATTCCAAAATACTATTGTACTTTTTTGCATACCTCAGTGTACACTTGTACCTGGGTCGCACCTGGAAACGAGCTTCGGCTCAGTGTGCGTTTCCTGGTAACCAAATTTTAAATAAATAAAAAGCCTTATTTCACCAGTATGTAACAGCGTTTCACATTTGGTGTACCCCCAATTCAAGCTTGTTTACTTCTCCTTTAAATTAAGGCTTTAATTCTTTATATTACAGCACATTTGAGACCAGTCAGAAAACTTAAAGATACTATCAGAAATGTATATTGAACACTTGAATGTTATAGAAAATATTTTTTTCAGCTAGTCAAACTCTACACTTACTGTACCTCCTCTTTTTGCTCATGAGCAATATACATATTTTTGAATTCCTGTAGTCATTTTATCTTTAAACATTTTGCAATAAAATTCTTACAAACTACTGAAGCGTAAATACGATTATCCAAACATTTATCTGCTAACCCAACCCTCTCAGGTGTTTCATATTAAAATTCCAAGAGGTTTCCAGAACAGTATTTTTTATTAAACATTCAAGACTCAGAAAAGCTGAGAAAAGCTGGGGGTCCATGAATATCTATGTTCTGAAAATGTTACTAAGCACTGAAACCTCGGACAGAGCTCAGAAACAAACAGGTTTTAGAAGCGTTCTAACCTTTTTATGGAAAGATGGTGATAACATTCCACACGGGAACTGTATAAAATACTTCAGTTGCCAATTTCGCCTCATTTTAAGATGGATTCAAATAAGGGGGGCCTAAATCATTTGAAAACGTGTTGAAAGTATCAACCAGAATTATGAAAATCAAATTGAAAGATGCAACTCTCCTGATTTATTTTATTTATTTAGTTTTTCTTGACCGGGTAGGTGCGCCAGATAGCAAGGCTGCCTATTTTCAGGCACGACCTGGGAAGTTACATATAATGGATGGGAAACAACAGTGAATACAAAGAATAAATCTGGTGACAAACATATTTAGCCTCTCTGCCTTTTTTTTTATTTTTAGCTTACGCCTTCTCTTATTCCCGGGACTTTACTGTAAATGACAGCTACTGTACCTAGTGTGTGTATTTTTATTTTTCAAAGTAAAGAAAACAGTTGCACAAAATATATACCATTTGTAGCTGTATTCTTAAAATGTATGGTTTATCAGTAGACCATGTTTAGTACTGAATTGTGTTGGTTCTATTTGGCTGCTGTTCTTGGTCAATGAACACTTCACGCATCTCCATGAAATATGGCCTTTTCCCAATATCTGTTCTGAATTATCTGGACACACCACGATCAGCCATGATTCATCCATAGCTGGCCATAGTTTGTTCATGGCCATAACAATAAGGAATGGCAACAACATTAGCATAATGTATTTGCATATCAGAATGCACAGTGTGATACTTTGACTAATGGTAATGTAAGCCCCCCAAAAAGGGCTTACCTTTGAGGGGCTGCAGCTCCTGGTCCTCTACAGCGTGGTTTGCATCGGTGGCTCTTGGGAGATTCGTACTTGTGGTCCTTGTTCTTCTCTGTGGCTCCAGCCACTGATATTCATTATCCCAGTGTCTCGGACTTTGGCAGGCAGGACACGCGTCGGAATGTGTTCATGCCTTTGGGCACATTTTGGGGGAGATTTGGGGCAATCGGACCAGCAAAAGGAAAAATACATATATAATATATATAGCCATGGTGGCCTAATACTGAGTAATGCGGCCACCAAGCAAAGAAAAGCTTAAAGGAATGGCTGATCCATTTATGGGGAGGGGTAGTTTTGCACCGAATAGAGATGGAGGAGGCACTGTTTGTAAATAGTTATTTCAGGACTACATGTCTCCTAGGTCTTTGGGGACTGGGTAGTTCTGGCACCCTCAGAGCTGGTTTGGATTGGACCTGTGGTTTGGCAGATGAGTTTTAGCACCAGATGGGAAAGAATAAAAGGGAAGAAGAGGGTTGGGGAGTGAGAGGACCAAATGGGGACAATGGCTCACTTGGTCACCACAATGGCCTACATTATATTTTTGAGCATTGGTTAGTTCTCTGGAGCTGAGAGTACATGGTGATGGCCATATTCTAGAGCTCCTGTCTGGGTCTGGCTGCGAGCCTAGATGAAATGAGGGAACAAGGAGAGACAGCTGCTGGGACCTGGTGCATGGTGGTGGGCTGTGTGTCACTAGCCCTGAGGACCACTGTTGAGTGGTACCCCCTAAAAAAGAGACTTTAAAACCTTCAGGGAACAGAAGAAGGAGTAGATTTCAGCCTGTGAAGAGTATAGCAGGAAAGAGTAGAAAGAAGGGTGCCTCTGAGGTGAGGGATCAGGGGTCCTAGCACAGTCTCTGGTCCCAAGACTGTTTAGTATTTGGAAGACATGGAGAAACTGTGAGAGAGGGGGGGTCCTAATGGGATTGGGGGGCCAGGGAAGTCCCTGGTCCCAGATGGCCCCAAGTTTGAGACTGCCCCGTTTCTGAGTTCAGCGCCAGGTGTGGGGGATATTCACTTTTGCTGCTTGGGGTGACGTTGCTTGCCTGGAAGGAAGGAAGGAAGGACTGTGGATGCTTGTTATTTAAAGGCCTGATTCAGCCACAAACTTACACTGCCTGTGTTTGGACTGTGTCTGCTTAGCCTGGAAGGTAGCTGCCTGGAATTGAGCTTCAGATGTGACCTTCATATGAGGAGTGAGCACAGTGGCGGGATTCAAACATGCATGGGATAGGCATAAGGGAACCCTAGAGGTGGGAAGGAGAAGCTGAAGCCAGTGATCAAGTAGGGTCAATGGCTGCTGATACAAGTAGGGTATACAGCCAGACTGGATGGGCCTAGCGGTCCTTATCTGCCGTCAACTTCTATGTTTCTGTGTTTCACGGTCTAGAGCCATAACTAGCTTCTGATGTGACCTTCATGGTCCAGAGCACTTGTCGAGCTTCTGATGTGACCTTCACAATCCAGAGCACTTGTCGAGCTTCTGATGTGACCTTCACAATCCAGAGCACTTGTCGAGCTTCTGATGTGAACTCTCAGTCCTGAGCAAATGGTGTGTTTTACTGCTCCATGGAGTGACGGTTCCTGTTTTGAATCAACTGTTCATTAAATGGGATTCCTTCTTCCTGCAGTTCAGAGTGTTGCCTCATTTGTTTGGATGACCTGTTTTGCTGCTTACAAGAAAACTGTCTCTACAGCCCAGCTCCTACTGTGTGTCCTGGGTGTGCAATGGAGATACCTGGGGACCTGCATCTACTTTCCCTAGACTGAAGAATGGAAGGACCATTGAGTAATATGGTGAGAGGCCTGCATGGTGAAAGCTGTCTCCAAAGGCATCAGAGACAATGTTGGCAAGGCCAGGCAGGTGAAGACCAGAAGTCTCCATTTCTCTTGTCATCCAGCTCTACCCCCTAGAAGCATGGGGCACCGTGGTTTCATCAGCTCTGGTAATCAGGCCAAGCAGGTATGTGGTTCCTTTTAGTTCTTTACACGTTGCTCCCTCCCAATGGATCTCCTTCATCATACCCCTAGATACAAGGGTGGGGCTACAGTAATAATACAATTGCTGCAATTTATAAAGAGAAAATAAGGTCTACACAAGAAAAATATTTCTTCTAGCTACAAGAAAATTAATGTGAGAACTCATTACATCTTAAAAGAGTTTCATTTCATAGTGGTACAAATAGAATTAGGTAATTCTACTACTTAGGAATGAAGAGTGACTTCATCACAAAGAGAAACAGCAGTAGCAATGGTTAAGCACTAGATAATCGAAACGTAAAAAAATACACGTGTAGATAAAATTTATTGAATGCAGAATGTTAAAGTTGTTTGAAAAATGATTACCTGAGTTGAGCAGAAATGAGCTTTATAACACAGATAACTTCTGAAATTAACAACTTTGTATAACCACAAGGGACCATGTTTAACTTGATTAATTGTCAAACTAGGCTGCCCATTGTCATCCCTGGTCTGTCCTTGAGCCTTTTACCTTCAGTAGTTGTCTATGGAAAAGCATGGGTAAAGTCATGGACAAAATGAAAAAGGAAAGATAGGACATTCTCTCACCCATAAAGATAAATCTAATTTCCTTTGTGAAAGTTTAGGCTACAATAATGAAACCAACGTTTCTTGATGGTATTCTTGTCATTATTAAGCTGTGCTCCTATATGCTGACCTGCTGGTGGAGCAGTAGAACAACCACCTGCCATGCCAGTGACCCAGATTTGGGAACGAGCCAGGGTCACTTGGTGTGTGTGGGGGTGGGGCTGGATTGAGCACCCCATTGGATGCTGCTCTCCTCCAGGGAGGGTGGATGACAGAGGCCACTGGGACCGCACCAGCTGGGTGACCACGGGTGGTGCTGCATTGTGGCCCTTCTTGGGGAATGAGGACATTGGCTGATGTCATGCAGCACATTGTGTGCAGGTGCATCATGGGCATCGATGTCCTGCAGGAGGTGGACTGCAGCAAGCTGGAAAAAAATCTGAACCTCACAGGATAAAGTACAGTTATGTAAGAACTTACCGTAACAGTAGATCTTCGAGAGAGGCTCTTGCAGTAGGTAATTACAAATAGGACTGAAGCCAGCAGGCATCAGGACCCCACAGAAAAATTTCTAGCTAGCAGTCTCTGGCAGGGGATCACCCCCCACATCAGGTGACTGACATCAGGTGATGTCGGTATAAAGGGGCGGTCCCCCACGCCCGCCTTCCAGTTCTTTCCCGCCAAAGACCAAAAAAGGCAAGACAAGAGAGAAGTGGATGTTTCCATCACTGGAAAAGGAGCATGAAAAAGCTTAGGGGGATGGAGGGTGGGAAGGTATTACCTACTGCAAGAGCCTCTCTCGAAGATCTACTGTTACAGTAAGTTCTTACGTAACTGTACTATCTTATTTCAAGAGGGCTCTTGCAGTAGGTAATTACAAATAGGACTGAGTCCCAAGCAGTCTGGAACAAGCAGAAGCAAATGGGAGGAGGAAAACTACCCATAAGTAGACCCTCTGGCTGTGAAGGTCTTAGCAAAGAAGACCTTGCAGAACAGCCAACCCGAAGCCTGCTCTACAGTGAGAGGCAATGTCCAAACTGTAGTGTTTCGAAAAGGTATGGACAGACGTACAAGCAGCGGCTGCACAGATGTCTGCTGCTGACACATTCTTGAAACAAGCAGTCGAGGCAGCAACCCCTCTGGTGGAGTGGTCTCTGACTTGACCTGGCATGGTCTTGTTATACTTGTCCTAACAGAAAGTGGTACAATGAGCCAACCATTTAAATAGGCATTGCTCAGAAACAGCATTGCCTTCTCTTTTATGAGCAAAAGAGACAAATAGTTGATCAGTCTTTCTGAGAGCCTTTGTCCTGTTGGTATAGTATCTCAGAATTCGGTGACCATCCAAAGTATGCAAGAGGTAGTCCCCTTGATTGGAGTGCTGCATAAAGAAGGCAGGCAGCTCTATGGATTGATTCAGTGTAGATTCCGCTACCACCTTGGGAAGAAACTTAGGGTTGGTCCACAGAGCCACACGTTCCTTGTGAAAAATCAAATACGGGATTTTGCACATCAGGGCCTGGAGCTCGGAAATCCTTCGAGCAGAAGTAATGGCCAGTAGGAAGAGAGTCTTCCATGAAAGGAACTTTAGGTCTACTGAGGCTGCCGGCTCGAAAGGGGGCAGGGTAAGCTTCTCAAGGATAAAATTCAAATCCTAAGGAGGGATAGGAACCCGGATTGGGGTTCTCAAGTGGAGGACCCCTCTAAGGAAAGTCTTGGAGACTTCCAGTTGTGCAAAAGTCCTGTCCCCAAAAGGAACATGGTAAGCCGAGATGGCCACCATGTGAACCTTCAGAGAGGAATGACTGAGACCCAGATCAAAGAGGTGTCACAAGTAATCCAAAAGCCACCCAACAGAGCACAGAAAGGCTTGAAATCTTTGGAAGCGGCCCAAATAGAGAACCGTTTCCATTTCATGGCATAGGTAAATCTAGTGGAGGGCTTCCTGGCCTCCACCAGAATCTCAGCCACCAGTGGGGAAACCCTGAACCAGGCCTGAGCTACATCTGCAGGAGCCACGCGTGCAACTGAAGGGACTTAAGGCCTGGATGGACCAGGGTCCCCTGATCCTGGGTCAGCAAAAGATGCAACAGAGGAAGAGGGAGTGGAGGTTCCACTGAAAACTGTTGCAGAAGAGAGAACCAAACTTGCTTAGGCTAGAAATGAGTGATCAGGATCATGCGGGCTCCTTCTGAGCTGAGTTTCTATAATACCCTCGGGATCAAGGGGATCGGGGGCAAGGCATAGACGAATCTGCCCTTCCAGTCTAGAGACAGAGTGTCTCTCAAAAAAATGCCACGCCCTGGAGCGAGCGAGCAGAAGCCAGGATGTTTTGCATTGTAAGGAGATGCGAACAGGTCTACCTGTGGTGTTCCCCAATGTAGGAAGATACCGTTTGCTACCCCCTGATCTAGTTCCCACTCATGAGGGTAAGCAGACGACTGACTGAGGTGGTCCGCCAATGTGCTCTTGACCCCCGGGATGTGAATGGCTGTGAGGTGGAGGTTGTGCTGCACTGCCCATTCCCAAACCTGCATCACCTCCCTGCTGAGAGGGTAGGAATGAGTTCTACCCTGTTTGTTGATGTATCAGACTATGCACATGTTGTCCGTGTGGACAGCCAGATGTCCGGGAAGCAGATAAAGATGCAGAGCCTGAAGAGCATAAAGCACGGCCCGAAGCTGGAGCACATTGATGTGGAGAGATTTTTCAAGCTTGGAGCAGGAGCCCTGGATCCTGTGAGGCCCAAGATGGGCTCCCCAACCCTCGCACGAGGCATCTGTAGTCAGCATCTGGGAGGGGGTTGAAGGCAGAAGGGAACTCCCCGGCAAAGGATCTCCTGAACCATCCACCATTGCAAGTCCCAAGCCTTAGGACTGGAGACCAGAACTAGTTGATCTAGATCATCCACCAGCTGATCCCACTGAGACCAAAGCATCCACTGAGAGATTCTCATGTGGAGCCGAGCACGTGGGACTGTTGGAATAGCAGCTGTCATGAGCCCGAGGAGGCAAAGGACAGACCTGGCGCTGACCTGCCTGTGGCTGGACAACAGGCTGACCTGAGCCTGGAGTGAAGCCGCCCTGTCCAGTGGCAGGAATGCCATGCCAGAGGCCGTGTCCAGGATCGCCCGGATAAACTGGAGCCTCTGGGATGGGATCAGGTGGGACTTGGCCTGGTTGACGGGTAACACCCAGGCAGGCAGAAACCTGCAGGGTAAGGGAAAGGAAGCATAGGAGTTCCTCCCTGGACGGGGCCGCCAGGAGCCAGTCATCCAGGTACGGGAAAACCTGCACCCCTTGGGTACACAGGTAGGCCGCTACCACCGAAAGGCATTTGGTGAATACTTGGGGTGCTGAGGAAAGACCAAATGGGAGGGCCTTGAACTGGTAGTGGTCCCCCTGGAATGCAAAATGCAGATATTTGTGGTGGAAAGGGCGAATAAGGATATACAGGTAAGCATCCTACATATCCAGAGTGCACAGCCACTGTCCCGGCCGAAGAAGGAGCAGAAGGCCCTGCAGGGAGAGCATCCTGAACCTTTTGTACTCCACGAACACAATCAGGGAGCTGAGGTCGAGAATCGGCCTCACATCTCCTGACTTTTTCGGGACCAGGAAGAAATGGGAGTAGTAACCCATTCCCCGAAGATGTGGAGGTATGGGCTCTATTGCCTCCTTAAGAAGAAGAGAGGATATTTCTTCCTGGACCAGAAGAAGATGTTCTGGGGAGTAAGATGACCTGGGGGGGGGTTTCAAGGAGGTTTCCAAAGAAGCTCTATTAAGTGTCCTTCTGGGATCAGCTGGAGCACCCAAGTGTCAGAAGTGATCCTCTCCCAACCCAGTAGATGGAGGGAGAATCTCCCCTCCTCCCGGTTCCTCCGGAAGGCCCAGAGGCTGTGGGAGAGGAAAGGAGTCAGGAGGTGTGGGGCAGCATCGCAGCTGAAGCCCCTGCTGCTTTTTTGGGGCGGGGGGACCTGGCACATGGAGGGGCCCAGCGTTTGTTGGCCCACTTTCCCTGAGGTTTTGTCTTTTGCCAAGAATGTCTGTGAAAGGGACGATGCTGAGCCTGAGGGGTTCTGCACATGAAGTCAACCAACTTAAGTGCAGTAGCCTTCTCCTGCATATCAGTGATGATGTCCTTGACATTGCCCCCAAACAGCACGGAACCCTTGAAGGGCGTGTCCTGGATAGCAGACTACACCTCCGGGACCAAATGTGACATCCAGAGCCAGGCATGACACTGCAAACCCACAGCAAAAGCCAAGCTCTGACCAGCAGCATCCACTGCATCATACATGGCATGAAGCATGTGCCGACTGGCCAATTGCGCAGACTGGACTAGATCCGCCACTTCCTGCTTCACCTGAGACTCAGGAAGGGAGTCCAATTTAGCCTCCACCTCGCTAAGGATTTACTTCTGGTAATCCAGCTAACGGCAGGAAAGAACTGGAAGACAAGCATGGGGGACCGCCCTTTTATACTGACGTCAGTCACCTGATGTGGGGGCGGTCCCCTCGCCAGAGACTCGCTAGCTAAAGACAGCCTGTAGTCCTGACGCCTACCGGCTTCAGTCCTATTTGTAATTACCTACTGCAAGAGCCCTCTCGAAGTAAGATCTGGTGAACTCCGAAGGGTCCACACTCCCTCCCACCCATACACCAGAATCAGTTTTCTGCATGGGGGTCTCAAGGGTACCACTGTCCCTTCTATTGCCTGACCAGGGTTGGTAAACCCTAAAGGAATCAATGGAGAGGGTAAATCCAGGAGTAGAAAGGTGACTGGGCTGATGGATAACTGAAATGGGGGTCAGTCAGAGATAAGGGGAATAAACAGAAACTCAAAATAAACGTATTTCCATACTTGATTCAAAATGCCAAATCACTCGCTGTTTAACTTATCTTTCATTCTAATTCATATCCCCTCTACATAATTCATTCATAATTCCACTCTACAGATACCTGGTGAGGCCTCGCCTAGAGTACTGCACCCAGTTCTGATGTCCTCACCTCAGAAAGGATAATGATAGGTTGGAGACAGTGCAGCGCAGATTAACAAAAATTATTCAGGGCCAGCAGGGCAGCTCCTATGAGGAGCACCTCAAGGTACTGAATATGTACTAACTGGAAACCAGTAGGGAGAGGGGAGATATGATAAAGACCTTCAAGTTCCTTAAGGAATTAACAAAGTAAACTGTGGGGAACTATTTAGCTTGAATAACAATCTGCAGTCACGTGGACATGAATGGAAATTAACTGGAGGTATGTTCAGGAGACGTGAGGAAGTACTACTTTACGGAAAGGGTGGTGTAACCTTGGGACAGTCTGTCGGCTGACATGGTGGGTGCAAAAACAGTCAAGGGATTCAAGCAGGGCTGGGACATAATGAAGAAAATAGTGGTTACCGGGGGTGACAGGACCAAGGAGGAGTATAAAGAGAGGACAGGGAGGATTAGTACCCTGGAGGAAGAGTAGGTTCCAGGGATTATAGGGAACTTGGGCAGACTGGATGGACCTGTGCTCTTTTCCTGCTGTCATTGCCTATGTTTCTATATACTGTAGATTCCAAGACTTCCAGTAGTCTAACTCTATAAAATCCTCTTAATCTGCATAAAGTTTCCCACTTTTCTTGTATCTGCAGTGCTACTTGGAGCATCTACGTAGAGAAGGGGTTGTCTCCTGTGCTAGCACAATACTGGCTACCAGAAGTCTCAGAATCCATATGACTCTGAAATACAGATAAGTCAATCATTGAGTGATTTGACATGCTGAATCAAGTATAGGAACACAGCCTTGATAAAGCGACAAGAATACAGTCAGGAAAGTTAGTTACTACATTGTGGCCTGAAATGTTGTTAATAAATTTGGACTTATTTTTATGGTTGAGAGAGCATTCTATCTTTCTTTTTAGTTGTGTTGTAGCCTGTACAACTGACCTCCTTTAAAGGGTATTTCAATTTTCAGACAGATCCATGGGCCCCTGTACTTCCCTTTTGAAAAATGAGGTGGCAGTACAGTGCAGTGGTTTAAGGCTCTGAGCTGCAAATCTGAAGACTTGGGTTTGAATCCCACAGCCCCCACTTGCATACTGTGTGACCCTGAGCAAGTCACTTAACTTCCTTGTGCTCCCAGGTCGCACCTGTAAACAAGCTTTCAGCTTAGTGTGTCCTTCCTGGTAAAAGAAAAAATCATAAACAAACCTTAAATGACCAGGGTCACTGACAATAAATGACCATAGTTTTATCACGTGCAACCATGATCATAACAGCAGGTCCACCTACCCAGTTTGGGAAACCCAGATCTCAGGCTCTTCCACCTCTCCCCTTGTGATCTAGACTACTCCTATAAGGAGTGCAGCAATTAGCTGAAGGTTGACCATGGAGGAGGCCCCCATTGACTGGGAATCAGAGGTCTTATCTGGATAAGGTCAAATCCAGAGGGTTAAGCAGGTAGGGATTAGGGTTGTAGAAATTTTCAAAATTCTGATAACAGAATTCCATGGAATTTTGAAAACTTCCACCTAACTGCAGAATTCTGGTAGTAGCAAAATTCCAAAATTTGAAAGCAGAATGTTTTTAATGGGTTTATGTAAACCCAAATTCCATTTCCATAATCCATGGGATTTTGTAATCTATAGAAAGTTATTCCATGGTTTACACAGATAATAATGCATAGGTGACTGCGTGTCTATGGATTTTGTATTTACATACCCTCAGTGTGTGATGACCCATAAACCTCGAGGTTATTATTTATTTTATTTATTAATTTAAGGATTCGGAGAAGACATTTGAGCACAAGCTTGTTTACAAAGGTTCCACGTCAGGTTGAGAGACAATAGACATATTAAAACAAGCAGGTACAGAACATACATAGGTTACAATATTACAGTGTTATCACTAGCACCATGGAATTAGTACAGCGTCAGTAAAGGATATAGAAAAGCAGTGGTGAGCTATGTGGGGAAAGCAGGGGAGGACCCCCTTTCGAGTTGATGTGAGATTTAGAAGGGTAAGCAGACTCGTGTTGGGGCTTTGTCAAAAATAGGAGGGCGAAATAGTAGCTGGGGGTGCCAGGGAGGAGGGGGGAATAGGGAAGGTGGCACCAGAGGAAAAAGTGCTTGACTAAATGGTCATACAGAGGAAATGGGGAGGGAAGTGATGCGGGATGGAGTTATGATGAAGGGAGGTATTCAGGGGGAACAGCAGGGGCAGCATGCTGAAAGCCACATGGGGGTGGGGTTGGCCTTAGGCATGTCAGAAGAGGTGGAGGGGCAAGAGGGACCAAGGGGGGGCAGGGGGAAACAGAGTGGATGCCTAGTGTCAGTTCAGGGGGCAAGGTGTAGGTTAATGGAGTGGGAAGGGTACCAAAGGAGGGGAAGAGTGGCTACTACAGAAAGCAGACACTTGCTGTACAGAGGAGCGGAGTGCAGCAGGGCTGCCACATGAGAAACTAGGGAGGCTAAGGAGGGGGAGGGACTAGCCTTCAGAGGCAGTCACACTCTGTGATTGATTTAAGGGTTTGCCTTAGTCCAGTTTTGAAGTGTGATAGGCATTTGGATGTTTGAATGGGCACAGGAATTTCGTTAAGCCACTGGGGGGGCCCTATAGGTGAAGGCGTGTTGTCCAAGTACCGTATGATGGAAAGGTGTTGATAGGGGCCCCCTCAATTGGAGACAGGAGTTGGATACACGGGGGTTGCCCAATAATGCCTTCTTACCCAGGAGGCAGGTTTGGAACTTGATCCTGTTCTTTAGAGGCAGCCAATTAGTCTGTTCATACAGACAGCAAGTGTGCATATGACGATCGGCATGCCAGGGTGAGTCTGCAGGCTTTATTGAGAACAATATGAACCCTCTTTGGTGCCGTATCTGTTGCCATTCCGTAGACCACCAGGCCATAATCAGTGCTTGATAGGATGGAGCCTGGAGACTGAGAGGTGGAGGACCTCAGGGTTGAGATATTTCCTGTGTCTATAGAGGACACCCAACTTGGTGTTTACCATCTTAACCACTGAGTCGATGTGTTGGGTGAAGGTGAGAGTGTCATCTAGGGTGACCTTCAGGTACTTGAAAGAGTGCACTTGTTCCAACGGTTCGCTGACTATGTTGGAGATGACAAGGGAGGAGAGCCTCTTTTTGTGCTGGGGATTAGATATAACCATGGCCTTGGTCTTTTTATAATTTAGTAGAAGTTTATGCCTGCAGAATCAGTCCTCTAGTTTGTTGAAACAGTTCCGTAGTTCGGATTGGAGGGCATCATGGGATGTATTGCTGTTGAGAAATACTGCATCGTCGGCATATAGGATAAGTTTAGTATCACATGTGTAACCCCCCTGCAAATGGGGGTTCCCAAAAGACTTCCAGGAGCTTACTTGAATGCTCCAAGCTTGAATGGTGTTTGGCGTTTAAGCCATTTATCTGTGAGTGTTTTTAGAGCCTCTGGTACTGTCTCTTTAAGAGCTGTCTGCTTACTGACATAATTAGTTTGTATGGGGGGTACTGTGTGTTTCTCAGCTTGAGTCCCACTTGAGCTGCTGCCAATTCACTCCATTTTTGCAGTCGCTAGGAGTGCAAAGGGAACCTATCTGAAAGATGTAACTGTTTGCCAGAAATCATTTAGAGTAATAATGAAAATACAGTTTGTCTAACCTGCTTTTCTTTGCAATCAGAACTGTGTTTGCCTAGTTCCCCATTCTAGTTTTGAACTGCTGAACTGGACCAATCAGTGTGGGTTAAGGGAGCTCTAAAATGGTGCCTGTAGACGAATCAGAACTTGGACTCGTAATCTGAGCCAGCCACAAGAGGATTGTATGGGCAGTGACTCTGGGAAATGTAGTTTGGACTTCGGTGCCTTTTTGCACCAACAGGGGGAGTCTATTGTGAATGACAGCCAATCCAGCCAAGAACTGGGGGGAACTCAAAGGAAGTGCCCGGTTTTGTCTACTGGAGTTTTCAGTTTAGCTCTGGCAGTGAAGAGGGAAGGAGCCCTGTGCTCCTTCAGTGCGCAGTTTTAGTCAGGAAACGTGTGTAAGGCCCCAAGTTTCGGTCTGCAGCATGTGCAAGTGCTTGTTCGGACTGAATCCGACCTGTGTAGAGAATCAAGGAGATCTGAAGAGTAGAAACCAGGCTCACCCTCCAGAAGACTGGAGAAATTGCTGAATCGCGCTCGGTATGTCAGGAACTGAATCTGCTGTGTGTTCTCCCGGTTATTGTGCAGTAATTGCGATCGGGATAGAGAAGCAGCCTGCCTGGTATAGTACTTTCTTTTTCCATATAAATGTGTGTAGTGCTTGTGGGGAATCGTGTTTCAAATCCCCTGTACAGTGAATTGAGTAAATGAAGCTGCAAGTAAACCCCAGCTTAATCCAGACTACATCCATTTGCTCTGAACTGCAGTGGGGTCCAGTCACAAGGACCTTGTCCACATGGTCTGCTCCTCCTGGCAATCCAGGACAATCTGCCTTTCATTCAGTTTCAGCATTGAATTTGTGAGTACAAATCAGGGTAGCTCCCTGCCATCATCTAATTGCAAGAGTTCCATCTGATTACTTTTCCTTTTTTCTCCACGAACTGAGCCTACGCTCCAGATTACAATTTGGGTATTGTGCATGCATTTTCCATCTTCAGAGCCCCAACCAGCTGCACCAAATAGGCTAGCTCTTATTGTCTGGGTACCCAGTAAGAGTGACATTAGGGACATTTGGGATTCTGAAATATGTGCACAGTACTGTGATTATTAATGCGTTTAAACTAATTAACCTGATTTCCCCCTGTCCTTGTTATATCCCCCAAAATAAAGCAGATCTGTTTGTTTCAGCAAAGTTACACTGCCTGAGGTATTCGTCAATGTTAAAGTATTGCACTGTGGTTTTTGCACTGTATCATCTTGTTTTACAGGGAGTCCCCGGAGTCACGCTGACCAAACCAGTCCTGGGGGTAAGTGTATACCGTGAAGGTAATTCTGATATATTGTGTGGGCCACTAGTGGGAAGAAAGGGGGGTCGCAGTGTCCCAGAGGGCTGTGACCAAGTTAGTTTAACTATTGCAAACCCTGACCTCTGGGTGGAGGCACCCGCCATCGAATCCAGGCCCCTCAATCTGTTAGTGGCAAATCAGGCAGGGGTAGTAGCCCTTGGGATAGCGCCTCTTAGGGGTTACACATGCTTTAGGAAGATTGTTTAAAAAAAGGCTGAAAAGTAGGGGCCCCAATGATACTTCTCTGGAGCTAGACACTGTTTGCCCAATTTTGACACATTGGCTTCTATGAGTCAGGTAGTCCTGGAACCAGCATGCGGTATTGGTCGCCACACCCAGGTTCTGCAGCTGTGCCAGGAGAAGGGAATGTTTAACAGCATCGAAGGCTTTGGTGAGGTCAACGAACACTGACAATGAACACTGACGCCACCAATCTGCCTTCACCCAGTGCCTGGTGCATGTAGTCATATGTTCCAACAGGGCAGTGGTGGTACTATGGTTCTGTCTGAAGCCGTGCTGGTTAGAGCATAATAGTTGGTATTTGTTGAGGTATTCGGAGAGTTGTGCGCCACTATCTTTTTCAATGCCTTGGATGGGGGGGGAGGATAGAGATTGGTCTATAATTGGCTATACATACCTTGTCTCCATTTTTATGAACAGGTGTCACAAGGGTCTGCTTCCAGATCTGTGGGAATTTAGCAAGAACCAGTGACTTATTAATTAGCTTTGTTATTGGCACAATGAGAACATCAAGTGTGACTGATAGAAGTTTCATGTCCACGCCATCACTGCCCATTCTGGTCTTGCCTAGCACTTTTCTTTTACATGTTTTAGAGCCTCATTCATTGTCACCCTCTCGAAGTAGAAGCCTGGATGTGTGTTCTTGAGTGGCTTGCAGTTGGGTTGATTAACAGCAGGGAGCAGGTAGTCGGGGGGGTATCAAGTCAGTGAAGGCCGTGTTGAATGAGTCCGCTATAAGTAGTGGGTCAGTTATGGGGGAGCTGTTGATGCTGAGCATATAGATATTAGGTCTTCACACACCGAGGGTATGTAAAAACAAAATCCTAAGACACAGTCACCTATGTTTTATTTTTTATAATTACTAATGCAGGGAATTTACTGCATTACAACAGTCACAGGGCATCATCCCAAACTGCCAGCACTGCTGTTTTCATTTCAAACATAGCAGAAAAACAAGGTATTTTTTTAATCATGTCCCCGACTTCTGCTGTGATCATAGAAGAACGCTGTCTGCTAGCATCCCACAAACATAGGGTTTGAACTTTAGTTTACCTTTTTTTCCTCATCCTAAACAAATTGAAACTGTAGCCTCTCTGTCTCTGTGTAATGGCTGTAACCCCCAACCCCCGACTTGGGAATGGAAGGCACTAAGACACATTTACTAAACCAGTGCTGATAAACTATCTCACACCACAACTGCAGCTGCTCAGCCTTGCTGCAACTGCCGCACTCCCCACGTACTTGGATCACTCCTCCACAAGCTAATTATTTTCATTTATTTAAAATATAATCTTTTGTAAGTGGAGAATTGGGTTTTGAAGAGTGAGAGTGCTGTGAAAGTAGTGCGTGGCGCTGACGGTGACCTTTCACTGTGTTTCAACCTTGGAGTCACGCTTAATAGGGGACTGAAACAAAAGTGCTTAGAAAAGGTTGTAACAACCGGGTAACCTGGATATTCTGGCATTTGAAACATGGATCGAGTCTGTGTATTAAAGGACGTCACCAGTAATTATATAAAAAAATAGGAGAAGAAGAAAGAAGTAAAGAAATTCTGGCAAGCATTTCAGAAAGTCTGCCAGTGAAATTCTGCATTCCACATTCTCTAGAAGGGAGTAGCGATCTGGGGCTAGTAGTGACCCCCCACCATGGTGCAGTTGGGCAAGACAACTTCAGGAGAGGGAAGGTGGTTCAACACAAGACCTAGAAGGAGTCAGAAAATACCAGAAGGGGGAACCAGTTCAGTTCTCTTGCTTGCTGTGTGACACTGAGCAAGTCACTTAACCTTCCTGTGCTTCATTTCCTCCAGGCTGTAGAATGGGGTAAAGGCAGGCTCCCCACTCATTACGAGATGCTGCATCTCAGTTGGGCTGTCCTGAGTAAATAAATAAATAACAATATTAAGTGTTGCTTGCCAAGATAAACTCCTGTTGGTGTGCCATCTCATTTACCAGGGGGTTCTGGGCACAGTGCCACATCAGAAACACACGCCTCAGTTGTGCAATGTAATTTAGGACTAAAATATTACCTCTAGACAATGTTTCCTAATAGTCTCTTTAATCTTTTTGTCACTTTGAGGGATCCCTCCCTTGACCCATCATTAAGGCAGACTATGGCTGCATCCTTCCTCAGTCTGGGAGGGGTGGGTGGGCAAGCGAATGTCCTCACAACCAATGGCAGTGCCACTTCTCGGTAATCTGGCAGGGTTGTGTGAACACACCAGTTGGACTCATCATGGGACTCCAAGGCTTGAACACCAACCTGGGTCTCCCAGGTGTCAGATCAATGTCTTGCCACTGCACCGTTGGGCTGACCACAAGCAGTCTCCTTTAGCATCTCAGCCAGTGGAGGGCGCTGATTCTACCCAGTTTCACAGCTGGGAGGGACTGAAGCAAAGGGAAGTCAGGTGACATGCCCAAGTAACATAGTCAGTAACTGTGGTGAGATTTGAACTTGAAACCTCCTGTTTCACAATTCTAAACTCTGGCTACTAGCAAGAGTGTCAGCAGCATGGCTCAGTTGGTAGCATGCTAAACTCTGGGCCAGAGAGTCATGGGTTCTAGTCCTACACTAGGATTGTTGTCATACCATAAATGCTGGCACAAGAGTGCAGGACTAGGGGATGCTGCACTGTTGGGGTGTGCTGTCTTTCAGATGAAACATTAAACTGAGGTCCCATCTGCCTGTAACCCCACCCAGGAGTGGGGATTACCTTGTTGCCCCTGGAGTTATATCCCGTTCCTCCCCTCACCCCCTGGCACTAGTCTAGGTCCTGTGTTGGCACTGGGTTCTCCGTCTGGCCCCCTGTTGTTGTTTGGCCATTTGGGGGGGCTGGAGGAGCCAGTTGCAGGACCGACGAATAGTTC
Source organism: Neoceratodus forsteri (assembly GCA_016271365.2). Taxonomy (NCBI): domain Eukaryota; kingdom Metazoa; phylum Chordata; order Ceratodontiformes; family Ceratodontidae; genus Neoceratodus; species Neoceratodus forsteri. The sequence continues at coordinate 480,153,487 of CM057451.1, read as the reverse complement.
CTTGCACTGTAAATGTGCAGCAGGGTCCACGCATTTGCACTAGCGCCTTGGTGTTTTCTCACTGCTTTTGCAGCTAGACATTGGCCCTCTCCAGTGGTCTTGACCCCCAGGATATGTTAGTCGGGGGTCAGACACACAGAGGAGGCACCCCAAAGTGTCTGGGCTTCTTATTTAAAGAGGGCCTGTGGCACTGCAGAATGGGATGGGATCTACACATTAATGAGGGGCTATATAAATATTAATGTGCTGCCTGGGGGAACTGTGTATATTGGAGCCAGTGACAGGGAAACTAAACTGATTTAAATCATAATTCTGCAGCCGGAGGACAGCGGGGAAAGGCTCCTACCGGACTGTGGGGCAAATAAATGTAAAGACTGTATTTTAGTTGTACTAAATTTTTGAAGTGGGGACTGCTATATAAACTGCATGGAACTGTGTATTAAGCAGCCATCTTTGCTCCTTTAAGCTCCAGTGCCAGCCAATCAAGGACTTAGGCACCCAAAGACAGTTGAAATGACTGCGCGGGGAGAAGTGTGGACTCTATTCATGGTGCCCAAAATTTATAACCAATCAATAACTGAAGTGAGCTAATGTTTAATAATTTCATTGATGGACAGGATGTTTTTGCCAATTGACGACTGGGATTTGAGTGTGAAACCCCACGGACTTTTGCAGTTTTGGGGCAGTCTGACCTGGGCTCTCCTTGAGTCAAGAAGGCTCAGTTTCTGTATGTGGAGAAAGTTGGAAATCCGCTTAGGGCTTTACAGTTATAAACATCTGAGGAATTTGGCAAAGGTCTTCTTATGTTGGGAGAGCCAGTGTTGGCAGGAAGCCTGCAGCAGTTTGAAGAACCCTGAGCTTGTTGAAAGGATTGTTTGGAACTGCATGTGCCAGAGCCTGAAGTTGACAACTTGGTATGAAGCTGAAGAAAATTGGTGGAAAGTGTCTGCAGGTACCCAATGTTCAGGAAACTGTCTGCATTGCTGAAATCCGGCTGTGCACAGGTGCAGCTGCCACCCAAGAGATTATATGCCACTAGCCAATAGCCACTGGCAAGGTGGAATTGTGACCAGGAGTTCCTGCCACTCTTGAGGACCGACCTTTTCTAAAATCTGTTGCAACAGTTCTTCTATTTTTTAGTCTGTTCTGTCCTTTACAATTTCTAGTCCATAAGGTTGGCCACCTATGGGCACTCCCTTCCCTTTCTTGACTATGCTATAGTGTCCTCTTTAATTTTCCTTTTCCCTCTCAGCTCCTCGTACAGGGAAGTTATTGTGGTGACTTCAGAGTATATGTAAAACAGGCTGTGTTTATTGTTGTTGGATTTAGTATGTAACAGCACTATGTTATAAAATACCATGATATATATACTTTATGTTTATGAAACCTGTAAATGTTGAAAATACCATGGCACTTGGTGTTTTGATGATGGTAAAAAGTACTAGGTGACTATTATAGAAATTAATCTAGTTGTGTTATTTAAAATGCATGTATATTGTTGTAAACTTAAGTAAGAAATGTCATGATGATTTGCATATATCCCACGATGCATTGCATTATGGAAATATATATGATGTATTTCTTTGAAACGTGATTTGTTGCCAATGCCCTTTGGGGTAACCCTTCTTTCAGTGATTCTGCATTGAGATTCTTTGTCTATAGCTTGTTTTGTTTTTTTCTTTTTGGGCCCCCACTACCCAAGCAAATGGGGCCTGCATAGGGGTGGTGGCTACATCTCAACTACTAAATTGGGATCAGAGGTCAGTGATTGCTGGCTAAGTGCAGAGAAAGGACATTCATAGTTTGTTGCTGCAAACTGATGTACTGAAGAAGGAATATGGCATTGGAGAAGCTTATTTCTTGTATTTTGAATAAACGTCACACAGAGATTGTGTGTTGAACCTGAAGTTCAGTGTCTGGTCCATCTGTTATTCCACAATCCCTCCACAGGAATTCAGAGGAATCATTGCTGCACCACGGAGCTGATAATCCCAATTCAGGAAGAGTACAGAGACTGCAAGCTGCACAGTGACAACTCAGAGCCAGGTAGGGGTACTGCTAACCCTTATCGAGTGGGCTAGATTGGGCTGCAGGGAGCCACAGGTGCATGCTTGAGTGCTAGGGCACTCTGGACTTATTTGGGGAGCTGGACTGTGGGATTACTCCTGGGTTTTGGCTCACTTGTGGACTAAGAAGCCTTGCATTGGGCTCCCATCCTCCAGCCTGCCTATCGGCTGAAAGTGACAAGCTGCTAGACTCTGCAAGTAAGTCAGAAGGTGACAAGCTGCTAGACTCTGCAAGCAAGACAAAAAGTGAAAAGCTGCCAGATCCTGCTACTTCATCCAACTCTTTCTGTTGTCCATTTGCTCTCCTACACCATGGCACCATTGTTCTTTTCCCTCAAGCCCACTGCGCAGAACCTGAGATCCGGTTTCTACAGAACTGTGAGTAATACGGCAAATTTATCGACTAGATTACCAGAATACATTGTTAAAAGTGAAATTAAAGATACTTTTACAAAGAATCTAGATAAGTACATTGTAAATGGGGAGACATGAATTATTATACCTTATCCTAAAGGAGCTCACTTTGGCCATCACCCCCTATGCTCCTCACAGTCTAAGTGAAATCTAAGTGAAACACAGGGCTTGCCCTGACCAGGGGGTCTGGTTTAAAGTTGTCTGCAAGTGTGAAGCTGTTTAACTTCTAGAAGCTCCAACAGTGTTTCAAGGGCCCCAATGCTGGCCAACCTGCGGCAATGTACAGGCATGCACCAGTTTGGGTACCCAAATAGACTTAAGGGGGGCACTGGTACCAGTGGGGAGGAGGGCTAATGTTTTTGGGGGCTGGGTATTATTGTCAAAACTGCTACATCTTTAAATTACACCTATTTTCTGCTACCCCATTTCCCTCTGCCCCAGTAACAAAAGAATTTGGTTGTTACTGTTGAAAGTGGTTGTGAGCATATTATTAGTTACAGTCCTTAATTACGTGTGTTTTACAGTATCGCAAATCAGAGTGGTATTCTGTGTGTGGGGTGACTGGAAGGGGAGGTAGGTAGGTACAGCATACCAGGGGGTTGTACTACGCAAACATCTGGCCCACTGTTTCTTTGCTCTGGGTGGAGGCACCACACTCTTTGTTAATATTTTTGGGAAAGAACCCCCAACTTCCATCAGAATGGAACCCAGGCCCCTCAGCCTACAGTATATAGTAGTCCTCAGGCAGGGGGTAATAGCCCACTGGCACACAGCGGCTGGGCTACATGCTTGTTCTGGTTGTTGTTCCGGTAGATGTTAAAGATCCATTGGCAGTTCTCGAGAAGCATAAGGAAATTTACCTGGTGTCTTGACCAAATTTCCTCATTCATTAAGAATACCACCAGCAGCTTAATCTGCTTCAGTTTCAGTTGGTTTGCATCTGTATCTCCCCTTCCCCCTTCCTGGGGCAAGGCTGAAAATAGGTGGCATTGTCTAGCCTATACCAGTCAACAAAAAAATAAATACATCTGCACCGCCTCATTAATGATTCCAGGTTTTATCTAGCATCTGTCCAAACAGATCCAGCATGGAGTTTGGCCTCCTTAACTGCTGGATTGGACAGTGGCTCGGACAATGTAACATTATTTCTGTTTCTGGCAGTGTTCCCTTAACAAAAGGTCCAACAGTCCGAAGACATCTCGCTAAACATTAACCAATATTAAACTCAACAGTCTTTGCACTGACAAAAAAAAAACACATGAAGCAAGAGTTTTTTTTGGTGCCATGATGCAAGACTGTTTAAATGTCTAAGAATATTTTTCATATTGATGTTCAGTTCATTTTATTTTGAAGGGATAACATCTGTTGAGCAGGCTCATTTGCAAGGCGGTCCCTTGTACATAAAATACAATAATAATACAGTACGATACATGATGGGTCAACATGAATAAAGTTCATAGTAAAAGTTATAATAGATGTAATGGCTAAGTAAAACAAAAATATGAAAAACATCGAAGTATAGCAGCAGCAAGTTAATTCCGGATGCAACCGGATACACGCAAAAAGTACATACTTAGATAAGTGCATGGTGCAACTTTTATTCGCCATAAGAGTGTGGAGAAGAGTAGGACAAAAGCTAGGATAAAGACGGGATTCGAATGAGTGGCGTGGGCAGATATCAGGTAATTTTATCACTGAGTGATTTGAACGCGTTTAGGGGTATTACATTTTGTAGTTTAAGCGTAGATTGGAGTTTGTTCCAGGCCATGGGCAGAATATAATTCATGACTGACTTGCCAACTTGAATGCAAATTTTGGGTACCTCTAGTGAGATATATGCACATGTCCTTAGTGCATAAGAGCTTCGTAAGCAATGCAGGATAGAAGACATGTACGGGGCAACTTATTTAGGAATACTTTATATACCGAGGTGTATGTATGAGCAAGTCTCCTGGCTGTCAGGAAGGTCCAGTTTACCTCATTGTACAGCGCACAGTGATGGGTGGCTGGCTGGGGCATTGGTAATAAAGAGTATGACCCAATGGTATAGAGTATGCAGCTTATGAAGACTGGTGATTACACAGTTATTGTATATAACATCTGTGTAGTCCAGCCGGGGTCAGAAAGGCAGCCTGAACCAGCCTTTTTCTTGAGTCATGAGAGAAGAGAGGTTTGTTTCTGAAAAAAGAACCCAGGTCCCTGCTTCAGTTTTTCGGACAGTGCCTTGATAAGGGAGGCACAGGATAGATGGGAATCACACAAGAGGCCTAAATATTTGAAGTTGTCCACAACCTCTAGCTTATCGCTTAAAAGTGTGGTGATGGGGGTAATGTTGCCATGTCTAAGACTTGTTGTAGCTGACTTGGGTCGGGTGGATGTAAAGAAACATTACCTTAGTTTTTTTAGTATTCAACAATAATTTTGATGAAACTGGGTTAGGCTGAAGCTGGTTAAAATCCATCTGGAGTGCTAAGCAGGCTTGCGTGATGGAAGGTTTTGAAATATAGAGTACCGTGTTGTCAGCGAATAAGTGGATATTTGAGTCAGTGACGTTCTTATTCAAGTTGTTAATGTAAATCAGAAAAAGCGGGGGGCCCAGAATGGAGCCCTGTGGGACACCTCTTTGAAGGGGAAATAATGATGAGAGGGTACCATTGATTTTTATTTGCTGTTTCCTACAGTATCATCTATATAGCTGGGAAACCAGTTTGCTGCAGAGTTACCAAATCCCAATTGTTTAAGGCTGTCAAGGATGAGTAGATGGTCCACTGTATCAAAGACCTTACTTGGATCCAGGAAGATGGCAACTGTAACTAGTTTGTTGTCAATGGCCTCTAAACAGTCGCTTGTTACTTTGGATAATGCAGAAGTTGTGCTATGAAGCGGTCTGAACCAAGACTGTAAGGAGTTGACTAACTGGTGCTTATCCAGCAAAGCTCTGATTTGAATACTAACCTGTTTTTCTAGTAACTTTGAGAGGACTGGCAGGACTGAAGTAGGCCTGTAATAATTTAGGTCGCTAGGGTCGCTCAATTTAAAAAGAGGTCTTAGGTGGGCTACCTTCCAATCACGTGGTATAGTGCCCCGAGCTAATGATAGATTAAATAAGTGGGTAACTGGAGCCGCAAGGTAATGATAGCCTAGTTTTTGGAAGAAGGGATCGATATTATCTGCTCCGGCACCCTTTTTAGTGTCTAGCTTGAGCAATTGGTCTTCGACGTGTTTACAAGTAATGTCAGAGAAGGTGTTGTAAATTTACGTACCTGAACAAAGAGGTCATGCAAGGAAGGACTTCACTTAGACTAATAACTGTGGTGTGGCATTCATAGGACCACATGAAGACCCCCCCCACCAACACACAAATACATTTTTGTGTTGCTTGCACACATGTGCAAGACACACATTGCGTCATGTTTTCTTTACAAGTGGGTTGTGGAGGTGCGGCAGTGTTGTGCCGAACGGCAGCAGTCCATTCAGGGGCTGGTCTCTGCCTCGGCCAATAGAGTAGCATGCTGTCATCACTGGCAGTTAATGAGCAGGCCACTACATCAAAGTAACTGAGCCAGAGCAATCAGGGAGTGCCCCGTCACTACGCAATCAGCTGTTCGTACGGCAGGGCCTTCCTGACTGCAGCAGCCAATTACACAGCTCCACGGTGCCGTGTTCCCATGGTGACAGGCGACGGCTTCTCCATCAGCATCTCACAGTCCTCACAAAGCCAACTGAAATTTGCCACCCAGTGTGCCTTTCTGGTGAAACATTTCAATAAAAGCAGACGGGGTAGCCCACTCCCGTCGGCATAATGCCCTCTCTAATTTCAGGGATGCCTAATCCTCAGTTCTTGCCACCCCCTAAGACGAGTATGTGACAACAGGGGTACCTAATCTCCCTGTTGGCATGCCTCTTCCTCATCATTTTGCCGATGGGGAGCTCACTCCCCATCGGCATAATGCTCCCTCTCCAATTTCTTGTGTGCCAAGGGGGGTTCCCAATCCCCCTCAGCTCTTGTTCTCCCCCCAGCACTCGATATGTGCTGATGGGAGTGCCCAATCCCCTATCAGCTACAGCCCCCCACCAAGTACTCAGGTGGCACGCTGGGAGCCTACCCCATTGTGCCAAAATGAAATGTCCCTGTAAAAAAGAAAACCTTCCTGCGGCGTTTTTTTTGTTGTTTTAAATAAACCTGTAAACTAGAAAACGGTCCCTCGTCGATTCCAGTGGTCCTTCCCCCAACCTGCGCCCATCCTCTGAATATCCCCCTCCCCCTCACCCCATACTTACCTCCGGAGCCTGGCGCAACAATCTCCAGTGGACCGGGAACATGTCTGCACTCTTCAAAGCCGACCTCAAACTAAAAAATGCCCTTAAGCTATATAATGGCATAATTTTTTTTTTTTTTTAAACTTTGATGCATATCTCAGCCATTTTGGGGAATTTTTTCACCAAATTTTCAACATGGGGTTCTTGGGACCCCATCCCATGAACTCAGTCACTGTCATTTTGTTATTCGGTCCCTAAAGGTGATTTAGCGGTCACTGCGCGGAACCACCTTTCGGGACCGATTAACAAAACAGAAGTGTCGCAATTCATCAGGTAGGCCCCAAAAAACTCTTATGTTGAAAATGTGGTGAAAAATTTCCCAAAAATGACTGTTTTATGAGCGTGTGTTGCACAGTTCCTACGCACGCTCATAAGTTCGAGCATTTTTAATATTTTCACTCCAGATTTTCAACATTATCATTTTACCACACCTTCTTATGAACAGTACAGTTGTCATTTTCACATCTTGCCTGAAATGTGTTTCGCTTGTAGTGCTGAATGGCACGTCAGTGTGTGAAATCAATGTTCAGGACAGATTAGAATATCATGAGGTAGGCCCCTAAAACTCTATGTTGAAAATATGGTGAAAAATCCTCAAAATGATTGTTTTACTTAGCCATATGCTAGTAGTTCCTATGCATGCTCGTAATTTCAAGCATTTTTATATTTCACTCCAGATTTTCAGTATTGCCATTTACGTACTCCTCTTTATGAACAGTACAACTTTCATTTTTCAGATATCCTGAAATGTGTTTTCGGACATGTAGCGCACAGTGGCATGATCGGTGTGCAAAATCAATGTTTGGGACAGATTAAGAAAATTACAGTGACACTGTTCATGAGCAGAGGTCTTAAACCAGCTATGTTGACAATTTGGTGACAAAAGTCCATAAAATGACTTGTTACGAGCGTGCATCGTGCAATTTCCACGCACCTGCGTAAGTTCAGAAATTCATAATCTTTTCAGTCCAGATTTTCAACATTGGCATTTTTCCACACCTCCATATGAACAGTATAGCTGTCATGTTTCACACCCTGGCTGAAATGTGTTTTTGCACTTCCGGTGCAGGATAGCACGGTCGCTGTGAGAAATCAGTGTTCGGGATAGATTAAGAAAATCACAGTGACACTGTTCATGAGCGGAGGTCCCAAAATGCCTGTGTTGAAAATCTGTTGCAAAAAATCCCCAAACTAATTACATTACGGGCGTGTTTTGCGCAGTTTCTATGCACACTCATGACTTCACCAGTTTTTTTTTATATTTTCATTCCAGATTTTCAACATTGCCATTTTTTACACCTCTTCATGAACAGTGCAGCTGTCATTTTTCATATCCTGTTCGAAATGTGTTTTCGCACCTGTGGTGCCAAATGGCGCAGTCGCTGTGCAAAATCACCTTTCGGCTAACTAACTGATAGTGCCTCTGTTCATGTGGTGGGATCACAAAAAGCCTATGTTGAAAACTTGGAGTAAAAATACCAAGAAACATCCAGGGTGTTAAGGCTTTCGACCATAACACCCTACCCTATAGGGACTGACAGGCGTCAGGGATGTGATTTGGGATTGTCGACAGTAATGCTCATGCTATTCCACCCCCACCTGCACCCTGCAGCCAGTGACAGGCATTGTGGTGCGCCTTGGACTCTTTGGCCCCAGAGTTAATCACATTCTCCTATACTGCACCCATTTCAGCATATTTCCTCATGGAATGGGATGAGTAAAGCCAGAACACCCAAGGCACACCTCAACACTTGTCAGTGTCTGCAGGGTAGGGTGAGGTGAAATGTCGTGACTGTTATGGCCGATGACCCAAAGGCACACCCCAATGCCTGTCCATCTCTGCAGGGTGGGGAGGGTTGGTGTCAGTTCAGTACTTCACTGCCATTCCTATACTGCATGGGCCTGATTCTCGGAGGGGCCTGCATCTGGCACAAGCTGCGGCAAACAGCAGCTTGCACCAATGCTTGGTGCACCAGGGACTCTGCACCTGATTCAGGTACAGGAAGGGTCCCAGTGGCTAAGTCCCTATGCTTGCGCTGATTGGAACCCTGAGGCAAACCCCTGGCACACCGCACAGGTCCACCACAGGCCACCAGAGACTAACACGGGACCCCTGTCCCACTAGGTAATGGGCACATGGACCCAACCTGGTGGGCCAGTGTCCCCCCACCATGTTTGGTGCAACTGGCACCTGGCCACAGAGGTGAGTGGTGGGATGTGCCAGGTGCTGGGGAGCAGTCGGGACTGGTGTACAGGGGGGTTTGGGCACCACTTGCTGGGGCATGGGTGGGCACTGTATGACCATAAGTTGGTGCTGCAGTAGCGCCGTTGGGGCAGGCATCAGTGATCAGGGGAGCTGCTGCCAGTATGGGCAGCATCAGGATGGGGGTACCAACATGGTACATAGGTGGCATTGGGGAGCTGTGAGGGGTGCCATGGGACCACTAGGATGGGGGCCACACATACGGGGCCACACTTGGGGGTGTATGGTGGGTGGACCGTCACCCATGGTGTGCCGCACACAGGTATGTCACCCAGGGGAGAATGTCTAAGTCCCCTTATGCCTGTCCTGGCTAGTTTAAGGGCACTTAGAATTTCTCCCACCAGGTGATGTCTGTGACTTGCAGGATGCAGCTTGCATCAGCCGCAGTCCCCCTACCGCTGTGCCACAGTGCATTGCAGGTGCAAGCCCTGTTTGGGGCAGGTGTATTGTGGTCGATGCTGGCCACCTTTGTGAATCGCACAGAGGGCAGTCATGGACGCAAGGTGCACCTCACACCATATCTGTTCACCACAGGCACCTTGCGTCTGACTTTGAGAATCAGGCCCCATCTGTCTAACTCCTGCACTTCCACTGCCAATGCCAGCAAGCAACCATTCGGCATTGACAAATGCTTGTGTAGTAAGCTCTGGCCCATAAGAGGCTCACAGGTGACCAGTGGGAAGCTCATTAATTAAGAACAGGCTGCATCTCCTTTTTAATGTCTTTATAAGTAACATTGCAGAGGGACTGGAAGGAAAAGTATGCCTCTTTGCAGATGACACAATTTTTCTTTTTTTTCAATTCAACTTCTTTATTGGTTTTAAATTATAAACATATTAGTATTCATAACAGGTATGATACATAGGTGCAACCATCCACTTAGCGTATATTATGGGAAGCTGATGAAAAAGAGAAAGGAAACCCCTCACCCATCCCATTCTCCCTCCCTCCCGAATCTCCTCCTGGAGTGTGCCAATACATATAGTACAATACTCGAAAGAAATATTTGGTACATAGAAACATCTTGAGACGGACCTGGAAAAATTAAATGTTAATAACCTCAGTGCAGATAGAAGGCATACAATTTGCCCCATTTTTTAATCAAATGATGGCAGATTATTACCGGAACCAGCAATCAAGCGCTCTATTCTGAAGTAGGCTGAGAGGTCACTTAGCCATTCATTATAGGAGATAGCTAATTGATCCAACCAGTGTTTAAGCACTAATTTGTTTACTACCATGGAAATTAGTGCCATGTGATATTTCCGTTCTTTAATCCGGATAGTGGTGTAAATCCCTAGGATACAGATCTCCACAGTGAAGAGGTCCCCTAGACCAAGTATTGGGTCCAATATGGATTGAATCGACAGCCACAAGGGGGCAATTTTAGCACAGTCCCAGAATATATGTACTAAATTTCCTTCACCTTTACCGCATATGGAGCAATTAGAGTTGGGCAGGTGGCCAATTATGGCTAATTTTACTGGTGTGTAATATAGTATATGGTGTTGGGTAAGTCACAGTTTATCTTGGGAGATGTATGTATATAAATCTTGCCAGACTTTTTACCATTCAGTGACTGTTTCTGGAAGGAGAGAGGACCAGATTTTAGGTTTAGAACACAATTTAATGAGGCCTGATATGTATTCTGTACAATACAAATGATGAGGAAAAGACTGAGGTACACATAACTTCTCCTGGTGCTCTGTCTCCTCTCATCCAGAGTTTTATTTTGTTCTATTTCACATGGTGACCAGCTCTCTACAACTCAGTAGGTAGGTCTAACAAATGTTAGTGTAACAAGCCCCCCTACCAGTAGGGGAAGTGGTACTGTTCACATCAATATGCTGAAGCTGGCATATTTGTTGCCAGGTTTCAAGGGTACGGGAGAGGCTAGAGCCTAGAGTATGAAAGAAGCCCAAGTAGGGGAGTTTTCTGGAGAAAACCAGGGCTGGATGTTGTGCCTGCCAGAGGCAATATGAGACAGACAGACTGAGACCCAATTTAGGCCCAAAAGCTGGGATCTGGATTTATCAGCCACTGCCCCAGATAACAACAGTATATAGTGGGACCACCAGAAGAGTGTGGCAACCATGGTTTCCTCTCAAGGGAAGCACCCTAATGACTGGTTGGCCTGCATATGGTCCCTAAAAGAGGGAGACCCTACTGGGGTCCTATGATTGGGAAAGTGCCCTTGCCACCGAAGAGACACATGAAGACATTGAAATAAGTGCCTCACGCAGAACTACTGGTGGCAAAGTAGGAGATGCTGTTGCTGTTTAGAAAGTGATGTGGTGTCTCAGAAGGGGACGCCGGCTTGTGCCAGTCCCTATGACTGGGTCAGCAAGGGCTTCAGTGGCACATGAGGGAACTCTGTCCTAGGGCAAATATGACCAGTTTGTGAGTAGCTGGACAAAGAAATGCCTGGGGTCCCCCATGGGAAGAGTTGATGTGAGGTTGGTGAGAGCAGAGTATCACAGGTCCTAATTGCTTTGCCTTAAATGCTATACACTTTCATTCCTGATACCTGACCTAGTATTATCAGCCACATACTTAGCAGGGCTGCTTCACAAAGAAACAAATAGTTATGGTTACCAGTAATAAAATTTTGAGAGCTAGTCCAGATCCTCAAGTGACAGGACAAGTATTGCACCTGCTGAGAAAAGAGCAGGGTGATCTATGGAGTGTGAGAGGGTGAATATAAAAACATAGATGCTGACTGCAGGAAAAAGGCCTAAATGCCCATCGAGTCTGTTACCTGTCTACAGTGCGTCCACCTGAGTCTAAGGTTTAGCCAGATCTAGTTTACCAAAAGCCCAGACTGTATTTCAACCCCCAGCTGACTCCTACCCTTTTCTTGGTTGTCCATTCTCACTGCCTCCTCTGGTTCGGGCAATTCCTTTGGTTCAGACAATTCTCCGTGCCTATCCCACCTGTGTTAGAAGCTTGTTACTGATGCTGCGCTAACCATTTCTGGCAAGTCATTCCACCTCTCTACTATCCTTTCAGCAAAGAACTTTTTTACATCCCTCATGTTTTTTCATCTCACCAGCTTCCATCCATGACCTCTTGATACCCTGCCCTCACTCCTTGTAAACAGGGCACTACTGTCCTCTTTAATACCCTTTAGGAACTTAAAGGTCTTTATAAAGTCCACTTGTTCCTCCTCACCTCCAGCATGTACATATTGAGACTTTCCAGCCTCTCCTTATATACATTCCCCTTCCCCTTAATCTTTTCTGTGGCCTTCCTCTAAACAGCCTGCAAGAGATCCTTATCTTAAGGACCTTAATATCTATTCACTGGTGGAAAGAAGAGAGAGGGGAGATATGATAGACTTTCAAGTACCTTATGGGAATAAACAGGGTACAGGTGGAAAACATATTTCAGAGCAAATTCTGCACAAGAAAATGGGGACATGATATGAGGCAGAAGGGTGGAAGGCTCAAGGGTAAAGTTAGGAAGTACTTTTACACTGAAAGGGTGGTGGAGCCATGGAACAGCCTTCCAGCAGAAGTGGTGGGGGCCAAAACAATACAGGTGTTCAAGAGTGCATGGGATAGACATAAGGGTACCCTGGAGATGTGCAGAGCAGAAGAGCTGCAGATCAAACAGGATCTGGGGCTGCAGCAGTGAATAGGGAAATGGGCAGACTAGGTGGGCTGTATGGTCCTTATCTGCCGACAGATTCTATGTTTCTGTCCTACTCAAGGTGTGGGCTTCAGACTGTGCACATATGTCAGATGAGGTTTCACAAAGGATCTGTAAGGGGGCAGTATTACCTCCTTTCTTGTGCTAGCAAACCCCTCCCGCCATAAACACCAACATCCTATTTGCTTTCCCTGCAGCCTTCTGGCATTGGGCATGGGGATTTAGACCAGCACTAATAATAATAATCCCCAGGTCACTTTTCTCCAACAGTTGCTCCACCCTCACTCTGCCTAACCAGTAGTACTGTTTTTCAGGATTTCTTTGGCTAATGCACATACCTTTACACTTTTCGGCATTAATTTTTTGTTGCCATATCGACGATTGTGTAGATTATTGGACCACCGCTTGAAGCATAATGCAAGTCCACAGTGAATACAGCAGAGTTTCGCCATGTGCTTGCTGCAATGTACTGTAGCTGCGTTAGGCTACTGTCACTGCATGTTTGCTGTTGATTTAAAGTTTGTCAGTTTGTTTGAGTTGGATTAAGCCACCCCACCCCCGATGACTTTGTAACACGAAGTGGGGGATGAAACCCCTAATTCAAATAAACTAATAAAAATACAATTTCCATCAATAATCCAGGATAAGTATTTTCTATTAGAGAGTCGCTTGCTAAAAATATCACTTACGGTGCTCCATGCTACGTCGGACTGTCGATTATTTTTTATTGATTAATTTGAGTCAGGGGGCCACACCCCCACACCCCATGTCTTTTTAACATGGGGGTGTGGGGGTAAAGACCCCAACTCAAATAAACTAATAAAAAATACATATGTCAGCATGCTACGCTAACAGCAGAAGTATGGCTGTGGTCCGAAAATCTACACAATCGTTGCCATATCTTGGACTACTTTTCTAGTTTGTCCAAAACCCTTTTCATACCCCTTATTCCCTCCAGTGTATCCATCCTGTCTTTGATATGTGTATCATCTGCAAAGAGACTGACCTTTCCCTGGATTTCCTCCACTATATCACAGATAAATCTGTGTTAAAGAGCAATAGCTACAGGACCAACCCCTTTGGAACCCCACTAACTTCTCTAACCTCTGGATATTCCCTCTTGGCAGCTACTGTCTGAGTTATTTCCCCTAGCCAGTTGCCAATCCACCGATTGAATCTGTCTCCCATCCTCAGATCCCCCTCTCCACTTTTTCACAAGTCTCATATTTGGAATGGAGTAGAAAATCTTGCTAAAGTACAGATATGTCTACTGTTCAGCACTTATCGACTGACTTTGTGACCCAATCAAAGAAGTCTATCAAGTTTGTTTGGCATGTTCTCCCTGACCATCCTATTATGCTTCTTGTTCTAGAACCCGCTGGCCTTCAGCCAATCCACTGTATCCTGTTTTATAATGGTTTCTAGTAGTTTCCCGAAGATCAGGTCAGAATGATTGGCTTATAGTTCCCTGGGTCCTTTCTATACCCAGTCTTGTTAAGTTGGATGACATTGCCCACTCTCCAATCTATTAGAATCATCCCTGTTTCTATTGAGCAGTTAAAGATGTCAATTAGTGGTTCTCACAGAAGCCTGCCTCCTCCTTTCACCTGCAGTCCATTTGGGCCTGGTGAGTTGACCACCTTCAGGGTTCCCAACCCCTTGAGTACCCTCTCCATTGCTATCCTCATATCTCTAATCCATTCACCCTTAGCTAGCATTTTGCACTCTGGGAGAGTGCCCTCTTCCTCCTTCATGAAAAATAATGAAGTATGCCCAGTTAAATACACATTTTCTTCATGCAAAAGAAGAGTGCATGCATTTAAGTGGGCTCAACTGTATTTATTCAGAATATCTGCCTTTCTCTTATCATCTTCCTCTGTTCTGCCTCCTTTATTTAATCTGGTGATTCTTCCCTTTGTGTTCTGCTTTTCCTTGGGATAGTGGAAGAAAGTTTTGTCATCTCCCTTTATACTCTCACCTATTTCCAGCTTGATGTCCTCTTTTGCTTTTCTTACCACTCTGCTGGCCTTCCTTGCTTTGTCCATGTAGAGTTTCCTGTTTCCCATTTACTGCTCCCCTTTACTTACTAAAAGTTGGCCTCTATCATTATTGCCTCTCTTACTTTTCTTGAGAACCAAAGTGCTTCTTTGAACTTTTTCTTTCCTGCCTGCCTCAAGCAGGAGCTAGTTGCTTCTCTAATTCTCTACTTGATAATTTGCCACTTGATCTCAACCCCTTACGCTTTCCCTGGCCTCTTGAGATTTTTAGGAACTGACTCATTACTCTCTGAAGTCCAAGACCATTGCCCTTAAATGTGAGCATTGGATTTCCAGCATTATGCTTAGCCACATCAATTTGTGGTCATTGATTGTGAGGGGCTACTCTATTCTGACCTCCCCTATGCTATCCCCATTAGCAAGCACTAAGTCCAGTATAGACCCTCCCCTGGTAGACTCCCTAGCCACTGGCTTAGAAGGCATTCCTACATTACCTCTAACAGCACCTGGCTCCATTCACTTTTAGTCGATGGGATTTCCCAGTCCGTATCTTGTAGGTTGCAGGCTTCCATTAATGCAACTATCCCCTAATGACAGCTGTCCTCATTTCCTACCCCAGTGCTCAGTACATATTGTAAGTCTGGTTTGGTAGTCTGTACACCATCCCCACCACCCTAATGACTCTGCCCTTTTCTGTCACTAACTGTACTCATGTTAATTCCACCCCACTCTTCCCCATTAAGGTGCTGTATTCTGTGACATCTATTCTAATTTCTGTGTACAGAGTCACTACTCTTGTATGATGTACCCCATCTCTCCTGAAAATGGAATACCCTGATTGCTTGTGATATGAATTTGCACAGTTTACAAGCAGTATAAACCTCAGTATGTTCTCAGCATCTGCCCAGTGTTATTGTCAGCAGGGCTACTGGTTCCAAATCAGGCAGGAACATTCAGAAGCCAAGAACCTGGAGTAAAATAAATATGTCGTGGTGTGCCCTTTCCCACTGAGCACCCAAAGAAAAGGTCCTAAGTATGTACTGTCTTATGCTGGCCCTACAGATGTTAAATCAGTACCTGGTAGCAAAGCATACCACAAATTGAAGCACACTGTCAGGGAGGCTCCGACCATTCACACATGCAGCTTTCTTCAACAGATCCAGAGCTTCCATGGTGCGGTTCTTGGCCAGAAGCCAACGGGCGGATTTGGGAATCAGCCTGTGAGAAAGAACAGTGAACTATTAAGCTGTAAATGTGCTTATGCATAAACTGCAATACCTGTTGTATCCTCTTCTTGTGTGGTCACAAACACATAACAATGGAACTTTGGTGTCTAAGCTGGCTTTTTACATGCTACTGTTCCCTGGGACCCCCATGAAACAAGATGTTCCATCTCAACTTAAAACTAATCAGTAGATCAATAACTTGAGTGTATCATTATTCTTGAACAGAGCTGTATCTGTTTGTTTGTTTATTTGTTCACTGGTGACTGAGTAACATGTTAGTATGTTCAACCACACCATGCAAATGAGACCACTGGGCAGGCAAGGCACTAAGGCATATTTGCATGCCCACTGTGGCCTCACTTGCATGGTGAGTGGTGGCCATTTGTGCCCAACCTGTGGGTCTCAGCCATGTCATCCCTGGTATCTAGTGGCACCCCCAACTCCTGATCACCTGTGCCATGTATTTGACATGTATTCCTAGTGTCTAGTGGCACCCCCCCATCACCCATTCCATAAATCATGCACCTAACCCTGTGTCTAGTAGCACCTTCCACCCCCTGATCACCCATTCTCTATAGGTAACACAACTTCCTGGTTTCTAAAGGCACCCTCCCACCCCCAACTACCCATTCCATAGTGTTATACAACTCCCTGCTGTCCAGTGGCACCACCCCTGTGCACCCGTTCCATATATTTGATATGTATCCTGGTGTCTAGTGGCACCTCCACCCCAGGTACTCACCCCTTATATGCGACTACATTTCTGGTATCTAGTAGCACCCCCAACCCCGATCACACTTTCTGTAGTGTCACACAACTCCCTGGTGTCCAATGGCACTCCCCAACCCCCTGGCCACCCATCCCATATATTATACAGTTATCCCTGGAGTCTAGGGGCATCCCCCCTGATTACCTGTTCCATGTACCCGTACTAGCCCTGGTGTCCAGTAGTACCCTACCCCCACCCCCACCCTGAATGGCAATCAACAAATGGACTAGTGAACATTGGCGGTTCAACAGCCCCCCACCTTTCCTGGCCATACTCTGAACATCACCTATCCAACCCCCTTACTAGTGTATCCAAGGCCATGAGTCGTATCCTGATATGGCGACTGACACAGCCCTTCTCTCACCTCCTTGCCCAGCAGCTTTATGAGCTGCAGTAAGCGCATGTACCACATGCCTTTGTGACATCAGAACTAGACTACATATACTGCTGTATGTGCATCTTTCTGAAACACTGATTTGCAGGTTGCAGTGCAGTTTGTGCAGGATATTGCAGCTACAGTCTACCAGGTGCTGTCGCTTTGGAACATGTTACAGCCATGTTGCAAAATCTGCATTCGTTGGCACTCCAGCAGTGAGTGATTTTCAAGTTGCATAGAATAACCATTCAAAGGGCATATGGATTTTATCATCTCAGTCTCGTTGATTTAGAATGCCACTCAATAGGGCTGGCCAGTTGCATTGCAGTCCTGTAGAACATTTATCTAAAATGAAGCAGCATTCTCTGGCTGTGCAGAATCAGCTCTAAATGGCAGGGTATTTTATTGGATGCCAGTATCTAATCTTTGCATTTAATAAGAGCTTTAACAGTTATGTTTATTCAGGCATTTTGTACTATCGTTACAGCTTGCAGGTGGGGGGTACCACAGGACTCCAGTGCTAGTATAGGGTACATGGAATGGGTGATTGGGGTGTGACGGGTACCCCTAGACGCAAGTGAGTTGTGTCACCTGTACGGAATGGGTGATCAGGAGAGTGGGGGCTGCCACTAGACACTAGGGTTAAGTGTATGATACACCAGATAGGTGATCAAGGGTTGTGGTGCCACTAGACACCAGTGAGTTGTCACCTGTACGGAATGGGTGCCACTTGACACCAGGGTTATGTGTATGATATACTGGACAGGTGATCGGGGAGATGGGGGTGCCACTAGACACCAGGGAGATATATAATATCATGGGCCAGGTGATCGGGAGGGAGCTGCCACTGCACATTAGGTCCTGTATCCTCGCTGGTGTGATGGTGGTTGGGGGGCAGGTTGCTGCAGTATAGTCATCCTGCCAATGGTGGGGTGAGGCACAGGCTTAGCACCCGGTTAACAACAGGTTTTCTGAAGTGGTAAATACCATCACTTTGGGTGCCGTTTACCACTTTTGCAAACCTATGAAATTGCTGCTGCAGCCGTATGCAGAAGGGGACTCCCTTATTTGCATGGGCACTGTGTTATGTTAGAGCCCAGGTGCTAATGGGTTTAACCCACACTACAGGGGCCTCTGAATATACACCCCACCCCAAAAAAGGGTGCAAACTTGGGTAGCATTGGCACAAACCCGTTAGCATCTGCACTAAGTTTTTAATGTCTGGCCCCTGTTGTGCTGTGTTGTGTTAATCCCCATCATGCTAAAAATGTTGAAAAATATACTTTTTTGTTGGGTTTACTAGATACTAGTAGCTTTATAAACCCTGCTTTTTATTTTTTAATTTTTCAGATCACATTGCTAATCCCTCAGGGGAGGTGTTGTCTGCTGCAGCTAATTAGTTGTATTGCAGGCTTTCTTATGGCTGAGAAGAGACACTTTAGTAAAGGAAGAGATGCTGGGGAGGCAGCAAAAAAGAGGAGAAGTTCTGTGGGGCAAAAGGTTACTGCAGCTAAAAAAACTTTGTCAAAAGAAGGGTCTTCTATGCCCTCTGGAACTCGCAGTAGTAGCAAAGGAGTAGTTGGCAGTAATGGCTGTGGCATTAGGGTAGCCCAGTTTTTCTCTGCCACATCTGTGATATCCATGCTACTGGGGGCTGGTGGAGGTGAAGAAAAGAGGAGCAGTACAACAGGTAGTAAAACCTTTGACTCAGGCACAGTGGTTGAGGAGGAGGAGGGTGCTGTTGGTGTCCCCTGACTGCTGGTAGTTGTGGCCATGCAACTAATCTGGATGATAGCGTCCCATTCCCTAATGGAAATGTGGAGCTGGAGCATATGAGTCAGAGCCTGAGAAGGGAGCGCTGACTGGTGTGCAATCAGAAATAGCTAAATTTACAAATGTGTGTCAGACTCATGATGATGAGACAGAGAGAGAGCCTGAAGAAGGTGATGATACTGGGCACAGAGTTCAGGAGGAGGATATCAGCAGATGTGGGGATCCCCTATGGGAGCCTAAAAAGGAAAAATGAAGAGTGGTGCTGCTAAAGATGCAGGGATTTACCCTATTAGTGATGAGCCCATTATACATCAGTCACCCGGTATTGAAGCTAAGAAAACATCCCAAAAAAAACACCAGTTTTTAACCCTTCCCTTCCCCTGTCCCACTCCTCCATGTACAATCAAGGGGCATCAAATTCCTAGGCTGAGAGTTTTGTATACTGGACCCTGTTGGTGAAACGGTCAGTATATGGCAGCTATATGAAGCTTGAGTTAGTAGAGGAGAAAAGGGCAGCCAGGTAGGCACTGGTGGGATAGACACACACCTAACATCCAGGCACCTACTATGCTGGACTCTACACCAGAAGGAAACAAGTACATGGAGGCCCTCTCCATCATCATCATCATCGTTAGCAAAAGTAGTCAGAAGTGGCAGGGAAATAACCCAGGTGGAAGGAGGGGATAAGTGAGGAGGAATACAGTGAGGAGGAAGATTCTATGGGACTGCCTAGTAGTGGGCATAGCAGTAGTAGTGGGTTGAGTAGTACCACCGAGAGTTACAACACCACAGTAATGTCACTTCAGAAAACATCCCAAATCACTGCTTTCATTAGAGCAGCACATGTGAATCCCCAGGAATCACATACTACCCCACCATCAATGTCGCCACAACGAGTCCAATTGTTTGGTAGCCCAATACCAAGTTTTGTCCAGCCCATGCTGCATTGAATGTTTCAGTGTCAGTCCAAATACCCACCCAATCATGCCATTGCACGTGAACTAAATGCAGCAGCAACTGAAATGCTTCCGACTGAGCTATCCCCATTATCTTTTGTGGAGAATGTTGGCTTTAGAAAGTAATGGCCTGTGCCTGTCACAAATCACGGATTCCTTCAAGAAAATATTTCTCTCTGTGTGTTATTCCAGAACTGTATGGGATGGTTTTACTCATGGTAATCCATGCCCTGCAGCATTCAGCATCACCATACATGCATCTGAGTAGGGAAATGTGGACCAGTGGCCAAACAGTTGGTAGCTCTTATCTGTGCATTACAGCACAGTGGGCACAGGTACTTTGGGTAGTATTTAACTCTGGGCAGGGGAGAACTTGTACTAAGCCAAGGTTCAGTGGTAACAACACTCTGGATATTCGACAGCATGCCACACTGGCAATGAAGAGTGTCACTGAATAACACATGGGTCAGAAAATGTTAGAATTGTTCCTGACTGAGACTGATGAGTGACTTCACCCCCGCTCACTGAAAGCAGGTTTCATTGTGAGCAATAATGACTCCAATGTAGTGAAAAGCATAAGTGATGGCGGGTTTCTCTGGGCGCCATGCCTGTCACACTGTCTTAATCTCATTCTGCAGGAATTCAGACATATTCAGACATATTAAGTCCATGAGGATAGTGGCCTGTTGAGTAACCCCCTTGTTCCCAGAGGTTACTAGAACCCCACTTAGAATCAGTGGCAGGCAGGGAGAGGCCACTAGTGAAATGCCAGTTAAAAGGATTTCACAGTGTCCCACTTTGTATTTCAGTCTCAGCTGGGCTGGAGTAATGATGTCACTTTAGAATTGTCGCAGCAGCATAAGCCATATTGGAATGCTAGCTGGGGAGTTAGTGATAGAATGTTGAATTAGAGTTCAGTAGTCTGTAGAGTGGAGAATAGGAGAAGGCTGCTGCCTGGGCAGCTCCTCAGTTTTAGCTCTGACAGAGAGCTACCTCCATAGTTTGGGTAGTTTGTTCTCACCCTAGAAGAAGAACATAGAAGACCAGAGAGTGAAGTGGTAGAGACCATTCCAAGAGGGGTTTCCAGTGCTCCATCCCCAGAGGGATGGGGGAGGATTCCAGGATTCAGGGGCAATCCCCTGGTCCAGCCTGGACTGTGTTGAAGCTGACTGAGATTCATCTGCTCTGTGAGTACTGAGACTTTTGTGTGGAAAAAGCCCTGGGGCATCTGCATTCCTGTAGTGAGTTTTCTCTGACAAAGGAACTCTGTCACCAAGACTGTTTCCGATTTAAAAGTGTCTGCATACTATGGGGTCCAGAGAGAGAGAGAGAGAGAGAGAGACTTGCCAAGTACAGAACTTTTAGTTTGTGTCTGATTTAAAAATTTCTACTAAAGTGGGGGTTTAGTGAAGAGACATGGCCAATTATAGAACTTTTAACTTCATGACACCTCAGAGGTGTGAGAGGTAGTATGTTAAATGTGAAAGACATTTCAGGATAGCATCAACAAGTTTTCTGAGAAAGGTGTTATTAACCAGATGAATGGCTGAGTATAAATTTAGAAGCAAAAGGTGGGAGACCCCCCATCTGGAGTAACCATGTTTACTTCTCCGGGTTCAGTTTGGGCACCATTGTTTTCTCTCAGTGCATTTTGCTAGTGCCTGAAGAGAATAGTTTACCCAGATGTGGGCTCTGGATTTTCTGTGAGCCTGTTGTGCTCTTTGGTGGTTGAGGGTGGCACCAGAAATTCCTCATAAAATATGGGAAAGTCTCCTAGTACTGGCCGAGGATGCCTAGTCAAGGGAAGTGTACCAGATCTGGGCCATGTGTGCCAATCTCCATTCAGAACCATAGAGTGTTCGCTGTTTCCATTTCATTCATAACCTGAGGGTTTGCTGTGTGTGTGCGCAGTACCTCAGTAATCTGTATTACCAGTGGGAGTTGCTCTGTGGGGTCCATCTTCGCTTTGTGATTATTCTCAGTGTACTGTATGTGAATAAAAGCCACACTCTATAATCCCAACCTGGTTTGGACAGTACTGTTACTGCTTCCACTGTGTCTGGATTTACTTGGGTGTCCCCTGACCAGAAGTATAAACCTAGCATAATTGTGAGCAAACTTTTCTCCCAGGGACCCAGGTTGATGGCCATGATAAATGGTCCCCCCAGGTGTGAGCCAGGTAGTTGCCACACTTGGTCTGCATTTCTGAGGATGGCAGACTCCGAAGTAGAAGTAATGGTAAACAGAACTGTTGTAGTGACAACCCTCATCCCTCTCGATGGTGCCATGTGTGAAAGGAGCAGCCCTGCTAGTTGAACAAGGGGGTCCGGTTGGGGGAGGTTACAGTTGCATCTGTGCCCATTTTGGAAAGGCCCATGACCAGCTGAGGCACCGGCAGATACAGGGCAAACTGCCTCAGCACAGTATGAAGCTGGAAGTAGTCATGAGATGGAACTTGACACTGTATATGATTGAGCACTTGCACAAACATTATATCGCCTTGTCAGAATACCTGCTGCTCTATACAAGCCATGACAGTGCCAAAGTATCATTTCTCTCACAACAGACCAGTGTTGACTAATAGATGGCCTGATCATGATCCTCAGGCCATATAAGCATGCAACATAGGCAGTGAGTGGGGCCACTGACTATCAGTCAGGCCATTCCACTACTGCGTGTGCTGAGGCAGACACTGGTGAATGTGCAGCAAGTACTGGAGGCAGGTGGTGATAGTGGAAGTTGTGCCTTGATGGAACATATGCTCCATGTCTTGGACTGTAATACCCATATTTCAGTCATTCTGCAGTCTACAGATTTTGGACTTGCCACCCCCATGCTGGACCCACATTAAAAAACTTAGCCTTGCATCAATAATTGAGGGTGGTCGTGATAATGTGCAAAATTTGACAGATCTTCTAATAAGAAGGGTACTTGGGGCACAGATACTAAACTCACACTTATCTAAGGCACAACCTGAAACTCACTGGAGACTAGCTGTTGCTACTTCCTCACATGGGAAAACAGCTGAGAAAATATACAACTTAAAAGAGAAAATCACAACAAATCCACTTTGGGATGGCACTAGGTTCAACTTGAAGATGCGAAGGAAAATGAGAAGGCTGATGAGGCAGCAGGATTGTGGGCAGCACAATGCATGTGGATGCATGCTTGGCAGACATTAGGCACCTTACCATCACACTATGAACCCTTGCTATACTGGGGTAACACGTTCACAGACTGGCCGGCAGTGACTTCAGTAGCAACAAAATACCTGAGCTGTCCACCCTTCAGTGTCAGAGGGGAGCACGTATTCAGTTCTGCAGGGGCCATCCAGCAGAGACAGGTGTACAAATCTGTCACCTAAAAATGTTGCATGCTAACATTTATTAAATGAACGCAGGGCACATACAGTGTCACACAATCATCTTGACATTCCACATGAAGGGTACAGTGGTGGAGAAGATGAACCTAATGACGATGAAGCTGGAGGCGTTGGCAAATTACCTTATATGGAGGTGGATTAAGCACAGATGGATAAATAATTCCCATGTGGGGACAACTCCAGTCTGGAAGACTGTAAGGGTTGCTTCCTTGATGAGGATGAAGCATAATGCCCTGTATTCAGTTCCTGCTATCCTCCTCATCAGTTGAATCTTTGTCTTTATGATTCACATATACATTTTTTTCTGTGTCATTTAAATTTTCCCAAGTTGTGTACTGTTTGTTTATTTATTTATTTAAGAGTTTCTCCAGGAAGGCATACCAAGTAGGATTGCTAGTTTCCGGATGCGTCCTGGGAGGAGGGGGAAGGGAATAAACAGTTTGCATACAGTAATAGTAGAAACAGGTATAAACAGTGTGTATACAGTAACAATAGATACAGCACTAGATTAGCTATAATGCACAGAATACTATAAACTTGCAGTCTATAATGAGCATACAGTAACAATAGGTGACAGCACAAAATAGCAATATCCATAGGACACATAAGTATCTTGCAGTAAGAGACAATCAGCTCAGCACCATGGACACTGGGGGAAGGAGGTGAGCACTACTCCCTTCACAAAAGAAAGAGTCCTACAAGAGCTCGCTAAGCTCAGGGTGGCCAAGGCAATGGGACCTGATGGCATACATCCCAGGGTACTTAAGGAACTAAGGGTGCAACTAGCAGAGCCATTAGCAGAACTGTTTAGTGAGACTCTGAGCACAGGAGCGGTCCCAGAAGACTGGAGAAGGGCTCATGTGATCCCGCTCCACAAGAGCGGTAGCAGGGAGGAGGCAGGGAACTACAGACCAGTCAGTCTTACCTCAGTAGTGGGCAAGATTATGGAGGCACTCCTTAAAGAAAGGATAGTGCAAAACCTGGAATCCATAGGGGCACAGGATCCAAGACAGCATGGATTTACAAAAGGAAGGTCCTGTCAAACTAATCTCATAGATTTCTTTGACTGGGTAACCAGAGTGGTGGACCAAGGGGGAGCAGTTGATGTTGCCTACCTTAACTTTAGCAAAGCTTTCGACACTGTTCCACATAGAAGATTGATAAATACGCTGGGTAGGCTTGAGGTGGGTCCAAAGTTGGTCAGCTGGGTGGCAAACTGGTTGACGGGCAGAAAACAGAGAGTGGTGGAAAATGGTATATAGTCAGAAGAGATGCAAGTCACAAGTAGGGTACCTCAGGGATCAGTCCTGGGGCCAGTTCTCTTCAATATCTTCATTAGTGACATTGCAGATGGACTAGAGGGTAAGGCTTGTCTGTTGCAGATGACACCAAGATCTGCAACAGAGTAGATGATCCAGATGGGGTGGGCAGAATGAGAAGAGATCTGGATAAACTAGCAAAATGGTCAGAAGAGTGGCAACTGGGATTTAATGCAAAGAAGTGCAAGATCATGCACATAGGGAAGAGAAACCCCTGAAGCCACCTATAGGCTGGGAGGGGAGTTGCTGGCAGTCACAAAGGAAGAAAGAGACTTAGGCATCATCATCACCCATGAGCTGAAATCATTTAAGCAGACCTCTAAAGCAGTAGGTAAGGCTAGGGGGATGTTGGGTTGTATTAGTAGGGGTATCACAAGTCATAAGAGGGAGGTAATAATCCCTCTTTACAAGACACTGGTTAGGCCCCATCTGGAGTACTGCGTGCAGTACTGGAGGCCACACCTTCACAAGGACATTGACAAAATTGAGGCAGTCCAGAGAAGGGCAACCAAAATGGTGCAGAGACTGCATCAGAAGACATACGAGGACAGATTAATTGAGCTCAATTTGTATACCCTTGAGCAAAGGAGGGAGAGAGGTGATATGATCGAAACATTCAAACACCTTAAGGGGTATTAACAAGGTGAAAGAGTCTAACATGTTTAAATATAAGAAAAATAGCAGGACAAGAGGACACAAAATGAGATTAGAGGGAGGCCGATTAAGGGGGAATGTGAGGAAATTCTTTTTTACAGAAAGAGTGGTGGATGCATGGAATGGCCTACCTCAGGAACTGGTGGCTATGAATACAGTGCAGGGCTTCAAAAAGACATGGGATAGGCATAAGGGAGCAATACAGATGAGTATGAATAGATAGACGACTGGCAGAGCAAAGGCCGATGGCACATTTATAAGGTAGAAAAATAAATGGGCAGACTGGATGGGCCTTGCGGTCCTTATCTGCCGTCAGCCTCTATGTTTCTATGTAACCCAATGCTGAGCAGTTACAATGGAACATTCCAGGAACAAAGAGGTGAGACAGAGTTGGGCATGACATGGTGAGAGTAGGCTTAGGATGAAGCTTAAAGGTAGGCTTAGGGTGTAGCAGAAGGTAGGAGTGGTGAGAGAAGGCTTGGGTGTAGTAGAAGGTATGGAGAGGAACAAGGTTACCAGCCTGAGAGAAAGATTAGACCTGGGCTTGGAGGAAGGTGAGTGAGGGGCAGTCACACAGTCTGTAGAGCAATGCTGAGCCATCGTGTAGTGAGACTTAGACTAAGAGTGTAGCTGATGTTAAGGATGGGTACAGAAGGATTGCCAATCTGAGAGGTGGATTGGGTGTGGGATAAGAGATAGGCAAGTTAGGGGCAGGCACAGACTGGGGAGGTACAGTATATACACAGAGTAGGGAAGAAAGGGATCCTGGGGTGGGTGCGTCACGGATGGAGGGGAGAGAGAACATTCCACAGTTTAGGTCAGCGGTATGAGAAGGGGGGCTGAGCTTCAGTGGTGGACCTTTGGGGACAAGCCAGGGACTTGTGACTGGTGCTGTGGAGGGAATAGGAAGGAAGGGTGGTGGTAAAGAGAGTTGACATGAGGTTGGGGGTAGTGACCCAAACTAGAATTTGGCCATAAAGTTAGCAGAATGGGTGAGGCATCTGGATTCAAGGGATGGGAGGGAGAGGGCTTTGTAATGATCACAGTGAGGCAGTATAGCGCAGTGGTTTAAGGCTCTGAGCTGCAAATCTGGAGTCCTCGATGGAATACCCCCCACAGGAGCCCCTTCATGATTGCCCATTCAGGTACATACCATCTGAATGCCCCGCCCCTGATCCAGCATGCACCCATGCCCCCATTGGTGGTCAGTGTCTCCCCCAGCACTGAAAGTATCACCTCCCATCCCTCATACCTGCCAGTCAGTGCCGGGAACTGGACAGACAGTGGCACATTCCTCCTCACACCTCCTTTCCCACCGGCCATCCAAACGATGCTGGGAGTGCGCTGCCTATATATAGGTGGCGCACTCCTAGCATCACTTAGATGACCAGTGGTCATGGAGATGTGAGGAGGGATGTGCCACTGGCTGTCAAGTGCCCAGCACCAACCAGCAGGTATGAGAGATGGTGGGGTGGTGCTGTTGGGGGGGCGAGACACTGACCACCAATGGGGGCATGGGTGCATGCTGGATCATTGTCGGGGAGGTGTTCTGTATGGTATGCACCTGACTGGACATTCATAATGGGGTTCCTATGAGGGGTACTCCATTGGGATGGGGCACATGGGTCTCAGGGGGTATGACCACATTGGGGTCGGAGTACGGCTGTGTGCTGTGGGGCAGAATGCAGGACTGGGGTGGGGTCCACTGCTGGGGACCTTCTGTGTGCCGGGAGGGCACTGTGCATCAAGGGCTGGGCTGGATGGAACACTGGACAATGGGGCCATGCTGAGCAGATCAAGGTGCCTGCAGTAGGCATTCACTCACCCTGACCCACGCCTTGCTGCGTGAGGGATCCACTATGGGACCCAGGATGGGCATCCCATTGGATGCCCGCCTGGGTCTGCTATGCCACCACTGGCTGCCCTGTGTGGTGCTGTGCACCTGGGGCGGCAGGGCCATGGACAGGTCCTCCGTGGGTGCCTGCGGTAGTGCATAACATGCACCTGTGCCTGTCCAGGGCCGCGGAGTTATGCGGGGGAATGCATGCCTCTAGTGTGTATTTCTCACCCCTTCATGCATAGTGGCCAATAACACAAACCATTACCTTTACTGCATGTACCCAGAGACAACCCCAGAACCT
Organism: Neoceratodus forsteri; assembly: GCA_016271365.2. Taxonomy (NCBI): domain Eukaryota; kingdom Metazoa; phylum Chordata; order Ceratodontiformes; family Ceratodontidae; genus Neoceratodus; species Neoceratodus forsteri. The sequence continues at coordinate 480,126,180 of CM057451.1, read as the reverse complement.
TAATCCAGTATAAACACCACTGCTGGGCAGCCCATGTTTCTTGTAGTCCTCCAGCAAGCAAAACGCCACCTCCTCTTACTGTTCTGGCCTGTTTGGGTCCTCCACACCAGCAAACAACATGGGCCACCTCGTTCACTGCATGTATCCTGAGGCAAACCTGGACTCTTAATCCAGCATAAACACCATTGCCAGGCAGATCATGCCTCCTCCAGTCCTCCAGCAAGCAAGACACCACCTCCTGTTCCTCTTCTGGCCTGTTTGGGTCCTCCACATCTGCAAACAATATAGCTCACCACCTCCACTGAATGCATCCAGAGACAAATCTGGACTCTTAATCCAGCATGAATGCCTGAATTCCAATAAAACAAAGATGCTCACACTAAATTTTATTTCCTCCAGAGACATCCAACAAAACTACTGAATGAAATGGGCACTTACTAAATTGAAATACCTGAGAATTTACCTCAGGGCCACTAACACCCATATTTACCAGGACAATTATGCCATGCTATTACACTAATTAAAAGAGGACATACAACAATGACTTCTCCTACCCCTACTTATGTACTCATGGATACATGTGGCCAAAATGAATAATTTACCAAGATATGTGTACCTGCTTCAGTGTGTCCTAGTAAAATTATCAACAGACTGATTGGCCACAGTGTGAAAACAGTTATTTAAATTCATATGGGCCAATTACAGATGGCAGTTCAGAAGTCCCCTCTTAATCACAAAGAAGGGATGGGGTGGGAGGGCCTTTCCTTCACTGCACAAGAACTGGACAGCAACCCTAGTCAACCTGGCCTTATTCTGGAGTAACAAACGTATGTTTCTCAATGGAAATGAATAGAGGAGGAGATAGCTGAAGAGATCCTGCTGCCTGCTTTGCTCTTTGACCCTACTATTAGGAGACTTGGGGATTATGCAAACTATGATGCCCTGAGAGTGACATTTGTGGCATTAGATAGGTTTCTCAAAGACCCAGGGGTTAAAAAATACCAATGTCCATTTTGCTGGCTAGCCCGAGATAAGACTCTGTCCCCCCCAAGCAGAATTGACCCTTGATATGGAATGCAGGCATGCCAGAGGTTTAGAGACCCCGATCAAATTCTTATGGAGAATGTGGTCGAAACTTTTGCCCAGTGGGCCTACCCAGTTAACAAAATGAAATACATAAATAAATGTCAATGTCTATTTTATTTCTGTAACCCCCCTACAAATGGGGGTTCCCAAAAAGTCTTCCTTGAGCTTGCCTAAGTGCTCACTGTCAGGCTGGTGTCCTGCATTTTAGCAGTTTAAATGTGATTACCAGAGCCTGTATAGCCTCTGTGTACTGTCTCTTTAAGAGCTGCCTGATTGCAATTTAAGTAATCTGAGAGGGAGCTCTGTTGAAAGATGTTAACTATTTACTGAAAATAATTTAGAGTGATAATGATAATGTAGTTTGTCTAACCTGCTTTCTTTGTAGAAAGGACTGTTTTGTTTGTCTCCACTATCTTGGTCCTGGACTGCAAATTGGACCAATCAGTACTGGTGGGACCTAAAACGTAGCTGGACTACAGGAGCTGCTGTCTGAATTCAAAATCTGTAGGAAATGTAGTTTGAGCTTTTTGCGCCTTTTTTGCAACTGAAGGAGGAGGAGCTCTTGCTTTGACTGATAGCCAAATCAGCCAACCAAATCTTTTGGATTTTCGGGAAGTCCCGGGCTGCTTGCAGTTTTCAGTTAGATCTAAACTGGAAGCTGAACAAGAAGGAGCTGAAGTGATTCTGAGCAGCAATCCTGAGTGGATTTGCATGGGAGAACTCTGAAAAGGCTACGTTTTTGGCCTGCATGTTGGTGTGCTGCTCCTGAGAGGGAGAGAAGAGAATTATTTTGGACTAAATCCAAGTTTGTGTGACTAAAGTAAGCTACTGAAGTGGGCCAGGCTCAACCTGAAGAAGACCGAAGATTTTTCTGAATGCCATCGGCCTGTCAGGAGTTCCAGCTAACCCTATGCTCCCGGTGTGTGCAGAGACATTGCGATTGTGACTGAGGAGCGCTTTGCCTGGTAAAGTAGAATTCCCTTACATTTAAATGTGCTATGAGCTGCTAGTGGGTCATGAGTTAGTCTCCCCACTGTGTGAACTGTGTTCTGCTTGCTGGAAACTGTATCCAGCCCAAAATGGACTGCATCCAAATTTGTCTCCATGCAGTCTGGGCCTTGCCAGACTGGCCCAGCCATACTACCCACTGCACAGAGAAGTCATCGACAAGAGACCTGCCTAGGGATCAGCCCCATGCTCCATGCTTGAACAGGAATGACGCTTCTGTGACTCATGTGGTCCCCGCTTCTCCTGGCATTCCAGATCAACCACCTGCAGTCTCGATTTTCGTCCAGCCTGTGTCCAGTCTTGGGTATTGTGAGTAAATACCAGGGTAGTTCCCTGCAACAACAGCTTAATCTGAGTGTGTCATCTGATTGTATTGTTCTGTTTCTTTTATGAACTGAGCCCTCTGGCTCCGAATTACAAATATTGTGTACTGTGCATGTTGTGTTTTCCATCCCAGGGTCCCAACCAGCTGCAACCCCGGGCATCGGTCCTGGCTAGCCCATCTCTTCTCCACCTGGGTACCCAGAGGTGGACTGTGTGGGAGGACTCAAAGTGCATGCATAACTGCTTGATTGATATAACCTTTAAGCTAATTAACCTGATTTTGCCTTTCCCTTGTTCAAGTCCCCTGAATAAATCAGATCTAACTTTTTCTGCGTGTAATCTGACTGTGGTTCCAGTTTGTGCTCAAAGTACTGTACTGTTGCTATTTGCTGTGCATAACCTTGTTTTACAGGGGGTTCCCAGGGTCGAGCCAGAAGAACCAGCCCTGGTGGTAAGTGCAAACAGTGTGGGTACTTGTGTGGTGTACCAGGGGTATTGTGAAAGTGATTATTGTATAGTGTTCAGGCCACTAGAGGGAAAGAAGGGGGTTACAGTGTCCCGGATTGCTGTGCCCAGGTTAGCTTGACCACTACCAACCCTGATCTCCAGGTGGAGGCACCCGTTTCAGAACTCAGGCCCCTTAACCTGCTACTAGCCAAGCAGGCAGGGGTAGTAGCTCTTGGGATAGCGCCACCTAGGGGTTACATCTTGGAGGCTCACCACTGGGATTTTATGTCTTCTAGTGGCCAAATTTGCAAATTGCTGTTAAAAATAAATGGCTACCCAACAGAAGTGGCTGTATACCAGTTGGTGTGGTGGTGTACTGGGCGGGAGATTGACCCCCAAAATGCTATACTTATCGTGGATATTCCCTTGGGTACCAATAAGGACACTGTAGAGCAGTGTTCCCATTTACCCCCATCTGTACTTGATTTAAGTACAAATGATGAAATTCAAGTACATTTTTGTGTGAAGGGGGTACACTGTACCCCCATAATTCTGTTTAAAGTATATGTACCCCACAAAAATGTTGTACAAATGGTAGAATGAACCCTTATAATTTATTTTGTACCCCTGAACATTTTTGGAGAGGGTGCAGTGCACCCCCAGATCTCCGGCCTTAATGGGAACACTGCTGTAGAGGGAGTACTTTCCAAGGCTGAATGTTTACAAAACCCTGTGGTGGTGGGTCGACAGGCTAATCTGCTCACCCGAAGTTTCATGGCGTTAGTAGAGTGTAAGGACCCAGTAGACAGTTCAAAAGTGCCACGGACCATCGCCACCGAAGGAGCCCTCACTGCCTGGAGAGTGATAACTAAAGACAGTAAAGACCCCGGGGAGAATGGGCCCCCCCAATTATCTGAGACTTTTGAGGAGAAATTTGCTAAGTTGTTGCTGGAGGAAAGGAAAACTGTGGAGGACTTAAAGAAACCATTCCTGCCACCTGGGGGTGTTCCTCCCCCAACACCCCCTCCTGCTCCAGCACCCGTTATTGCCCCTCCTTCTGTGCTCATGCCAATGCTGGCTCCTATGTCTGTACCTGCCATTAGTCACGACTCTTACCGAGGGTTGAGAATCTTCTCCGGCACCCTCCCCACCCCCCAAGAGGAGGATGATTGGGAGACCTGGAAAGATTGTGTTGCCCCTTTGATACCTGAATGGCAGTGTGTGGAGGCTGAGAAATGGAAAAGGATCATAGAAAGTTTGAGGGGTCCCGCCCTAGAGGCCATTACATTTCTGAGTTCCACAAACCCTGACGCATATGCCCAGAAGTACCTATCTGCACTCGAAGGCAATTTTAGGAGCATTGAGTCAGGGGAGAACTTGATGTGGAAATTTCAAGGTAAAAAACAATGGCCAGGGGAAAGTTTGTCTGCATATGTTACTCGTCTGGAAAGAGTGCTGCAAAAGGCTTACCGAAAAGGTGGGGTAGCCGCCAGTGACTTAAACCATGTGAGGTTGGGGCACATACTGCAACATGCAAAGCATTCTAAATTGAAGCTCCTTCAATTAAGGCTCCCAGATAGAAGGGGTAACCCACCAGACTATTGTGACTTGATAAAAGAACTCCGGGAGGTTGAAGATGAAGGGGGGATTGTAATTCTAGGGTAAGCACAGCCCAAGTGGTCACGGTATCATAAGGCTCTTCCGCAGTGGGGACCAAAGAGGGCGTGCCGCCATGGGACAAACTGCTGAAGGAGTTCAGGAAAACAAAAAACAGTCTCTTTATGAAGGCCGCTCCTGCAAGTACAGGCACCGACCCATATCCAACTGCATCTGCTATTGGGGTGGTGGTGTCCACCCAGGCATCTCCTGCTGACAGCAGCTCAAAACTCGATGTCTTGACTATGAAAGTAAGAGAATTGATGGGATGTCTCCAAATGCTCATCACACAGCAGACAGAGATGGCACCAAGGTTTTCAGTTGGTAGTACCACCGCCCCAGCTCCCAGTGTGATACCTCGGCCACCCCAAATCCCAGAAAACATATTTTGCCATAATTGTGGGAAGGATGGGCACATGAAGAGAGACTGCTGGTCCACAAAAGACCTAGATAAAGTTGTATACAGGCTTCAAGGAGAGCTTCGGAGAATGATCAGTGGTGGAGGAGTGCCCAAAATGACCGCAGTGAGGGTTCAAGTAGTAGTAACTCAAATCCCTATGTGGCTAAATCATCTGTCCAGGCCCCTGCTGCTGTCCCTTCAGACTTGTCCAAAATAGTGGGCTCTTCAATGGAGACTACCGTGACTGTGAATGGTATTCCTACTCGGGCTGTGCTGGACAGTGGGTCGCAAGTGACCATTGTATTTAAGGACTGGTATGACAAACACTTATCTGCTGTGCCCTTACAATCCCTTGAAGGCCTACATATGTGGGGACTGAGCGACAAGTCTTATCCCTACCTAGGATATGTCCGCCTCTGGTTGTCATTTCCTGCAGCAGCAACTGGTGCAGAGGAGCAAGTTGAAACACTGGCCTTAGTGTGTCCCCCTACTAGACTGTATGACGGGGTTCCCCTGTTAATTGGGACCAACACCCATATGTTTGGGAGACTGGCACAACTCTGTCATGAGAAACAAGGGCGATGGACTGAGAGGGCCCTAAGAATTCACACTCTGATCAAGAGGGCCTATGATTTGCAACAGAACCCCAAGGGAGTGGACCAGGATGAACCGGTAGGGGTCATGTGGAAGAAGGACCCCGATTCAATGGTACTGACCCCTAATGCCCAGTGTACCATTCAAGGGGAGGTCTGCCTCTGCAAAGATGTCAAGAACAAAATACTGATGTTGGACGTGCAAGGCGATGGAAAATTGTCGGAAGGATTATTGGTTAAGCCCAGCATTTTGCCAGCTCGTGCTCATGCCTATGCACGATGAGTGATGGTCCAGATTCATAATGTGTCAGATCAGGAGATCCGGGTGAACAGAGGATGCACCCTAGCTACGGTACACTGCGCAGACACTGCAGTGTTGCCCAGCAACAAGCCACCTGGCAAGACAGAGTGACTCCCGACTTGTTTGATTTTGGTGACTCCCCATTGCCAGCTAAATGGAAGACTAGAATTAGCCAGAAACTTGCCCAGAAAGATCAAGTGTTTTCATTGAAGGAATGGGACGTGGGATGTGTCCAGGGTGCAGAGCATCACATATGCCTACACGATGAATGGCCATTTCGAGAGGGGTCTCGACGCCTAGCCCCTACAGACATAGAAAATGTGAGAAGAAACTTGTAGGAAAGGCTCACGGCTGCTGTGATACAAGAATCCAGGAGCCCATATGCTTCTCCCATTGTGGATGTGCGTAAGAAGAATGGAACAGTACGAATGTGTGTGGATTATTGGAACCTCAACAGGCAGATCATCCCTGATCAATACACCATGTCCTGTATACAAGATGCTCTGGATTGTTTGAATGGGAGCAAATGGTTCTTGGTGTTGGATCTTCACAGTAGATATTACCATGTTCCAATGGCTCCTGAGGACCACGAGAAGGCAGCCTTCATCTGTCCTTTGGGGTTCTATGAATTCCTGAGAATGCCACAGGGCATATCAGGCACCCCAGCCACCTTCCAGTGACTGATGGAACAAGTGGTGGGAGACAAGAATTTGCTGGAATGCCTGGTGTACTTGGACGATGTAATTGTGTTTGGGAGCTCCCTAGAGGAACATGAGAGTTGACTGTTCAAAGTACTAGACCGGCTGGAAGATTTCAACCTCAAGCTGTCCATTGACAAGTAGCAGTTTTTCCAAACCTCTGTGAAGTATGTGGGGCACATAGTGTCTACAAAAGGGACAGAGACTGATCCTAGTAAAGTTGAAGCCTTGACTACTTGGCCCCAGCCCCACAATTTGAAAGAACTACAACGTTTCCTGGGATTCTGTGGCTACTACCGCTGGTTCATAAAGGACTATTGCTGTTGCTAGCCTTGCTTGTAGAGCAGAAAGCAGCTAACTAAAAGAAGCTACATTTTCTTATTAATTTAACACATATCTTAGCAGGAGTCAGTGTCTGTTGAGTTTAAGCAAACATATACTTTATTAGAAGTAGAAGGGGCCTTATTTAGGGTTAAAAAAAGAAAGAAAAGAAAGAAAGTCTGTGTGTGTTCTGTGCTGGGAAGGGTTCTGTATCAGTTTACTTTGCTAAACCAGTAGGAGGAGAGAGAGCTTAATTGGGGGTGTGGCTTAGACACCATAAAAGCAGGTGACTCAAATTACAACTTCCTGTTGCTAGCCTTTTTTTTCTAATTGCCCTCCATCCCACCACTCCATCCACCCACCCTAAGCCAGTTCTACTTTTATAGCCACTGGATTTGACTGTCAACAGGAACTTCCTGTTTGGCATAGGAAGGGAAGGATCATAGAGAAACATTGGTTTTGTCAACCCTAAAGGAAAAAAGTAGCTCACTCTCCCTCCTCCAGCTGCTGGTGGTCTGACACTGAGCAAGGAAGCAGGAGGCTACTGAAGAATATAGGAAGTTACAGTCCCAGAACAGGAAGGGTGAGAATTGTAAGGAGAGGAGAGAGTAAGCATACAGAGAAACAGGAGAGGGGACACAAAATAAGACATGATAGGAGTGGTGCAGTGCAATGGCTGTGGGGCGGCAGTGTTCCGGGAGACATTCTGGAGGCTGCAGTGCTGCCCTATTTGCAGGCACCTCTCTGGTCTGAGGGAGGAGGTTGCTCGTCTCCAGGCTGACCTGGCTTGGATTCGTGAAACCTCTTCCTCCACCCAGGGAACACCAGGGCCAATGCCACTACCTCAGAGGTTGCCAAGAAAGAGGAGAGGCTGGACCAGGGTGGGCTCAGGGAGGGAGAGGGTGGTGGAACAGAGTTGCATCCCTCCAGCTGTACCTGTCCACAATTCATTCGCTCTTCTGGTGGATAGTGGTTCCTCACTGGAGGCACCTGCAGTGGAGACCAAGGAGGATGCTGGGAACCTTCACAAAGGAGACCCACAGGAGGGTGGAGGGACCCCACAGGGGAAGAAAACAACTCCTGGTGGGGGACTCAATCATTGGGGGGTAGAAATGGGGGAGGAAGGGGAGAGGGAGGTAAGGTGCCTGCCTGATGCCACAGCTTGGAGGGACAGGAAGCGAATCCTCAGGATCGTGGGAGCAGCTGCATGAGGGAAGGAGCTGGATGTTATTGTCCACCTAGGGACAAATGACCTGGCTAGAAATGGGATCAGAGCAGTGCAAGAGGAATTTGTTGAGTTGGGGAGGGGCCTTAGACAAGTAGCACATACAGTAACCTTCTCGGAGGTGCTGCCTGTATATGGCAAGGATGATGCTAGGGTACTCCTCACCAGGGAATTCAATGAATGGTTGAAAAACTGGTGTGGAGCTCAGGGTTTTGGCTTCATTTGGGACTGGGGATCCACCTGGAGGGATGCAGACCTATACTGGCACGATGGTCTGCATCTGTCCGGGGGACCAGGATCCTAGGTGAGAGGTTTAAATGCTTCATTGGCAAGTATTTAAACTAGCCAAGGGGAGGCACTGAAAAGGAGCAGGGAAATCCCAGCCCCCCCCCACAAAACACGGTAATTAGTGAGGTAAACACCAAGGTAGAGAGGTCATTAGGGAGCAGGACAGAGGTAAATGTAAAAAAAGGCAAAGGCAGTAAGGACAGGAATGGGGCTAAAAGAGGTAAGGCCATCAAAAAGTGGAGGGTGATGAGTACCAATGCCCATAGTCTGTGTAACAAGCTCCCTGTACTAGTGGCCTTGATGGAAGAGGGTTGCCTGAATATTGTGGCAGTCACAGAAACATGGTACACAGAGAACCATGACTGGGATGTCAATATACCAGGATACACAATCTACAGGAGGGACAGGGAGGGTAAAAGAGGAGGAGGAGGAGTAGCTCTTTATGTAAAGGAAGCGATCAAAGCAACAGAACTAAAGAGTAAACAAGGAGCAGATGAGACACTCTGGGTCACCCTGGAGACAGGAAATGGCACCACAATCCGCAAGGGGTTGTATACAGACCCCCATCTCAGGGGGAAGGAATGGACAAGGAAATGATAGAAGGCTTCCTTAGAATGGCAGAAAAAGAGGAGATATTGTTGATGGGGGACCTGAATATGCCAGATGTTAACTGGAGCACCTTTGCTGCAGGCACATCCAAGAGCAGGGTCATTCTTGATGCCCTACAGGGGGCATGCCTCAGACAGCTAGTACTGGAACCCACTTGGAGGGAGCAATCTTAGACCTGGTACTCTCAAATGGGGATGGAGAAAGAATCTCAGATTTAGAAGTGGGTAGCCATCTGGGAACAAGCGACCACCAAACAGTGGGGTTCACTATAAACACAGCCATACAATCAAGCCATACAAAGCAAGAGTATTGGACTTTAGGAGGGCTGACTTTGGAAATGAGAGAGTGCCTCAGAAAAGCACTAGCAGACAGGCAAGAAGGAGGGTGGAGGAACAATGGAGAGTAATCAAAACAGCCATCACAGAGGCAACAAGCCTTGTGTAAAGCAAATCAACAAAACCTAACGAAGGAAAAAACGCTATGGTTCTCAAAAGAGGTGGCAGGAAAGTTAAGGGAAAGGATAGCATTCAGGAAATATAAGAAACACAGAAGGAGAAGGAAGAGAACTTTATCAGTTAAAGCAGAAAGAGGCTGGGAAGGCAGTCAGAATAGCAAAGGCTCAAACCGGAGGAAAGGATAGCCAACCTGTTAAGAAGGGGATAAGACCTTTATAGGTACATTAGGAGCGAAAAAGACCAAAGGAGGGATACTGAGGCTTAATAAAGGGGAGGGAATGTGGGTAGAGGGTGACAATGAAAAAGCAGGGATACTGAACGAATATTTCTGCTCAGTATTCATAAAGGAAGAGGAGGGGGAGGTACCTAAACCAAACAAGAGAAATACTCTGAAGATGAGGGTCGATACCAGTCCATTTACAGAAGAAAGGGTTCTGAAAGAACTAATAAAATTGAAGGTGGACAAAGCAATGGGGCCTGATGGGATTCACCCACGAATTCTAAAAGAACTAAGGGTGGAACTAATGACACCGCTGACTACTCTCTTTAACAAATCATGGGAGGATGGGGTGGTACCTGAGGACTGGAGGAGGGCGGATGTGATTCCTCTTCACAAAAGTGGGAGCAGGACAGAGGCAGGAAACTACAGACCAGTTAGTTTGACCTCAGTTTTAGGTAAAATGATGGAATCACTTCTGAAGGAAAGAATTGTTGAGTACCTAGAGGCCAGTGGGGCACAGGACACAAGGCAGCATGGATTCACGATGGGAAGGTCATGTCAGAAGGAATCTAATAGATTTCTTTGACTGGGTGACCAAAGTAGTAGACCAGGGAGGGGCTGTGGACATGGCTTACCTAGATTTTAGCAAGGTATTTGATACAGTCCCACACAAAAGATTAATACAAAAGTTAGCCAGCCTTGGAGTGGGTCCCAAGGTGGTAGCCTGGATAAAAAATTGACTAGACAACAGGACGCAAAGGGTAGTAGTAAATGGAGTCCACAGTGAAGAAAGGAGGGTTACTAGCGGGGTACCACAGGGTTCAGTACTGAAACCAGTCCTTTTTAATGTCTTTATAAGTGACATTGCAGAGGAACTGGAAGGAAAAGTATATCTCTTTGCAGATGACACAAAGATCTGCAACAGGGTTGATACACCAGATGGAGTGGAAAGGATGAGAAGGGATTTGGCAAGGTTGGAGGAATGGTCAAATGTATGGCAGCTCAGATTCAATGCTAAGAAGAGCAAGGTAGTGCACCTGGGAAACAAAAACCCAGGGCAAGAGTACACAATGGGGGGTGAGATACTGACAACAGTAAAAATGGAAAGGGACATAGATACATACATAGATACATAGACAGTGTCGGCAGATATGGCCTATGGCCCACCCAGTCTGCCCATTTGAGCTTGTAAGTTCAGTTTGTTTTCCTAGAAGTCTGTTGCACCTCACCCTGACCTCCAGAATTCTTTATGTCTATCCCATGCATTCTTAAATCCGTGATTGTTTCAGCCCCACCACTTCCTCTGGCAGGGTGTTCCACTTGTCCACCACCTGTTCTGTGAAGAAATTCTTTTCTCATGTTTCCTCTGAATCGTCCTCCTCCAACTTCATCCCATGCCTCTAGTCCTGGAACATCTTTTTCGCTTAAAATAGTGTTTTCCTGCACCCTGTTCCTCCCTGTAAGATACTTGTATGTCTCTATCATATCTCCTCTCTCCCTCCTCTCCTCCAGGGAGTACATGTTCAGTTCCTTCAACCTGTCTTCATAGGATTTGTGTTGCAATCCATGCACCATCTTTGTTGCCCTCCTCTGAACCTTCTCTATCCTGTCTATGTCCTTACGTAGGTATGGTCTCCAGAACTGTACACTGTACTCCAAGTGGGGCCTCACTAATGTCTTGTATAGCGGAATTATGACCTCCCTTTTCCTGCTGGTAATGGCCTGCCTATACATCCCAGCATCCTATTTGCTTTACCTGCTGCCTTGTCACACTGTTTCCTACCTTGAGGTCATCAGAGATGATAACCCCAAGATCCCTTTCCTGCTTGGTGCATGCTATATCCTCACCCCAACTGATATATTGTGCCAGGGTTTTGTGCCCATATGCATTATCTTGCACTTCTTTGCATTGAATTTCAACTGCCAAACCCATGACCATTCTTCAAGTTTCTGCAGGTCGCTTCTCATTCTGTCTACACCCTCTGGTGTGTCTACTCTGTTACAGAGCTTTGTGTCATCAGCGAACAGTGAAATTCTGCCTTCTAGGTCCTCGCCTGTCACTGATGAAGATGTTGAATAGGACCGGTCCCAGCACTGATCCCTGTGGTACCCCACTGGTCACTCTTCCCTCTGTGAAGTGACAGCCATTTACCACCACCCTCTGTGTCCTGCCACCCAGCCAGTTACCTACCCACCACACTACTGTCCTGCCCACACCCATATTCCCCAGTTTGTGTAATAGTCTTCTATGTGGCACAGTGTCAAAGGCCTTGCTGAAGTCCAGATAGGCCATGTCCACTGCCCTCCCCCTGATCCATCTCCCTAGTCACCCAGTCAAAAAATTCAATGAGGTTGGTCTGACATGACCTCCCCCCTGGTGAAACCATGCTGCCTTGGGTCCTGTAGTCCATTGACAACCAGATGTTCCACCAATCTCTCCTTCAGTAGTGCTTCCATGATCTTCCCCACTACCGAGGTGATGCTGACTGGTCTGTAGTTCTCTGCTTCCTCTTTGTTCCCACTTTTGTATAAGGGGACTACATCTACTGTCCTCCAGTCTTTGGGTACCTCCCCTGTTTCCAGTGATCGGCTAAACAGGATAGCCAGAGGTTCAGCCACCACCTCTCTTAGTTCTTTAAGGACCCTGGGTGCACCCATCTGGCCCCATTGCTTTATCAACTCTTATTACTTCCAGTTCCTTCAGAACCCTTTCTCGTGTAAAGGGACTTGTGTCAATTTCTGCACCATTCTCATCCCTTGTACTCCCTTCAGACCCATTACCCTCCTCTTCCTCAGTAAAGACTGAGCAGAAATACCTGTTGGGACCTGGGGATAATTATATCAGATGACCTAATGGTGGGCAAGCAATGTGAGAAGGCAGTAAGGAAGGCTGGGGGGATATTGGGATGCATAGGGTGAGGCATCAATAGTAGAAAACAGGACGTTGTTATCCCTCTGTACAGACAGTTGGTGAGACTCCATCTGGAGTACTGTGTGCAGTTCTGGAGACCCCATCTCTGCAAAGACATAGACAGAGTGGAGGCTGTCCAGAGGAGGGCAACCAAAATGTTGCAGGGTCTGCACCAGAAGACATATGAAGAAAGACTAAAGGAGCTTAATATGTATACCCTTGAGGAAAGGAGGGAGAGGGGACATGATAGAAACTTTCAAGTACCTCAAGGAATCAACAAAGTCCAAGAGGGTGGCATCTTTCAGAAAAGAGATGTGCAAGAACAAGGGGCACAATTTGAAGATAGGGGGATGGCTCAGAGGTAATGTGAGAAGTATTTTTTCACAGAGAGGGTTGTGGATGCATGGAACAGCCTCCCTGAGGAGGTTGTGGAGTCAAGAACAGTGGGGGAATTCAAGAATGCATGCGACAGACGTAAGGCAGTCCTAGTGGGGGGGTAGGAGGAAGTAAGCTGTTGGTTAATTAGGATCTGCAGCTTATCTGTTAGGTAGGAAAATGGGCAGACTAGGTGGGCCAAGTGGTCCTTATCTGCTGTCAAATTCTATGTTTCTATGTTTCTATTCCAAAGTGATTCGGCCACTCTTGAATCTTACCCAGGGTTATCCTCCTACCAATCGAAAATACAAAAAAGGGTCTGTCAAAGAACCAGACAAAGCATATTTCCACCCAGGTGAACTTTTCAGGTCCCGTTGGATGCCTGACTGTGAAGCAGCTTTCTATGAAGTCATATACCAGCTCACCCATGTCTCCATCCTCGCTTATGCTGATCCCACCAAACCCTATGTGCTGCATACTGATGCCAGTCTGCAGGGTCTAGGAGCTGTACTGTATCAAGACCATGAGGATGGTTTGAGACCAGTGGCATTCGCCAGTAGGAGCTTGACCCCATCAGAGTGAAACTACCCTGTGCACAAGTTGGAGTTCCTTGCGTTAAAAGGGCCATTGTTGACCAGTTTCATGATTACCTCTATGGGACAAAAATATTGGTGAGGACTGACAATAACCCGTTGACCTATGTACAGACTTCAGCTAAGTTAGATGCCATGGGGCACCGGTGGCTTTCTGTATTGTCAACATATGATTATGCTGTCGAATACAGACCAGGCCTGAATCATATTGATGCTGACGCCCTATCCCGGAGGCCCATTTCCAAAAGCAACTGGGTCAGGCTGTCTGAACCTGACATCCAAGCATTGTGTCAGAAGTTTGATAGAAATGAGCAGATGTCTACGGACACAGCGGACTGCTTAGTAGATTGCCTGGGCCCCTCTGACACCTGCACACCGGCTGCATATTGCCACTTCTCTGCTCTAGATATTAGTGCACTACCTCAGTTTGACAATGACAGCATTCAGTGGGCTCAATCCCAAGATCCTATGATTCTGCCAGCACTTGGCGCCCTTCGTGCAGGAAAAGATGTGTCCAAGTTGCATTCCTCTGATCTGCTAACCACTTTATTGTTTAAAGAAGGCCCCAAGTTGAAGCTGCTTAATCATTTGTTGTATAGAGAGACTGTAGATTGAGGTGGCCAAATAGACAAGCAACAATTGGTCCTGCCCACAGCCTTCAAAGATTTGATACTAAGGTCCCTCCACAATCATATGGGCCACCTCGGTATCGGCCAGACCCTTGACCTAGTACGATCTCGAGTCTACTGGCCCAAGATGGGGGCCAATGTTGAGCACTATGTAAGGACTTGTAGTCGCTGCCTGCAGAGAAAAGCTCTGCCCCAGAGGGCTGTCTCCCTTGTCAACATTACTACCAGCACCCCAATGGAACTAGTCTGCATAGAAGTCTTGAGTTTAGAGCCTGATCAGCAAAACATAGGCAATGTGTTAGTGGTTACGGACCATTTCACATGGTATGCACAAGCTTTTCCCACCAAAGATCAAAAAGCATCTACCATGGCCAAGGTGCTAGTGGAAAATTTCTTCGTCCACTATGGTGCCCCCAAGTGAATTCACTCTGATCAGGGCCAGGACTTTGAGAGTTGGCTAATCAAAGGAATGCTCTCTTTATGGGGGGTGCGAAAGTCAAGAACCACCCCTTATCACCCACAGGGGGATACTCAACCAGAACACTTTAATTGCACCCTGCTAGACATGCTAGACACCCTCCACCCAAAAGACAAGTATAAATGGAGCCAGCAGATTAGCACCTTTGTACATGCATACAATTGCACGAAGAATGATGCTACCGGGTTCTCTCCCTACCACCTCATGTTCAGGAGAGAGGCCCGGCTGCCTGTTGATGTTTGTTTTGGGGTCTCTCCCGATGGTGTCTGAGCCAAAGATTACCTGCAATATGTTCAAAAACTTAAAGCTCAATTGAACCATGCCTATCAGCTGGCTCAGACAATGGCCGCCAAAAGAAAGCTAGCTAACAAAGAGAGACATGATAGAAAAGTAAAGGCTCAAGAGCTTAGGCCTGGAGACTGTGTGTTGTGAAATTTAGGATTGCATGGTAAACACAAAATTGCTGATCAATGGCACCATTTTCCCCATGTCATAGCTGGAAAGTTGGATGATTTGCCAGTGAACGAAGTGCGCCCAGAGAATAACTCCAAAGCTGTCAAGACCATGCACTGTAACCACTTGCTACCTATTGGTCAAGTTATAATTGAGGCTGAACCAGCCGAGGTTGATTCCCCTGGACCAGTTTCTCGTGCTGCTGCTAGAAAGAAACAGAGTCAACCTGCTCCGGTGGTTGCCGATTTAAGACTTCCCCCTCAGCAGGCCCAGAATGATAGTGACTGCCAGTCTAACTCGGATGACAGTGAGTGTGATAATGCCTATTACCCCTCATATGAACTGAGTCAGTTGTTTCGTGGAAATCCTATGTTGAATTATGGGGATGAAGCTGGGCCTTCTGGACTGCCTAACGCCCCAGCATCATCCTTGGAGCCAATGCTCCCTGAAGGTGAAGTGCAAAGTATCACGTCTGAGGATGCTGAGTCTTTGTGTATTGTGGAACTGTATGATTTGCCTGAAGGAGAGGTTGATGGAATGAGTCTTTCTGGTGACATGCCAGAACTTGACGAACACTATGAGAGTGCTGACAACCCCCTTCAGTGCAAGAGTTTCTTCAAAATGAGCCAAGTGTTGTAGAAACAGAGACTACAGAGCAGGGGGCTGACACTGCTCCCAGCTTGGACATTCCCCTTCATGCAGAGGCACCCCTCACAAGTGATGAAAGCTCCAAGACCATTGCTGAAAGTACAGAGAATGTGGTTATTCACCCCAGAAAGACTGGCCGAGCTGTCAAGCCAGTGGTGCGCTTTGGTTGCGATTCCCCTGGGAGGCCAGTGGATTTGCCTCTCAATGTAGTCCACAAAGGTGTTTGTGTCTCTCAGAGCTCACTGCCCAAACTGAGCTTGACGGCCCATTCCCGGTTACTTGTTCTGCCCTCTCACCATGGTGCCCCAGCTCCATCCAGCCCCAAGTTAGCTGATAGGGAAGGGCCCCTCTTGCATTGTTTAGAGTACAAGAAGTTATTACATGATTCTGCAGAGTAATGTTCAATTTACTTGTGTGAAATATGCATAATGTATTATCAGAATGGAAATTATATCGTGGAGTACATTGAAATGTATAGTAAAGTGACAAGTTATGCCAACTGATGAATCAGATAGTACTTGTATAGCATGCTAATGGTATAAATATCTTGTATATGTTACAGTTTCAATGCTATGATGGTACAGACTTGATGCGGACACCAAGTCTTCCCAGGCAGGGAAGGGTGTAACTCCCCATACAAATGGGCATTCCCAAAAAGTTTTCATTGAGCTTGCCTAAATGCTCACTGCCAGGCTGGTGTCCTGTGTTTTAGCAGTTTAAATGTGATTACCAGAGCCTGTATAGCCTCTGTGTACTGTCTCTTTAAGAGCTGCCTGATTGCAGCTTAAGTAATCTGAGAGGGAGTTCTGTTGAAAAATGTAACTATTTACTGAAAATCATTTGGAGTGATAATGATAATGTAGTTTGTCTAACCTGCTTTCTTTGTAGCAAGGACTGTTTTGTTTGTCTCCACTATCTTGGTCCTGGACTGCAAATTGGACCAATCAGTACTGGTGGGACCTAAAATGTAGCTGGAATACAGGAGCTGTCTGAATTCAAAATATTTAGAAACCGTAGTTTGAACTTTTTGCGCCTTTTTAGCAACTGAAGGGGGAACTCTTGCTTTGACTGACAGCCATATCAGCCAACCAAATATTTTGGATTTTCGGGAAGTCCCGGGCTGCTTGCAGTTTTCAGTTACATCTAAGCTAGAAACTGAACAAGAAGGAGCTGAACTGATTCTGAGCAGCAATCCTGAGTGGATTTGCATGGGAGAACTCTGAAAAGGCTAAGTTTTTGGCCTGCATGTTGGTGTGCTGCTCCTGAGAGGGAGAGAAGAGAATTATTTTGGACTAAATCCAAGTTTGTGTGACTAAAGTAAGCTACTGAGGTGGGCTAGGTTCAACCTGAAGAAGACCGAAGATTTTGCTGAATGCCATCGGCCTGTCAGGTGTTCCAGCTACCCCTACGCTCCCGGTGTGTGCAGAGATTTTGCAATTGTGACCGGGGTGCGCTTTGCCTGGTACAGTAGAATTCCCTTACATGTAAATGTGCTATGAGCTGCTAGTGGGTTGTGAGTTAATCCCCCACTGGATGAACTGTGTTCTGCTTGCTGGAAGCTATATCCAGTCCAAAACGGACTGCATCCAAATTTGTCTCCATGCAGTCTGGGCCTTGCCAGACTGGCCCAGCCAGACTACCCACTGCACAGAGAACCATTGACGAGAGACCTGCATGGGGATCAGCCCCGTGCTCCACGCTTGAACAGGAATGATGCCACTGTGACTCATGTGAGCCCTGTTTCTCCTGGCATTTCATATCAACCACCTGCATTCTTGATTTTCGTCCAGCCTCTGTCCAGTCTTGGGTATCCTGAGTAAATACCAGGCTAGCTCCCTGCAACAAAAGCTTAAGTGTCATCTGATTGTCTTGTTGTTTCATTTCCATTACGAAGTGAGCCCTCTGGCTCCGGATTACAAATATTGTGTACTGTGCATGTTGTGTTTTCCATCACAGGGCCCCAACCAGCTGCAATCCCGGGCATCGGTCCTGGCTAGCCCATCTCTTCTCCACCTGGGTACCCAGAGGTGGACTGTGTGGGGGAGGACTCAAAGCGCATGCATAACTGCTTGATTGATATAACCTTTAAGCTAATTAACCTGATTTTGCCCCTCCCTTGTTCAAGTCCCCTGAATAAATCAGATCTTTTTCTGCATGTAATCTGACTGTGGTTCCAGTTTGTGCTCAAAGTACTGTGCTGTTGCTATTTGCTGTGCATAACCTTGTTTTACAGGGGGTTCCCAGGGTCGAGCCAGAGGAACCAGCTCTAGTGGTAAGTGCAAACAGTGTGGGTAACTTGTGCGGTGTACCAGGGGTATTATGAAAGTGATTATTGTACAGTGTTCAGGCCACTAGAGGAAAAGAGGGGGGGTTACAGTGTCCCGGAGGGCTGTGCCCAGGTTAGCTTGACCACTACCAACCCTGATCTCCAGGTGGAGGCACCCGTTTCAGAACTCAGGCCCCTTAACCTGCTACTAGCCAAGCAGGCAGGGTTAGTAGCCCTTGGGATAGCACCAGCTAGGGGTTACATTTCTATGGAAGCCAATCCCCTGGTCTCTGAGCACCTTACAATAAAAACAAATAAAACAATAATTAAATAAGAACTGAAACAATTAACAATCAAAGATCCAGGCTATAACATAGATTAAAAAAAATAGTTGTCAGGGATTTTTTAAAAACAGTCAGTGAAACAGCACCTATCACCTCTCGGGGGATGGCGTTCCAAAGAATTGGGGCTGCCCCTTTACAGGATTAGGGTGGCTTGGGAGGAGTAGGCTCCTTGCACCATATCCAGTGAGGACTGAATTAAATGCCTCTGACTGGGCTGGTGGGTGACCTCTTCCCTTGCTCAATGAGAATATTACTGGAGGATACTTGTCCAATACTTTAGGATGCTTACAGTAACTAAACAATTTTGAGCTACCAACACAGCCGACTGCTGGAGAGGCTGTGGGGCATAGGTTTCCATTGGCATATTTTCTGGGCCTGCCCTAAACTGGGTGCCTTTTGGACAGATATCAAAGATACTGTTCAGCAGATCCTACAGCAGGATATTCCAGACACCTTCAATGACTGAGTGTTGGGCTTTCCCTTGGTGATACGGCTGTGCCCAGATAAACGTAAATTGGCATTGATATTTCTAGTGGTAGCTTTGAAATTCATTACAGCTCATTGGCTCCAGTGGGAGCCACCCACATTGCAGGAGTGGCGCAATAGATAACGACAAATTTATGACATGGGAAGTTTGAAAACTATGATGGCCAGACTTTGCCTTTGGGAAAATAAACATTTTCAACATGGGCTTTTTGTGACCCCACCTCATGAAGAGCGGCACTATCAGTTTGTTAGCCGAAAAGTGGTTTTGCACAGTGACTATACAATTTGGCGACACAGGCATTAAAACATATTTTGGGAGGGATGTGAAAAATGACAACTGTATTGTTCATGAGGAGGTGTAAAAAAATGGCAACGCTGAAAATCTGGAGTGAAAATATGAAAAATTGGTGAAGTCATGAGCAGGCATAGAAACTGCGCAACACACGTCTGTAACCCAACTATTTTTGGGATTTTTTTAACCACACTTTCAACATAGGCATTTTGGGACCTCTCCTCATGAACAGTGGCAATGTGATTTTGCTAATCTGTCCCAACAGTTGATTTCCCACAGCGACCACGCCCTTGTGCGCTACTAGTGTGAAAACACATTTTGGGCAGGATGTGAAAAATGACAGCTGTACTGTTCATAAGGAGGTGTGAAAAAATGACAGTGTTGAAAATGTGGCATGAAAATATTGCAAATTGGTGAAATTACAAGGGTGCATGGAAACTGTGCAACGCACACTCACAAAATAGTCATTTTTTGGATTTTTTTCACCAAATTTGCGTCATTGGCTTTTTGAGAGCCCCCCTCATGAACAGTGGTGCTGGTGTTTCGTTAATCAGTCCTGAAAGGTGATTCTGCACAGTGACCACGAAATCACCTTTCGGGACTGCATAATGCCACGACAGTGACTGAATTCATGAGGAGGGGCCCCAATAACCCCATGTTGAAAATTTGGTGCCCAAATTCCCCAAAATGCCAGAGATGTGCACCAAAGTTGAAAAAACCCTATTTATGCCATTATACAGCTTACTGACATTTCTTCAGTTTGCGGTTGGCTTTGAAGAGTGCAGACATGTTCCCGGTCCACCGAAGATCGTCGTGCTGGGCCCCGGCTGTAAGTATGGGGTGAGGGGGGTGCGGAGAGGCAGGGTACACAGAGGGTGGGCACGGGTTGGGGGAAGGGACAGGACAGACTGTGAGGAACTGTTTTCTTGTTTTATAGAGGGAAAAAAAAAGACACGTGTTGGTTTTCTTTTTTTGCAGGTGTTTGTTTGGTACACTGGGGTGGGCTCCCAGTGTACCACCTGCATTACGGGGAAGGGGACCACAGCTGATGGGGATTGGGCCCCCCGTTGGCACAGAAATGGGTGGAAGGAGCGTGCATTATGCCGAAGGGGACTGGGCACCCCCCGGCACACAGCACAAATCAGGGGTTGGGAACATTATGCAGACAGGGAGTGGGCTCCCCGGTGGCAAACTGAACTGGGCAGGGGGCACTTAAGCCAATGGGGATTGGGCCCCCCGTCGGCAAACAAAGACTTTTGGGGGGGGCACGTGATGCTGAGGGGGATTGGGCACCCCCTCGGTACACAATTGGAATGGGAGCAGGGACATTATGCCGACAGGGAGTGGACTTCCCCATCGACAAATGAAGTGGGTCGGGGCAAGCTGACAGGGGGATTGGGCACCCCTGAAGTCAGCACTCTGCGCAGCGGCAGTCAGTGCCACCATGTTTATTGAACTGCTTCACCAGGAAAGGCATGTCAGGAGGCGTGTTATTGTGCCACTGCGTGACAAGCTTGGCTTTCATTGCAGCGGCACTTTTCTTAGATCTGGTGGCCACTTTACATATTGCTGGTGTCAGCGCCTGCATGCTGGCTTATTGGGGAATGAGGGATGCACATACTGATGTGTGCCCTGCATTCGCTCACAGTGGCTGCACCTCCAAGTCTGCTACTACTGCAATATGTTGGCTGGCGTGCAAGTGTGAGCCAACATAAAAAGTTTGTTTTTTCTGAGGTGCACAAATTCCTTAGCTGATTACATTATCTGTTTAGTGTTATAGTTGATGGGACCATTTTTTCCTTTAGAATCTGTTTATCTTGTGTCATGCATTCAAAATGTTTATAATTTTTTAGAGTTTTACAACCTTTGTAAGTAGGCCTGGCCTAGCCTTGCCATCCTTACTGGCATTTCCTACTGTTGTACTGCAAAGGTTGACTGTATTATTTGATTGGATACACACATGATGTGAGTATTATTAATTGTATTTTGATCTTTTTCTTGAATAAGGAGGAGTAACAAAAAAAAAGGTCTGGGCCACCACACTGAATGCCCTGTCACCCTGTAGCAGACTGAAGGGTTCCCTCAACAATTATAGGACAGGTCAGATGAATCTGGAAGGAGAGGCAGGAAGCTTACTCAGTGACCAAGATGCAAGAGGTTTATTTACCAGGGACAATAAAAAACAAGATAACTGTTTTCTACAATGCTACAGGATAATAAAAATAAATAAAACAATATGACCAGGACCAACAATTGCTCGAACCCAGAACAGGGGGCTAACCCCTTTTAGTCCAAGTCCTATGTGTCCTTGGCCGAGACGATGAAACAACTGATGAACCGAGCTTGGGCTTTCCTATGAGTCGGCTGATCAGCAGGTGGGCATTGACCCTACAAAGCGCTTTTATACACAGGCCATAGCAGGGCGTCCCCTGGATGAACAACACACAAAGAGGAACACTGTTAGCTAGACAAGGAGGAAGGCGGTGATCCTCTGCAGCTCTGGGCAAGAAGCTGAAGACTTCTGGTCAGCCAATGGTTATCTGGATGATCAGCAGCGATGACCACTGGCAGGTCCCCAGTCCCCAGATGACCTCACAACAAGATGACTGCTGACGGAATGATCTTCGGGCTGCCTCTGCGGAGTGACACACGCACGCGCGCACTTATGGCCGGCTGGCAAAATAATAAAAGGGCATGCATGACATTAACTGTGGTCCCTCAAGCTTGAGCCAGGGCGGCTCCTAAGCTGACGCATTACTGGATACCTCACTAGCGGCTCTCTATCACTTACCATTGCAGGGCTGATGCTGGAACAGTTGTGGTGGGACTTTGGCACAGGCTGATGTCACTGGAGGTGGTCCTGACGCAAATGGTGGGTGGGCCGGGGACCTCCCTGGGTCAGCGTCAGGCTCTGGTGAAGCTGCACCAGGCAACAAAGGTGAAGATGGACATCTGGGACACCAAGGTGCAACTCTATAACACAGTTCAGTAGCAAGCAAACAATTCAGTTTCTGGCAGACAGTTCAGTTCTTGCAGGAAGTACAGTCTCTAGGGGGTGCTAGGCAGGCAACAGTGCAGTTCGGTTTAGGTGCTGGGCCACTTAGGCCATAGGGCCATTCCCTCTCCCCAAGCTGGTGCTGCACCTTTAAGGATGTTCTTGCTCTGGCTATTTCTGCAGCCACACCTCTGTGCCATTAATATTGCTAACCACCCTATGCCTGGGTCTCTGGAACTCCTGGGCCTGGTTGTTGGATCATCACAGCTAGCCCCTCCCTCGTGGCAGCCAACCAAGGGCCTCTATTTCTGTTCCTGTCCCTTGGTGCAGAATGGCACCCACACAGACCCAAGGGCCTTAACCCCACTGTGCCCCATGTCTGCTCCTTTCTGCAACCTCTCAGGGCATTTAAGATGCCGCACCCCTGTCCCCTTTTCTTGGTGTGAGCTGCTATTCAGCTCAGATTGTCTTTTTCTTGAGCCACCTCAAACAAATCAAGAAAGAAAAAACAAAATAATTATAAAAACTAACTCAGTGGGCCATGGCCCATCCTGGGGCCTCTTTCTATTTCCCTCTGGACCTTTGGCCCACTGCTCAGGTCCCCCTGTTTTCCTTAGGGCTGTCCACCCTCTCTGGGAGCTCACTATGCCTCTCTTACAACCCTTGTGGGCTCTGGCCCTTTCAATTTCCCCCCTTAGCTTTCTTTTCCCTCTCCGCTTTCTGCCTAGGACCTGTGGTGAGTAAAATACAAAATCAGGATCACAGCTCACTCACCACCATGATCTGGTTGTTTACTCTGCTGGCGGGGGTCTGGACAAGCCGCTGGGGAGGCATGCTTCCACCTGGCCTCTTCTTTTGCACTGCACGGCTACAGGTCCAGGGTGTATTTTCTGCCTGGACCTATTTTTGTGTGGCACCACTTGGTCCAGCCGTCGAAGGCTCCCCCGTCCCCGCCACTCAGGGCTCTGGGGAAATGAAATGGATTGTGTCAGGGAACCAGACTCTCACCCAATGGACCCTGCTGCTGCTGCTAAAACCACCAGGCAACCCAGGACTAAAGACAGAGGGGAGCAATGCCAGAGGAGCCACGGACACACTTCAGGTACTCTTCTTTGGTCTGCTCTCCTCACATGCTCCACCCTCCACGTCTCACGGCCAACCCCTGCTCTCGCCACTTCCCGGCCCTTTTGTAGGGCAGGGGAGGTCCTGGCATCTGGCCGGGAGAGTGGACCACACAAGCCCCACAGGGAGGATCTCTTGCTCATGACCCCCCTTTCCAGTGCCTGACAGTGCAAAAGAAAGCAAAGGGGAATGGGAGGGGTCAGTGAGATGGCAGGAAGTGGGACGAGAGAAAAAAAATATGTCCCCTAACTTTGGGTTACTACAACCCAAAGATTTTTAACAGGATCTGGAACAGAGATCTGTCTCCACTGACCAGAGGGCAAAACCAGGAGCATATGGAATCAGGTAGCCCAAACCTAGACTGTGTAGGGCTTGTATGTCAACAACCAAACCTTGGAGCTGATGCACCACCTGACTGGAAGCCAGTGGAGAGCACAGAGATCTGGCGTGATTGCTCAGATCGAGTTGTCCCAGCAACCAGCCAAGCTACTGCATGCTGAACCAGCTGCAGGAGGTGCATCAACTTCGTGGATAGCCACAGGTAAACAGCATTGCAGTAATCCAGCCTAGATGAGACCAAGGCATGCACTAGTGTTGCTAGGTCAGTCAGTTCAAGATAGGGCTTAGTCTGAGCAATATTGCGAAGATGATAGTAGCCACTGAGGACAACAGTCAACACCTGGAATTCCAGAATCAACTTCGAGTCCATAGCGACCCCCCAGGTTTTTCCCCCTATCTGCAGCATGAAGGGTCACACCATCCAACAATGGAAGGGCTGTGCCCCTAGTTGCTCCCGGAGAACCAGACTGTCCCTGCTCCACCAGTAACACCTCTATCTTACTTGAATCAAGTCTAAGCCAACTAGCCACCATCTAGTCCTGAATTTCTTTAAGGCACTTGCTCTATTCTGAGATAGCTGCCCTGTCGTGAGGGGCACAAGACACATACAACTGGGTGTCATCAGCATAGCAATGAAACGCCAAGCCATAGTGTCTACTGATCTCCCCCATAACATGGGAGCTAGAATCACCCCGTGAGGCACACCACAGCAGAGGGCAGCACTGCTTGATGTCAAGGAGCTGAGTGCCTCCTGAGGTGTCCTTCTGGTTATGTAGGACTCAAACCACTACAACACAGTGCCTGAGTGTCCACATAATGCCTAAGGTGAGCCAGCAGCACACCATAATCTGTGTCAAATGCCAATGAAAGGTCTAGAAGGATGAGGCTAGAATGACATCAACTATCCCTTGCTGAAAGGAGATCATGGTGCATCTGAACTAATGCAGTTTCCATACTATGGTGAGGCCGGAAACCAGACTGGAAGGGCTCATAGATATAATAACTCTCCAGGTGCTGTTCTAGTTGCAACTACACCACCTTCTCAATCAACTTCCCCCAGAAAAGGAAGATTTGAGTCATCAGGGTCCAAGGAGGCCTTCTTAAGGAGAGGCTCCACCACTGCCTTTTTAAGGGCAGATATAAAGATACCCTCTTGAAGAGAACACCTGATGATCTCTACCACAATTGGTCTGAGTAAGTCCCAGCACTCTAAAAGATGTCTGGTCGGTCCAGGGTCCAATGCACAGAAGGTGGGTCACAAACTAGAGGCCATCCAGGAGATGTCATCCAATAAAACTGACTCAAACTCAGCCCACAAAGACAGAACCTATAGCCTGCAAGGAATGGATACTGTCAGCCAAATAACAGGCTATTTGGTGAGATCCCAGCCCAGATGGAGGACACCTTGTCTAAAAATAACAGGTTGAACTCCTCATATTTTTCACGAGGAAAAGGCTCTACAAGACAGCAGACAGACTGGGTTTATTAGTCTGTCAACAGTGTTGAAAACCAGAGCTGGACAGTTCCTTCTAGCAGCAATCACTCATGACAGGAATGCTGTCTTTTTCAGGGTGATTTCCTGCTGACACTCACAATAGTGAATTCTCAGCACCAAAATGTTCTCCTCTGAGCAGGACCTCTGCCAACAGTGCTCCAACCTCCACACCTTAGTTTTCATCCTTCTTAGATCTGCATCATAGCCGGGCAACCTGAGGCATTAAATTAAGGGGCACACAGAGGCTGGTGCTAGGGAGTTGAAAGTGGAAGAGAGGGCTACATTATAACTCTCAACAGCTGCCTCAACTCCTATTGCGTAAGTCGTATGCATGTTTGAGATGTCAAGTATCGCCACGATGCTCTGAGGTTCCAGATTTTTAAAAGAGCAGTACCTGACCATCTGCACAGTGGAGTGTGTGGAGGGGGGTAAATGGGGAGCTAAACAACTTGATGATCCAACCAAATGACTGGGTCAACCTTGACATTACTAATGTCGAGAGAATTGAGACGACTAGTTCCAAGGCATGGCCATGCTGGTGGGTCCCAGTGGCAATTGTCTGCATGAAGCCCAGGGATGACATCATCTGGAGGAACTGCATGCCAAAAGGAGATGTTTCATCATCAACCCAGACATTGTGATCACCTAGAACCAACAGCATGAGGGACTCCAACACCAGGTCGGCCGTGAAAGTCTCCAGTTCCTGCAGGAATTCATGCCTATGACTGAGAGGATGGTTAAATGAGCAAGATCCAATAACCTGTGCCCAGTCCACCTTTTATGGCCACACATTCAAATGATCTAGTCTGTCCCAAGGGATATGCAGTTAGCTGCAGAGTGGATCTCAAACAGATGGCTACCCTGCCCCCTTCACTCCCACCTAGGGCAATGCATCATAGAAATATTTAGAGGAATAGATGACTCGAGCACAGGAGCCAAATCATCCCCCTACCAGGTCTCTGTGATACATACCAAGTCTGCAGAGGAATCCGCAATAAAGGCCTCAGTTGCATCCATTTTATTCCTGAGAGACCTGGCATTACAAAGAACTACCTTAAGGAGAGAAGCTTATTCAGCTGGTCCATTAGGCACCTGTTGAGGTAAAAACTCAAGAGCCAGAGCAACAGGGATAAGGTAGGGAGGGCCCCTTTCCAAATACCATGATAAGGTAGGGAAGGCCCCTTTCCAAAAGGCATCTACTTCCAGGGCATCTCCTGGATTCCACACTCCAGATCCTATCCTCAGGGTCCACCTCTGGAGCAGGTCTACATTGTGAGCGGCACCCCCGGAGGATCCACAACCTCCTACAGCAGTTGAGCACAGCTGCAGGCAAGGTACAAGGAGACCTCCTGAATGGAAGACACTTTTGTAGCTGCTCCACTGAGCAGACAAAAGAAGGCCTGGCGAAACACATAAGGAAGACACATCAGCAATAAAATAAAATAGAACAGCCCACCCCACCCACCCAGCACCCAAATTAAAAACCCTTACAACCAAGAAACTAACACGTGTGGTACCTCTCCACAAAAGTGGGCCCAAGGTTGAACCAGGGAACTAAAGACCAGCGAGCCTCACTGCAATTGTGGGGAAACTGATGGACTCTATCCTCAGAGAAAGGCTGGTGGCTGGCCCGCCGGCGCAGCGGTGGGATTTCCGCTTGCGATGCCGGCGACCTGGGTTCGGGAATGGACTCGGGTCGCTGGAGGGCCGGCCGGGGGGAGAAGGATGAGCGCCCATGGACTGCCTCCCTCCGGGAGGGATGGGGTGCTCGGGTCTGTGCGACTCCTGGTGAGACCAGGTGCAGCACGACTACCACCTCAACAATGTGTATCGGCGGCGGGCAGGGCGCTCTGCGTCATTGCACGTCCCCGCCTCCCGGAAAAAGGAAAAAAGGGGAGAATGCCGCCGGGGCCCTTGATGAAGCCGGTCACAGCTTCAATTAGCCCCCTCAGGCCAGCCCTCCGACCTAGTCCAACGCCTGCGGCATGTGTCCCCAGTGCCGCAGCCCCACCGTGGGGGGTAAGCCACGGGGTATCGGAAGGGCGCGAGGCCGATGGGGAGGGGTGGAAGCGTGACCGGCAGAAGGTACCGGGCTACCGGCGGCAGGGGTATAAAGAATAAATAGAGAAAGGCTGGTGCAGTTTCTAGTGGATAATGATCTGCAAGACGACAAACAGCACCGGTTCATCACTGGCAGATCCTGTCAGACAAACTTGGTTGATTTTTTTGACTGGGTCATGAGGACACTGGACAAGGGCCATGCGGTAGATGTAGTCTACCTGGATTTCAGCAAGGCCTTTGATTCAGTGCCACACGGAAGATTGAGGAGTCTTGGTATAGGATGGAAGCTAGACCAATGGGTAGAAAACTGGCTGAGGGACAGGCAACAAAGGGTAGTTGTGGAGGGGGGAAGCATTGGAGCCTAGGGCAGTGAAAAGTGTTGTCCCACAGGGATCAGTACTGGGACCAGTCCTGTTTAACATTTTCATTGCAGACATAGCGGTTGGGATCAAGAATAAGATCAGCCTCTTCGCCGATGACACCAAGATCTGTGCTGAGATGGATGGGGAGGAGGGTGGCAAATTGCTGCAGGAGGACTTGGCAAGACTCAAGGAGTGGTCACACACCTGGCAGCTTGGGTTCAATCTATAACTTGCCTGTATATACTCTGTAATCTCTTCTCTGCATGTACTGCTCCATATAATGTCTCTCCTGGTCACCACTGAAAAAGGAAACTTCAGGGCTCAGTGGGCCTACCCAGTCATCAAAATGTAATAAAAAAATAATAATAAATAAATAAAAAGTGCAAGGTGATGCATTTCAGAGCCAAAAACCCAGGATACAGCTACTGGATGGATGGTATCAAACTGTCCACATCTAATGAGGAGAAGGATCTGGGGGTGCTGGTGACTGGGGAATTAAACCACTTGGCCCAGTGTGCTAAGGCTAACAGGAAGCTTGGGTACATAGCAGGGGGAGATTACATCCAGATATAGCGAAGTCATATTGCCCCAGTACAGGTCCCTGATGAGGCTGAACTTGGAGTACTGCATGCAGTTCTGGCACCCGTACTTGAAAAGGGATATCAAACTACTGGAGGCAGTACAGCGAAGAGCAACAAAGATGATCCATGGGTTGGGGGACAGAACTTATGAGGAAAGGCTAAAAGAGCTCAACATGTATACCCTGGAGGATAGAAGAGAGCGAGGGGACATGATCAAGACCTTCAAGTACCAGAAGGGGATAAACAGAGTAGACTTCCAGGGTGGGTTCACTCTCCAAAATGGAAGAGATACCAGAGGGCACTCCTTGAAGTAAAAGGGAGGCAGATTCAGGAGGGAAAGGAGGAAGTACTACTTCACTGAAAGAGTGGTAAAGGTGGAATGCACTGCCTGAGCAACACGTATCAGTACAGACTTCGGGGTGCTTCAAGAGGGGGTGGGACAAATTCAAGGGGAAAGTACATACCGGGGAGGGCAGTTGGGGGAGGGAAGAGTTAATGGGAGGAGGGGCAGCTGCAGTCTAATGGGCTGAAGTGCTGCACACTCAAGCAGACTAGACAGACCATATGGTTTGTATCTGTTGGCAATTTCAAATGTTCTTATGTACAACATTAATACACTAGACAGTAATAATACTTAAGCTTTCACACCCCGATGCACTCCAATATAAAACTAAATCTAAAATTGGGACAAAGCTGGACAAGACACAGTAAACTACCGGTTGATGATATAATCCTTTGTGCACAAAACAGGGTGAAAAATGATGACAAAGAATCTCTCTGGTCCCACCAGAGAAATCCAAAGTCAGACAGTTTTAAATAGCCTCAGAGACAGCCCTCTCACAGCAGCTGTGAGAGCAATAAAAGTCCAGCTGGTAGCTATGCAAACACCTTAAAGCAGCAATGCATGAATGTGGTAAACATTTTGACCAATACTTTTTTATTCTTTTTTGTATTATTTTTTATTGATTTTTCAGAGTAAAAAGAGGAAAACATAGTATAGATTATTCGCACTTTTCACCAGTACACATTGACAAAAAACTAGTATAAAAAGCTGAATCGGGCACCAACAGTTAGACTGAAGTTCAATCTCAATACTAAGAATGTGCCCCAGTATTAGCTATTAATTTATTGCATGCATTAAAAAGCTTCCTGAATATATAGTCCTGTGTAGCAGTTGGAAATCACCTCTGCTGTGCGAAGTAAGTGAGAAAAAAGTATACTATAGTTGCCATACTCAGCTAACATTAGAACAGAAATTAAAGAGAGAGCTCATTCTGCTCTATAGATGATTTTAGCCCTACCTTGCATCGGCCCATGTCTCTCAAACCTAATAGTGGAGTGGCATAGTAATCTCTGGAACTGCAGGTCTGAGGTGGTGCAGTATACTTTTGAAAGCTTAAGTCTCTCGAAGCTCAGTTAGTAGGATGGTTTTCAGCACTTTATACTTCACCCCCTCCCATAATATTTGCGCTTTTGTAAGGGAAGGGGTTGCTAGGAAACCATCCCATTCTAACAGAAATCTTTCTTCTTTGCCTTTAAGGGCACACATGAGCTTGTCTATGGCCAAGGTTGCCATAAGTACTGTAGGGTTTTTCCACATCAGACGTTTCGGTGGTACACATAAACTTTTTTATTCTGTTTTAGATTGCCCCTTACCTACTGACTTACATGATGTGTGGATTGACTTGTATGATACCCTTCTTTCCACAATTTGAGTCTGCTTTAATACTTTCTTTCACATCTGAAATAATAAAAAGCGCACTCATTTTAATATGGCTTGAACCAGGTTGTCATCAGTATTCTCGGCTGTTTTTGTATGTAAATTGCTTAAAATCACTTCTGTTGTCACTAAAATGAAGTAGCATGCAGCAGGCAGTGCTTTCTTATGGAACAGTAGGTGTTTAAAAACAGCTGGGAATACTAATGAAAACTTGGCCCGAGCCATATTAAAAAGAGTGCTCCTTTCATTATTTCACATGTGAAAAAAGATACTAAAGTAGACTGAAAACAGAGACAGAAGGGTACCATACAAGTCAGGAGAAAAAGGTCAATCTAAAATAGCATAAAAAAGTATAGGTCAGATTTTTCACCAGATTCATGCAGCAAAAGGGTCTGAGCCTGAAAATGTGTAAAATTCCAACTATCATTTAGACAAAGTAAAGGGTGATTAGAATCAACACCAAACAGTACACAGAGGAGCAGTAAATCAGAAACAAACTGGCTGGTTTCACAGTTAGGCCCAATATAATATATAAGACAAAGGGGGCAATGCTTTCCCACCACAAACCCCAAAGTACATGACAGGTAAACCGTCCAACAGAAAATCATTTGGTCCACAACAGAAGGGGAAGAAAGGTTGTGTTCAATACCATTTCTCCACCAGTATGCTGCTGAAACTTGCTGCAGAGAAATGTGTAAAATGGGATCCAAGCAGCTGAAGAAATCCTGTGAGAAGAAAACTCCAGGGATGCACTTTAGGAGGGCACCTGCTGGAACAAGGAAACTAATGTGGAAACTCTATCAGGGTCCGTCAGGAAGGAGGGTCGACCTGGAAAAGAATCCATTGCTGTAGGCTAGGACCAAGACTCCTCTGTACAACCTGAAACATATTCTCAAAGAAATGGACACCAGTCGATCAAGCAACAGCAGCACAGTCAAAAAATAAGAAGAAAATAACAGACCAGAAAGCGTTGCACCAGACTGAGCTGATGTATTGACTGACTGAATAGTAGTCCAAGTAGTAATCCCTGCACCACCACGAACAGCAAACAGTGGAACACAACCCCGTATGGAAAACTGATGTTATGGCTAGGTAAAAACACCTGTATGGAACTTCAGAGCTCAGGAGCTTAATAATTAAAGCTACAAGTAAAGTAGATAAGACAATGAAAACCACAGAGCCTAACTGACACGAAACACAAAGATAAAGTAAATAAACAAACATAAAGTAAAATAATGTGAAATAAAACAATATAACAGGGTTACTGAGTGCATGAACCCTGAATTCAGCTGTGAACTCATTTCTCATGGAAGGTGGAGGGTTGTGAGTGCTCATCTATGTCTGTAGGTTAGTTTTTGTTAATTTACATGTTTTTCTGCTTGGAATACCTACGCCATTCTTGCACACAGTATCTGTGAAAGTCTCCCGGACTGAATTTCTGCAAAATGTCATCACCAGGTACCAGCTTTTTAATTTTAAATCAACTTTCTTGAAGCCTTCCCAAGGAAGTATATGTCTTGCAACTAGTCTGACAAACGTGGTGATACTGGGTCCTACAACTGAATCAATATTTTTGTCTGACCACTCCTAAAGCAGCTGTACTTGTGGACTTTAAAGATCAGAGGAAACACACAGACAAAAGGACTTCACATCTTGCATATGCTCAGGCTGCAGTGTACTCACCTTTCAGGAATTTTAACACATTTTGTGACTGAATCAACATTTTTGTCTGGCCTGCTACCAAAGGTATTGTACTTGTCTCTGAGGACTTTAAAGATCAAAGGAAACATACAGCAAAAGGATTTCACACCTTGCATATGCCCAGGCCACAGTTTATCACCTTTCAGGATTCTTAACATCCTCAAATTAAACATAGGTACACAGAATAAAGTCCTGCTGGTCTCCACAGTATACATACCTCAAGGGCACCAACCTGCTGGGCTAAACCATGTCATCACAAGCCAAGAGCAACTAGGCAACCACTGGGAGAAGATCATTGTAGGTGACTTCAACATTAACTGGTACTCACAGAAGGATGCCAAACTCAAGGATTTAATAACCAGCCTTTTCCTAACACAGATGGTCACTACTGACACCAGAAACATAGAAACACAGAATTTGACGGCAGATAAGGACCGCTTGACCCACCCAGTCTGCCCATTTCCCTATCTAATGGATAAGCTGCAAAACAGGGAGCGGGTTCTCTCATAGACTGGCTCCTGACCACTCACCCGGAGCATATAACCGACGTTGCTGTCCTGCCTGACAGCCTCAGTGACCACTCCCCTGTGAAGTGTACCTGGTCAAACAACTTCACAAAAAGCCCACCCAAGGTAAGCAAAAACCGCTGTTTGAGGCCAGGACTACTTAAGCACTTTAAACTATGCGTGACACATATGGATTGGTCTCCATTTGCAGGGGATATTGATGGTAATGAGGCTCTTAACTACTTCATAATGGTCTTCAATCGAGCTTGTGATATTTTTGCACCATATAGAAGTAAAACAATTAGGGGAACCACCAATCCTTGGCTTTCCAAAGCCCTAATTGGACTCATGCGGAACAGAGACAATCTTTGGCATATAGCAAAGGCAACTGGAACAGCTGCAATAAACACCTACAAGGCAGCCAGAAATGCTTGCACCAAACTCATCCGACAGGCCAAAGCCTCCTACTGCAAGGATCTACTTAACAAAACATGGGGCTCTGGCAGAGACTTTTGGGGGACCTTGAAATCCCTGACGGGCCACTAAGGCTCCCCCTGACCTTCTTGTTACCACAAAGGGGCCTCGCAGGAACCCATCGATATTGCCAATGAGCTCGACAATGCCTTCACAGACCTCTCAGTTGTACTCCCCAGTAACTATTTCATGGATACGCAAGCACAACAATGACAAACTGCCCCTCACGACCCATGAAGAAAAGAGGTACCACTATTTCACTTTAAATGCGTCACCAAGGCCGAAACAATTAAACACACTAAAGGGGCCCTTGGCAAGACCAGGATGGGAACGGATATGCTTGACATGAAGCTGGTTGGCCTTCTCCTCGATGAACTCTCTGGTCCTCTTACCATGGTTTTCAATGCCTCTCTTAAATTGGGAGTGTTCCCAGATTTATGGAAGTCAGCAAATGTCTCACCTGTCTTTAAAGCAGGAGACAAGACACAAATGTTCAGCTACAGACCCATCTCCATCCTCCCTTCCCTATCTAAAGTACTCGAAAGAATGGTCTCAGATCAACCTACGGAATACCTAGATAAACATAATCTACTCTGAGCACAGCAGCATGGCTTCCAAAAAAAAGCACTCCACACTCACCGCACTAGTGGACTACTCATCCCACTTATACAACGCATTGGACAATGGGCATGCAGTTGGTTTGGTCTTCATCGACCTTACGAAGGCCTTTGACTCTGTAAATCACAACCTCCTCCTACACTGCCTTCTATCCACAGGTCTATAGAAACATAGAAACATAGAAGTTGATGGCAGATAAGGACCGCAGGGCCCATACAGTCTGTCCATTTCTTTTTCTACCTTATGAATGTGCCATAGGCCTTTGCTCTGTCAATGGCCTATCTATTCATACTCATCATGTATTGCTCCCTTATGCCTATCCCATACCTGTTTGAAGCCCTGCACTGTATTCATATCCACCACTTCCTGAGGTAGGCTGTTCCATGCATCCACCACCCTTTCTGTGAAAAAGAACTTACTTACATTACCCCTTAATCGGCCTCCCCCTAATCTCATCCTGTGTCCTCTTGTTCTGCTATTTTCTTATATTGAAACATGTTAGGCTCTTTCACCTTGTTAATGCCCTTAAGGTGTTTGAATGTTTCAATCATATCACCTCGCTCCCTCCTTTGCCCTAGGGTATACATATTGAGTTCAGTTAATCTGTCCTCATATGTTTTCTGATGCAGTCCCTGCACCATTTTGGTTGCCTTTCTCTGGACTGCCTCAATTTGGTTAATGTCCTTGTGAAGGTGTGGCCTCCAGTACTGCACACAGTACTCCAGATGGGGCCTAACCAGTGTCTTGTAAGAGGGATTATTACCTCCCTCTTCCGACATGTGATACCCCTACTAATACAATCCAACATCCCTCTAGCCTTACCTACTGCTTTAGAGGTCTGCTTGGATGATTTCAGGTTATCAGTGATGATGACGCCCAAGTCTCTTTCTTCCCTTGTGACTGCCAGCAACTCCCCTCCCAGCCTATAGGTGGCTTCAAGGCTTTTCTTCCCTATGTGCATAATCTTGCACTTCTTTGCATTAAACCCTAGTTTATTTATTTATTTAGTTTTTGTTAACCAGGTAAGTGCACTAGCCAGCAAGTGACTGTTTTCAGGCACGACCCGGGAGATAAAATTACAGAACATAACGATACAGTAAGGATAACGAAAACACATGATGCACAGAAATACAGGAAGATACATATGGCAGGATACAATGCATGACAAAGGAAAATACAAGGCAAAATACATTTCAAGGACATTTTCCATTGAGCGCATACATAAAGTGCATTGAAGGACCTAGGAAAGGGGAGAGGATAGGTGTAGGGGTAAGCCAGAAACAAGATGGAAAATGACAAAGGGGAAGGTGAGGGGTGAGGAAAGGATAGAGGAAGAATAGAGGGGCAAGGGCCAAAGCGGAGGCGCTAAAGAATGGCTAAGAATATAAGGACAGAGGGCGGTGGCAGGAATAGGGAGGTAGGAGGGATAGAGGAGGGATGGCAGGAGAGGGAGGGAGGGAGTGAGGGTTAAAGAAAGCCGGCAAATACGTGGCGATACAAGGTTCCAACCTGCGGCCGAGTCGTTGGAGCGAAGACGGCAAGCGGGAGGTGACAGGGGGTTACGGTAAAAGACGCAACAGCGGCAAAAGGTAGCAGAATGCGGCTGGGCTGGTGGAACCGATGAGCGGAGGGCAAGGGTGATGATGCGGTAAGAGGAGGAAGGCGAAGAGTTATGGCAGTGGCGGAAAGGTAACAACGCCAAGCCGAGCCAGTGGAACCGAGAGGCAGGGCAGGGAAGAAGAGGTCGGTAGGAGGAGGTAAGTTTACTGGCAAGTGGAGGTAATAGGGAACAATGCTAAGCTGGGAGGGTGGGACGAGCGAGCGGGCAGGGGTGACTCAGGAGGAGGTAAAGGCGAGGCAAGCAAGCAGAAAGGAAGGGAGGCAGAGGGGAGGGGGAAAAGGAGAGTGCAGGAGATGTGGTCGGGGGGGGAAGAGAGGAGCAGGGGAGTTGAGTGAAGGAAGGCTGAGAGGTGAGGGGAGAAGAGAACAGGGATCAAGGGGAAGCCAAGTGGTGGCCGGAAGTAAACAACAACTTGTAAATGGCAAAAGCTAATATTTGGCATACAGTTGCCATTCTTCCGACCATTTTGCTAGTTTATCCCGATCTCTTCTCATTCAGCCCACCCTATCTGGATCATCTACTTTGTTGCAGATCTTGGTGTCATCTGCAAGCAGACAAACCTTACCCTCCAGTCCATCTGCAATGTCACTGATGAATATATTGAAGAGGACTGGCCCCAGGACTAATCCCTGAGGCACCCCACTTGTGACTTGCATCTCTTCTGACTGTATACTGTTTACCACCACTCTCTGTTTTCTGCCTGTTAACCAGTTTGCCACCCAGTTGACCAACATTTGACCAACCCCGAGCCTACCCAGCTTATTTATCAATCTTCTATGTGGAACAGTATCGAAAACTTTGCTGAAGTCAAGGTAGGCAACATCAACTGCTCCCCCTTGGTCCACCACTCTGGTTACCCAGTCAAAGAAATCTATGAGATTAGTTTGACAGGACCTTCCTGTTGTAAACCCATGCTGTCTTGGATCCTGTGCTCCTATGGATTCCAAGTGTTGCACTAACCTTTCCTTAAGGAGTGTCTCCATAATCTTGCCCACTACTGAGGTAAGACTGACTGGTCTGTAGTTCCCTGCCTCCTCCCTGCTACCATTCTTGTGGAGTGGGATCACATGAGCCCTTCTCCAGTCTTCTGGGACCGCTCCTGTACTCACAGACTCACTAAACAGTTTTGATAATGGCTCTGCTAGTTCCACCCTTAGCTCCTTTAGTACCCTGGGATGTATGCCATCAGGTCCCATTACCTTGTCTACCCTGAGCTTATCGAGCTCTTGTAGGACCCTTTCTTTTGTGAAGGGCCTAGTGCACACCTCCCTTCCCCATGTCCATGGTGCAGAGCTGTGGGCCCTGCCCTACCTTCTCTTCAGTAAATACTGAGCAGAAGTATCTATTTAGGATAGATGCTTTTACATGGTCCTCCTCCTCATCGCCCCTTATCCCCTTTGATCTTAGCAATACCCCTCTGGACTTTCTCCTTTCACTAATGTATCTATAGAAAGTCTTGTCACCTTCTTTTACTATTTGTGCTAGTGTTTCCTCAGTTTGGGCCTTTGCCTGCCTTACTGCTTTCCTGCTTCCCTTAGGGAAGTTTGGTATACCTCCCTATCTTCATCCTGCTGCGTTCCCTTGTATTTTCTGAAGGCCAGCCTTTTGGCTCTGACCTTTTCTGCTACTGTGTTTGAGAACCAAAGTGGTTTCCTTCTTCTTTTGCACTTCCTTTTCTCACTAACACAATGGGATGTTGCTTCAAGTATTGCATCTTTAATGCTTGCCCACTTTGCCTGTACCCCCTCACCTGTATTTCTTTTTGTCAGGGTTAGCTTAACTCTGTTGGCCATCTTATCAAAGCCAGCTCCTCTGAAGTCCCATATTTTTGCCTTGGAAAGGGATGATTTTGTTCTAGTGGCCAAATTGAACCATACCATGTGATGGTCACTGGCACCCAGGTGACCTTCTACCTGTAGATCTGTGATCCTTTCCCTGTTAGTCAGTACTAGATCTAGGATAGCCCTGTCTCTTGTGGGTTGTTGTACCAGTTGTTTGAGTTCCTCCCCCTGCAGGGAATCCATCATGTGTCTAGTTCTGGCAGATGTCTCTGCTGGTATTGACCAATCTGTATCTGGCATGTTGACGTCTCCCATTATCAGAACCTCCCCTTTAGCTGTCATGTTTTGTATATCTTCTAATAGGAATGTGTCTATGTCCTCCCCCTGGTCTGGACGCCTGCACACAACCTCAGTTTATATGGCTGTCCCATTTCCTGTTTCCAGGGTGACCCACAGTTCTTCTGGCTCCTTACGTGTATTCTGAATTTCTGTAGCTTTGATATGTTCATTGACATAAAGGGCCACTCCACCCCCCTCCCCTTTTTTGCACCTCAGTCTCTTCTGAACAGTACATAGCCAGGTACTGAAGTCTCCCAAGTGTGGTTACTGGTGAACCATGTCTTGCTAATGGCTACTATGTTCAGTTTAGCCTCTGTCATTATTGCCTGCAGGTCTGGTATCTTGTTTCTCAGACTGTGAGCATTTGTGTACATGATTTTCCATTGGTCAGATTTCGGTGTGTTAGTTGTTGGGTGAGGTCCGGTGTTTCCTCTGTGTATCGTATGGGGAGCCGGACCTTTTTCTTTACC
This sequence comes from Neoceratodus forsteri, assembly GCA_016271365.2. Lineage (NCBI taxonomy): Eukaryota > Metazoa > Chordata > Ceratodontiformes > Ceratodontidae > Neoceratodus > Neoceratodus forsteri. The sequence goes on along the minus strand of CM057451.1, from coordinate 480,088,889 downwards.
TGGTGATGTAAATGAACTACAAACATGCTGAACTCCTGTTTGACCACTAGTTGAGGGGGGAGTGGTGTTCTTATTATTCAACGTTTCGAGTGCTGCATCCCTCTCCCCATTTACTAGTTTAAATATTCTGCAAAGACATCAAACTTCTGCCCCAATGCACTGACATCCTCCTTTGTCAGATGCAGTCCATCAAATTTAAAGAACTTACGCTCCCAAAACTGTTGCCAGTTCCCTACAAATTTGTGTTCTTTTTCCTGGCACCAGCCCTTGAGCCACATGTTTAGTTCCCCTATCTCCCCTTCTCTGACCTTCTGTCCATCTATCCCAGTCTCCCAGACTGGCAGGATCTCAGAGAAGGAGATACCAGACGAAATGGATGATAGTTTGTCACCCAGCTTGGTTAGGTGTTCCTTGGTCTCCACAATTGACCAGTTGGTGAGATCGTTAGTCCCTATGTGTACCAGGACATCAATGTTTTCTCCTGCTTCCTGAACAATTTTAGCAATGCGGTCAGTGTCTCTCCACGCTGATATACCTGGGAGACATCTGACCATTACCCGAGGCTGGAGATGCGTATCAACTCCCCGAATCATGGAGTCTCCTATGATCAAAAGTTTTTTGGATTTCCTTTTTGTTTTTTTGTTTTGGTTCCTGTTTTGGGCGAGTTTTGTTGTGCTAGCTCCTGTGCTGCAGTGTCCTGCTCTGCAGTGTCCTCTGCCCCTTTGTTTGATTTCGAAGATAGAGGCAGATACCTGTTTGTAGTTTTTATATGGTTTGTGGAGGTAAAATGCTGGAGAGCACCGAGTGATGGGGCACCCCATTTGCACCCAATTTGCCCCTTCTAACCACCTGCCAACCTCCTGGACCAACTACCCTCTGCGGTCGAGGTACTTCTGTTGGATGTTGGGGAAATGGCAGGCAGTTCTTATAATATATTTCCTCTTGAATATGCAATTTGAGGTGCGCAACCTCTGCCCATGCTGCCTGGAGCTGAGCCCTTAGATCTCCAGTGGCCCAGCATGTGTGACAGTGTCCTAAATCCTGTAAAACTGCCCTTCTAAAAAGTGTTCTACAGTACCTGCTGTTAATGATATCCATTCCAGGTAAGTTGCTGGGTTTATTTAACCGGTCAGAGTAATTAGAAGGAAGAAAATGAAAGCAAAAGTTTGATTTGTGTTTTGTTTGTTTGTTTTTGCATAACTTGTTATAACAAGTTAAATTACTAGTGCCCCTGTAAATGAGGTCACTGTGTGGATACCCCTCTGATGCGCCACTTCCTGCTTTGCTACAGGAAATGTCACGACTGTGCTACCCTATAAAAGGAGTGTAGTGTGGGGTGGTTGGGGATGGGGTGGGTGGCTGGGCTCTTCCCCCACCAAAAAAGAAGAACCACGGACAAAAGAAACAAGGAGGTAAGAGCAGAAACAATCAGCCAGCAACAAATGCAGTCGTCCTGAAAGCTTATCCTAATGACAGATAAAACTGTGAAACCTGTAAAGCACCACCTGTAATAATTTCACAGAAGATATACCCTGTAAGAAGCACTTTGCTGCAGAGAAAAATAAAGCAGTAACAAAAGATATACTTTGCAAAAGACAATTTGAATCAGAAGATTACAGCAGCAATCTGTAAGCACACACCTGTAGGCATACCCTGTAATAATGAAGCAGAAGGTATACCCAGCAACAACAATTTGAATCAGAGAAAAATAAAGCAATAAAATGTTAGCAACAAACAGTAACAAGCCCTGTGAGTACAAAATAAAAATAACAACACACAGTAAACCCGCCTAGCCAAAAGAAGCCTTAATCCTTATTATTGCTCTGGTAAGGTTCTTTGCTCTGTTCTTTCAAGCAACCTAGAATAAAAGAGCCCAGGTGAAGCCAGGTGCCTTGACCAGCAAACCTAGTCTATCCTCTGAGATGGCAAATTGGTTTGGCAGCTACCTCACCAACAGGACACAACAAGTAAAAATAGGTGATACCCTATCTGCAGCTAATGAGGTGACCCTTGGGGTCAATCTTTGGTCCTCTACTCTTTAGCATTTTAATCAACTCTGCCCCTACAGCATGCTCAGCAAGCACAGTTCTCTATGCTGATGACACAGTAAATATCAGTCGGTGGTAAAGACCTCCACTCCATCACAACATACAGGTATCTCCAAAGCAGCTTCCTTAAACTTGAGTTGTGGTTCACAGAAAATAAACTACTGTTAAATGTTAACACAACTAAGAGTATGCTCTTTGCCACCTCTCAAAGCAAAAAGAAATACCTGCCACTGCTAATACATAACCAAAAGGGTTTGTTTCTAGACCAAGTCACCAAGTTCAAATATCTCGGCATCACGTTTGATGACACCCTCACCTTCTCAAGCCACATAGACTTAGTTATCAGACCGTAAATGCAAAGCTGGGCGTGCTTTACTATCATAGACACTCAATGACTCCTGATGCTCTCAAACTAGCCACTAGTAGTTCAATACAGTCTACCATAGACTATGGATTGCCTATTTATTGGGCGAGCACAAAAACAGCCCTAAACAGGATCAGTACACTCCTCAATAAAGCCTGCCGCCTCACTCTGGGGGCTGCCATTGACACCCATACCTGCATGCTCTGCAAAGACACTGGGTGGCTCCCACTCTGCCTTCAAGGGCAATATCAAACTTGCCTGCTTCTAAAAAAGGTGCTGCTGGGTCTGTCATCTTCCACACTGGGAGGCTACTTTAGGCCGGTTGTCCCTACAAAATTGACCCGAAGTACAGCCATTGACAGGATGATGATTCCCTTCAAAAGGACGAAACTTGCCCAAAACTTCATCCTGTATCAGGGACCGAAGTGGTACAATGAACTACCCACCGACCTCTCTGAGACACCCAAGATTAGTACTTTCAAAACTGGACTCAGAACCTTCCTTGGCTCAAAAAATGACCTGCACCTGCTGGTGCTAATGTGGTAATAACTCAGCCGACAGTCTCCCAGTACCTACCCCTTTCCTCAATTATCACTCCACTGAATATCACCTTCCCCGGGACCCCCCCTTACCCTATCTCCTTTTAACTATGATGTCTCTTCATGGCTGAACACTCCTTCCCCCCTCCTCTGACGGTGCCACCTTTTGGCTGACTCCCCCACCCCCTTCTCTTTCCTTGAATCGAGCTTGTGTAATTAAGTACTAAACTGATGTATATTATTCAATGTTCCTTTTACTGTTAACTCTATATTTTATACTGTCATGTCTGTTTTTAACAATTGACGTGGAACCTTTGAGAACGAGTCCTTGACTCAAAGGTATTAATCCCAAACTGAAATAAATAAATAAAAAAACTCAGAGCCCAAGACAGCATGAGCTCAGCATGGCCACCATCTTTCACCTTCAGCAGCGCCTGAAGATTGTAAGGTAGAATCTGGGTGGATAACTAATGATAGGTTCAGATACTTCCAAATCCAGAACTACATACTACAAAACCTAAGGGAGAACTAAGTGGTCAGAGAGGAACATTTGGGAGGAACCCAATTCCCTAGTCTAGAAAACACTTTGGAACAAAGAGAGGTTATCTTACAAAGTTACTAATTTCTTCTTCACCTTAGGACCTCAGCAGCACAACATTTGATCAGCAAATGACAAGGGGAGGCAAATTTACAGCCAGCTACTAAAGAATGGGAATTGATCTGGAAGGGTGCCACCTTCTGAACCTCCTCATCTCCTAGGAGGCAGTTGTATTCCTGGAAGGTGAAAACTAAGTACTGTACTTTCTTACCCCAGCTATTAAAGCAAAATGAGACCAAGAAACCTGGTCTTCATTTTGGAGGAACTGCTGTGAGACGCAGGCTGCCCACACCCACATATTTTGGTCTTGTGAGAGACTGGAGTCCTTTTGAAGGGAGGTACAGGGCACACTAAGAGGGATTTTTATGTCAGGATCCATTGTGGTTCCCCCATCTAGTATTGGGTATACAACCACCTTCCCTAAAAGTGAAGGAGACACTTCACATTTGGTACATAACAACAGCAGCTGCAGGTAAAGCCATTATGAGCAACTGGTTACAGCAGCATCCCCCAACAGTGCAGGAAAGGGTTTCACTGGTGGAGGAAATAGCAGAAATGGAGAGACTGACCTGTCAGGTCCAGGATAGAACACAGGCATATATCTCTGGCTGGACTATGTGGAGGATGGCACAGGGAGAGGAGGCCTCCCAGGATGATTGGGAGGCTAAATAAAGGCTGGTAAGGGCACATAGGCCAAAGCTGTGGTAGGGTAGGTGCAGATAAGGGAGGTGGAAGGGAGGGAGGTTGCCCTCTCTGAGACAAGATTAAAATCATAGGGACAAGCACAAAAGTTAAAACCATGAGACCTCTCCTTGGTTTACCGGAGACCCTTAGATTATTCATAGTGAAGTCCTGAAGCAATAAAGAAATAGACCTCTAAGATTTTTTGCATGTTTTATTGTTCATCTTTTTCTGAAAAATTCAAATGGAATGACAATACAAAGTACTATGAAATGTCTAAATACTGGATCAAGGACCCTGAACAATTGTATGTACTGACAATTGTTTGCTGTATTGATAGAGATTTCTAATTAAAAATACACTATCTCCTCCTCCTCTGACCTGTGTGAGTCCTCCACATCTGCAAACATGGGCCACCACCTCCACCACATGCATCCAGACAGAAACCTGGACTCTTAATCCAGCATAAATGCCAGACTGCCAGACCTCAGTCCAAGCCTCCAACAAGCCAGCCCTCATGTCCAGCAAGGCCTACTTTTGTCTGCTGTGATGTAACTTTCGCTGTTGTTCACACTCCTTAGTGGTGACTTCTCACACAGGACAGCAGTAGGGGCTTCTACCTGATTGCTTGCAAGACATTAAAATGTGTTTCTTTTCTTTTGTCTCCCTCTCACTACAGTTATGGCCATTCATAGGGATGACTGGCAAGCTGTTCGCAAAGCCAGACAGCCCACAGGTATACTCTCCTGCTGAATTCCCCTCAGCAGCAAGCAAGTTGCTTCCTTTTCTACCACCTCTTTCTGTGGCACCAGACTTAAACAAAACACCAGCAGCAGCATATTAACACAATTAATAGTTTCTGGTTCTGTAGAAAATTTTGGGACTTGAGAAACTGGTATATTGTAAATGTGCATTTATGTGCACTAACATGCTTTATGAGACCGACTGTGGATAGACTCAGTCTGAGATGATAACTAAAACAGTGCAGCAGCAGCAACAGCACATTGCCACCATTAATAATTTCTGGTTCTGGAGAAAATTTTTGGGACGTGACAAATTTTTATATTGTGCTTGTGCATTAAATGTACCAACATGTTTAATGAACTTGACTGTGGATGGACTCAGTCCGAGAGGGTGCCTTAAACAGGGCAGCATATTATCACCATTATTAGTTTCTAGTTCTGGAGAAAATGTTGGGAAGTGACAAGAAAAGTAGCCGTGAAGGGACCCAGTGTGAGAGGGCGGGTGGGCAACTAGAACGGCACAGCACAGCATTGAAAAAAGAGAAATGAAAAAAGACAAAAAGGAGGCAGAATGGAGCATCTTATTCTTAATATAGCTAAGGATGGGGTGGAACAGAAGAAGGATCAGTGAGGAGAACACAGGATGAAAGTAGTGTTCTTAAAATATCTATGGACCAGGTAGAAGAGAGGGAAGACCGCCAACACCTCCACAACGGAGCTCTTCCATGCCCTTAAGCAGAATTTTTAATTAGACAGAAGTGTCTGAAGGGTTGCTTCCACTGACACAACTCTGTGGTGAAAGTCCCCCATATCCACTCAGAGTTGCACTGCATCGGCTCAATTTGAAGTTAGTGGTGGAGGATTTGAAGATGGGGTCTCAGATGCTGCTGTCCCTTGGTCCAGCCCCTGAGTCTGGCTGCTGGTTTCAGACCCATGTGTGCCCCTCCAGAAACTGGGCACGTGACCATCATAGAAACATAGAATTTGACAGCAGATAAGGACCGCTTGGCCCACCTAGTCTGCCCATTTCCCTTCCTAATGGATAAGCTGCAGATCCTGGTTAACCAACAGCCTACTTCCTCCTTCCTTCCTACATCATAGTCCCTTACTGCGCTGCCCACCCTCTGGCACAGAAGGACCCCTGGCAGTAGCACCACCACTACCACCCTTCACCTCCTCCTCCTTCTTTTTCTCATCCCATTGATCGAGGTGCCTGATCTTCAAGTGGGTGTACCACCCACCAGTGCCCAAATGGCTGACCCTCTTAACCTGCCAAACCAAGTTGTCACACAGGTTACATTTAATGATGCTGTCTTCATTGGGGTCAATCTCAAACTCCCACACCAGAGAGGACTTTGGCTGCTATCTTGACTGTGCAGAGCCACAAGAGGATGGGGTTGCATGTGGCTTCTCAGGGGGATCACCCCATAGTGGTGGTGGTATCATGGGGGGCCACATAGTCTTCAGGCTATAGCTGTGGTGGTGAAGCAGGGGAATTGGGGCACCACTACCTGATGCTTCCCTGTAGGGGGGGCTGCTGCATCACCTCTCCTGCTCTTTGCCCCTTGCTTCTGCACCCAGTGCTGTCTGACGTAAATGACTGGGTCCACATGCATGACTCACCCTCTCCTTCATCTCCTCCTTGGGTCTGTGTCCCCTCACAGCTGTCTTCGTTGCAGACACACCTCTCTCCTATTCTCCCCTCACATTTTCTTTACAGAAATATACAAAATATGAGAAATTATAACATATAACTAGACTAAAGGCTATAGACTAAAGAGTAAGAGAAAGGAGCAGTCACAAAGAAATAAAGGCAAACAAAAGAGAAATAGAGATCTTAATGTGAAGTTATAACTAGAGATCTGTAGAGCAAGTAATTCAGAAACAAAAACTAAAGTCCTAATAAATCACAGAATGAAATAAGAATGTCTAAAGAATCAAAAATAAACTGAGTTCTAAAAAATGCTGATTTATCTCTCTCTCTCTCTATCTCTCCAAACTAGCAGTATACAGTCTCCTCTACTGACTACCACACACTGCAGAAACAAAAGTAAAGTACAGTCACTCTATAGAGACATACCATATGACCTGCAGAAGTTCTTCCATGTGACCTTGAGGCACTTGTTTACCAGAAGCCACAATCTGAGGATACTTCACCCAACTGTACTCTAATTCTATAACTCTATTCTGCTTCCAGCGCTGACATATGGTGTCTCCACTTGTGCTAATGCCCATAAGACTGCTCTCCATAAACGGCATGTCATGTATAACAACATATGTCGGTATGCCTCCTCTTCCCATCGCCTCAAGCACCACTACACACTGTATAGTGACCTAGGCTGGCTCTCCCCAACTGCCTACCGACTATACTCCATAGGGACCCTCACAGACTCTGTAATCCGTAACCAAACCCCCTCCTCCCTTGCAGCTCTACTTGTACCACGGACACCTGCCCATAGACCACGCTCGGCAAACAAATTTCTACTTACTGTACCCAGGTGTCTTACTTCAAATGGCTCTGGAGCATTTCACAGCACCACCCCAGCCACCTGGAACTCCCTCCCTCCCTCCTGCCCTGAGGCAGGCTAACTCCCACCCAATCTTCAAACAAGAACTATATCGCCACCTATCCCAGGACCCATGCACATGCTCTGATCCCACTTAATGCCTCACAGCTAACCACCCTATTTCGCCCAAGACACTGCTGCACTTCTAAACAAGCTTTGATATAAAATGTCTTTATAGCTGCCACTTAGCCCAGTTTCAGTTATTTGCATGTACTAATGTCACTTTTGTCATCTCGCATGGCTATATGTATTATCTCGAGTACTGTCTGACTTGATCTGTATTCTAACCTACCTGTACTATATAATATGTACCTATACTATATACTATGTATTGTATAATCTCATCTCATTTTATGTATGTATTCTCCCAGGTTGTGCCTGAAAATAGTAAACTTTGGCTTGCGCACCGAACCCGGTTAATAAAAACTAAATAAATAAATAAATAAATAAAAGGTGAAGCTGCCAAAGTCAAATTTTCTAGTAAATGGCAAAAATTCACGAATGATTCATGATGGTAAAGTTAGTAATTTCACCTTTACTTCACCTACAAATTAACACTTTGCAACATCTCATCTCATGATACATAACACTGTAGCCATGGTGTTTGAGTTAGCTTTGTACATGCTGCTGTTCCCTGGGACCCCCATGAAAAACATGATGCAAATCAATAACTTGACTGAATCATAATTCTTGAAGAGAGCTGTGTTTGCTTATTTTTTTTTTTATTTTATTCATTGGTAACTGGGTAAGGAGGACTAAGACCTAGATCCCTTTTTCAGCCATGACAAAGAAACAACAGAGGTGAACATAATACATCAGTTAGCTGACAGCAGGGCACTCCTGTAATCATAGGCAAGCATTAACTTGAGGTCAAATTATAGGACTTCAGACTACAAAACAAATTTTATTGCAGATCAGGCAATAACTAGGTTCAAGTCTGCACTTTAAAACAGCTACATAGTGAAATGGACATAAGGTGGTTAACAATATTGTTTTTAATTGTGAACATAGTGGCCTGGATAGTCAAAGGGGTTGAGCCCGTGCTGAGTAGGAGCAAAGCGCAGCCACCCACAGGGGGGCTGCTGTATCGCAGGGCACAACACAGCAGCCCAGCTGTGGGTGGCCACCCGCCTGCCCAGAGCATGGTCCACAAGCACACACACACCCCTGGTGGTCCAGTGGAACCCCCCCACCCGTAGCCGCGATCGCGCGGTAAATGTTAATAATGAGATCATTGATAGTCTAGTGGCTCTCCCCAGTCCCTGAATCCCCGATATGTAGGGAACGTGTCCAACTCTGGTGGTCCAGTGGTCTCCCCTCCCACCTGAGTCCCCGATACATGACATTATGATGTTCCTGGTGGTCCAGTGAAACCCCCCACCCCATTGCTGTGATCGCAATAAAATCCCGACCTGAAATGCCCTGGTGATCCAGTGGCACCCCTCCACCCACCCACACAGAACCCATTTGCCCACCTCCCCCCGTCATCGGCGAGAGGCTGCATCCACCTGCATACCGCCCGGCCACCCACCGAATGACAGGTACAGTATGGGCTGTAAGTCCGTTGGTCCCAGTGTGGACCAATGGGCTTGCAGGGCATACTTGTACTAGACAATCGCAAATATGTGAATGGAGTCATTCACATATTTGGGATCGCTAGTACAGTATGCCTGCAGAAGCTCATTGGTCCACCCTGGGACCATGTGGACCAATGGGCTTACAGCCCATACTGTACCTGTTATTCAGCAGGCGGCCGGACGGTGTGCAGGCAGTGATGCAGCCGCCCGGCGATGGGGGGTGAAGGGCAAGGGGTTCTGTGGGTGGGTGGGGGGTGGCCACTGGATCACCAGGGCGTTACAAGTCAGGATTTTACCCTGATCGCGGCAATGGGTGGGGGGTTTCCACTGGACCACCAGGGACATCATAATGTCATGTATTGGGGCACTGGGGACCTGGGTGGGAAGGGGAACCACTGGACCACCAGGGTTGGACATGTTTCCTACACATCGGGGATTTGGGGACTGGGAGGGGGCACTAGACTATCAGGGCTTTCATTATATCCATATACTGCATGATCGTGGCTATGGGGCAGGAGATGCCCCGGGAACTCCACAGCACGTCATGCTGTGCAGGGCGCCAGGCACAAGTCGCCAGCCTGCCCTGTGCAAGGCATGCAAATGGAGCCATAATGACATGCAAATGGCCCCATCTGCACCTTGCATATATTATGGCCTCATTTACATGCCCCCTGCTGAATAGAAACATAGACTTTGACGGCAGATAAGGACCACTTGGCCCACCCAGTCTGCCCATTTCCCTACCTACTGGATAAGCTGCAAATTCTAGTTAACCAACAGCCTATTTCCTGCAACCCCCCACTATAATTGCCTTGTGTCTGTCCCATGCATGTTTGAATTCCCCCACTGTTTTAGACCCAATGACCTCCTCAGGAAGGCTGTTCCATGTATCCACCACTCTCTCCGTGAAAATTTTTTTTCTCACATTACCCCTGAGCCGTCCCCCCTCTATCTTTAAATTGTGCCCCCTTGTTCTTACACATCTCTTTTTCTGAAAGATGCTACCCTCCTGGACTTTGTTGATTCCCTTGAGGTACTTGAACGTTTCTATCATGTCCCCCCTGTCCCTCTTTTCATCAAGAGTATACATATTAAGCTCTCTCAGTCTCTCTTCATATGGTTTCTGCTACAGACCCTGCACCATTTTAGTTGCCCTCCTCTGGACTGCTTCCATCCTGTCTATGTCCTTGTGTAGATGAGGTCTCCAAAACTGCACACAGTACTCCAGATGGGGTCTCACCAACTGTCTGTATAGAGGGATAACTACTTCCCTTTTTCTACTTGTGATGCCCCTTCCTATGCATCCCAGTATCCCCCTGGCTCTCCTTACCGACTTTTCACATTGCTTACCCACCTTTAGGTCACCTGATATGACTATCCCCAGGTCCCTTTCCATTTTTGTTGTTGTTAGTACCTCCCCTGCTATTGTGTACTCTTCTCCTGGGTTTTTGTTTCCAGGTGCATTACTTTGCACTTCTTTGCATTGAATTTAATTTGCCATATGTCTGACCATTCCTCCAACCTTGCCAAGTCCCTTCTCATCTTTTCTACCCCCTCTTGTGTATCAACTCTGTTACAGATCTTTGTGTCATCTGCAAAGAGGCATACCTTTCCCTTCAGAACCTCTGCAATGTCACCTATGAATATCACAGGTGATGCACCTAGCGCAACTGCACTTGCGCTGGTTCATCCCTGTGCTTCCTATCTGTGGCTTGCGCTGGCGCAGTGCCACTGCACCATGCGCAGTTTGTGCGCTGCCAGTGCCATATTCAACAGTGCTGTGCCATGGCACAGTACGGTTAAATATCACCTGAACCAGGCCCTGGTGCATCGCAATTGCGCTGTGCCCAGGCTTGTGCCACTGCCTAATGCAGTCTGAATATCCCAGCCAGTGTGTCTTGTTTGGAACAGTGAATGGTAGCTTATGCCATAGGCATTGTCGTTAATATATGAAGGTTAATCTACCAATTTTTTATTTAATCCTGGAGATACTGAAAACATTGGTGATTGCAGAGTGTAGACTGTAGCAGATTGTAGCAGCCATTTTGTGCTTGAAGGAGATAGTACATCAGCTCAAAAAAGTACATATTTAGTTTCTCAGTGAAATACACTGGGCTCTTAAGTAGCTGGCAGTTTCTGAGATCACAATTCTAATGAATTCTTTTTTACTAGTAGTGTGAAAAGTAAAGATTAAAATCCACTTGTTTCACTGCACTAACAAATATGTTATTATAAAAGTAGAAAGTAATTACTAACACATCAAAATACAATAAATAAAATTGTCAGTGTTCTATTTATTAGAAGTAAACCCCTGCTCATTAAGAGCCAGTGTATTTCAATGAGAAACTAAATATATTTTTCTATCTTTTTCGAAAGAAGTGGATACTCGTTTCATCAACAAGCTTTGCCTTTTATGCTTTCACTATAGTACTCCACCTATATTATGTTATGTTTTTGAATACAACAATTAGCTTCTCTTTACATCTTTCCAAGTAAAATCTGGTTAGGAAGAAAATGTCACCTACTAAATTATAACAAAAGATCAAGTTATCAAAAAATCACACATTTCTATTAAATATAAATATTTTGGTGGCAGGAAGTGATATTTCTCCACAAAAGTCTGAAAACAGATTTGTAGTTTCCCATCGAAATACACTGGCAGCCTTGCCAGTAAAGAGTTTCTGACATCATCATACCGGGATTCCATTGGATTCTTTTTTTCACCAGCAGTTGGCAAAATACAAATAAAATTATGAAAAAGTAAGAAAAGAAACAAATAAAAGCAAACTGAATGATTGCAGGAGCATCTAAAGGTCCCAAATCTTCTAATTTAAGATATGCACCCTCACTAAGTACCTGCTCTTTAGAAGGACTCAGACTGTCTGAATGTGCTACACACAGTGCCCCTCTCCAATGTGTGTCAGTAAGTTGCCCTGAGTAAGGGGGTCTGCTGATTAATAATTATTTATCCAGTTAAATGATGTTAGCCCACAAGGGATCAAACTCCCCGACTACTGCACACAGTGTCTCTCTGGAGTGAGCCTCTCCTGACTCCTGTGTGTCTACTGTCTGTCACCCAAGCAAATTCCCAGGTCACACCTGAAAATAGGCACTTGACTGTCTAGCGTGCTTACCTGGTAAACAAAAGCTAAATAAATTAATGACTGACTACTCCTCTATGCAGCAAGGCAGGCCCAGGCTGCTGAAGATCAACTTCTGGTTATTTTTCCAATTTAGGCTCACCTGCCTCTACTCTTAGAATTTAAAAGTGCATTTGTTAACAGCATAGAGTGCCTCCGTGTCACAGAATTGAAGAATCATTTCTATGTTGACTTGCACACATGCACAAGCAACATTTTGCAGTAGTAGCACTGTACTAGCTGTTTCAAAGGTGTGTCGGTGTTGTCACGAATTCAGGGGATGCTTTAGCCGGTGTGTCCCTCAGCCGCCAACCAGTGAGCATGCTGCCAATGACAGCAGTTTCAGAGAGAGCCACCAACTTGAAAAAAATCCACCACTGCAATGAGAGACAGGCTCGTCATTGCAGTGTCAGATCTGACATGCCTCCGTTATGTGCCATTCCTGGTGAAACATTTCAATAAACATGGTGGAGGCTCTCGCCATCCGCCTCACGCAATTCCTAGAAAGCCGACTTCGGGGTGCCCAATCCCCCTGTCGGCATGTCCCCTCCCCAGTTCAATTTGTTTGCTGACAGGGGTGCCCAATCCCCATCGGCACAATGCCCCCGCCAGTTTTATTTGTCTGCTGATGGGGGTGCCCGATCTTCGGTGCAGTGGGAACATGTCTGCACTCTTCAAAGCTGACCGTGCACAGAAGAAATGCCGGTAAGCTATATAATGGCATAAGTGGGAGGTTTTCAGCTTAGGTGGATATCGCTACCATTTTTTTTATTTTTGGCTCCAAATTTTCAATATGGGGTTCTTGGGACCCCACCTCATGAAATCAGTCACTGTCATTTCGTTATTCAGTCCCGAAAGGGGATTTCATGGTCACTGCACAGAATCATCTTTTGGGACTGAGTAACAAAATGACTGTGCCACTGTTCAGGAGTGGGCTCCCAGAAAGCCTATGTTGCAAATTTGCTGAAAATATTCCAAAAATGACTGTGTAACAAGCGTGATGTTAAGTAGTTTCACGCAACTGTGAATTTCTAGAATTTTTAATATTTTCACTCCAGATTTTCAACATTGCCTTTTTATCACACCCGCATATGAACAGTACAGCTGTCATTTTTCACATCTTGCCTGAAATGTGTTTTCACACATATGGCTCACAATGGCGCGATTGCTATGGGAAATCAATATTCAGGACAGATTAAGAAAATCACAGTGACACTGTTCATGAGCAGAGGTCCCAAAATGCCTATGTTGAAAATCTGGTGAAAGAAATTCCAAAAAATGACTATGTCATGAGCATGCATTGCACAGTTTCCACACACACTTGTAACTTTGAGAATTTTTAATATTTTCACTCCAGATTTTTAGCATTGCCAATTTTGCACACCTCCTTATGAACAGTAAAGCTGCCATTTTTCACATCCTGCCCAAAACTTGTTTTCACACCTGTGGAGCACAATGGGCATGGTCGCTGTGTGAAATCAACTTTCAGGACACAGTAGCAAAATTACAGTGCCACTGTTCATGAGGAGAGGTCCCCAAATACCCATGTTGAAAATCTGGTAAAAAAAAATCCCCAAAATGGCCACATTACGGGCATGCCCGTAAGTTTGCAACTGTTTCATATTTTCTCTCCATATTTTCAACATTGCCATTTTTTTACACCTCCTCATGTACAGTACAGCTGTTATCTTTTGCATCCTGCCTGAAATGTGTTTCCACACCTGTGACTCCCAATGGCACAGTCGGTGTGTGAAATCACCTTTCAGGATTGAGTAACAAAATCATAGCGCCACTGTTCATGAGGTGGGGTCCAAAAAAGCCACTGTTGAAAATTTGGAGTGAAAATACCAAAAAACACCAAGGGCATTAAGGTTTCCAACCATACACCCACCCTCTATAGACTGACAGGCGAGGATGTAACTTGGGTTCGTCGGCCACAATGTTCGCAGATTTCTACTCACACCCCACCACCCTTACAGCCACTGACAAACATTGAGGTGTGCCTTGGGTTCTGTCACCCTAACGTTTACCCCATTCTCCTATATTGCACCCATCTCAGCTTATTTCCTTATGGAATGGAGTGAGCATAAAGACCAAAGACCGCAATGCACATCCCGACACCTGTCACTTTCTGCAGGGTGGGGTGAGGTGGAATGGTGTCAGCATTATGGCCAACCCAAAGCCACACCCCCAACAACTTTCAGTCTCTGGGAGGGGGGTTGGCATTACTTCAGTACTTCATTGCCATTCCTATTTTCCACTTCTAACTCCTGCACTACCAATGCCAATGGCAGCAAGCCAACATTCGACATTGACAAATGCTTGTTATTTAGTGTACTCTCTTTCTCTGACATGACTTAGTTCTCTCTCTCTTTGTCTCCCATTGGCCACTACTATTGCTTTGTTCATCCACCTGCACTCAGCTCAAGTGTAACTGCTGCTGTGTTCTGTTTACTGCAGACCTGTTAGTCACATGACATGAGTGCTTTCATGAGTGGCAACAATTGACTGGCTGAGCTTGCAAGGATGAGGAAAGACGAGTGTGAGAGATGTGATCATGCATGGCTGCTAGCTGGATGAATCATCATTGATCCATAAGAGAAGAGTGACAGTCCCATCCATGAAACAGTGTGCATCACTAGAGAGCACTGAGGAAGTGAAGCAGCCCCACCATATCCCCATCACGTGAGGCAGCCAGCAGCACTAGCCATACTTGCAGCCTGTGCCGCCCATCATCTTCAACTAACTGCAACTGTAAGTGCAGTCCAGTCACTGCACTGACTCATGTGGGGGCCACCAGTCAGGGGTGGGCAATTGTCACATTCATTTCACGCTCAGCCATGGTTCAGCAAAGTTGGGGGGAAAAACAAGTTTAAATATTTTAGCAGGCCATTGTTGCTGTTTTATTTGTAATCACCTGGGGCCATTTGTAAAGCGCCTGGAGCACAGGCACCTCAAGCCCTGGGTTATCGATACACCTGCATTGAAGTAGGGTTCCAGAACATGTTTTATTTTTATTTATTTTTTTTGATGACCGGGTAGGTGCACTAGACACAAAAGTGACTATTTTCAGGCACGACATGGGAGGTCAACAACACAGAGAGATAGAAATACATAGGATACAGTGTCAAGAAACATGCAAATACCTCACAGTCAGAGGTGAGACAAATGTAAGACAATATTTGTACTAAGGCACGTAGAGGTGTAATTATACAAATAGAAGGTAAGTGCCCATGTGTAATCAGTAATAGTAATATCAACATTTAATGTACAGAAAACAATGCCCCGGGGTAACATTACATCTGACTGAAACTAAAAACAGCTAATTTAGAAGGAGACAGGGAGAGAGGTAAATGTTGAGATACAGCCTAGCAAGAGTGAGGAGGCACGAAGGATTGGGATGGGAAAGAGGGGATAGGATAGAAATAATAGGGAGACTGAGGGGAGGAGATAATTTACGGGGGAGGCTGAAGAGCAGAGCACCAGCTCATACCACAGAATGGGAGGAAACAGTGGGCAGCTGGGGCAAAGGGAGCTACGATCTATGGTGGGTTGAAGCAGGTGCAACGATCACGTGTGGTAAAGAAGGAGCTGTGCCTTTTCTTAAAAGTAGCATGATTAGGGGTCAGGCGTACGTCTAGGGGCAGCGAATTCCAATAATAGGGACCTACATGTGAGAAACCTGATTTCCCTTTGGTAGTTCTACATCTGGGGATACTAAGCAAGGAAAGATCAGAGGATCGGAGACCGTAGGAGATGGACTGGGGGATCAGCAAGCAGGCGAGATAGTTAGACATACTGGATCTCAGTATACTGCCTAGAAGGTTCCCCAGAGAGAGGAGCTGATGTGCAATAGGGGAGGGCCAATTAAGATCTGAATACAGTAGCCAGTGATGTCTGAGTCTAGGGGATGCAGAGTCATAACGGCATATATTGTTGTAAGTTGTGTCCCACCTATGAAGAGTAGCCTTAGATGCATTGGTATAGATTACGGATCCATAAGAGAGTGACAGGAGTAGGATTCTGGTTGACTAGGATCTGCAGCTTATCCATTAGGTAGGGAAATGGGCAGACTGGGTGGGCCAAGCGGTCCTTATCTGCTGTCAAATTCTATGTTTCTATGTTTCTATGATTCCACTAGCAATGGCTGTCCTAGCAGAAGGGGTAAAAATATGACTTGTTTTGTAGGCTAAGCCCAGTTTGGCATTTATGGCCTTACAAGAGGCAGTTACATGGGTATCATAAGTGAGGGATTCATCGAACAAGACACCCAGAAATTTAAAGGAGGTTACCATCTCCAGTGGGGAGCTATCAGCCCAAGAGACCCGGAAAAATTCACGGCACTGTTTCAGTTTGATAGAGGATCCAAAGAGCATGGCCTGGATCTTTCCAGCATTGAGAACAAGCTTGTTTTTGGGGAACCTGGAGTGAATATTTTGTAGGTCCACAGAGAGCTTATGATTAATAGAATGGACATTATCAGAGCTAATGTAAAGAATAAGGTCATTGGCATATAGCAACGATGAACAGGAGGATATATTTTGTGTTATATTATTAATAAAAATCGAGAAGAGGAGGGGTCCGAGGATAGATCCTTGTGGTACACCAACATTAATAACTGCTGTTTCGGAGACAGCTGAATTTAATTTTACAGCCTGAGTTCTGTTCAATAGGTAGCTATGGAACCAAGTTACGACTCCAGTTGAGAAACCCAGGGTTTGGAGATTTGCAAGCAGAAGAGGGTGGTTTACAAGACCGAACGCTTTCGTCAGATCAATGAAAACAGCACCAGTTTGCTGACCCTGATCCATGGCTTGGAGAACATCATTTGACAGCTGTAGTAGAGCAGTTTGAGTACTATGGCCTTTTCTGAAGCCATGTTGGTTTGTGTGGAGGAGGTCATACTTAGTAAGGTATTCTGAGATCTGAGCAGAGACGAGCCTTTCCAGGACTTTATTTAGCACTGACAGTATAGCTATTGGTCTGTAATTGGCTATATCTTTTTTGTCACCTTTTTTAAACACCGGCGTGACTCTGACCAGTTTCCATATACTGGGCACCATGCCTTTACACAGGGACAAATTGAGAATCCTGGACAGTGGACCTGCAATGAATGGAGCTGCAAGCTTTAAGAGTTTAGGTTCAAAGCAGTCAGAACCAACAGCGGTACTGTCTGATATGGAATTAAGATGTTTGAGGACAGCCTTCTTTGAGATGACTTTAAAGTAGAAATGAGGCATCTTTGTAGTGACCGTCGGGATGGGGGATCCAGGCATAAGGTTATCGGAAGAGATTGCAGAGGTATAACTGGAGAGGTCAGAGAAGTGAGAATTAATGCATTGACAATTGTGCCCGAGTCATTACAGTGAACACCTTTCAGTATCATGTCATTGTTTAGGAGAGTTTGTTTTGATCCGAGGAAAGTTTTGATATGGGACCAAAATTTCTTAGGGTCACCAGCTGCATCCATCAGAAGGCCATTACAGTACTGGCTTTTTGCATGTCTTATGAGTGTTTTGCACTTTGATCTCTTCTCTCTGTAGTTGTTAAAGTCTGCTGTGAGACCGGAGATTTTAAACTTCTTCCAGCATTTGTCCCTGTATTTGAGGGCTGTAAGGAGGCCTTTGTGTAGCCATCTGGTTTGTTTACTATGGACGCGCCAAGTAATGACCAGAGTATGTTTATCTTGAAGGAGCACAAACCTGCTCAGGAAAGCATGGAGGGTGGCATCCATACTCACTGATTGGAATACAGGGGACCAGTCAGTATGAGACACATCATATAGGAAATGAGCCTGGTTTAAGTTTGCATAGTTTCTGAAACATATACAGTGTTGGGGGGACATGGAGACTGTAGATGGACTCCATTTGCAGAAAACAGGAGAATGATCACTAATATTATCTGGCAGCATTCCTGTTTCTACAATTCTATCCACGCGATTCATTAAAGGAAAACTACACCCAAAACTTGAAAAAATATATGTTGTGCAGAGTGTTTTAATTTGTATGTGAAGTTCTAGTGTTTCCTTCCCTCTGACTTTTATTAGGAGTTTTTCCCAAATTAGCCTGCTAGCTTTATGCTAGTTTTATGACCCCTGGGGATCTTCATACCTGATAGCATAATTGTATTTCTTGTTCCCACAGTGCATCTCGTCTCATGTGACTGTGATGTAAGAGAGACCCAACATTCAGCACACATATGCCAAACAAACTAAATATCTTGGAAGTTTTACAAGCTGCACAAAAATTACCAGTAGCAAAGTTTTTCAGGACAGTAAAACCTTTAGGATGAGGGTGGTCACCAAGCTGAATTCTACAGATTTTAAAATATAGCCATCTCTATTGTTGTGAACTGATTGTAATGCACTGCTTTCTGCTGGATTTATGGGCTCTGCTACATCACCATCACATGAAACAAGGTGCATTGTAGGACAAAGAAATGCAATAAACCTATTTGATATGGAGATCTCGAGGGGTCATAAAACTACCCTAAAGCTAGCAGGCTAATTTAGGAAAAACTCCTAATACCAGTCAGAGGGAAGAAAACACTAGAACTTCACATACAAATTAAAACACTCTGCACAGCATATATTTTTTCAAGTTTTGGGTGTAGTTTTCCTTTAAGACCCAGTCAATGAGGGTGCTAGAATCAGAGGTAACAGACACTCTTGCTGGGTCAGTAATTATGTGGTGTAAATTATAGCTCTGCACCAGGGATTGTAGGTTTTCTTGAGATTTGCTAAGCCAGTTTAAATTTAAATCTCCGGAATGATGAGTTCATTCTTCCCCGCATGTGCAGTCGGATGATCCAGCAAGTTCACCAGGCCATTTAATCCACTATTAGGGGGATTATAGGCACATACAATGTGGAGTTTTTTTCACTCCTAGTCTGAGTATGGCATGGATGAATTCACACGAGGAGTTTTTCTTATCTGTTAACATGGTTAGGTTTAGAGTATTTTTGTAATAGAGTGCAACACCCCCACCATGCTTAGGAGGTGGCCTATCACACCTAAGAAGGTTGTAGTTAGGGAACACGCAATAGGTATCTGGGATAGAGGGCTTTAGCCATGTCTCAGATAGACAGAGCACATCAGGGTGGTGGTTTGCTACCCATGCTTCAAGATCTGCATGATTACGGAGAAGACTCCTAACATTTAGATGAACCATGTGTAAACCTCTTTTATCTTGGTCAGTGCAATTTGGGGTAATGTTTTTGGCATTGGTCCAGGGTTCAGTTCAATGTCACCAGATAGCAAGAGAATCAACAAATATGACGTACCCTAAATTATGCAGGGAAAATTGAGGGCTATTTTTGCTATAGACACACCACCATTTAGTAACAGATACTGTCCCATAATAGATTAGCAGTTTGGGGAGGAAGAGGAGGGCAGGGCTCACATCAAAACCTTCTTCTGTTAGGACTAGCATGTTAGAGTAAGAGAAATCATTTAGATTCATGTCACTATTTTGGAGGTGGTTGATAGGATCAGGCACTGAGAGGATACTAAGTAAGATCAGAACCAGGATAAAGGAGGGTGCAAAAACAGATATCCAAGCCATTCTGCAAAATTAATAGTAAGCGGAAATTGGGTAGGCTGGAAAGGTGGGTTTGGGGATGCAGTGGAGAGCAAAAGTAACTGCCGCAAATGGACCTTCAAGAGTCTGCCTAATTTTTAGGAGATATTGCAAACCATCTAATTTTTGAGATCCCTAACTTCCCCAAAAAGGAAAAAAAAGCCTTAGAATGTTTGAAGGGTGAGTGAGTAATCAATCCAATCGGACAACTGATATCTACAGCAAAGCTGAGGGAATTTCAAGATGTGAAGTGGAAAGCTATGTAAAGATGACCAGTCAAGCAGTCAGTTTAAACATGGTAAAGAAGAATAGGAATTTCAACTTAAAAAAGGCTTTGGATATAAAAGATCAGAAAACAGTCTTGAGCTGGAAAGATTTCTACAACTATGCAATTGAAATAGGCAGTGAAGTGAAAGAAAGAGAAAGAGGAAAACTAGTGTAGGGTGCCCCAGTGGCTGGTTGGTATAACGAGCCAATGGAAAAATGAGAAGATAGTATTTTATGTGGTTGGTTAAAACACACTATAAAAGGAACTGTTAGTGCTATGTTGCGGTCAACTTAATTAGTTTTGGATGAAGCTTTGAGGATTGTGCAGGTTTGAATACAACTTGGTGGGAAGCATTCCTTCCAGTCAGCAGAGAGTTCATTACCAAACTCTGCTGCAGCTGTGTAGAGGGAGAATCTGCCCTTAGTGCAGGATATGCATTCCCATAGCATGCGTCACTATCTAGAAACCCTGTGCCCAAACACCTGGAATGATAGTGCAATAGCAGAGCATCATGACAGTGTTTGGGGGACCTGGGTCTAGTTCCCAGCAGGGCACCATTTTTCTTTCTCACTACAATTTATGCACAAGAAGGTGGTATCAGAACAGAAAGTAGCATAGTAGCATTCCCACTAGCCATTAACTATTAAGCCAAATGTCAAAAGGTTTTCTTTTTTTTTTCTTAACTTTCTATTTTTGTCCCCCATATTCTCTGCCAGCTACTGGGACCTCCTCCCACTTACCCAAGCCCTTATACCGATTGCAGGAGTCCTACAGTGGTCCTACCCACCACCAGCCTTTGCTCAACAATCTTCCCTGGATACCCCGACTGTAACTCACAATTTATCCCCCCACAGGTGAGACTCCCTGGCTCCCTCAAGCCAGAAAGAGATACTTCACTCGATGGTCGAGGCCCATGAGGTGAAGCCGGAGAGACGTGGGAGGAGTCGAAGTGATGGGTGCGATGGTTTCATCTGCCTGGTGTTGCTGGGGTTATTTTATCCCCTGCTAAGCCCTCCTCTTATTACACCCCAGGGCATGGTCCTGAGAAGTGACCCAGCATTTGCCTATTAGGGCCATCAGAAGGATGGGTAAGCCCCTCTCTACCTTTGAGACTCCCCTGCTGGCCACACTCTGGATGTGTGATGCCTCCACGTCACTTGCCAGATGAGTGTGTTTGTGTGTGTTTACATGAGGGCACCCCAGAGGGACCACTTATTCCTTCAAGTATGGCACCCCCTTCCCCAGGTCACCAAGGGGTGGTCGAGGAGCAGAAGGAGGTGCCCCCCAAGCCAGGAAAAGATACTTCACTCTAATGTTGAGGCCCATGAGGTGGAGCTGGAGAGGCATAGGAGAAGTCAAAGTGACTCTGATGTGGTGTGGGGGCAGGATGGCTCCATCTGCTCAGTGCTGCTGGGGGTATTTTATCCCCCTGCTAAGTCCTCCTCTTATCCCACCCCAGAGCGTGGTTCTGAAAGGTGAACCAGCATTTGCCTATTAAGGCCATTAGAAGGAAGGGTAAGTCCCTCCCTACCTTCGACACTCCCCTGCTGGCCCCACCCTGAGCATGTGATGCCTCCACATCACTTTCCAGACAAGTGGGAGAGTGCTGACATGAGGACACCCGAGAAGGACCACTTATTCCTTTCTGCATGACACCTCCCTTCCCCGGGTCACCAGGGAGCAGTCGTGCAGCAGAAGGATGTGCCCTCCCTTCCTGAGGCAGGAGGCTGCCTCAGCAGTCGGCACTAGATGTCCCAGACCTGGGACACAAATCCAGATCATCTGGATGGCATGTGGTAACTCTAGCCAAAAAAATTTCTAAATTGTGAAATAAATTTCTAACCAATTCACCACAGTGGCTAAAGCCTTAAAGGCAAAGAGCATGCCACATAAATATTATAATTCATTGCAAAAAAAAACTCCACTAATGCATTAGTTAAGGTTCCTATTACAGCAACAAAAGTATGAAATTGGGTGTTAGAGTTCCCAACCCTAACACCCCATCTGACCCCCCAAACAACCCTACCACCCCATTCCTACCATCTACACACCAACAGGTGTTGGGGTGTGTTTTGGGGTTGTTGACCCTAATGTTCACCCCATTCCATGTGTAAGGAAGCTGAGATTGTGCTGCATAGGAAAATGGGGTGAGCATTAGGGTCAAAGACCCCAAGACACACCCTGTCACCTGTTGGTGTGTGGATGATGGGGGTAGGGTGAGATGGGGCGTTTGGGTTGGGAACTCTAACACCAAATTTCCATTCTTTTGTCACTGTAATAGGAACCCTAACCGATGCATTAACAGAGTTTTTTGCAATTAATTTCCTTACTTTTTGTGAAAGTATCACCATAGCCGTAGTTGTTTATGGGAGCGCCGGACCCTCTGGGCCCTGCAAGGGCCCTGCGCTATCATCTATCCATAAGTGCAGAAACACTGTAATTAACCCTCATCTCCCTATTGGAGCACAGGGCCATTTAGGCCCTGCTCTCCCATGTGCTGTGATTTCCCTTATTTTAATATGGGAGCGCAGGATCCTTTGGACCCTGCACACCCATCCCTAAATAGATGACTGAGGAAATTATCACCATAACCATCTGATTACCCCAGGTTATGCACCTGGTACAGAAAATGTACAAATCCCCACCAAAATATAATTCTGTGCAACTGCAATGCCATTCCGCGCCACAGGTGCAGAAACACATTTTGGCCAGGATTTGAAAAAGTACAACTGTGACATACATGAGGTGGGGTAATAAGAAGGCTATGTTTTACATCTGTGGTCAAAATATTGAAAATTTCCATAGTTTCGAGTGGGTGTAGTGAAATTGTAACGAATGGTCATAACTTTGTCATTTTTTTCATATTTTGACCCCACATTTTCAACACAGTCTTCTTATAGACCCACCTCATAAACCCCATTGGTGAAAGTTTTGTAATCCATGGCAAAATGCCGTGTAGAAGACTTGGTTTGCTGGCCAAAGCACCTAGCTTCACCTGAGCTCTTTCCTTCTAAGACTGCTTGAAAGACAGAGTAGAGAAACTTACCAGAGCAAGGGAAAAGGATTAAGACTTAGTTTGGCTAAGCAGATTTACTGTGTGGTGGTGTTTTTATTTTTTACTCACAGGGATTGCTACTGTTTGTTGCTAACATTTCATTGCTTTATTTTTTCTCTGATTCAAATTGTTGTTGCTGGTATACCTTCTTCTGCATTATTACAAGGTGTGCCTACAGGTGTGTGCTAACAGATTACTCCTGTAATCTTCTGATTCAAATTGTCTTTTGCAAGGTATATCTTCTGTTACTGCTTTATTTTTCTCTGGAGCAAAGTGTTTCTTACAGCGTATATCTTCTCTGAAATTATTACAGGTGGTGCTTTACAGGTTTTACAGTTTTATCTAACATTAGGATAAGCTTTCAGGGTTACTGCATTTGTTGTTGACTGTTTCTGCTCTTACCTCCTTGTTCTTTCGTCCGTGGTTCTTCTTTTTAGGCAGGGAAGGCCAGCCACCCACCCCATCCCCAACCACCCCACGCTACACTCCTTTATAGGGTACCACAGTTGTGACATTTCCTGTGGCAGAGCAGGAAGGGGAGGATCAGTGGGGCCTCCACGAGGTGATCTCATTTACAGGGGCACTAATAATTTAACTTGTTATAACAAGTTAAACAAAGCACAATTAAACCTTTACTTGCATTTTTTTTCCTTCTAATTACTCTGACTAGGTTACAAACCCAGCAACTTATTTGGAATGGATTTCATTAACTGCAGGTACTGTGGAACAATTTTCAGAAGGACAGTCTTACAGGATTTAGGACACTGTCCTACATGCTGGGCCTTTGGAGATCTTAGGGCTCAGCTCTGGGCAGCATGGGCAGAGATTGCACGCCTCAAATTTCATATTGAAGAGGAAATACATTATAAGAACCACCGCCATTTCCCCAGCATCCAACAGAAAAACCTGAGCCGCAGAGGGTAGTTGGTCCAGGAGGTTGGCAGGTGGTTAGGAGGAGCAAATCAGGTGCCCCATCACTCTCTGCTCTCAACACATTACCTCCAAAACCATATAAACACTACAAACAGGTATCTGCCTCTATCTCTGAAATCAAATAAAGAGGCAGAAGACACTGCAGAGCAGGACACTGCGGCACAGGAGCTAGCACAACAAAACTCACCCAAATCAGGAACGAAAACAAAAAAAGCACAAAGGAAATCCAAAAAACTTCTGATCATAGGAGACTCCATGATTCGGGGAGTTGATACCCATCTCCAGCCAGGGGTAATGGTCAGATGTCTCCCAGGTACATCAGCATGGAGAGACAATGACCGCATTACTAAAATTGTTCACAAAGCAGGAGAAAACATTGATGTCCTAGTACACATAGGGACTAGTATCTATCGCCAACCCGGTCAGTTGTGGAGACAAGGAACACCTGGCTAGGCTGGGTGACAAACTATCACGTATCCTATTTGTCCGACATCTCCTTCTCTGAGATCCTGCCAGTCTGGAGAGGAGCAGATGGGCGGAAAGGTCAGAAAAGGAGATGAGAGCTAAACACATGGCTCAAGGACTGGTGCCAGGAAAAAGGACACTAGATTAGTAGGAACTGGCAACAGTTCTGGGAGCAAAGTTCTTTAAATTTGATGGACTGCATCTGACTAAAGAGGAGTCAGTGCATTGGGGCAGAAGTTTGGCGTCTTTGCAGAATATTTAAACTAGCAAATGGGAGAGGGTGCAGCACCCCATCGATGAATGGAAGAACACCCCTCCCCCTCAGCTAGTGGTCAAACAGGAATTCAGCATGTTTGCTGTTCATTTGCATCACCAGGTAAGAAAAAGGTTTGTCTCCCATACGATGCACGAGGTAATATGAAACTTCACCCAACAACTAACAACCAAAATCTGGCCAATGGAAAATCATGTACACAAATGTACAGCCTGGGAAATAAGATCCCAGACCTGCAGGCAATAATGTCAGAGGCTAAACTGGACATAGTAGCAATTAGTGAGGCGTGGTTTACAGTAACCACACTTGGAGACTTCAGTACCTGGCTATGTATTGTTCAGAAGAGACGAGGTACAAAAGGGGAGCAGTGGCCTGTATGTTAAGAAAATATCAAGCTACAGAAATTCAGAATACACATAAGAGTCAGAAGAACTGTGGGTCACCCTGAAACAGGAAATGGGACAGCCATAAGAACTGGGGTTGTCTACAGGCCCCAGACCAGAGGGAGGACATAGACACATTACTGTTAGAAGATACAAAACATGACAGCTAAAGGGAGGTTCTGATAATGGGAGACTTCAACATGCCGGATACAGGTTGGTCAATACCAGCAGGAACATCTGCAGAACTAGACTCATAGTGGATTCCCTGCAGGGGAGGGCCTCAAACAACTGGTACAGCAACCCACAAGAGACAGGGCTATCCTAGATCTAGTACTGACTAACAAGAAGGGATCACAGATCTCCAGGTAGAAGGTCACCTGGGGGCCAGTGACCATCACATGGTATGGTTCAATTTGGCTACTACATCTAAATTAGCCCATTCCAAGGCAAAAATATGGGACTTCAGAGGAGCTGACTTTGATAAGATGGCCAACAGAGTTAAGCTAGCCCTGGCAAAAGAAACACAGGTGAGGGTATAAAGTGGGCAAGCATTAAGGATGCAATACTTGAAGCAACATCCCATTGTAGTTAGAACAGAAAAGGAAGTGCAAAAGAAGAAGGAAACCACTTTGGTTCTCAAATACAGTAGCAGAAAAGGTCAGAGCCAAAAGGCTGGCCTTCAGGAAATATAAGGAACACAGCGGGATGAAGAATAGGGGAGGCATACCAAACTGCCTCAAGGGAAGCAGGTAAGGCAGTAAGGCAGCAAAGTCCCAAACTGAGGAAACACTAGCACGTAACAGTAAAAGAAGGTGACAAGACTTTCTATAGATACATTAGTGAAAGGAGAAAGTCCAGGGGTAGTGCTAAGCTTAATGGAGAAAAGGGAGCATGTGAGGAGGAGGACCTGTAAGGCATCTATCCTAAATAGATACTTTTGCTCAGTATTTACTGAAGGTAGAGCAGGGCCCACAGCTCAGCATCATGGGCACAGGGGGAGGGAGGTGAGCACTACTCCTTCACAAAGAAAGGGTCCTACAGAGCTTGCTAAGCTCAGAGTGGATAAGGCAATGGGACCTGATGGCATACATCCCAGAGTATTAAGGAGCTAAAGGAGGAACTAGCAGAGCCATTAGCAGAATTGTTTAGTGAGTCTCTGAGCACAGGAGAGGTCCCAGAAGACTGGAGAAGGGCTCATGTGATCCTCCCACAAGAGTGGTAGCAGGGAGGAGGCGAGGAACTACAGACGGTCAGTCTCTTACCTCAGTAGTGGGCAAGATTATGGAGGCACTCCTTAAGGAAAGGATAGTGCAACACCTGGAATCCATAGGGCACAGGATCCAAGACAGCATGGGTTTACAAAGGAAGGTCCTGTCAAACTAATCTCATAGATTTCTTTGACTGGGTAACCAGAGTGGTGGACCAGGGGAGCAGTTGATGTGCCTACCTTGGACTTCAGCAAAGCTTTGACACTGTTCCACATAGAAGATTGATAAGCTGGGTAGGCTCGGGGTGGGTCAGAAGTTGGCGAACTGGGTGGCAAACTGGTTGACTTGCAGAAAACAGAGAGTGGTGGTAAATGGTATACAGTCAGAAGAGATGCAAGTCACAAGTGGGGTGCCTCAGGGATCAGTCCTGGGGCCAGTCCTCTTCAACATCTTCATTAGTGACCTTGCAGATGGACTAGAGGGTAAGGCTTGTCTGTTTGCAGATGACACCAAGATCTGCAACAGAGTAGATGATCCAGATGGGGTGGGCAGAATGAGAAGAGATCTGGATAAACTAGCAGAATGGTCAGAGAAGTGGCAACTGGGATTTAATGCAAAGAGTGCAAAATCATGCACATAGGGAGAAACCCTGAAGCCACCTATCACGCTGGGAGGAGTTGCTAGCAGTCACAAAGGAAGAAGAGACTTGGGCATCATCATCACTGATGACTTAAAATCATCCAAGCAGACCTCTAAAGCAGTAGGTAAGGCTAAGGGGTGTTAGGGTGTATTAATAGAGTATCACAAGTCGTAAGAGGAGAGGTAATAATCCCTCTGTACAAGACACTGGTTAGGCCTCATCTGGAGTACTCGTGCAGTATTGGAGGCCACACCTTCTAAGGACATTAACCAAATTGAGGCAGTCCAGAGAAGGGCAACCAAAATGGTGCAGGGACTGCATCAGAAGACATATGAGGACAGATTAACGGAGCTCAATATGTATACCCTTGAGCAAAGGAGGGAGAGAGGTGATATGATCGAGGCATTCAAACACCTTAAGGGCATAAACAAGGTGAAAGAGTCTAACATGTTTAAATATAAGAAAATAGCAGGACAAGAGGACACAGCATGAGATTAGAGGGAGGCCGATTAAGGAGATGTGAGGAAATTCTTTTCACAGAAAGGGTGGTGGATGCATGGAATGGCTACCACAAGAAGTGGTGGCTATGAATACAGTGCAGGGCTTCAAACAGGCATGGGATAGGCAGAAGGGAGCAATACAAATGACTATGAATAGATAGGCCACTGACAGAGCAAAGGCCGATGGCACATTTATAAGGTAGAAAAAGAAATGGGCAGACTAGATGGGCCTTGCGGTCCTTATCTGCCGTCAACTTCTATGTTTCTATGTTCTGAGCCACAGGTGTGAAAACACATTTTGGGCAGGATGTGAGAAATGGCAGCTATACTGTTCATGAGGTGGTGTGAAAAAAATGGCTATGTTAAAAATTTGGAGTGAAAATATTAAAAATTGCCAAAGTTACGTGTGTGCGTAGAAAAATTTCAATGCACACATGCAACTCTGGTGTGTTTTGATATTTTTGCTCCAAATTTTCAACATGGGCTTTTTGAGACCCCACCTCATGAACACTGGCACTGTCATTTCGTTACTCCATCCCAAAAGGTGATTTTGTGCAACGACCACAAAATCACTTTCTGGGCCCAACTAGCAAAATGATAGTGTCAGTGTTCATGAGGTGGTATTTGAAAAAGCCTATGTCAAAAATTTGGTGGAAAAAATACCTTAAAATGACTGCGATATCAACATAAGTTAAAAACGCCATTGTCAGCTAATATACGGCACTTTACCTTGATTCTTCAGTTCGCGGTTTGGCTTTAAAGAGGGCAGACATGTCTTGGTCCACAGAAGATGACAGCTGCTGACCTCTGTTGGTAAGAATAGGGCAAGAGGTGTGTGTGGGGTGGGTGGGTGCTCAGTGGGAGAGGTCAGGTTGTGGGAGGTAGTCAGGGGAGATGACTAGGGACTGTTTTCTTTTTTTCAGGATTAAAAAAAAGACATAGGGGGACTGTTTTCTTTTTTACAGGGTTGAACTTGAACATCTTTAGGGACACTGGGGGTGGGCTCCCCAGCATTCCACACTGCTGGAGGGGCAGTAGTTTCTGGGGACACTGGAAGTGAGCTTCCCAGTGTCCCACACTAGCAGGGGGCTTACAGTGCTGACAGTGGGATTTGGCACCCTCCCTGTTGGCAAATATAGAAAAATGCATGTTTCAGGGCACTGGGAGTGGGCTCTCCAGTGTCCCACACTGGTGGGGGGCTTACAGTGCCGACAGCAATACTGGGCACCCGGCTGTTGGCAAAATATATTTTTATATTATTTACATTCCTCAGCCCCCTTCCCCTTAAACTCACTAAAACAGGGAAAATGTTTTTTTTTTAATTTTTTATAGGTAAACATCAACAAGTGTTTACCTAAACGTGGGCCGAGAAGTCTTTCAATTTAAAGTTTATTAACAGTTTTTTTTTTTCAATTTAAAGTTTATTAACAGGGCCCTAGGAGTCTGATTCTGGCCTTACCTTTTTTTTTTTTAAATGGCAAGGAAAGATTTAGATTGTTCAAAGGGGCTGGTTTTTTTTTTTTATTCAAGTAGTGCCACAAATTTCAGCAGTTTTAGTGAAACAGTGCCGTAAACTGCAGTGGTTTTCGTGCAACAGTGCCATTATTTGTGCTAAACTGCCACAATCTGCGGCAGTTTTACAAAAATAGTGCTGCAAATTTGCAACATTATCAATGGCCAAATGAAAAAAAAACATATTTCTGGTCACTGTTTACAAAAACTAAGGCCAGAATCATGTCCCTCGGGTCCCGATTAGGTAAACACAATTGTTAGTGTTCACCAAGGGGCACTATTTTTTGAATTACAGTGTTTTTCCCCATTCACTAACTAAAAACAAGATGGTGGCAGCACAGCACTACCTTTTCCATTTGAGGCAGCAAAAAGTGCTTTCCTGGCAGCAAAACCTGCTTTCGCACAGAACATGTATTTTTTCCCATAGGCTATAATGGGAAAATTAAACCTTTATTAACTTTTGAACGGATTAATATTATTACACCAAACCTTAAAAAGGCACATCTGCAACCCAGATTCACCATATGCCCTAACAATTTCAGACCAGACCCCCAAGCCATTTCAGAGATGCAGCGTAGCAAAGGATTTGCACCAAAATGGTAATGTTCACATTTTTTGACACTCTACAGCTCTGCAACCGCACATCTGACTGGAACAAAACTTATCACATCAAGAGATCTATAGTATCTGACAGTGCATGAAAATGTTTGTGCAAAACAGTCAAATGGTTGCAAAGTTATTACAGTGCAGAGTTTGGGTTTAACACAGAAGTGGCCGTGCAACCCTAACTAAAGTGGTCCTACCATGCCACTATAATCTGACATTTCTGTATCAGGACTTTTGCTACCTTTAAAGTGATTTATGGAAGTTCCCCAAATGCCTTTTTCGCAAAGTGTACCATCGACACCCATGTTTCAGATGTTGAAGCAGCAATTTGTTTTGTAAACAAAATCTGTCCTAGTAATGTTTTTTTTTGTTTTATCAGCACTTTATTTCTGCCCTCCCACCAGTTTCTGTATGTGGCCACCCCCCAGAATGATGTCATGCAAGGGAACTGTCAATGTTTTACCAAACCAACTTTATTTATATAGCGCCTTTCAAATCCAAGGCACTGTACATAAAAACATATACACAATAATAAAAATTTTAGCAAACATTAAAACATATCAACCATGACTAAGTAAAAGCTAAGCTAAATAAAAATGTTTTTAAACCAACCTTAATGCTATCGAAGGTTGGGCATTCTCTCAACCAATGAGGTAGAGAATTCCACAGGGTTAGTGCTGAAAAAGCAAAAACACGAGATCCTGATGTCTTTAATCGAACCCTGGGAATCTTCAGCAATCCCTCATTGGCAGAACGGAGAAGACAGAGGGGGCAGTAGGGAATCAGGAGATCTTTCAGGTAACCGGGTCCCTGATCATGTAGGGCTTTAAAGGTTAGTAAACCAACCTTAAAGGTGATCCACCACCAAACAGGCAGCCAGTGCAGTTCGCGGAGCACAGGTGTAATATGACTGGTTCTAGAAGTCCCAGTCAAAAGCCTGGCTGCTACGTTCTGCACCAGCTGCAGGTGGTGGATATCAACCCCAGGTAGCCCTAGGTAGAGGGAATTGCAGTAATCAAGACGGGTAGTGACAAATGCGTGGACCAGTGTTGGAAGATCACCCGGAGGAACCAGGTGTTTCACCCAGGCGGTATTCCTCAGATGGTAAAAAGAGGATTTGATGACAGCCGACACCTGAGATTTTAGGGTCAGACCGTCATCAAAAATAATGCCCAGATTTCACACCTGATCGGAGGTAGAGAGCGGTATACCACCAAGTGACAAACCTGATGGTTGTCCAGCTCCCAAACCCAACCCTGGATGACCTGGGTCCACTACCAATACCTCAGTCTTATCCGGATTCAATCTCAGCCAGGTGGAACTCATCCAAAGTCTGATCTCCGCAAGGCAGTTATTCAGCACAGAGAGTGCATCACCCTGACCAGGGAGAAAGGACAGATACAGCTGAGTATCATCTGCATAGCAAAGAAAATCCAGACAGTATCGCCTGATGATTTCTCCCAATGGCAGCATATACACTGCAAACAACATGGGAGGTAAAATGGAGCCCTATGGTACCCCACAAGGCAGGGAGTGAGCACCAGAGGAATAAATTCCAGTGGCAACTCTCTGGGACCTGTCAGCGAGGTAAGAATGAAACCATTTGAGGACTGTACCAGACAGCCGCAAAAAAACACTAAACCTCCCCAACACATTATAATTAAACAAATAAACTGGAGAGGAAAAAAAAAATAATAAACAAAAATAAGCCTATTAATATCAAATATACAGCAACAAGGAATTCTGGGTAAATTATAAAGTTGACTTAAATGTTTGTTACTTAGAGGCGCAGTCCCTGGTTTTGGTAGCAGTAACTGCAGTATAGCACCTAATATGTAGATGTATGTAGCAAGGCATTGTGGGTACAATAAGAAGCTGTTTTCCAATTTCCTTACTGTGAGGTGCAGTCTCATATTTCTGTAGTGGCTTCAACCATAAAAGATCTCATAAATTTATTTTCAAAACAAGGCATTGTGCATGTAGTATCTAGCCGACAAGATTTCTTTACTGAGAGATCTTGTCTCCTATTTCTGCAGTGACTACAGAAACATAATAGCCTGTATGCTAATTTACATAATGAGGTATTGTGGGTACAGTAAATAACTGATTTTTCTGTCTCCCTAATCAAAGTGAAGTCTCCTATTTTTGTAGTGTTTACAGCAGTACAGCCTGTGGAGAAGTTTCTGGAAAATGTTTATGTGATGCAGGTAGGCCAAAAAGCTCATTTGCCATTCTGTGTAGATGTTGTTTCACTTTTACTGCCTGTTGATGAAGTGACCGGTCTGAAGTGACAGCTCCTGTCAGAATGTGGGAGTGTGATTATACTTTTCTATGTTCATGTTACAGGGCCTGAATGACTGTAAGTAGTCCAGGAGTGTAATTATGGGTCAACGATTACATGGGTCTAATCTGCTTTCAGCCAAATGCTAGACAGAGCTACTTGCAAACAATGTAAAGAGGCAGCTAAAAACTGACAGTGTCCCTTTAAAAACTTTGTTTCTCTTGCATGATGTCATGGTTGGGGGTTGTAGCACTGCGGAAAAAAGGGGCAGGGTTATGCAAATGAAGCAGGGCACATAAATAAAAGCATTTTTTTTTTTCATGGAAAACAGCACTTTTTGGCAGTTTGAGTGGTAGGAGACTGATTCACAACTCTTACAGGTTACTACTCCCATTTGCTATGGCACTCTTTCATAAATCACTTTAAAGGGGCACTGTCAGCTGTGTCCCTTCGTTTTGATCCAAATGTGAAAAGTGTGCCTCCTGGCACACACCTATCAAGCATGTACTACAAAATGCCCCATCATACTTACATTTAAGGCTTTTTACCTTTAACAGAGATTTTTCCTAAAATAGGGATTCCCTCGGTCAGATTGTGATACACCTAAGTCCCGGAAGCACATCCAGGTAGGGAACGCAGGTCTGCCACAGGCGCAGTCCCAAAGTGCAAGTTTTTCACATGCCACCAGTAACAGATTGTTTATCTTGTCCCCGCTTGTCTGAAAAAACGCTGCTAATGTAACCCCTAGGTGATGCTATCCTAAGGGCTACTACCCCTGCCTGCTTGGCTAGTAGCAGGTTAAGGGGCCTGAGTTCTGAAACGGGGGCCTCTACCCAGAGATTAGGGTTGGTAGTGGTCAAGCTAACCTGGGCACAGCCCTCCAGGACACTGTAACCCCCCTCTTTCCCCTCTAGTGGCCTGAACACTGTACAATAATCACTTTCACAATACCCCTGGTACACCACACAAGTACCCACACTGTTTGTACATAGCACCAGGGCTGGTTGCTCTGGCTCGACCCTGGGGACCCCCTGTAAAACAAGGTTATATACAGCAAATAGCAACAGTACAGTACTTTGAGCACAAACAGGAACCACAGTCAGATTACATGCAGAAAAAGTTACATCTGATTTATTCAGGGGACTTGAACAAGGGAGCGGCAAAATCAGGTTAATTAGCTTAAAGGTTATATCAATCAAGCAGTTATGCATGCGCTTTGAGTCCCCCCAAACAGT
Organism: Neoceratodus forsteri; assembly: GCA_016271365.2. Classification (NCBI taxonomy): domain Eukaryota; kingdom Metazoa; phylum Chordata; order Ceratodontiformes; family Ceratodontidae; genus Neoceratodus; species Neoceratodus forsteri. Next base: position 480,055,695 of record CM057451.1, on the reverse strand, counting down.
CCACCTCTGCGAACCCAGGTGGAGAAGAGATGGGCAAGCCAGGACTGTTGCCCAGGGTTGCAGCTGGTTGGGGCCCCGTGATGGAAAACACAACATGCACAGTACACAATATTTGTAATCTGGAGCCAGAGGGCTCAGTTCGAAAAGGAAATGAAACAACAAGACAATCAGATGATACACTCAGATTAAGCTTTTGTTGCAGGGAGCTACCCTGGTATTTACTCACGATACCCAAGACTGGACACAGGCTGGACTAAAATCGAGACTGCAGGTGGTTGATCTGGAATGCCAGGAGAAGCAGGGCCCACACGAGTCGCAGAGGTGTCATTCCTGTTCAAGAGTGGAGCAGGGGCCTGATCCCCAAGCAGGTCTCTCGTCGATGGCCTCTCTGTGCAGTGGGTAGTCTGGCTGGGCCAGTCTGGCAAGGCCCAGACTGCAGGGAGACAAATTCGGATGCAGGCTGTTTTGGGCTAGATACAGCTTCCAGCAAGCAGAACACAGTTCACATAGTGGGGAACTAATTCACAACCCACTAGCAGCTCATCGCACATTTATATGTACAGGAATTCTACTGTACCAGGCACAGCACTCCCCGGTCACAATCGCAAAGTCTCTGCACCCACTGGGAGCTGAGGGGTAGCTGGAACTCCTGACAGGCTGATCACATTCAGCAAAATATTCAGACTTCTTCAGATTGAGCCTGGCCCATTTCAGTAGCTTACTTTAGTCACACAAACTTGGATTTAGTCCACAATAATTCTCTTCTCTCCCTCTCAGGAGCAGCACACTGGCATGCAGGCCAAAAACCTAGCCTTTTCAAAGTTCTCCCATGCGAATCCACTCAGGATAGCTGCTCAGAAACACTTCGGCTCCTTCTTGCTCAGCTTCCAGCTTAGTTCTAACTGAAAAACTGCAAGCAGCCAGGGACTTCCCCAAGATCCAAAAGATTTGGTTGGCGGATTTGGCTGTCAGTCAAAGTGAGAGCTCCCCCTTCAGTTGCAAAAAAGGCGCAAAAAGTTCAAACTGCAGTTCCTATAGATATTGAATTCAGACAGCTGCTGCAGTCCGGCTACATTTTAGGTCCCACCAGAACTGATTGGACCAATGTGCAGTCCAGGACCAAGACAGTGGAGACAAACAAAACAGTCCTTGCTACAAAGAAAGCAGGTTAGACAAACTACATTATCATTATCACTCTAAATGATTTCAGTAAATAGTTACATCTTTCAACAGAGCTCCCTGTCAGATTACTTAAGCTGCAATCAGGCAGCTCTTAAAGAGACAGTACACAGAGGCTATACAGGCTCTGGTAATCACATTTAAACTGCTAAAATGCAGGACACCAGCCTGGCAGTGAGCATTTAGGCAAGCTCAAGGAAGACTTTTTGGGAACCCCCATTAGTAAGGGGGTTACACCGATATCTCCAAAAGTAAACCAAGCACTGCAAAGAGTAAAATTTTCATTTTTACAACGGAGCTATAAACTCGTGCATGTGCAACAATGGCACGCTCCTGCACAGGATCTTCGTTCATGACATTTGAGCGCATGCCCAGGATTTTAGCTCTGTTTTAAAAATGAAAGTGCTCAGTTTACTTTTGGAGACATCAGCGGCGTTTTTTCAGACAAGCCAGGACAAGATAAACATTCTGTTACTGGTGGCATGTGAGAAACTCACACTTTGGGACTGCGCTCTAGGCAGACCCGCATTCCTGACCTGGATGTGCTTCCGCTGTGTGTGGATGTGTGGGACGCGGGTGCATTAAAATTGGACAGAGGGAATCCTTATTTTAAGAAAAATCTCTGTTAAAGGTAAAACGCCTTACATTTTAAACGTGTAGGGGCATTTTGTAGTACATGCATGATAGGTGTGTGCCTGGAGGCACACCTTTCACATTTGGATAAAAACAAAGGGGCAAAGCTGACAGTGTCCCTTTAAAATTGTCTTTTTTTTCTCAATAGAGCTTTTTCTCCACTATCAGTCTTCCAGAAATATACACTAATCCCAGTGATATACCCCAATCTGACCCATTGATCCCCAGACTCCCCTGGGTCCTATGCCATCCCTGATGTTCTCTACGACTTCCCCTAATGGCAGAGGCCTCAGGAGGAGGGCCACCCCCCCAAGGTAGTCAACTTAGTGGACTAGGGTCTAGTTTCCAGCAAGCACTAGGACCCGGAAGAACCCAGGAGTCAAGGCCATCATATTGACAAAACATGGGGTTTGGTCGCTGGTTTTCTCCCCCCTCCCCCCGCATGGTGTAGCCACTGCAGTCGTCAAATGCACACAGTGACATCCTGTGGAGGGAGGAAGCTCCCTTGGACCACTGCAGGATGCGCTGTGACACTGGGTGCACGGCACCACCCCTCCCCCACCACAGGGCAATATCAAGAGGCAGCTACTACTATCCGACCTGCCTCTTGATGCAGCATCCTGAGCTTGCTCCTGAACTAGGGCCACCTGAAAGGCAGCCCATTGCACTGCTGCTGAGCCATCAGGAAGACCCTATTTAAATATTATTCTGTGGCTAAAAGTTTTTGATTGCTTTAGCCACAATGGCTAAGAAAAATCTCAGTAGGAATGCAACATGGGGGTGTTGAGACAGGAGAAGGTCTGAGCGATGGAAGAGAAGAACACTAAGCAGCACCCCCTGAGGAGATAAAAACAGATAATACTTTAAAAAAAAAAGAAAGCAACTCACCAAATATAGGAGAGGAACAGGATTCCTGGTACAGAGATGGCCAGTTGAAGCTTACGCCAGTCCCGAATTAAATAGGCAATGCCTGCAAGAAGCATGCACCCAAACCCGAAGAAGTAGGCTGTGATGATGGTGACTAGCATGCGTTTTTTCCGTCCAGTCCATTCAGTGCCTGGAATAAAAGAAGTTCAGGTCAGAGCCAGTACAGCTACTGAAGCATTAGCATAAGGGATACAGAATGCACGGTTTAGATGTAATCTACTTATTGTATTATTGTGATGCCAAAAGCCCACATTTACTGAACAACACGGAAAAAATCTGCAGGACACAGATTCAGCTTCCCTGCAGGAACTAATTGAAATTGGGGAGGTAGTCAAGCAGCTGGTATGCAGTGGTATAGATTCCTACACAATTTATAGTACTGCATTACAACTGTGCTGTGATTGGCACCCTGCTGACTGCCCCCCCAGCTGAGAGTTAAAACAGCAAAGTTCACTTTTTAATCATGCCCAGCAGATTGCTAACAAGAAGTCTGCTTATAGTGTTAGAAATAAAAATAATTCACTGAGGAACCCATCAGTGCCGCAACCATAGATTCATGAATAATATAAATCTGGCAGGAGGAAAATGAGGGGAAGGGGGCTGGGAGCACAGACAGGCAGAGAAGAGCAGGGATCTGATGCATACCAATGATGTGATGAAATTTCGCCATGGAAGTAGAAGATATAAGTGTCAGTTCCTGTTCCCTGCTCCTTTTCCACTTGTTAGCAATATGTTGCATATCTCTCTCTCTCTCTCTCTGTATGCAGCTGTAAAGGGACTGCTTAGTGGAGTGCTGAAAAAGAGGACAAAAGACTACCTGTATGATCAGGGCCCCCTATTTCTCTGTGGCCCTTCAGTCCTAGTTGCTGCAGCAATACTCTTTTTTGTGGTGGGGTGTGCCCATTTTTGCAGCAGTAATTGTTCACACCCCTGGCAATGTAGAGTTCATCCACCGGTGAAAATAACATATGATGTCATCAATTTTGTCAGACACATGGAGGAGGGGTTGAAGATTGATAAAGATCAGACAGGCACCAGGCACTACGGAAAAACAGATAAATTCCCTCAGTTAGCGAGCTCCATGGTGAAACATAAATTCTGCAGTGGCTTGCCAGTGTTGTGGCCATTTCTGTAGAATCAGAGAATTCCAGGGGCCCTGGTCTGAACTGAAATGACTTTCAGATTTGCCTTGTGGCTAAGTATGATGACAGAATTTCTTTTCATTCTGGAATGACAGTTCTCTTTGCCCTGAGTCCCCCCAACATCATCCAGCATGATCAGCATGGTCACATCTCCAATGGAAGGTGGGTAGCCAACTGCTTTCACAGCAGAAATGTTCAGAACTGGCCGATCCTGATCTGAGAGGACTTTTGAGGGATTTATAAATTTCCAGTTCCAAATCAGACTCATGTGATTTCAAAAAAGTCCTAAGAATTGGAATCAGATTTGGAATCTTAATTTCTAATTCTTTAACTCCTATATAAAAATATGTTTTAGCCTTAAATTTCAGGATTAGGATTTTTTGGACTGCAGTTCTGAAAATCTTAATTTAAAAAAATGGGCCATAATTTGACTAATCTGAGTCTGTAACTCCTAATATGAGCAACCCTATTTCACAGTCAATTCCAATCTCAGTTAGTGTGTGTATGTGTGTTGGGGGATGGTTAAATGCTGCACAAGCCGCACCTTCCTTCTGAGCCGGGCCCCATCCTTACACCACACTGAGCTTCGTTGTTGTTTCCATGGTGGTATCTGCCCAGGTCTGCTCACAAATATGTAACTCCATGGAATTATTAATTTTCTACCCCAATGTTGTCCCTCCCCCATTCCAACAATCAGGGTTACAATGGTTGCACCAGTCCTCCACAGCTGATGTAATTGCCACTGCTTGGCTGAGCAGCAGGGGAGAGAGCATGAGCGCAGGGTGGCCCGATGCTCTCCCTACACGTGAGATAAGTACATCACTTCCATGATATTCCTAGCCAATAGTCAGCCTAGAATGGGATGTGTATGAATTATACATTTATCTGATTATTCAAGAGGCCAGCGCATGCTTTTATTGGTTGTTGCATAGGCGTTAATCTCTTAGGCACAGTACGGTGCTTGCCAGCCCATTGACTCAATGGTAGAGATGATGGCGACCTGAGTTCACATACCTAGCCTGGATTGTTGGAGAGCTGTTGAAGGGAAGGGACTGAGCATCTCAAAGGATGCTCTACACCTACTCCTCCTCCTCCAGGGAGAGAGGATTGCACTCCCCACTATCACACTGCTGCCTTGTTGAGCACGGGTGGAATGCAGCAGCTGGGTGTTGAGGGGAAGGGGACGCTGCCAGGCTCTAGTGCGTGGTCATGCATGACTGTATGCATACGCACATTGGAGAGCCTGATAGTGGCACCCCAGGTGAGTGGCACTGATAAGCAGGAAAAATTCTGGAGTGAGCAGGATGAAACCAGTGTTGTACTTTCTTCCTGGTGCTAAATAAACTTCTAGTTGGATTAACACCCATTTTCCTGAGTACTTTTCACCTTTTGTCACCAAGTGCTGCTGTTTGTATGTGGTTCTGAAACCAGTGCTCTCAGGTTCCAAGCAGCCGATTGACCACTCTGTCTCCAAAATATGAGGGCCTCAGAGGGGTACTGAACAAAGTTCTCTGATACCATCAACAGCTCAATCTGGTTCAATTTCACTTGATTTACATCTGTATCCCTCCCCCTTGGGATGAGATGGAAAATAAGCAGAAGTGCATAGCCCTACTTCCCAGTCAACAAAACTTAAATAAATAACTGGGAAGAAAAAGAATAAAAAAAAAATGCCCAGAATGGCTTAGAGCAGCACTACTGCTTTGTACAATGTGCCTTTCTTCATTATTTGTTTCAAAAATAATGTGATCATACTTTTAATCATAATAATGCCTTCACAAGCAGACATTTGCAGGGTATTGACTCCCTGTCTGGGGTTAATGGCCTGAGGCAAAAACACCTCCCAGCCAGGTGTTAATTCTCTAGAAATTACCATTCTTTAGGCACTATAGGCAAGGAGTTTTATTTGTATTTCGATGTATCCCAAGAACTCTGGGTGCTTCATAAAATGCAATAAACAATAACATTATGCAATACAACAGTGAATAACTGCATACAAAATATATTAAAAAAATGAGGTAGGTCATTACATAGTCATCAGTACCAAAAGCTGACACAACATGATGACATTCAGCCACTTTCTTAATGCCTCCACCAAGAGCAGAACTCATAAGATCTTGGGACAGCCAAGAAAAGCTCCTTGATGGAGCAGAGTGAGTGGCTGGGAGTATACCAGGCCAAAAGGGCTTTAAGATAGCCAGAACCCAAAAGGCGTAGGGTTTTAAATGTTAACAACACAATCTTGAAGGTGATGTGCAACCTAATTGGAAACCAGCTTGAATACCGCAGCACTGATCTAATATGATCTGCAAATGAAGATCCAGTGATCAAGCTGGCTGTGGCATCCTGCACCAGCTGCAGGCAGTACGCCAGTCTCCCTGCTATCCAGGAAGACAGCATTACAGTAATCAAGCCCCGAGGTCACCTAGTTCAAGCTGAAGCTGACTGCAGCTTTCCAAAGCAGTGTGCCAGAGCTGTTTCCTAATCAACCAGCCCTGCTGAACTAACCTCAAGAAAACAGTCTGTGCCTCTTTTACTGACAGGAAGTGCAAGGATCTACTTTTCAGTTTTCTTATTATTTTGGGAGCATGTTGGGCAAGGTTGGGGTGGAAAGGGGGCCTGAGGTTAGAGAAGTATTTCTGGACTAAGCCAGCAGTATGATCTCAGAGCTCAGTGTTTGAAATGGGGGAAGGAGAGCATACTGTTCCTGAGATTTCATCATAAAACTGCAGATGTGAACTCGCAAAGCCCCCCAAAGGGATACTCTAGCAAACAATGTCGAAATGGAAAACAACATGAAGAGAAGAATATGTCATTGAGGTTTTTCTGGTAACCCTCAGTGCCCTGCAGAAGGGAAAGGATTATGATTTTATATAGCAACTTTCACACACACAGTAGTCGAAAGTGCTTTACAAGCCATGGCCCACTCCGTCAGCCTTGAGACAAGCATAAGGAGGCAGTGGGAAAGCTGAGGAGGGTTCAAGCACAGAGAGGGAGAGTGAGAAGATTTAAGTACAGGGAAGCCACATGATTTAATCAAAGCCACAGTGATCAGTGGCCATGGTGGGATTCAGTCCTGGACATCCACGATTATAACAATATGGTCTAGGCACTAGGCACTAGGCTACGCTGCCGCCCTTGGAGTAGCACACTATGTATGTTTGTCAGTTACAACTGTGTGTTTGAGAGGGAATAACTTCACAGTAGTTCTGGGCTTAGATTGACTAAAACCATCCAAACTCAATGTAAAGTACAGTATCTGCCAAGCTACTTTCAAGGCAAAGCCTATGTTTGATTCCCACCTGTTGGTGAGACACAAATTATACTTGATGTGGAAATTATCATGTAGGTGAAAAAGTAAGTCTCAAAATCAGCACACCCTATGTTAAAGCTCAGTGCTCTGCCAGGTGAGGTAAAGAGGCCCCCCTACTAGCGATTGTGTTTCACTACACCACCCCACTAGGTCTACTACAAATAATTTTTCAGAAGTCTCTCACCTGCCTGCTTTATGGTGCTGAGTGGCCCAGGTTCATGCTCCAAGCCCAGGACACCATTAGCAAAGAGTGGCAGGGAGGGTTGGGGAGGGAGTCCAATGGGTCCTATTGCAATTATGACTCTTGACACATGGAGGGACAGGGTCTATACAGGGATGATGGCCTGCATCCATCTGGGAGAGGAACCACAGTCCTTGGTGGACAGTTTAAATGTTACTTTGAACATTTAAACTAGGTGAGGGAGGAGATGGAAGTAATTGGGGAGGCAGAAACTGCTCCTCCCCACTGGCTGAGGTAGAGAGTAGGGAGAACCCGAGAGGGGAGAGGAGGAACACCCAAGGGTGCAAAGTAAAGAAGGAAGCAGCCAGGGTGATAGAGATGAAGGAGGATGGAAACAGAGCCATTAAAAAGAGAGGGGAGAAGGAGGGGGGCAAGAAGTAAAAAAAGAGGGGGGTAATGAGCAGAGTGCTAACAAAATCTTGAAGGCCATGTGCACAAATGCTACAAGTCTAGGCAATAAGATTCCAAACCTAGAGGCCTTGATGGCAGAGGCAGACCCGGATATTGTGGCCTTTACTGAGTCATGGTGCACTGAAAGGCATGACTGGGACATGGCCATACCAGGCAATACTCTGTTCAGGAAGGAGTGGGTGTGGTGCTTTATGTGAGGGAAAGCATGAAATTAACAGAGATACAGGGAATACAGTGGGAGGCAGAGGTACTGTGGGTCACCCTGGATACCGGGAATGGAGTGATTATTTGCACTGGCATGATCTATAGGCCTGCAGCACAGGGTGAGGAATTAAATAAGGTACTGTTAAAAGACATTGGCAAAATAGCAGAAAAGGGGAAGGTGCTGCTGGTGTGTGACTTCATTCTGCTGGGTGCAGGTTGGAGACTCCCAGCTGCAGCTTCAGCCAGGAACAGGGACAGCCTGGACTCCTTGCAAAGGGCATTCCTTGGGCAACTAGTCAGTGAACCCACTTGTGATTGGGCAATACTGGATCTGGTACTCAATAACAGGGACAGTGTTGCAGATGTCAAGGTAGGAGGCCACCTGAGGACCAGTGGCCCCTGTACAGTGTGGTTCAGTGCAAGGATGGCTGCAGAATTGAACCACACAAGAGCTATGGTCCTGGACTTCAGGAGGGCAGATTTTATAAAGGTGCGAGAATACCTCAGGGATGACCTGGTGGGGGGATGACCTGTGTGGGATGGAGGAACAGTGGGCAAAGATAAAAAGGGCCATAGTGAGGGCAATAAACCTCTGCATCAAGCAAGTGAGCAAAAGAAAAAGGGACCAGTTTGATTCTTGGAAGAGGCAGCGAAAAAGGTAAAAGGTAAGAGGGTAGCACATAAAAGGTATAAGGAGATGCAGAGGTCGGAGGCTAGAGAAGTGTACCGAGGAAACAGTGGGAAGCAGGGATGGCAGCAAGGAGTGCAATTGCACAAACAGAAGCGAGAATAGCCCAAGTGGTAATGAAAAGGTACAAGATTTTTTTTAGGTATGTAAATGAACAGATGAAGAACAGGGGTGTGATTATAAAGTTAAAAAGGGAAGGGGGCGGGAGTTTGCAGAGGGTGACCAGGAAAAGGCAGACATCCTGAACAATTACTTTTGTTCAGTGTTCACAGAGGAAGGAGAAGGGGAAGGGGCACAAAAAAGTAATAGGAGGGTTGAAGGGAAAGAGGTGGACACTAGACCATTCTCAGAGGAGAGTCCTGAAGAGACTCGCTAATATGAAAGTGGACAAAGTGATGGGGCCAGATGGGGGCCATCTAACGGTATAGAGGGAGCTTAGGGAGGTACTGGTTGCACCTCTGACGGTCCTATTTAACAGCTTATTGAAAACAGGAGTGGTTCTGGAGGACTGGAGGAAGTTGGATGTAGTCCCACTAAACTAAAGTGGTAGCAGGGAAGAGGTGGGAAATTATAGGCCAGACAGCCAGACATCTGTGATGGGGAAGTTAATGGAATTACTGCTGAAGGAAAGGATTGTGGAATGTCTTGAATCTTTATTTTTTATTTATTTATTTCAGTCTTTGGTAACCGGGTATGGCCCACTAGGCACAAGTGCCTGTTTTCAGGGGCGACCAGGGAGCACTGGGCAGTTAAGTGACTTGCTCAGAGTCACAGTATGCGAGTAAAGGCTGTGAGAATTAAACCAAGGTCTGGTCTGCTGGATGTACCAAGCCCATTCACAGCTCATTACTCTAACCTCTAGGCTATACTGCTAGCCCTAATCTAATCTAATGGATTGCAGGATGCGGGGCAGCATGGGTTCATGGTGGAAGGGATCATGTCAAATGAACTGATAGATTTCTTTGACTAGGTGATTAGGGAACTAGACCAGGTTGGAGTGGTGATTTCAGGGAGGCTTTTCACACTGTTCCACAAAGGAGACTTGTAGTCAGGCTGAGTAGCTTAGGGGTGGGTCCAATGGTGGATAACTGGGTAAGAAATTGGTTAGGGGATAGATGGCAGAGGGTGGTGGTAAACAGAGTTCACTCCAAGGAAGGAAGGGTGACAGCAGTGTGCCATAGGGCTCAGTGTTGAGACCGGTCCTTTTTAATGTCTTTGTAAGTGGCATTGCAGAGCAGCTGGGAGAGAAGGTCTGTCTCTTTGTGGACAACACCAAAATCTGCAACAGGATTGATGAGTGTGACAGGGTTGGATAAGACCCTGTCTCATTTATTATGCAGAGGAATTAAAGAAGCAAGGCTCTATTTTGTCCTCTGCTATTCTGCCTCTTGTCTGTTTGATTGCGTACTCACATAAGAACATACTAAATTGCCAGCAGATTCAGGCCTTATAGTCTATCTAGTCTGCTCGATTGTGCAGCACTTCAGCCTTCTAGACTGCAACTGGTCACTCTAATTGTCCCACAATTCCCCCTGTTATCTCCCTTCCTTCACCTGCTGTTTCAGTTCTTTTTTTCTCCCCTTACGTCTCTGGGGTTAAAAGAAATATATACTGTACATGTGAACCTTTATGTAAAATTAAGGTCCCTTGGTTTGCAAATACATATAATTATATTCTTGAAATGATTGCAGAAAGCTATTTGAATTTATTAGAAAATATATCAATCTGGAAAACGGGATTGACCTTTAGATGTACTTTGACCTCCACAAGCTTGTTAACAGAATTGTTAACAGGAACCAGCCCTGGGACAGTATGTTTTATGTTGTTGCACCTGCAAGCTGTCCTCGGGAAGGAAATTGCCTAAGTTCTGACACATTTTGTGAGAAACAGGAGACTGAGTTACACCAACAGGATGCAGAATTTAAACTGTCAGGAAAATACATTTTATGAAAAAAAGAGAGCAATGTTTTTGTTTAGTGATAAAGAGATGGAGGTTAAAGAGAGTTTCTCAGATGCAGGACTGTGTTTGAACAGCCTGTCTAAAGAGCTATCCTGTACAGTTTTACTTTTTTATTTGATTGGTATGATAATAAAACGCTACTCACAAATGTTATAACTTCTCCTGGTTTGCCTGTGCTTCCTAACCTGCACCTCTATGACAATGAGCAGTGACCTGAGAAAACTTGAAGAGTGGCCAAGGGTATGACAGCTGGGTTTCAATGCCAAAAAGTGCAAAATAATGCACTTGGGACACAGAAACCCAGAGGTGGAGTACAAAATGGGTAGGGTGCTACTGACGACCACCAAACAGGAAAGAGATCTGGGGGTAATCATATCAGATTACCTAAAGGTGGTCAGGCAGTGTGACAAGACAGCTGGGAGAGCTAGTGGGATGCTGGAGGACACAGTGAGGGGTATCACCAGCAGAAAGATGGAGGTGCTGTTGCTTCTGTATAGATATCTGATAAGACCCCATCTAGAGTACCGTGTCCTGTTCTGGAGACCACATTCTGGGTCTGCATCAGAAGTCCTATGAGGAGAGAGACTTAAGGATCTGAATAAGTACATACTGGAAGAGAGGAAGAAAGGGGGAGGCTTTGCTACAGACTTTTAAATACCTAAAGGGGGTAAATAAAGTACAGGAAGGAAGCATTTTTGAGAAAAAAGGTGCTCAAGAACAAGGGGGCATGATAGAAAGCTGAAGGGGGTAAATTCAGAAGAGATGTAAGGAAGTACCTCTTCACAGAAAGAGTGGTGGATTCCTGGAATAGCCTTCTATCAGAGGTGGTGGGGGTGAAAACAGTGGTGGGGTTCATGAATGCATGGGATAGACACAAGGGAATCATAGGGGTAAAGGAACAGAATGAGGGATAATGGACCAGAGATCAAACAGGATCTGCAGTGATACTGTAGTGATACTGTAGGCATGGAAAAATGTGAAGACTAGGTGGGCCAAGTGGTCCTTGTCTGCCAGAAAATTCTGTGTTTCTATGATGACCACATAGTAGTCATGCTGTTGGCAGCATGGATGGCCAAAAGTCACTGGGCATCCCCTCCAGGGTGTTGCGTGTGTGTGTGTGTGTGTGTGTGTGTGTGCATGTGGAAGATGGGGAGAGACAACTGCATGAGGGCAAACACATTCCTAAGCATGTCAGATGACAGCCCCCAGAGCCCCTCCCATGCTACCCAATGTGATGTAGACAGCCAGTTCTGAGTGCTGTATCATTTCTTTTTAATACAAAATGTATTACTGAATGTCTCCTGCTGAAAATCAAATGCTCTAGCAGTGACCTCACTCACCCCCCCCCAGATTTCAGCTCAAAGATGAAAGCCATAAGAAAAATGTTGACAGTATGTGAGTTCACACACACTCAGTTTTTAGAGACAATGTGTTACATGGAAGACTTTAGTCAAGGATCCTGTTTCTCTGAGTTAATTACAGACTTGTTTAAGTTAATTTTGTTAAGAGAGAAATCATAAACAAGGTTTATGATGTTAGAAGAGGAACCTAGATTATTACACAGGGGTGCAAGGTTGTAAATGTCCCTGTGAAGCCTGTATGAGGGAGGCTACAGCATGAGATCAAACGAAGTGTCATTTGAAGGACATGAATTATGCTGAAGTTGCAGAATGTAATACTTTTGTATAAGATATATATTTTCATATATCCTGACAGGGAGGAGCTAGGTGACCTCCTGAAAAGAGGTGGGGTAAAAGCCAGCTTTTAATTTAGTCTGTTTTACTTCACAGAGACAAATTTTTTACCTAGACTCTGACCACGAAACATCTTGGGAGCACTTTTAAGCAAGTATTTAGAGACTAAGTACTGTAGTAGGAATTGCACTGTTTAAAACCTTGTTCTTTTAAAAGAGTTGTATGTCTTGTGATATAACAGTTCTGTATTTTGTGGTTTGACATATTTTTAACTATTATAGTAAAATTATTTTTAGAACTTACTTGGTCTGTCTTTGACTTCTTTTTAGTTGTAAGAAAAATACATGGTTATAGCAGATAATAAACATAAGCTTGAATGGTGATACCAAACTGGAAAGAGAAGCGTTTTAAATCTGAGGTCTTTATTAAAGTTTAAAAGGGTTCATTTCTGTATACCTGGTTGGGTGTCCAAAGGCAAGGATAGCTGGCCTCCCGAAGACAGATCTATCTGAGCCTGTGCATTGGGTATGCTAGCAAGAGGTTAACAGTTTGAATCCCTTCAGAACTTGAGACCAAAGGTTGATCTGAACTCACAAAAACAGACAAGAGGGTTACCTTGTCTGTTACACTGTTCACAAGACTGCGCTCAGAGGTTGGCACTTTGGAAGCAGAGGACTTGACCTGCTGAGTGGGTTTGTGACAGATTGGTTGGCAGCGGTGGCATTATTTTGGTATCACAAGCTTTATTGTTCTGTGTCAGCTGAGATCGTAAGCTCTCTTTCAAAGAAAGAAAATAGGCAGAATTTTATTTTAAAAAGGAAACAGAACTATATATCACTTGGTGTACAGTCCAGTTCCTACCATTTTATTTTTTTCTCTAAAGTGCAAGTCAGAGTAGCCGTAGTCAGGGAAGAAGAAGAAGATGGCTTCCGACTACAGCAGGCACACTGTAGAGTACTTGAAGCAGTTGTGCGGGGACAGGGAGTCCCGTTCGAGGTGACAGCCAAAAAGCATAACCTTATAGAGGCCCTGATGGTAGCAGATACCCAGAGCAGCGAGTCACCGACCGTGACTGAAAAGGACAGCAGGACCACTGTCAGTGAAGGGCCACAGCAGCAGGGGATGGTCACCAGTATCCTGAATCCAGAGGTACTCAAACTGCAAATTGAGTTGCGCAGGATGGAACTGGAGGCAGAGTGACAACAGAGGGAGGCAGACCATGAGGAGCGTGAGTACCAGTGAGCTGCAGAGGAGAAGAGAGAGCGAGAACAGAGAGAGGTGGATCAAGAGGCAGAGCAACAACAGAGGGATACAGACCATGAGGAGCGTGAGCGCCAGCGAGCTGCAGAAGAGAAGAAAGAATGCGAATGCCGAGAGGCAGAGCGAGAACAGAGAGACACAGACCACGAGGAGAAGGAGCGCCAGAGGCAACACGAACTGGAGAAGATACAACTCCGACCAGCGGTACCAGAGCAGGTAAGTGGCTTGGGTTTAACTGGGACTGCAGGACTGGGTTACAAATTGAACTCCAAATTAATAGCTGAGTTTAAGGAAGGGGAGGACATGGATGTCTTTTTAAATTCTTTTGAAAAAGTTTGTATTCAGGCTAAAATTCCTAGAGAGTCCTGGAGCTTCCAGCTACCCCCGCTACTTACTGGGAAAGCTCGGGATGCATTGGGTCAAATGAACAATGAGGACAGTGACGATTACAGCAAGTTAAAAGCTGCACTGTTAAAAAAGTTTGAATGAACTGCTGAATCCTACAGAGCTAAACTCCGTAAGCTCAGGAGAAGCCCTGATATGAGCTATGAAGAGCTAGCCACGAAACAACATCAGTTTTGAAAGCATTGGTGGGAAGGAATTGAGGCAACCTCTGTTGATAAAATTGAAAATGTGATTTTATTAGAACAGTTTTATTGGGCTTGCCCAGCAGAGCTAAAAACCTGGCTAGAGGACCGAGATACAAAAACAGTGCAAGAGGTTGCTGAACTCTCGGACCGCTATGCCAAGAGCAGACCTGCTCTGAGAGAGAGAATAGGGCAGGTGTGGCAGTGCAGAAAGGGAAAAGCACACCTTCAGGGCAGCTAAAACCCTCACTGCCTCCACCGAAACTAGTTAGCCCCAGGTTTCAATGAAAAGATTTATCTGAAGTAAGAAATGCATGTTGGATGTGTAAGGAAACTGGGCATATTGCCAGACAGTGCCCCAAAAAGGTGAGCCAAAATACCCAACAGGGTGCTAGAAAAGAAGTGGGTTGTTTGTGCATCCCTGAGAGCACACCAGGGAGCATGAGGGAACACATGCACCCAGTCATAGTAAATGGGGTACTGACGCAGGGGTTAAGGGACACAGGGGCATCCCTGACATTGGTAAAGGTGGATCTGGTACAGCCTGGTCAGCTTATACCCAATAAATACGTAACTGTACAAGGGTTTACTGGTAAAGAGAAAACATTGCCACTTGCTAGTGTTCTCCTGGACTGGGGTGAAACAGGGGGAACTGTGTAACAGGTGGCTGTAGCCAACACATTAGCAGTGCATGTGATCCTGGGTAACAATCTCCAGCAGGGAGTGGTATGTGCAGTTACCCATAGCCAAGCGGCAAGGGAAAATAGTAGTTTCCTGAACCCCACAGAAACCAGTGTGGAAACCACTAAGAGGCTGGTTCCCCAGCCTGTGTCTCCAGATGGGGAGACTCATAAAAAGGAGGTAGAAATTTCCCCAGTAGCAAGTGACCACACAGCTACGAAAGGTTACTTCAAAGAGGGAGGGGTGACCCATTGTCTGAGGGTCGGGATTGATAGTGATCCTGAGTGCCCTGACACTAGTGCTAGGGACCCTAGTTTAGCGACTGAAGGGGACCTGTTCCATGCCTTGGGAATGTGTGAGGGGTTTGCAGCTGCTCAGAGGGGTGACCCTGATTTAGAGAAGCTGAGGGCTTGGGCAGACTCAGACGGCACACAGGGAGCTGACGGCAGACAAAAGATTTATTGGGAAAATGGACTTATGTATACTCAGGCAGTACAGACAGAGGGAGGAATGCTAGGCAGGCAGCTTATCGTTCCCCAGGGGTATCGTGAGCAGTTGCTCAAAATTGCACATGATATTACCTTGTCTGGTCATCTAGGAATCGTGCGCAATACACAGCAGTTGGTCCAGAATTTCTACTGGCCTAACTTCACCAAGCAGGTGAAGAAGTATTGCAGGTCTTGTCACCAGTGCCAATAAATAGGGAAGGCAGGCAAGAAAACCCAAGCTGTCCTGATCCCCTTGCCCATAGTGGAGGAGCCATTCCAGAGGGTGGGAATGAATATGGTGGGTCCTTTAAATATCCCCAGCTCCTCAGGGAAGAGACTCATCCTGACTGTGGTGGATTATGCTACCCAGTACTCAGAGGCAGTTGCCCTATCCTCATTGAGGATGGACAAAGTGGCAGATGCCTTACTTGGGATTTTCTCCCATGCTGGGTTTCCGCAGGAGATAATCATCGATCGAGGGGGTTCCTTTATGTCAGACCTGATGAAATGTTTATGGGAGAAGTGTGGGGTGGTGCAGAGATGCACAACACCGTATCACCCACAAGCCAATGGGCTTGTGGACTGATTCAATGGTACCCTAAAGTCAATGCTCCGGGCGTTTGCTGAACAGCATGGAGGGACTGGGAGAAATACCTTCCCCACCTGTTGTTTTCATACAGGGAGGTGCCCCAAGAGTCGACAGGATTTTTCCCCTTCGAACTCTTATATGGACACTGGGTACGTGGGCCCCTAGACTTGATCTGGGAGGACTGGGAAGGCAAGTATGCCACCCAGGGAACTCCCATTGTGGATTACGTCCTTAGGTTTAGGGAAAGGCTGAAGGAGCTTATGGGGACAGCCCAAAGCAACCTGGCAGCTGCCCAACAGAAACAAAAGGTATTGTACAACTGCAGAGCCAGAGCTCACTTGTACATGGTGGGTCAGGAAGTCATGGTCCTTATTCCGGTCTGGAAAGACAAGCTGCAAGCTGAGTGGACAGGACAGTACAAAGTGGTTAGGAAGGGAAATTACGTGAACTACATTGTGGAGTTACCTGACAGAAGACAGACTGAAAGGATGTACCATGTCAACATGATGAAGCCATATGTGAATAGGTCTGACATGGTGTTTGCAGTGTGTAGTCATGGGGAGGGGACAGACGAAGGAGACCCCCTTCTGGATTTTCTGGAAGAAAGTAAGCAGGAGTCCTATGTGAAGGCAGTAAAATTGTCTCCTCAGCTGGCCCCGGACCAGGTCCAGAAAGTAAGGGAGGTTTTAGCAGACTTTGCCCCCTTGTTTAGCGGCAAGCCTGGACTAACCCCCTTAGCAACACACGATGTGGAGACAGGGACACAGACGCCCATACAGCGGACAGCATATCAGGTGTCAGAGGCTGTCCAAAAGGACATTAGGAGGGAAGTGGAGGAGATGCTGGATTTAGGGGTAATCTAGAGATCCCACAGTCTCTGGGCCTCACCCATAGTCCTTGTGCCCAAGCCAGATGGCTCAACTCATTTCTGTGTGAACTATCGTGGACTGAATGCAGTCACAAAGTTCGACGCCCACCTGATGCCCCAGACGGATGAACTCCTGGACAAGTTGGGAAGGGCAACCTACCTTACGACTATTGACCTGACTAAGGGGTATTGGCAGGTAGAATTGACAAACAGAGCTAGGGAGAGGTCAGCCTTCATCACTCCGATAGGATTATTTCAGTTTAAAGTAACGCCTTTTGGAATGAAGAATGCCCCAGCCACTTTCCAAAGGTTGGTGAACCAGGTGTTAAATGGTGCTGAGGAGTATGCCATGGCATACCTGGATGACATTGCCATCTTTAGTACCAGCTGGGAGGAACACCTATCCCACCTTAGGGAAGTGCTGGGCAGGATACAGAGGGCTGGGCTCACTGTCAAAGCTGAGAAGTGCCAGGTGGCCATGGGAGAAGTGGCATACCTCGGGCATGTGGTAGGCTGGGGGACAGCTCCGTCCTAACCAAATAAAGATAGAGGTGATCCAGGCGTGGCCCAGACCAAAAGCCCAGAAGCAGGTCAGGAGCTTTCTAGGGACAGCAGGGTACTACAGGAAATTTGTACCCAACTACAGTGCCCTGGCTGCTCCCCCTATCTGACCTGAGAAAGAAAAAGATGCCAAAGAAAATTACCTGGGGCCCAGCCTGTGAGGAAGCCTTTACCAGACTGAAGGAGGCACTGTGCAGTGCTCCTGTTTTGACAAGTCCTGACTATAGCAAAACCTTTATAGTTCAGATGGACACCTCAGATGTGGGTATTGGGACAGTACTGAGCCAGACGTCTAGCCAAGGGACAGATCACCCAGTAGTGTATCTGAGCAGGAAGCTATTTCCCAGGGAGCAAGCATACTCCACAGTGGAAAAGGAGTGTCTTGCCATAGTGTGGGCCCTAAAGAAATTAGAGCCGTACTTGTATGGGCAGCATTTTGTGGTGCAGACTGACCACAACCCCCTAGTTTGGCTGACGCAGATGGGGAAAAATGATAGCAGACTACTACGATGGAGTCTTGCTTTACAAGGATATGATCTAAAAATCTTACATAGAGCTGGAGCGAAGAATCAGAACTCAGATGGACTGTCTAGGGTCTATGAGGCATGAACTGATTTGGGAAGCTCATCCCATGTAGGGGATAGATCCCCCAAATTCAGTCTAGGTGGGGAGGAGTGTGACGTAGACAGCCAGTTCTGAGTGCTGTATCATTTCTTTTTAATATAAAATGTATTACTGAATTTCTCCTGCTGAAAATCAAATGCTCTAGGAGTGACCTCACTCACCACCCCCCCCCCCAGATTTCAGCTCAAAGATGAAAGCCATAAGAAAATGCTGACAGCATGTGAGTTCACACACTCAGTTTTCAGAGACAATGTGTTACATGGAAGACTTTAATCAAGGATCCTGTTTCTCTGAGTTAATTACAGATTTGTTTAAGTTAATTTTGTTAAGAGAGAAATCATAAACAAGGTTTATGACGTTAGAAGAGGAACCTAGATTGTTACACAGGGGTGCAAGGTTGTAAATGTCCCTGTGAAGCCTGTGTGAGGGAGGCTACAGCATGAGATCAAATGAAGTGTCATTTGAAGGACATGAATTATGCTGAAGTTGCAGAATGTAATACTTTTGTATAATATATATATTTTCATATATCCTGACAGGGAGGAGCTAGGTAACCTCCTGAAAAGAGGTGGGGTAAAAGCCAGCTTTTAATTTAGTCTGTTTTACTTCACAGAGACACATTTTTTACCTAGACTCTGACCATGAAACATCTTGGGAGCACTTTTAAGCAAGTATTTAGAGACTAAGTACTGTAGTAGGAGTTGCACTGTTTAAAATCTTGTGCTTTTAAAAGATTTGTATGTCTTGTGATATAACAGTTCTGTATTTTGTGGTTTGACATATTTTTAGCTATTATAGTAACATTCTTTTTAGAACTTACTTGGTCTGTCTTTGACTTCTTTTTAGTTGTAAGAAAAGTACATGGTTATAGCAGACAATAGACATAAGCTTGAATGGTGATACCAACCTGGAAAGAGAAGCGTTTTAAATCTGAGGTCTTTATTAAAGTTTTAAAGGGTTCATCTCTGTATACCTGGTTGGGTGCCCATAGGCAAGGATATCTGGCCCCCAGAAGACAGATCTATCTGAGCCTGTGCATTGGGTACGCTAGCAAGAGGTTAACAGTTTGAATCCCTCCAGAACTTGAGACCAAAGGTTGATCCGAACTCACAAAAACAGACAAGAGGGTTACCTTGTCTGTTACACTGTTCACAAGATTGCGCACAGAGGTTGGCACTTTGGGAGTAGAGGGCCTGACCTGCTGAGTGGGTTTGTGACACCCAACACTCAAAGTGGCCAGCTCCACCCCCTGCAGCTGTTGGCCCAAGGGCTGTATGCTGCTTTCTTTCAGGCAGTAGCAGGAGAACCCTATACAGAAGACTATTCAGAGGATGAGGAGGAGATGTGAGTCTGGCAACACAGAGTGAGTCTATCAGGCAGTATGGAAGCTTGTTGGGGGAGCCAAAAAGAGTGGGGTGCAGGGGGCAGAAAATGGTGAGAATTAAACAAAATAAAAGAAATGTCTTACCCCTTCCTTTGAGGTTCAGAATGTTTCTTAAAAGTGATGGGCAAGTGTTTAGACACCTTAAAGAGAACAGAAGCCTTACACCATTTTTTATGCTTCACCCTGTTCTCTTTTGACATGCGTCTCTCTCACTTTTGTTTTCTCCTAAACCCCTGTTCTTCAAAAACATCTTTGTATATAACCTCCCATCACACTACTATCAGTGATCCAACCAGTGACATCATTGGTCGCAACAAGTCACTGTCTCCTGGTGCTAATAGAAGCATAGACAATATCAGTAGAAGAAGACCATTGGTCCATCCAGTCTGTCATTTTGTGCCCTATTCTACTCCAGGGCCTTTTGTCTAGTCAGGGGTTTTGCCCTTGCTTCATCCACTTTAACCTCTGCTCTACGGATAGGCTCCGGAGTAACTATTAAGCCTTTTACTCCTGTTCCACCATGTTCCAAAACATTGTTTGTGCACCCACCACCTCCACCAGTAGGCGGTTCCATGGCTCAACCACTATCTCTCTGTAACAAAATATTCTCATGTCTCCTGAATCTCCTCCTGTTATCTGCCACTTATGTCCCCATGTTTTTGGATTCCACATTCCTGCTGAATATTTCCTCACAGTCTACCTTGTTCTTTCCTTTCAAAAACTTTAAGGACTCTATCATATTTATTTTATTTTGTTTTAAATTCTCGGATTACTATACCTATGTCAGAGACTGTTTTACAGAGGTTCCACGTCGGACTGAACAGTACAGTATAAACAGTGAACTAATTAACATATTATTGCCCCTATTCCTTCTGGTCTACAGTAAGTACATGTGCTTTAAGCTGATCCTCATAGGATCTACCCTGTTGGTCCTGTATCATTCTGATTAACCCTGTTCTGCCCTACCCTATCTCCAGCCTGTCTGTGTCTTTCCTTAGTGGAGACTCCAGAACAGAGCACAGTATACCATATGTGGCCTCACCAGTGATCTATTCAGAGGCAGTATTACCTCTTTCCTTCTGCTCTCAACCCCCCTCCCAGTACACCCCAACATCCTGGTTGCCTTGCTATAGGACTTGTTGCATCGGCTAGATTGTTTTAGGGAGTCACTTATGATGACATATGAGGCAGCCTGCACCAAACTCTGGCCCAAGCTGGCCTGCCTCTATCGCCACAAAGCCAGCCTTCCCCCTCCCCACCCGAAGCAAACTTGTATGTAAGACCATCCTACTGGTCATTGACTAAGCAGACATCATCTACGGTTCTGCCCCAGCCTCATCCCTCTCTCAGGAGGCAGTATAGCACAGTGGTTTAAGGCTCTGAGCTGCAAATCTGGAGACCTGGGATTGAATCCCACAGCCCCCACTTGCATACTGTGTGACACTGAGCAAGTCGCTTAACTTCCCTGTGCTCCCAGGTTTCACCTGTAAACAAGCTTTCAGCTTAGTGTGTTTCACCTGGTTAAACAATTGGGAACCCCCCCCAAAAAAGACATCATTCTCCACTCCTTCTGTCGGTTCGCCACAGTTTCTCCCCCACTTACTCACCACTGCCTCCTCTACTTCTCTCTATTCTTGACCCTACTCTCGCACAGGAGGACCATCCATAGTGCCTCCCTCTTAGCTAAATACTGGCTAGGCTCCCTACCTCCCTACCTCTTATCCCGTGTCTCTCCAACCAGTTACTCTGGCTACCAGCTCCGCCACAGAGGTGCATGCATTTTCCAACTCTCACACCCCCTCTCTGCTTTGGAGCAAGCAGCCTTTTCCTACCGCCTCCCCCTCCTCTGGAACAATCTCCCCTCCAACCTCAATCAGGCTCCCTCCCTTGCAGATGTTAAGCTGCTACTTAGGCTCCTCCCCAACCCCTCTTGCTCCAGTTGCTCTCAAGGTCCCTCCCTGACCCAGGTCTAGCCGTTGATGGATGGCCCACTTGGTAATCTTCTGATGCATACAGCCTCTCCTTCCATCCTCTGAGTACTCATTGTCCAATACTGGTACTAGCCCACTCCTTTCATGTCTCCAGTTCCTAAGCTGCATTTCAAACCTCTGATTAATGCTGATTAATTGTACTTACTTATGCTGATTACGCAATTCTACTTGACATGAAAGTCCCGGACGATGCAATTAGCTGCGCTGTCATGCTCACTGCTGTAGTACTTTATGTCTGTAACTAGAACCTCTTGTATTTTCTTTGTTTAGCTCTCATTGTACACCTTGTACCCAGGTTGCACCTGGAAATGAGCCTCGGCTCAGTGTGCCTTTCCAGGTCACCAATTTTAAATAAAAATAAATAATAAATAAATGACTCCCAGATCCCTTTCCTCAAACGTAGTGTCCAGCTTAACCCTTCCATCCAATATTCCATCCTGGGGTTCCTGTTCCCTATGTACATAACCTTTCACTTTTTGGCATTGAATTTCAACTTTCAAACCTTAGACAACCTCTCCAACCTTTGCAGGTCTCTCTGAAACTCTCTTATCCCTTCCTCGCTGTCTATCTACCACAAAGCTTAGTTTTACAGTATCTGCAGAGAGGTACATCTTGCCTGTATTCCTTCCCCTATGTGACTGATATACATATTGCAAAGGAATGGACCCAGGAATGAACCTTGAGGTACCCCATTCATGACTTCCTCCTCCCCTGACTTGACATGGTTTAGCACCATCCTTGACAGTCCCCCTCCCCCCACCCAGCCAGCTACCCAGTACCCACTCATTTAACTAGGTGCTTTTCTGCACCCCAGATTCTCTAACTTTTTCTACTCCTTGCCCCTTATCCACTGCCCTAGTTGCCCAGTCAAACAACACTATCAGGTTGGTCTGACAAGACCTCCCTGCCATGGACCCATGCTTCTTATTATCCAGGAGCCCATTTCTCTCCACGTAGTCCACTAGGTCCTCTTTGACTTAGTTTACCCACAGTGGAGGTAAGATTGATGAACCTGTGATTTCCCAGTTACTCCTTGTTTCCTCCCTCATAAGTGGAGCTATATCTACTACCCTCTGATCTGTCAGAACCACACCTGACTGTAGTGAGCTACGGAATAGTTCTTCCAGGATTCGGGTAGTTCTGATGCCAGTTCCCTGAACACCGCAAGGTACATCCCATCTGGCCCTGGAGCTTTAACTATTTTCAGGACTGCAAGTCCATTTCTGACCCTTTCCCCCATAATATCCACCTGCCCCATTTCTGGGGTCCCCCTTACAGCAGCCTTTAAGCTGCTTTCAGTCTAAGGCTCACTATCCTCCACTGTAAACACTGAGTGGCAGTAGTTGTTCATATAGCTGCTTCCTGCTCATCATCCTCTATTTCCCTGCCCCATTCCATCAGCCTAACAAGAAAGAACTGTTTTTCTCCCCCTTGACCCCCACTGCAATACGTAGTTTTGTGTCTGCTTTTCTGTCCCTGACTGCCTTCTTGGCCTCCTTCATCCTTAACTGGCATTTTCTCTATCTACCCCTGTTTCTCCTTGTACTTAACAAAGGCTCTCTTTTTGTCCAAACTGCCTACCACAGCTCCTTATTGAATTAGATTGGTCTCTTGAGCCCATTACTCTTGGTATCCATTCTCAAGCATAACTCAGTTGCCTCAAGAACGGTCCCTTTAATTACTCCCCAGCTCTTGTCCACCCCCTAATTTTGTCC
Organism: Neoceratodus forsteri; assembly: GCA_016271365.2. Taxonomy (NCBI): domain Eukaryota; kingdom Metazoa; phylum Chordata; order Ceratodontiformes; family Ceratodontidae; genus Neoceratodus; species Neoceratodus forsteri. Next base: position 480,032,555 of record CM057451.1, on the reverse strand, counting down.
ACTACCCCAACTTATCTTTGACTATTTCCTTCATTTAGTCTAAGCCTGCTCTTCTGAAATCCAGAACCACAGACTTCAACAAGGGTATACCCACACCCAGGGTCAGTTCAAACCATGTGGTGTTATGGTAAACGATCCCTAGTGGTTCCCTAACCTGCACTCTGCCTACCATTTCTGAGTTGGTGAGCACCATGTTAAAAATAGCAGCCTGTCTTGTGGGTTCCCTGACCAGCTGCATCAGTAGGCAGTCCTGCAACATATGTTGCAAGGCCTGACTTCTGGTACTCTTAGCTGCTGGAATGTCCCACTCTGCGTCTGGTAGATTGAGATACCCTATCACCATTGCCTTCCCCTTTGTGGCCCCCTTCTTAATTTCTGCACCTAGTTCCCCATTGTTCTCATCCCCCTGTCCTGGTGGTCTATAGACTGCCCCCATGCACAGTTTCTTAATCAACATGGTTGTGAACTGCACCCACAGTGATTGTGTCTGCCCCTTTCCTCTTCCCTCCCCGATAGTCCACTCCTCTACTGTCTCTATGCCTTCCTTGACAAAAAAGCTACCCCACCTCCTTTTCCATTATCCCATTTCATCTATAAGTGGTGTACCCCGGTACTGCAAAGACCTCGCCATTTTTCCCGGTGGCCCATGTATCTGTGATGGCTATAAGGTCTAATCCTTCATCTGCCACCATTACCTAGAGCTCACTAGTTTTATTTCCCAAGCTGCTAGCATTCAGGCAGACTGTGTTCCAGCATGTGCCCATATCCCACCCCTTTTTGTCACTACTTCCCACTCTGTCCTCCCTTTCTTTTTTTTTCTCCCCTCCTTCATGCTCCACAACCCACCACTCCTTTGGGCTACCAAGGTCCCTTCTGAGCCACCTGTCCCTTCCTGAGCCTCCAACCTCACATAGCAGGCACCCCCAGGGTAACCTAGCATAATCCTTCACTGGGTGGGTCCCCCTCCTCTGATGGGGAAGGCACCAGGAGGAGAGACCAGCACAACTACATGGCCCTGGGGTGCTGCTGAGGTGGACATGGTTCCTTCAGGGCACTGGTGGCATCAGTGGACCGGCAGCCATCATCTGGTCGATAGTGGAGCGGTTTCCGGTTTTCTTTATTGTTCGCACTTGCACTGCCTCTGTAGTGCTCCTGGTCTCCACCAGAAGCCGCTGCAGAGTGACACCACCCCGCTACCTACCCCAAGAGAGGAGAGCAGTCCACGGATGCTCAATCCTCTCCTTTCCCTGCCAGCCCCCGGCATCCTGATTCCGTTCCCGAACCTGGGTCACCGGCGTGGTTTGAGGTAAGGCACCAGCACCTCAGCCTTCTGCGCCACTGGGCCGGCTTCTGTCCTCCCTTTCACTCCTTAATTTCATGTCCCTTGCCAGTTCTGTGCTCCCTCACTCCCTGACTCCCTTTCATACTTTACTATGGACCCCTGTAAGGATACATTCATTCCCAAATGCTTTAAGACCCCCAAAAGCAGACATTCTGAATATATATTTCTACTCAGTATTCCCAGAGGAGGGGGGGGCAGGGCAGGAGATGCAGGACAGGGGCATAACCAGCAGAAAGTTGGACACCAGCCCCTTTATGGAGGAAAGATTCCTGAGTGAGCTAAAGAAGCTAAGGGTGGACAAAGCGATGGGCTCAGACGCAGTGCACCCTGGGGTGTTAAAGGAACTCTAGGAAGAGTTGGCTGCACCCCTCATGGAGTTGTTCACCCTATCGCTAGAGACAGGGAAAGTGCCAGGGGACTGGAAAAGAGCAGATGTGGTTCCACTCCACGAAGATGGTGATAGGGATGAGATTGGAAATTACAGGCCTGTCAGCCTGACTTCATTAGTGGGCAAGATCATGGAATATTTGCTGAAGGAAAGGTTAATTGACTACCTTAATACAAATGGCCTGCTAGACCCAGGACAACATGCTTTTACCAAGGGTATGTCCTGCCAGATAAACCTAATAGAGTTTTTCAACTGGATGACTAAAATGTTGGACCAGGGCGGGGCGGTGGACATGGCCTATCTGGACTTCAGAAAGGCCTTCGACACTGTCCCTCATAAAAGACTGATAAACTGTGTAACCTAGAAGTGGATACTAAAACAGTGCTATGGGTAGAGAACTAGCTTACTGGCAGGAGTCAGAGGGTGGTGGTAAAAGGGAGCACTCTGGAGAGGGAGAGGTAGCAAGTAGGGTGCCACAGGGATCAGTGTCGGGGCCGGTCCTCTTCAATGTCTATATTGGGAACATTGTAGAGGGGCTGGAGGGGACGGTATGCCTATTTGCTGATGACACAAAGGTATGTAATAGGGTGGATATGCCAGGGGGGTTGAAAAGATGAGGGAGGATCTTAAAAAACTGGAGAAATAGTCCGGATCATGGAAGCTGGGATTCAATGCAAAAAAAGTGCAGGATCATGCACATAGGGCACAAGAACCCAATGGCACAGAAACACAGAAACACAGAATTTGACGGCAGATAAGGACTGCTTGGCCCACCCAGTCTGCCCATTTCCCTACCTACTGGGTAAGCTGCAGATCCTAGTTAACCAGCAGCCTACTTCTTCCTACCCCCAACCCCCAGAATTGCCTTATGACTATCCCATGCATGCTTGAATTTCCCACTGATTTTGACTCCACAACTTCCTCCGGAAGGTCGCCCATGCATCCACAACCCTCTCTGTGAAAAATACTTCCTTAAATTACCTCTGAGCCGCATCCCCTCTATCTTCAAATTGTGCCCTCTTGTTCTTGCACACCTCTTTTTTTGAAAGATGCTACCCTCTTGGACTTTGTTGATTCCTTGAGGTACTTGAAAGTTTCTATCATGTCCCCCCTCTCCCTCCTTTCCTGGCAACTTACAAACTAGGAGGAGGAGGTATTAACAGTTGCAAAGCAGGAAAGAGATCTGGAAGTCATCATTTTGGATGACCTAAAAGAGGCTAGGCAGTGTGACAAGGTGGCAGGGAAGGCTGCTTCCATGGCATGGAGGGCTGGGGTATCGAGCTGTTCGGCCAGCTCTAGTGGAGACTGGGGTTCTAATCCTGATCTCCCAACCTTTTTCGGGGTTGGTCAGAAGTTGGTCAACTGGGTGGCAAACTGGTTGATGGGCAGAAAACAGAGAGTGGTGGTAAACGATATACAGTCAGAAGAGATGCAAGTCACAAGTGGGATACCTCAGGGATCAGTCCTGGGGCCGGTCCTCTTCAATATCTTTATCAGTGACATTGCAGATGGACTGACGGGTAAGGTTTGTCTGTTTGCAGATGACACCAAGATCTGCAGCAGAGTAGATGATCCAGATGGGTGGGCAGAATGAGAAGAGATCTGGATAAACTAGCAAAATGGTCAGAGAAGTGGCAACTGGGGTTTAACTCAAAGAAGTGCAAGATCATGCACATAGAGAAGAGAAACCATGAAGCTACCTATAGGCTGGGAGGGGAATTGCTGGCAGTCACAAGGGAAGAAAGACACTTGGGCATCATCATCACTGATGACCTGAAATCATCCAAGCAGACCACTAAAGCAGTAGGTAAGGCTAGGAGGATGTTGGGGTGTATTAGTAGGGGTATCACAAGTCGTAAGAGGGAGGTAATAATCCCTCTTTACAAGACACTGGTTAGGCCCCATCTGGAGTACTGCATGTAGTGCTGGAGGCCACACTTTCACAAGGACATTAACCAAACTGAGGCAGTCCAGATAAGGGCAACCAAAATGGTACAGGGACTGCATCAGAAGACATATGAGAACAGATTAACAAAGCTCAATAAGTATACCCTAGAGCAAAGGAGGGGGAGAGAGGTGATTGTGATCTAAACATTCAAACACCTTAAGGGCATTAACAAGGTGAAAGAGTCTAACATGTTTCAATATAAGAAAAATAGCAGAACTAGAGGACACAGCATGAGATTAGAGGGAGGCCGATTAAGGCGTAATGTGAGGAAGTTCTTTTTCACAGAAAGGGTGGTGGATGCATGGAACGGCCTACCTCAGAAAGTGGTGGATATGAATACAGTGCAGGGCTTCAAACAGGCATGGGATAGGCATAAGGGAGTAATACAGAAGAGTATAAATAGATAGGCCATTGATAGAGCAAAGGCCGATGGCACATTGATAAGGTAGAAAAAGAAATGGTCAGACTGGATGGGCCTTGCAGTCCTTATTTGCCATCAACTTCTATGTTTCTATGTTTCTAAGGCTAGCCAGATGCTTGGATGCATAGGGAGAGGTATCACAAGTAGAAGGAGGGAGGTCATTTTGCCCCTGTGTAAGACACTGGTGAGACCACACCTGGAGTACTGTGTCCAGTTCTGGAGGCCCCATCTGAAAAGGACATAGACAGGGTGGAGGCAGTGCAGAGATGGGGAACTGAAATAGTGAAGGGCCTGCAGGAGAAGACATATGAGGAAAGACTAAAAGAATTAGATATGTATTCCCTGGGGCAAGGAAGGAGAGGAGGGACATGATAGAGATATACAAATACCTCACTGATATAAACAGAGTACTGGAAGGGAGCATCTTCCAAAGTAAGAGATGTTCTAATATAAGGGGCACATTATGAAGCTGGGGGGGGGGGGGAAGCTAAGGGGTAACATGAGAAAATATTTTTTTCATGAAGAGGGTGGTGGACGCTTGGAATGGACTACCAGAGGAGGAGGTGGTAGGGGCTAACATGGTCACAGGATTCAAGAAGGAGTGAGACAGACACAAGGGTGTCCTGGAGGTCGTGGGGGATGCTCTGGAGTTCAGTTTGTGAATCAGACCTCATAGTAGGTAGGGATAAACAGGGTAGACTGGGTGGGCCAAGAGGTCCTTATTTGACATCAACTTCTATGTATCTATGTATTTCTGGGAGAATTCTTGCTGGATTCCCCTTATGTTCTCTTCTGTGTGGTTCCCTCAACTTCCCCACAGTCAAGTTTAACTGTCTACCAATTGAGACATCAAACTTCCACCCCAGTGTACTAAGCCTGCTCTTTTGTAAGGTGAAGGCCATCACCTTTGAAGAGCCTCCTGCCCCAGAAGCCTCTCCATGAAATGATACACTCCCTAGCATCTTCCCTTTAGCCACTCATTAAACACCTCAATATTCTGCTTCCTCACTATTTTTCTTCTGCTTATCCTGAGATGTTTTTATTAGATATTCAGAATTACAATCCTTTGAGTCAAAGACTCATTTTCAAAGGCTCCACATCAATTGACAATACATAGGTAGTACATAAACAAACTGTCCAAAATATTACAGCATAAGGTGATACAGTAAGGTGATACAGTGAATAGACAAGAACAGAGAACATATGCAAAATTATAGTGTGTATCCATAACATATGTATGTAACACCGACTATCCTGAAGGGATTGTAGTAGTGAGACTTGGGCAGAGGCCTGTGTCAGTGTGATAGGCAGGACATAGTCCATTGTCAGGGGGGGAGCCTAAGGACAGTTACAGGTGCAGGACGAGGTGAGATAAGTCCAGAGGAGAGGTTTAAACTGGCCAATCCTTGGTTCAAGGGTGATGGAGGGAGGTAGATGAGCCAGGTGGGGGCACAGTAGGGGAAGGAGCGTTGGCCTAGGGAGGTTTTTTGGCGAGGTACTTGGAACCTTGGCTTGCATGAGCTGTGAGTGGACTTAGTGGCTGCTGCAGGTGACAAGAAGGAGGAGAAACTGGGGGCTGTTAGGCCAACAGTCACTTTTTTGCTAGGAGGCAGGTGTGGTATTGTAATCTGTCCTCAAAATTAAGCCAGTTAGATTGACTGTACAAGGTGCAGGTGTGGGTGGTTCTGGGACAGTCCTGGGAGAGGCTTGTTCAGGGCCATCTTGATACGGTGGAGGGCAGTGATATCAGCGGCCCCATAGATTAAAATGCCGTAGTCAATGTTAGACAGGACAGAAGAAGCGATGGCCAGTTGTAGGGCATCTGGAGGCAGGCAGTTTCGACGCCAGTATAGCAGGCCAATACAGGAGTTGGTGGAGGTGCAGAGAAGGTGGATGTGACCATGGAAGGTGAGGGAGGGATCAAAGGTAACACCAAGATACTTAAAGGAGTAAACTTGCTCAAGAGGGAGGGAGGGAGAGAGGTATGGACATGGGGGGGGTCCTTTAGCTTATTCTGATGATGAGCAAAGAGCATGACCTTTGACATTTTTTGGTCTTTTTCTTCCCCTATCCCATGCTGGGAGGACCTTAAAAAAGGCCAGGATAGCAGAGTGTGCTTTCAGTTTGTCCCACAGCCTTCAAAAGGCACATTTCACTATTTCAATAGACTGGTTTTCCAGATCGTTGATGCTCAAGTGTACCAACATTCCAAGCTCCCCCTCCCTTTCCTCTACCATCTTCCCCATCATATCCATGTCCCAAATGGATGATGCATTAATTGGAAGGCATCTGACCACCCCATCTTCTTTTCCCAAACTCCCACCACCTTCTCCATCCCTCCAATTATAGTCCTCTACTACTAGGATACTCCTTGCTGCCTTCTTTCTGATCTTAGCACTGGGTGCCACAGAGTCATTATGTTCACCCTCTCAGATTGGCTTTGAGTGCCCCTTCAAAGCAGTCTGGTACCCGCTTTTAATTTGGTGCAAAGCAATTTGCTGTTGAGATATGGTGAACCTGGATGACCCTGTTGTGACTGGTCCTGCCACTCCTTCCCTTCCCTTCCCAGCTACCCTCTAACCCCCAGACCAGTGGTCCTTTGAGGGAGTAGGGGTTGTGGGTGGGTGTGTCTATAGGGACCAGCTCTGCTGGTGATGCAGCTGGGATATCTTCTCCCTTGCTGTTACCAGCTATGCATGGAGCTCAACAAACACCCTACATATGGAGCAGTGCTTTCTCCTCCAAAGCATACACTGGGAGATGAGTGCCCCACAGTCTCTACAGCTATCTCTCTGCTGCACCTGAGCTCCATACTATCTGATTTTTTTCCCCTTCACACAGTGCCTACTTTGACTACTGCATAAACTGAAATGGACCTTGGTACTAACCCTACTGTCCCCTGATTACCTGAAACCCCTTTAGCTACACCCTACAAAAACTTACGCTAGATAGAGTGTTTGTCCAATTTCATAGTTACCCTTAATACAGTTTCACTGTTACATCCTCACAGTCTATGTTAGGCTACTCCCAACATGGAATTACTAGGCTCTGCTTATACAGTCAGTCCATTTACTATCAGATACCTGAATCAACCTTCAGTGTTCCTTGTAGAACTGCAGACTGCTTCTGTACACACTCCAGATGTCCCTTAGGCAGATGCCACACTCCTACTCAGGCACACATGCACAATTGAACGTGAATGTGCACATGATACTACTACTTACATAAGTAACACTTCTTACTTCAGTGAGAATTGAGCACATTGAGGAGTTGCTACATTTTCATCATGTAGTGGCCTGTGCTTGCAATGGTATCAGCGTCAGAAGCCAGTGACTGATCGGAACCAATAATGTCACTGGTTGCAGTACCTGGCTAGCATCTAGCATTGGATACTGCATATAATAATAATCATAATAAACTTTATTTATCTAGTGCCCCATCCTGGAGGCTCTGGGTGCTGTACAGGCAGGCAGTAGTTCAAATTTCATAAAATATATTATTACAAACCATACATCAGCAATAAAACAAGCGATCACTGATAGATAAAGTACAAGCATTTTTCTAATCAAACAGATTCAGCAGTGCACTCCTTCAGGAATGCAGAGGCAATTCTAAACTACTCTCTGAAAAGATGAGCCTTCAGACCCCATTTAAAAACTTCCACCAATGGGGCCTCCCTCAAAGATCTTGGAAACGAGTTCCACAGGGCCGGGCTCGCCACCTCAATGACCAGTTTCCCGCGGTCTTAAGCCGAGCCCTGGGAACTGCTAGAAGGCCTTCAGTGGAGGAGCAGAGCAAGTGTATGGGGCCAACGGGAGTCAGAATGTCACTCAGGTAGTCAGGGTCCTGTCCATATAGGGTCTTACTGGTGAGCAAGCACAGCTTAAAGTTGATTTTCCATCACACCAGCAGCCAGTGCAGATCACGCAGGACTGGGGTCACATGACAAGACCTTGGACAGCCCATCAGCAACCTGGCTGCTGCATTCTACACCAGCTGCAAGAGACTGAGAACCCCTCCACTGACCCTGAGATAAAGAGCATTGCAGTAGTCGAGTCTAGAGGTTACAAAGGCATGTACCAGTGATGGCAGGTGGTTAGGTGGAATAAAGGCTTTAATCTGGGCGACATTCCTAAGGTGGTAAAAAACACTTTGGATGATGGATGATACCTGAGCCTCAATTGTCAATCCATCATCAAGGATAACACCCAGATGTTTCACCTTACTAGATGCAAACAAGGGAGTTGAGCCAAGGAATAACCCTGTTCCTATCCCAGCAGCACCCGTATCTCACCAGTGACCAGGCTCAGTCACTGGTACTTCCGTCTTGTCAGGATTGTCTCAGCCAGCTGGAGGACACCCAGTCCTGGATCTCAGCCAGACACTTATTAAGCACCTCCACAGCGTCATTCATCCCGGGTGCAAATGACATGTACAGTTGGGTGTTATCTGCATAGTGACATCCCAAGCTGTACTGTCTAATGATCTCACCCAGGGGAAGCATGTACACTGTGAACAACATAGGTGACATGATCGAGCACTGGGGAACTCCACAAGACAGGGGCTTCAGGCAGGAGGACAGACTCCCTGTCACTAACCTTCTGTGTCCTGCCTGTAAAAAAGGATACAAACCAGTTGATGACAGTATCAGTGAGTCCACGGGGTTCCCTTACTCAATCCAGCAGCACTACATGGTCTACAGTGTCAAACACACGGGAGAGATCAAAGAGAATGAGTACTGACCATTCCCTTCTATCCCTCACCCTGAGCAGATCATTCTGCACCCTGACTAACACCATTTCGGTGCTGTGCCTGGACCTAAATACAGACTGGAAGGGCTCATAGATGTCATAGGTTGCAAGGTGTGCTTCAAGCTGCAGAGCCACTACTCTTTCAATAACCTTACCTAGGAACGGGAGGTTACAGATTGGTCTATAATTTGCCAAGATGTCAAGGTTAAGAGATGGTTTCTGTAGGAGGGGCATCACTATTGTCTTTTTCAGGGTGCTGGGAAAAAGTCCCTCTGAAAGCTTGCACTGGACAATGTCAACAATCAGTGGACCAATGGACTTGACACATCCCACTAAGAGATGGGTTGGGCCCGGGTCCGGTTCACAGTATGAGGGCTGCAGCTTCAAAATCACCTCATATACCTCTATCACCCCACAGGCCTAAACTTGCTTCAGACAGTAGGAGTGCCTCGAAAAATGAATGACTTGCCACTGCAGGGCCGCATCTGACCCGCTGGAGAAATCCCAGCCCTAATGCAGGACACCCTGTCAGAGAAGAACAGAGTGAATTCCTCGCACTGAATGATTGAAACTGCTCTCTTCATCTGCAGACTGGCAGGATGGAGTAGCCTGTCTACAGTTCAGAAAAGCAGAGCTGATCTGTTCCTCCCTGCAGCTCCCCGGACAGGAACACAGCCTTCTTATGTTTCATTGCCTTTTGGTATTCACAATAGTGAACTCTCAAAGCCAGTCTGTTCCCCTCGGACTGGGACTTCTAACAACAATGCTCAAACCTCTGACCCATTCTTCATCTCCTAGAGAGCCCCATCAGACCACAGGAGTCTCAAGCGAGAAGACCTAGGTTGTAAATGGACTGGGGCAACAGAGTTGAGTGCCTTGGAGACAGCACTATTATATGCTGCCACTGCCTCACCTGTACCTATCACATAAGCAGCACTCACACCGGATAGATCCACTATCATAACCAGTCCCAGTGGGGACAACCCCTTCAAAGGGTGGTAGTAGATCATCTCCACAGGGGAAGGACTAAAAGGCAGGGCGCAGAACAAGAACTCTACTGTGCAGTGACCCGACCAAATGACCAGATCAATCTTGAGGTCTGCGACCTCAAGCCCAGTGAGAACACTAAGTCCAAGGTGTGATTGTGGTAATAAATTAACCTGATTTGTTCTAAGTAAACCATTACAGACTCATCATTGGAATTTTTATAACATTTTAGCTTGACCCCGCTTTCTGTTAGATGAGAAAAGCAAAAAATTAATATGGCCTATAAGATAGTTAATGGCCTTGTATCTGATATTAAAGGGGAAATCTCCCATAGTTTCCCACCCATATTTTCCCAACTCCTTATGTGTAACTGTTGAGTTCATCCTCTAGTTGCCAGCAGTCCTATTGCTGTCCAAATCTAGATTATAAATAAAAATATACAGCCCCCCAGAAGTTATCAATGTGTTTGTCCTCCATTTTACCATCAATGCTGCTGGAGGATGATGTCATCAGAGCAACAGATAATGGTGCTGCACTAAATGCTGTTCCACCAGTAAACAGAACCCACAATGTTTGGTCCCCCACTTGAGTAATGGGAGAACTCTAAGTGTTGTGCACATCCTGAAGTGCAGGTCTAATAGGGACTAGGACCATATGAGTGTGATTCAGCACTGATTTGACATGTATATACAGTACGCCTATAAGGAAGTGCCTGTATGAGCTGTGCTAATGCTTCTGTTAGCAAAAACAGTTTACCCAATAAATGACTCTGGGTACCACAAGAGTCTTAAGTGGTATTATATAGCTGTTTTATTATGTTCTGTGTGTGTTAGCATTCTCTGTTTTGATTGACACCAGCAGTGAGACACAATCTTGCAAACATACCCCTTTCCCTTTGTAACTAGGCAGTCAGTGATTGGATGGCTGATGTAAGGCAATAAAGAGTTCAGCTATAACAAGGAATAGGTTACCAGGACATCAGCTGCAGCATATGGAAGAAGAGTAATATAATGGTTAAAGCACAGGCACAAGAACTGGGAACCTCTGGTTCAAATCCTACTAAAGTCCCTTACTCTCTAACCCTTAACAAGTTCCCCTAACCTCCTTGGGAACTGTGATGGCCCCTCAGGTCCATGACTTACAGTGCCCCATTCCCGTATAAATCATTAGCAGTGATGTGAGGCTACAGCACTTCACTTTGAAGGTACTGAAAACAAGCTGTGGCAGCCTCCCCCCCTTTGTAATGCCAGCATTTGAAGTAGGATGTCCCTCACAAATCGGATGCTACACTTCAGCTGTTGTAGGTAAAGAAACTAATCAGTCTTAGTGTTTGTAGTACTCTGTATTTGCTTAGCTCATTCCTCCCATGTCATATGCATTCTCTGTCTTGGTATTTCCAGTTAGAACCCAGATGTAAGGAGCATTTGAAATGTAAAACAATACACTTTATAAAGTAAGTGATCTAGCTCTCCACTTTCAGGCTGCTGAAAGGGGAGTGTATAATTTGTGCAAAGGAGGAATTCAGTCTTGTGTGATTCTTTGGGAAACTGCTCAAGCCTACCTTGTAAATGAATCCTGTCAAGGGTGTTCACCTGGTTCAGTACAGAGTGACTGACTGACTGCTCAATTGATTGGTTGATTAACTGATTCAGTCTACTGCTTTCCACAACATGTTACAACTGTCTCACATAGAGAAATGAGCAGTACACAGGAACAGATTTTGTTTCTTGTGAATGAAATACTTTTAGATGTATTATTTGCTCTACACATGCAGTATTAAGGCTACAAGTACCACTCCCTGTATGAGTTGCATGACAGAACTGTCTTAAGCCATTGCAAACTTAAACTAAAATCAGGATAGACAGCATTGATATCCTTACATTTTGTTCTGCACTGTTGCTACAGTGACATCAAGGAATGAGAGGGGCTGTATTACAACTGCCTCATTTGCATGTACATTGAGACATACATAGATACATAGACAGTGTCGGCAGATAAGGGCCTATGGCCCACCCAGTCTGCCCATTTGAGCTTGTAAGTTCAGTTTGTTTTCCTAGAAGTCTGTTGCCCCTTACCCCTGACCTCCAGAATTCCTTTATGTCTATCCCATGCATTCTTAAATCCTGTGATTGTTTCAGCCCCCACCACTTCCTCTGGCAGGGTGTTCCACTTGTCCACCACCCGTTCTGTGAAGAAATTCTTTCTCATGTTTCCTCTGAATCGTCCTCCCTCCAACTTCATCCCATGCCCTCTAGTTCTGGAACATCTTTTTCACTTAAAAATAGTGTTTTCCTGCACCCTGTTCCTCCCTGTAAGATACTTGTATGTCTCTATCATATCCCCCTCTCTCTCTCTCTCTTCTCTCCTCCAGGGAGTACATGTTCAGTTCCTTCAACCTGTCTTCATAGGACTTGTGATGCAATCCATGCACCATCTTTGTTGCCCTCCTCTGAACCTTCTCTACCCTGTCTATGTCCTTACGTAGGTATGGTCTCCAGAACTGTACACTGTACTCCAGGTGGGGCCTCACTAGTGTCTTGTATAGCGGAATTATGACCTCCCTTTTCCTGCTGGTGATGCCCCTGCCTATACATCCCAGCATCCTATTTGCTTTACCTGCTGCCTTGTCACACTGTTTCCTACCTTGAGGTCATCAGAGATGACAACCCCAAGATCCTTTCCTGCTTGGTGCATGCTATATCCTCACCCCCAACTGATATATTGTGCCAGGGTTTTTGTGCCCCATATGCATTATCTTGCACTTCTTTGCATTGAATTTCAACTGCCAAACCCTGACCATCCTTCAAGTTTCTGCAGGTCGCTTCTCATTCTGTCTACACCCTCTGGTGTGTCTACTCTGTTACAGAGCTTTGTGTCATCAGCGAACAGTGAAATTCTGCCTTCTAGGTCCTGCTAATGTCACTGATGAGGATGTTGAATAGGACCAGTCCCAGCACTGATCCCTGTGGTACCCCACTGGTCACTCTTCCTCTGTGGGTGACAGCCATTTACCACCACCCTCTGTGTCCTGCCACCCAGCCAGTTACCTACCCACCACACTACTGTCCTGCCCACACCCATATTCTCCAGTTTGTGTAATAGTCTTGTATGTGCACAGTGTCAAAGGCCTTGCTGAAGTCCAGACAGGCCATGTCCACTGCCTCCCTGATCCACCTCCTAGTCACCCAGTCAAAAAATTCAACGAGGTTGGTCTGACATGACCTCCCCCTGGTGAAACCATGCTGCCTTGGGTCCTGTAGTCCATTGACAACCAGATGTTCCACCAATCTCTCCTTCAGTAGTGCTTCCATGATCTTCCCCACTACCGAGGTGAGGCTGACTGGTCTGTAGTTCCCTGCTTCCTCTTTGTTCCCACTTTTGTATAAGGGGCTACATCTGCTGTCCTCCAATCTTGGGTACCTCCCTGTTTCCAGTGATCGGCTAAACAGGATAGCCAGAGGTTCAGCCACCACCTCTTAGTTCTTTACGACCCTGGGGTGCACCCATCTGGCCCCATTGTTTATCAACTCTTATTACTTCCAGTTCCTTCAGGACCCTTTCGTAAAGGGACTTGTGTCCATTTCTGCACCATTCTCACCCCTTGTACTCCCTTCAGACCCATTACCCTCCTCCTCTTCAGTAAAGACTGAGCAGAAATACCTGTTCAATATGTCAGCTTTACTGTTGTCATCCTCCACGCAGCCCCCATCCTCCCCCTTCAGTCTCACTATCCCTCCCTTTGTCTTTCTTTTTTCACTTATGTACCTGTAAAAGGTTTTGTCCCCTCTACCCACTGATTTTGCAATGTGTTCTTCTGTCTGAGCTTTGGCTTCCCTTACTGACCTCCTGCCTCCCTTTGCTTCTCCTGGTACTTCTCCCTATCCCCTTCTGCCTGTGTCTTTTGTATTGCCTGAATGCAATCTTTTGGCTTTCACTTTCTTTGCTACCTCTTTGGAAACCATAATGGTCTCTCTTCCTTTTCCTCTTGCTAACCTGCTTAATGCATAATTCTGTTGTTCTTGTAATCCCATTTTAAATACTGCCCACTGTTCCTCAACCCCTGATTCCTGTCCCATTCCCTTAATGCCTCTTTCAAGTATCTCCCCATTTTCCCAAAGTCTGCCCCCTAAAATCCAGGATACGTGTTTTTTGTGGTTTGGTTCTGCTCTTTCTGTGATTTCAAACCACAATGACTGGTGGTCACTGTTTCCCAGTGCTCCCCACTGTTACCCCATCACACTGTCCCTGTTTGTGAGCACAAGGTCCAGTATTGCCTTCTGCCGAGTTGGTTCCATGACCAGTTGCTTGAGGAAGGCACCCTGAAGGAGTCCAGGATAAATCTGCTCTCAGTTGATGCTACTGCTGGGATGCTCCAGTCCACGCCTGGAATATTGAAGTTCCAACCAGTACTACTCTCCTTGTCTGCCATCCTTTGTATGGCTAGCATCAGCTCCCTATCTGTTTCTTCCTCCTGGGCTGGTGGTCTATAGACCACACCTGTGCAGATGGCTGTCCCCATTTTCCTTTCCAGCTTAACCCACAGTACCTCTCCCCATTTTGTTCCTCCTGGATCTCTGTGGCCCTTATGTCATTTTTCACATACAGTGCCTCCTCCTCCCTTCTGCCTGCTCTGTCTCTTCTGAATATGTTGTAGTCAGGTATGGCCATCTCCCAGTTGTGGTTATCATTACACCAAGTTTCAGTGATGGCCACAATGTCCAGGTCTGACTGTACCATGACAGCCTCCAGATCTTCCGTCTTGTTGCTAGGGCTCCTGGCATTTGCACACATGGCTTTCCATGATTTGACCTCCCTAGACTGTTTCACTGTTCTACTCCAGCCCCTTCCTTGGTTGTCACTTATCCCTGGTTTTCCTTGCTGTCTGCCCTTCTGCTGAATTTTGCCCCTTTTCTACTTATCCACCTCTTAGGCACTAATCTCCATCTTCTGCACACTGCTTTGCAGAGATAGCCACCTCTGGTTCACTGGTTCCACTGCTAGCTGGGGGGTGAGCAAGTAGGTACCTCCTTGCTGGCCTGCCACCCCTTTGCTAGTTTAAATGCTTGTCAATGTAGCATTTAAACTTATCATTGAGTGCTTGGATTCCCCTCCAGGATGGATGCAGGCCGTCAGGCTTGAACAAACCTTCATCCCTCCAGGTGGGTCCCCAATCCCCATGTAAATGGAGGCTTGCTTGACATTTTACTACCTTTTGTCAGAGCCTCAAACTCTAGATATGTGTTGCAACAGAAGAAATGGCTGATCTCTTTTCGACATATGTACAGTACTTGATGTAATGTATAATAAATACATCAGACATATCCAAATCATAAATATACAGGAATCTTCTCCTTTAACTTCACTACCAAATCCAGTAAATCCAGTAAACACCTACATGGGGATACCACCAATAAAGAATATCCTATACCAAAAACAAGTACAAAATATGGTATGTTTACAGCTAACTACTGGGTCTCTAAAACATGGAATCAATTGACTCCAGCAAGCCAATCCTTGGACTAGCTAAAGCTCTTAAAAATTGAATTGCTGAAGAATTATGCTACACATGTGATTATTTTTGATTTTGACAGATTGCCAAATGTGATATATGTTGTTTAATGTTTTCCTTTGTTAATGGAACCCGGACACCTCCTCCCAATGGGCTACTACCCCTACCTGCTGCCCAGAGTGTAGGTTGAGGGGCCTGGGTTCTGGTTTGGCTGATATCAGGGGCTGTTTACCAGCAAGAATGCTATTTGCATGGTGCCTCCACCCAGAGTGACTTTTAAGTCGGTTCAATGTTAAGCTAGCACAACCCTCTGGGATGTTGTACCTACCCACAGCCCCAACCAGTGGTTCCACACATGGATTGATATAAAACACTTGACTTGGCATTCCATATTACAATTACTGGTCGCGCTAATAATATGCTCACAGTAACCACACTTACCAATAGGGTCTGGACTGCTGAGGCACACCCTGTGCACCTGTAAAGAAGGATTTTCAGCAATAACAATGCACCTTTTAGTTTTTCACAATAACCCAGCACTTAGTAATGATATGCTCATGAATCAGTATAACATTCAAACAATAAAACAGATTTATTTGGAGGAATTGAACAAGGGGAGGAGGATGCAAATCAAAGTCATATTTGAGGCAATTCTTAAGTTTCTAAGAGCACACATTCAACTATCACAGATAACTCCTTGGACAATCCAGTCATTGCTATCTGGGTACCCAAGATTAATTTAGTTGCAGGCCTGAAGTGTTGCAGCTGGTTGGCCAGTGTTGCAGCTGGTTGGGGCCCTCAGATAAATATATGGTTAATGATTCTTTACCCCCGGCTACAGTGGCATTAACAATAACTTTAACACCCAAGAAATTGTAATCCTTGGGCCTGATGGCCTGCAAAACAATCTAAATACCAACGTGGACGTAAAAGGCAAATCAGTTGACAAGTAAATGCTTTAATTGAGTTGCAGGGCCAAATCCTGGAGATACTCACAGTACCATGATCCTGGAATCTGGAATTGGCTCTCTGACTCTTGGTTGCAGACTGTAAGCACTCATTCTTCTTGGCCAGGACCGGAATATGGGGAACAGGGTTTGCACGACTCACCCCCCCATCAAGACCCCTCCCCCCAGGTTGGCTGCAACCCACAATGAACTTCTCCACAGGAGCTGACTCCCCAATCTGGTCTTCCAGCAGCTTTTATCTCACAGGCAGTGACAGTCTTTTAGAAACATTGTTTGGCATCACAGGTTTAAATTCTGGCATAGTCTTAGCTAGGACACGCAGCTTACCCACTGGCAATCTGCAGTCTTTGGAATATAAGCTGGCACAATTTTTATGCAGGTTTTTCTCTTTGATAATGGTCTGGAGACAGTTCTGGTAGCCCCAGGCTTCAGTTTCAGGCCACAGTCTCTGAGGAAAACAAGTCTCTCACTGAGATACAGCTTGGCGGCAGGTCAGATCCACTGATCCCTTCAGGAGGAAATCTCAGCTCAGCAGAAATCACTTCTTTTCTCTTCCTTCTCCAGAGTTATCTGCAGCAATTGGCAGTTCAGACAATCTACACAGGATTTCAGGCCACATGGAGATAAGCAAACCTCTCCCCAAACTCTGTGAGCATTACACAAAGCCTCATCACAAGCTAGAAGCTTTAAACAGACTGACTGTTCAAAGGTCTCTTTTGACTGAAGGAAAAAGGAATCCAGTAATCCAGCTGGCTGCCCAGGCTGTCAGTCACAGTTCCAGCATCCTGACTGGTTAAAATGGGCACCAAGCAAACAGTTCACTGTTTCTCCCAGCAGCCATAGTAAAAAGACCCATTAGGACTCCCTGAGTTCCTGATTGGCTCACCAGCAGGGTCAAAGTATCAATATGGCCACTGGCTGAGTAAAATATAAACAGTTCAAACTTCAAAGTTCATTTTAAACATATCAGTTCAGCTGTAGAAGTAAATAATTATAGCATTCAATAGAGCTTCATGTATACTAGTAAGTGGCTGTAAATTGGAGTTTATAGGAGTGTTGCCTGGCCATTCATGAGCTTTGTTTCCCTTGGATCCAGCATAGGCCAGGCACTGTATACAAGGACTAGACCTCTTAAAGTCACAGCATGATGGCATTAATCCACACACTCATGCTGGAACCAGGAATACAACAACACCCCACATTGAGATTATATTTACATCACTGGACATCAGCCAGGCTGTCAAAGGCAGAGCACCAGCTGGGTCCCTTCCAGGGAGAGATCCACACAGGGCCCAGGGAGATGACCCAAGGTAAGACCACCATTCTGGGGGGGAGGGGTTACACTCCTCTGTCCAGGAAACTTGGTGTCAGTGCCAAGTCCATAAAAGGACTGACAATAATTACATGAAAATGTCATTATATATAAGTCAGGACCACAGGGTACTATAAACAATATCTACACAGATAAAAAATAACTACTCACAATATAGCATGCTATTAAATTAGGCTTTTCTCTACATATTAGGATATCCCACAGTACTTTAAAGATATTGTAATGCCTCATTATGCACTTTCTAAATCACAGGGAGTTAAACTGCCATTTTAAAGTTGCGAGATACAGTTGTTAAACCATCTAACATATTTCACCAGTGTACTTCATATGATCCCTTTTTCTATTTGAGTAACCCCTTCTATGCTGGGTGGAGGCTTTGATTTTGGTGGAGGCAGTAAATACAGTTCTGGGAAAGGAGTTGGCTGTAACATACACTCCCTTGTGCACAACACTCATGGGCATATTAGCAGGCTTTCCTGGTGTGTCATATGTGAGCCTTAATACAGGTTTGACAGTTCTCTTTGAGTGATGTGACAAAGTTGGCATTGGCAGCTGTACTTCTGCTTCATCATTTGGGTTTGTGACTCCCAGTTCACTGTCCAGCAACAAAACAGCTTCTGAAGAAATGGGTACCACTGCACTTTCTTGATGGTCATTGTTATCTTTGGGCCTTTTTTCTTGAACAGTACTGTCACTCTTGAGCTCTGTAGGCTCATCTGTAAGGGGTATAGCTACAAAGTTGGAGTCATCCAAAACACAGTTGGCACTTTCGGGAACAACACTTTCTCTTGAACAAAACAGTTTATTTAGCCCATCTTTTGCAGTTGCACTTTTTGATTCACTAACATGTTCACTGGGTTCAGCATTTGGTTCAGTTAACTCCATCAAACAAAGAGTATCATTGATGTCAGAACTTATACTGTTGATATTACTACCTGGAGGTTCAGGCACAACAGATAAATTGGGTTTATTAGAAACCACTGGGTCTTTAGGAGCATTGCTGTGAGTAGAAGAAGGGAATCCCTGAAACAATCTGGCAAGTTCAGAGGATGGATATTATGCAGTGCAGAACTCTTCATCATCACTTTCAGAATTAGAATCATTAACAAGGGCAGCATCATCTATTAGAGCAAATGACTGGTTAGCAGAAGCTGGTTGACAGGGTTGCTTTCTGTATGTAGCAGACCTGGTTACAAGGCATCTAGGAGCCTCAGATTCTTGCACTTCATTCAGCACTATTTGACTAATAGGCAGAAGGTGATTCCGGTGAATTGTTTTAGTAATTCGAGTGTCCCCTTCTGGTCGCACTTTGTACATTGGGAGATCATCCAGCTTGGCAATTACAATGTAGGGTGTGTGTCCCCAATGATCAGTTATTTTATGCTTGTCTTGAAATCTGAGATTTCGTATTAAAACACGGTCACCTGGCTGGAGTTCTTGTGCTTTGACTTGCTTGTCATGGTGAACTTTATTGGCTAAATTTCTTTTTGTAGCTATAGTGTTTCCTAGCTGATATGCATGGTTTAACTGTTCCTTTAGTTTATTGACATATTGAAGATAACTTTCAGACTTGGTGCCATCAGGAGATATGCCAAAATATACATCCATGGAAAGGCAAGCGTCTCTTCCAAACATAAGCCTATGTGGTGGGAAACCAGTGGTACCATTTTTTGTACAATTACATGCGTCAACCACAGCACTGGGCGTATCTTGTAAAATGATCAGTGACCACCAAAACATTTGAAAAGTTTCTTGAATCTGGCACCAGAGTAAGAAAGTCTATGTAAACAAATTCCATTGGCGCACTTGTTATTATGTTGACCAATGGGGCAGTTCTTTGTGGCTGGGCCTTACTTTTTATGCATCTGCTGCAGTCTTTTCAATATTGCTCAACATCTGGACCCATTTGTGGGCCAGTAGAAATGTGACTGGGCCAGGTTCAGGGTTATCTTACTCCCCAAATATCCCATATCATTGTGCAGGGCTTTTAACACAACAGTCTTGAATTTGACATCAATACTAGTTGTCTTTTAACAAGCTTACCCTGGTTGTTAGCTCTGTGTACAATAATTGTTCTCTCAACTTGAGTCTGGGCCATTCACGTAGCAACAAGCTAGTGTTGGAATCAATGGATCTTGGAGATCACCTCCTTGCTTTAAGACAGTAATTACTTTTCTTATCATAGGGTCACAACTTTGTTCTCTCTGCAAGTCAGCTTTGGTTAATTGGGGCAAAGAACTTAAGTCCAGAGCAGCAAGGTTACAGTAGGCTACTGGTACACAGGTATCAGGTGGTCCAAAGCAATCCACCAGCCAGTCAACATTTTCCACGGAAGATGTCTCATCTTTTTCAAATTTGTGACACAAGGCTTTCACAGGTTGCTCAGAAATCTGCACCAATTTTGGATCTGCGGTAGGTCTGTGGAAAAGAGCATCGGCGTCAATATGATTTAATCCTGGATGATATTCAACAGCAAAATCAAAAGGGCTGAGAGCCATTTGTGTCCTGTGGCATCTAACTTGGCCAAAGTCTGGACATACGTTAATGGGTTATTATCAGTTTTTACCTGGATTTTTGCTCCATTAAAGTATTCATGGAATTGCTCTACTATGACCCATTTGAGTGATAGAAATTCTGGTTTGTGAACGTGGTAGTTCTTCTCTGAAGATGACAAACTTCTGCTGGCAAAAGCAACTGGGCATAACCCCTCAGGGTATTCTTGATAAAGCACAGCCCCCAGGCCACTTGGGCTGCCATCTGTATAAAGCACATATAGTTTGGAAGGCTCAGCATAGGCCAACACAGGCCATGGGTTAACCGGTAGATGACCGCTTCGAAAGCAGCATCACAATCAGTGGTCTATCTCTGGCTAAAAGGTTCATGAGGTTTAAAACAGGTTTTAACAGTCTCTCTATCAGTGCCTTTCTTAAACTTCTTGTGATTGAGTGGGTGCCCTTGAGTTAGATTTAGCAGAGGATGTACTACCTTGGTTTAGTCTTTAACAGATCAGTGGCAGTAACCGCAAAATCCTAGGAACCTTTGCAGTTCTTTAAGGTTGTTGGGCTTTGGCCAATCAGTTAAAGCTTCTACATTGCTAGGGTCTATCTGGATACTTTGGGAGGACACAATGTAACCCACATACCTCACAGAACTCTGGAAAAACTGGTATTCGTCTCTGGACAATTTTAAACTGAATTCTTCCAGCCAGTCAAGTACTTTAAACAGCCGAGCTTCATGTTCTTCTAGTCTCTTTCTGAAAACTATTATGTCATCAAGATACACCAGACATTTGAGGATTCATGTCACCCACTCCATGCTCCATTAGTCTTTGAAATGTTGCTGGTGCACCTGAGATTCCCTGTGGCATTCTGAAGAACTCGAAAAATCCCAAAGGACAAATAAATGTAGTCTTCTCTCTATCTTCAGGGACCATTGGGATTTGACAGTACCCACTACATAAATCCAGGAAAGAAAACCACTTGCTCCCATTCAAGCAGTCCAAGGCATCTTGCATGCATAGCATAGTATACTGGTCTGGTATAGTTCTTTTATTTAAGGTTCTATATTCTACATACATTCTTACTGTGCCATTTTTCTTTCATAGTACCATGATGGGAGATGCATAAGGACTCCAAGATTCCTGTATTATTCCTGCAGCTAGCATTTCTTGCAGGTGATGCTTTACATAATCTGTGTCCGCCGGTGCTAGTCTTTTGGGTCTTTTATGAAAAGGACGTTCATCGTGAAGTCAGATGTGATGCTCAGCACTAGTAACACATCCTACATCACACTCCTTAATGGAGAATACTTTGGTTTTCTGAGCCAGCTTTCAACGGATCCATGTTCTCCAGCAATCCGGGATGAGTGAATCTCCAAAATCAAATATATCTGCAAATACTTCATATTCTTCTCCATTCTTTTTCCTAGAAGGCAGCATGGCAGTGTCAGCACAGTAGACTTTGGCAGGAGTGCAACCTCTACTGTATGTACCTTAATGTCTGTCGTTGACATTCTGTACCTGGACAACTACATGCCGGGCATAAGCATGGGCTCATACAGGGAGCATGCTAGGCCTGATCAGTAACCCCTCAGGTAGACTACCATCTTCAGGAGTATCTAGCATGAGTATCTGGTTCGTCACATCTTTCTTCAACAGAACCTCTCTGATACTGTATTCAGCATTTGGGGGAAGCATGACAGCATAAGGGTCTTTCTTCCATACAATTCCCACAGGTCCATCCTTATCTACTTCTCTGAGGTGCATTTGTAACTCATAGGCCTTCTTCACCATAGCATAGCTATGTAGTGCTCTACCAGTTAATTTCTGCTGTCTCTCTTGGCACAATTGGGCAAGGTGACTAAACATGGGCATTAGTGCCAGTTAACACACTTATGCCTTCATACAATCCAGAGGGAGGGCACTCTAGAGCTAATGTCTTTACAGGATCTCACACACCTGCCATAGAAGATGGAACAGAAAGCCACACTTTAAGATAACCAAGATATGGGTACGATTTATCACTCAGTCCCCATACATGTAGTCCATCAAGGGGTTGCAATGGATAGTCAGAGAAGTGCTGATCATACCAGTCTTTGAAATTATGGTTACTTGAGACCCACTATCTAGTACTGCCCTGGAAGGGATTCCTTCGACATGAACAGTAGTCTCGGTAGAGGGGACCTACCAACTCCACCCAGTCTAGAGAGGTATTGACAGAATGCTTGACTGAAGATATGGCAATATAAGATTTGTAGGAAGACTTAGCTGGAGGCTTTATACTGCTTTGTCTGACTTGTTTGAGCAACTTGATAGTTACTGTGCACAAATCTTCAAAGAACTAGCACATCCTTTTTGTGTGGCCATCTACCCCACAGTGGTAGCAGAAAACACCAGGCTTAGGATTTCTGGTTGAGCAGGCTCCTCAGTTAGCTTGCCACTTTTATACTGACCAGACATAGAATCATCTGGCTGCCTATAGGTGCATTCATACCCTCCAGACCTTTTCCAAGACAGGCCTTGATGGGAGGCTTCCGCAAGGTCACTTACTAAAGCTCTCAATTCCCTCATTTCTTTTACCATATCACTGTAGTTTCCCCACTAGGAACCTGAGCACTAACACCCTTTGTGGTTGTCTGGGCTTCACTGGCTGCCTCAGTAGCATTGATTTCAGCAGTCTGGCCTTTTACCATTTCTACAGCACTCTGAGCACTTGCTTTCAGCTCTCTCAGTTCTTTTAGTAAGTCTTTGAACAGCTGAGAGTAATTAAATCTCTTTATGCTCTGTTGGTCTCACATCACACCCTTGGACTTTAATTGCCTGTGTCCTGTTAATGGCATAGACAACGGTGGCAGAGGTGGGATAAGAACCCCAGCGTTCCTCTTCTTTTCATTCAGCCTTTTGGACTTCCGGTATTAATACTCAGTAAGAAGGTGGATTGTCTCCCTTCTCCTCCAAATGCAGCTTAAGGATTAATATAGTAGACTGACAAGCAGCCTCAAGTACGTGCTCCAGTCACATTTGGTTTAGATCCTTGGGGGGCACACATCCCCTGTGGAACACTCACTGCAAAGGTCTCGCTACTGGATCCAGAAAAGCAAACAAGGGATCTCCATGCCACTGGTGAGTAAGTTTAAATTTCAGCCAAAGGTCCTCACTAGATTCCATGCACCCAAACACATCTTCCAAAGTGGCCAGAAACTCATGGGCAGGGGCACTTGGATCAATGGATCAGAAGACCCAAACGGCATCCAAAGCTGGGCCCCAAAGGCTCTCCATAATTCTTTTTCTTTTCTCAGCCTCACCACACTTCTATTCTTGCACAAGAAATGAGGCATAGTCCATCAATGTCTCCAGGTCATCTTCCTCATTAGGCATGTGGAGGGTGCCAGAGAATACTCACAGTCTATGGTATGATTGACTGAGGGAACAGGAGCAGGTATAAGCACAGGTGCTGGTACTGGGGCTGGTGCATGTGCGGACCCCAAGGGAGGGCAATTTTTTCAAGTCCTTGAGGGTTTGACCTTCAGCCTGTAATAGTTTATCAAGCTTTTCTTTTAGTCCTTTAGATTTAGGGGACACCCTCGGGTGTAGACGTCACACTACACATGGTTACCACTTTCCACGCCACTGGAATTCATCAGAAACAATTACTTTGGGCACCTTTGTAATATCCACTAGATTACTACATTCTGCTAAGGCAGTTAAAGTCTGTGTAGCCAGTCTTTTGTGTGGGACTGTGCCAAATGCCTTGCTAAAGTCTAGGTAGGCCCTGTCCACAGCCCCTCCCTGATTTACTACTTTTGTCACCCAGTCAAAAAAATCTATTAGATTAATCTGGCATTTTCCACAAAAAATGTCTTATCTTTTTCAAACTTGTGACACTAAGCTTTCACAGATTGCTCAGAAATCTGCACAAATTTTAGCTCTGAGGTAGGTCTATGGCAAAGAGCATCGGCGTCATTTTGACTCTTTACAACAGCTCGGCCAAGGCACTTTTATGTGGAGAGGACTCCCTCTATTGTGCTCTTGCTGTTATCCAGGAGTACATCCAGGAGTAAGAGGGCGTGTTGGGGTCAATTTCTTCCATGGCACACCAGCAAAGCAAGTGGCACATGGCCATTTTATCAGTGGGAAATTCAAAACTGGTGCTGGTAACTTTGTCCATTTTATTGCCAGTCTCTATGTGAGGCTTAACTGCTAGACAGGATATCCCAGCAGTTCCTCCAAAGATGTAACATGGGTGCCTCCTCCCAATGGGCTACTACCCCTATCCACTGCCCAGAGTGCAGGTTAAGGGGCCTGGGTTCTGGTTTGGCTGATATCAGGGCTCATTACCAACAAAAATGCTATTTGCGCAGTGCTTCCACCCAGAGTGAATTTAAGTCGGTTCGATGTTAAGCTAGCACAACACTCTGGGATGTTGTACCTACCCACAGCCCCAACCAGTCGTCCCACACATGGATTGATATAAAACACTTGACTTGGCATTCAATATTACAATTACTGTACTGGTAAGCACTAATAATATGCTCACAGTAACCTCATTTACCAACAGGGTCGGGACTGCTGAGGCACACCCTGTGCACGTGCAAAGATGGATTTTCAGCAATTACAATGCACCTTTTAGTTTTCTACAATAACCCAGCACTTAGTAATGATATGCTCATGAATCAGTATAACATTCAAACAATAAAACAGATTTATTTGGAGAAATTGAACAAGGGGAGGGGGATGCAAATCAAAGTCATATTTGAGGCAATTCTTAAGTTTCTAAGAGCACACATTCAACTATCACAGATAACCCCCTGGACAATCCAGTCATTGATATCTGGGTATCCAGGATTAATTTAGTTGCAGGCCTGAAGCGTTGCAGCTGGTTGGCTGGCATTGCAATTGGTTGGGACTGTAGGCACTTGTCCCTCTTGGCCAGGAATGGAATATGGAGATCAGGGCATGCACAACGCACCCCCACATCACGGCCTTTCCCCCCAAGGGTGGCCGCAACCCCTTCTTTTCTCTCCCTTTTGGAAATTTCCAAAGTTATCTGCAGCAATTTGCAGTTCAGACAATCCACACAGGATTTCAGGCCATGGGGAGATAAACAGTCCTCTCCCTGAACTCTCTGAGCATTGCACAATGCCTCCAAACAAGCTAGAAGCTCAAGACAGACTGACTGTTCAAGGGTCTCTTTTGCCTGAAGGACAAAGGAATCTAGTAATCCGGTTGGCTACCCAGGCTGTCAGTCACAGTTTCTGTGTCCTGATTTGTTAAAATGGGTGCCAAGCAGGCAGTTCACCATTTCTCCCAGCAGCCATAGTAAAAGGACCCATTTGGATCCCTCGAGTTCTGATTGGTTCACCAGCAGAGTCAAAGTACCAACAAGGCCGCAGGCTGAGTAACAAGAAAACAGTTCAAACTTCAAAGTTAATTTTAAGTATATCAGTTCAGCTTTAGAAGTAAATAGTTATAGCATTCAATAGAGCTTCATGTGTACTAGTAAGTGACTGTACAGTGAAGTTTGTAGCAGTATGCTGCCTGGCCGGTCATGAGTTTTGTTTCCCTCAGACCTAACACAGGCCATGCACTGTATACAAGGGCTGGACCTATTAAAGTGACAGCGCGACAACATTAATCTGTACATTCATGCAGGAACCAGAAATACAGCAACACCCCACACTGAGACAATATTTATATCACTGGACATTGGCCAGGATTTCAAAGGTAGAGTGCCAACTGGAACCCTTCCAGGCAGAGAGCAACACAGTGCCCAGGGAGATGACCCTAGATATGCTCACCATTCACAGAAGAAAGAGTTCTGAAAGAACTCTTAAAACTGAAGGTGGACAAAGCAATGGGGCCTGATGGGATTCATCCCAGAATTCTAAAAGAACTAAGTGTAGAACTAGTGACACCACTAACTACCCTCTTTAACAAATCATGGGAGGATGGGGTGGTACCTGAGGACTGGAGGAGGGCAGATGTTATTCTACTTCACAAAAGTGGGAGCATGGCATAAGCAGGAAACTACAGATCTGTTAGTTTAACCTCAGTGATAGGGAAAATTATGGAATCACTTCTGAAGGAAAGAATTGTTGAGTACCTAGAGGCCAGAGGGGCACAGGATCCAAGACAGCATGGATTCACAGCAGGAAGGTCATGTCATATGAATCTAATAAATTTCTTTGACAGGGTGCCAAAAGTAGTAGATCAGGGAGGGGCTGTGGACAGGACCTACCTAGACTTTAGCAAGGCATTTGACACAGTCATAGAAACATAGAAACATAGAAGTTGACGGCAGATAAGGACCGCAAGGCCCATCCAGTCTGCCCATTTCTTTTTCTACCTTATAAATGTGCCATCGGCCTTTGCTCTGTCAGTGACCTATCTATTCATAGTCATTTGTAATGCTCCCTTATGCCTATCCCATGCCTGTTTGAAGCCCTGCACTGTATTCATAGCCACCACTTCTTGTGGTAAGCCATTCCATGCATCTACCACCCTTTCTGAAAAAGAATTTCCTTCATTCCCCTTAATCGGCCTCCCTCTAATCTCATGCTGTGTCCTCTTGTCCTGCTATTTTTCTTATATTTAAACATGTTAGACTCTTTCACCTTGTTTATGCCCTTAAGGTGTTTAAATGTCTCAATCATATCACCTCTCTCCCTCCTTTGCTCAAGGGTATACATATTGAGCTCCATTAATCTGTCCTCATATGTCTTCTGATGCAGTCCCTGCACCATTTTGTTGCCCTTCTCTTGACTGCCTCAATTTGGTTAATGTCCTTGTGAAGGTGTGGCCTCCAATACTGCACGCAGTACTCCAGATGGGGGCCTAACCAATGTCTTGTACAGAGGGATTATTACCTCCTCTCGACTTGTGATACCCCTACTAATACACCCTAACACCCCCTAGCCTTACCTACTGCTTTAGAGGTCTGCTTGGATGATTTTAGGTCATCAGTGATGATGCCCAAGTCTCTTTCTTCCTTTGTGACTGCTAGCAACTCCTCCCAGCCTATAAGTGGCTTCAGGTTTCTCTTCCCTATGTGCATGATTTTGCACTTTGCATTAAATCCAGTTGCCACTCTTCTGACCATTTTGCTAGTTTATCCAGATCTCTTCTCATTCTGCCCACCCCATCTGGATCATCTACTCTGTTGCAGATCTTGGTGTCATCTGCAAACAGACAAGCTCACCTCTAGTCCATCTGCGTAGGTCACTAATGAAGATGTTGAATAGACTGGCCCCAGGACTGATCCCTGAGGTACCCCACTTGTGACTTGCATCTCTTCTGACTGTATACCATTTACCACCACTCTCTGTTTTCTGCCAGTCAACCAGTTTGCCACCCAGTTGACCAACTTGACCCACCCGAGCCTACCTAGCTTATTTATCAATCTTCTATGTGGAACAGTGTCAAAAGCTTTGCTGAAGTCAAGGTAGGCGACATCAACTGCTCCCCCTTGGTCCACCACTCTGGTTACCCAGTCAAAGAAATCTATGAGATTAGTTTGACAGGACCTTCCTTTTGTAAACCCATGCTGTCTTGGATCCTGTGCCCCTATGGATTCCAGGTGTTGCACTATCCTTTCCTTAAGGAGTGCCTCCATAATCTTGCCCACTACTGAGGTAAGACTGACTGGTCTGTAGTTCCCGCTCCTCCCTGCTACCACTCTTGTGGAGCGGGATCACATGAGCCCTTCTCCAGTCTTCTGAACCTCTCCTGTGCTCAGAGACTCACTAAACAATTCTGCTAATGGCTCTGCTAGTTCCTCCTTTAGCTCCTTAAGTACCCTGGGATGTATGCCATCAGGTCCCATTGCCTTATCCACCCTGAGCTTAGCAAGCTCTTGTAGGACCCTTTCTTTTGTGAAGGGAGTAGTGCTCACCTCCCTCCCCCCTGTGTCCATGATGTTGAGCTGTGGGCCCTGCCCTACCTTCTCTTCAGTAAATACTGAGCAAAAGTATCTATTTAGGATAGATGCCTTTACAGGGTCCTCCTCCTCACATGCTCCCTTTTCTCCATTAAGCTTAGCAATACCCCCTCTGGACTTTCTCCTTTCACTAATGTATCTATAGAAAGTCTTGTCACCTTCTTTTACTGTTCGTGCTAGTGTTTCCTCAGTTTGGGACTTGCCTGCCTTACTGCCTTCCCTGCTTCCCTTAGGGCAGTTTGGTATGCCTCCCTATCTTCATCCCGCTGTGTTCCCTTATATTTCCTGAAGGCCAGCCTTTTGGCTCTGACCTTTTCTGCACTGTATTTGAGAACCAAGTGGTTTCTTCTTCTTTTGCACTTCCTTTTCTGTCTAACACAATGGGATGTTGCTTCAAGTATTGTATCCTTAATGCTTGCCCACTTGCCTGTATTCCTCCTCACCTGTGTTTCTTTTGCCAGGGCTAGCTTAACTCTGTTGGCCATCTTATCAAAGTCAGCTCCTCTGAAGTCCCATATTTTGCCTTGGAATGGATGATTTAGATGTAGTAGCCAAATTGAACCATACCATGTGATGGTCACTGGCCCCCAGGTGACCTTCTACCTGGAGATCTGTGATCCCTTCTTTGTTAGTCAGTACTAGATCTAGGATAGCCCTGTCTCTTGTGGGTTGCTGTACCAGTTGTTTGAGGCCCTCCCCTGCAGGGAATCCACTATGAGTCTAGTTCTGGCAGATGTTCCTGCTGGTATTGACCAATCTGTATCTGGCATGTTGAAGTCTCCATTATCAGAACCTCCCTTTAGCTGTCATGTTTTGTATATCTTCTAACAGTAATGTGTCTATGTCCTCCCTCTGGTCTGGGGGCCTGTAGACAACCCCAGTTCTTATGGCTGTCCCATTTCCTGTTTCAGGGTGACCCACAGTTCTTCTGGCTCCTTATGTGTATTCTGAATTTCTGTAGCTTTGATATTTTCATTAACATACAGGGGCCTCCTCCCCAGTCTCTTCTGAACAATACATAGCCAGGTACTGAAGTCTCCCAAGGTGGTTACTGGTAAACCACGTCTCACTAATTGCTACTATGTCCAGTTTAGCCTCTGACATTATTGCCTGCAGGTCTGGGATCTTATTTCCCAGGCTGTGAGCATTTGTGTACATGATTTTCCATTGGCCAGATTTTGGTGTGTTAGTTGTTGGGAAGTTTGGCATTACCCCTGTGCATCGTGTGGAGACAAACCTTTTTTCTTACCTGGTGATGCAAATGAACGGCAAACACGCTGAATTCTGTTTGACCACTAGCTGAGGGGAGGGGTGTTCCCATTCGCGATGGGGTGCTGCACCCTCTCCCATTTGCTAGTTTAAATATTCTGCAAAGACGCCAAACTTCTGCCCCAATGCACTGACTCCTCTTTAGTCAGATGCAGTCCATCAAATTTAAAGAACTTTCGCTCTCCCAGAACTGTTGCCAGTTCCTACAAATCTGTGTCCTTTTCCTGGCACCAGTCCTTGAGCCACGTGTTTAGCTCCCCTATCTCCCTTCTCTGACCTTCCGTCCATCTGCTCCTTCTCCCAGACTGGCAGGATCTCAGAGAAGGAGATGCCGGATGAAATAGATGATAGTTTGTCACCCAGCTTAGTCAGGTGTTCCTTGGTCTCCACAACTGACCGGCTGGCGAGATCATTAGTCCCTATGTGTACTAGGACATCAATGTTTTCTCCTGCTTTGTGCAGTCCTACATAAAAGATTAATATGCAAGTTAGCCAGCCTTGGAGTGGGTCCCAAGATGGTAGCCTGGGTAAAGAATTGGCTGGAGAACAGGACACAGAGGGTAATAGTAAACGGTGTACATTCTGAAGAAAGTGGGGTTACTAGTGGGGTACCACAGGGTTCAGTACTAGGACCGGTCCTCTTCAATGTCTTTATAAGTGACATTGCAGAGGGACTGGAAGGAAAAGGATGTCTCTTTATGGATGACACAAAGATCTGCAATGGAGTTGATACACAAGATGGGGTGGAAAAGATGAGAAGGGACTTGGCAAGGTTGGAGGAATGGTCAAATGTATGGCAGCTTAGATTCAGTGCTAAGCAGTGCAAAGTAATGCACCTAGGAAAGAAAAACCCAGGGGAAGAGTACACAATGGGGGTGAGATACTAACAACAACAAAAATGGAAAGGGACCGGGGGTAGTCATGTCAGATGACCTAAAGGTGGGCAAGCAATGTGAGAGGGCAGTAAGGAGGGCTGGGGGGATACTGGAATGCATAGGAAGAGGCATCACCAGTAGAAAACAGGAAGTTGTTATCCCTCTGTACAGACAGCTGGTGAGACCCCATCTGGAGTACTGCGTGCAGTTCTGGAGACCCCATCTCTGCAAGGGCATAGACAGGATGGAGGCAGTCCAGAGGAGGGCAACTAAAATGGTGCAGGGTCTGGACAAGAAGACATTTGAAGAGAGACTAAACAAGCTTAATATGTATAGCCTCGAGGAAAGGAGGGAGAGGGGGGACATGATAGAAACTTTCAAGTACCTCAAGGGAATCAACAAAGTCCAAGAGGGTAGCATCTTTCAGAAAAAGAGGTGTGCAAGAACAAGGGGGCACAGTTTGAAGATAGAGAGGGGATGGCTCAGAGGTAATGTGAGGAAGTATTTTTTCACAGAGAAGGTAGTGGATGCATGGAACGGCTTTCCTGAAGAGGTTGTGGTGTCAAAAACAGTGGTGGAATTCAAGAATGCATAGGACAGCCAAAATGCAATTCTAGGTGGTGGGGGTAGGAGGAAGTAGGCCGTTGTTTAACTATGATCTGCAGCTTATCCATTAGGTAGGGAAATGGGCAGACTGGATGGGCCAAGCGGTCCTTGTCTGCCATCAAATTCTATGTTTCTATGTTTTAGGGGGAGGTTACATTAATTTGACTGGAGAATTGTGTATTATGTTTTGTTTTTGCACTGTAACAAACTGTAACTGTTGCACAAATTATGGGACAACTTTGTGAATAGGACGCTCAGGTCCTAATAGTTTTATTCTGCATAACAATAAATATATTATTACTACTACTACTGTGCTACCACCTATAATGGTCCAATACAGAGAATATGTACAGAGCTGGTTTTAAAAGAGAACCAATTTAGCTTTTCTTTTAGGCAAAAACCCAATCAGGTACTGCCCCACACTAAGAAGAAGGGCAATCATTGATAGACAATCCTATTTATTTATTTGTTTTTGATCTCAGGTAAGATACACTAGGCATACAAATTCCTACGACCTGGGAGGATTACAGAACTTACATCGTCAATACAAGATCGGTAAAATACACAGTTAAGGAAAAAAGACATCAGTGGGGAACAGTCAGCAGCAGCCTTTCCTGCCACTACCCAGGATATTGGGATTATTTTTTCAGGATACCATTTTAGAAAGGGAAGGTAATATCAGCTAGCAAGGTTCTTCTTATTTGAGCAGTCACAGAACTGTACAGCATGAAAAATTGTGTAGGCCCAAGGCCAGTCGCTAGGTGTACAGTAAGAAAACAGGGAGAAAAGAGGCACCCTCTAGTGAATACACACCTTAAGGCTACCCACAAAGGCCATTTATTTTATTTAAAAATGGTAAGCAAATTTAGAGGAGCTGTCATTTACTGTTGTGACCATAAAATAATAAACAAGCATTTGTCAATGCCGAATGTTTGCTTGCTGGCATTGGCAGTGGTAGTGTAGAAGTTACAGAGCTGCGTAATAGGAATGGCAGTGAAGTATTGAACTGAAGCCAACCCCACCACCACCCTGCAGAGAGTGACAGGCATTGGGGTGTGTGTTTGGGTCGTCAGGCATAACGGCCACACCATTTCACCACCCACCCTGCAGACACTGACAAGTGTCACGATGTTCATAGGGTCTTTGGCCTTATGCACTCCCATTTCATTTGAAAATATGGTGAGATGGGTGCGATATAGGAGAATGGGGTGAAGTTTGGGGCCGAAGAGTCCAAGGCATACCTCGATGCCTCTAACTGACTGCAGAGTGTGGAATGGTATGAGCATCACAGGCAAGAATCCCAAGTCACACCCCTGATGCCTGTCATTCTCTACAGGGTTGGGCGTTATAGTTGGAAACCCTAATACCTCAAGCATTCATTGATATTTTCACTCCAAATCTTCAACATGTTTGTTTTGTGACCCCACCTCATGAACAGGGGGAATATCACTTTGTTAGCTGAAAGCTGCTTATGCACAGTGACTATGGCATTTAGCACCACAGGTGCAAAAACATTCCGAACAGGATGTAAAAAATGACAGCTGTACTGTTCATGGGGATGTGTAAAAAATGGCAATGTTGCAAATCTGTACTAAAAATATTTAAAAAAATAGTGAAGTCACGAGCGTACATAGAAACTGTGCAATGCACACCTGTAATATAATTAGGTTGGGGATTTTTCACAGCAGATTGTCAACTCAGGCATTTTGGTGCTCCGATCATGAACAGTGTCACTGTGTTTTCTTTATCTGTGCCGAACAATGATTTCCCACAGCGACCACGCATCTCTGTGCTGAAACTGTGAAACACACTTCAGCCATGTTGTGAAAATGACAGCTGTACTGTTTCATAAGGAAGTGTGGAAAAATGTCACTGGTGAAAATCTGGACTGCAAATATTACAAAGTCATGAAGTAATGAGGGTGCGTGGAAACTGCGAATGCTCACTCAGTATCACAGTCATTTTATGGACTTTTGTCACCAAATTTTCAACATAGCCATTTTAAGACCTCTGCTCATGAACAGTGTAACTGTGATTTTCTTAATCTGTCGTAAACATTGCTTTTGCACACCAACAGCACCATTGTGCGCTACATGTGCGAAAACACATTTTGGGCGACATATGAAAAATTGCAGCTGTACTGTTCATAAGGAAGTGTAATAAAATGGCAATGTTGAAAATCTGGAGTGAAAATATTGAAAATTCGCAAACTTACAAGCGCATGAGGAACTGTACAACGCACGCTCGAAAAACAGTCATTTTTTGGAATTTGTTCACCAAATTTTCAACATAGCCATTTTAAGACCTTTGCTCATGAATGATTTTCTTAATTTATCCCGTACATTGATTTCACACATCGACTGCGCCATTGTGCGCTACATGGGCGGAAACACGTTTTAGGTGAGATGTGAAAAATTACAGCTGTACTACTCATAAGAAGGTGTGGTAAAATGGCAATGTTGAAAATCTGGAGTGAAAATATTGAAAATTTGCGACCTTACGAGTGTGCGTAGGAACTGCGCAGCGCAGGCTCGTAAAACAGTCATTTTTTTGAATTTTTTCACCAAATTTTCAACATAGCCATTTTAAGACCTTTGCTCATGAACAGTGTCACTATGATTTTTTTAATTTATCACGCACATTGATTTCGCACACCGATTGCACCATTGTGCGCTACATGAGCGGAAACACGTTTTGGGTGAGATGTGAAAAATGACAGCTGTACTACTCATAAGAAGGTGTGGCAAAATGGCAATGCTGGAAATCTGGAGTGAAAATATTGAAAATTCACGAACTTACGAGCGTGCATAGGAACTGTACAATGCATGCTCATAAAACAGTCATTTTTTTGAATTTTTCCACCAAATTTTCAACATAGTTATTTTAACACCTCACCTCATGAACAGTGTCACTGTGATTTTCTTAATTTGTCCCCTACATTGATCTCGCACACCGACTGCGCCATTGTGCACTACATGGGCGGAAACACGTTTTGGGTGAGATGTGAAAAACGGCAGCTATACTACTCATAAGACGGTGTGATAAAATGGCAATGTTGAAAATCTGGAGTGAAAATATTGAAAATTGTGACTCTTACGAAAGGCAAGGTGAGAACCGCGCAGAACGCCCGCTTTGTAAATAAATCATTTTGAGGAATTTTTCACCAAATTTTCAACATAGCCATTTTAAGACCTCTGCTCATGAACAGTGTCACTGTGATTTTCTTAATTGTCCGCATAGTGAATTCAAGACACTGATCAGCGCCATTGTGCGCCATATGGGCAGAAACACATTTTGGGTGAGATGAAAATGACAACTATACTACTCATAAGAAGGTGTGGTAAAATGGCAATGTTGAAAATCTGGAGTGAAAATATTGAAAATTCGCGAACTACAAGTCTG
This sequence comes from Neoceratodus forsteri, assembly GCA_016271365.2. Classification (NCBI taxonomy): domain Eukaryota; kingdom Metazoa; phylum Chordata; order Ceratodontiformes; family Ceratodontidae; genus Neoceratodus; species Neoceratodus forsteri. The sequence goes on along the minus strand of CM057451.1, from coordinate 479,998,323 downwards.
TGTAGGAACTGCATAAACGACGTCAGAACAGTCATTTTTTGATTTTACATCAATTTTAACATGGTGCAGATCTTCTCACGAATAAACAGTCAAGCGTTCAGGCCCGAAGGGTGATTTCGCACAGTGACTGCACAGTGACCGCGAAATCACCCTTCGGGCCCGAATAACGCCATGACAGTGACATCATTCATGAGAAGGGGTCCCAAAAACCCCATGTTGAAAATTTGGTGCAAAATTCCAAAAATGCCTGAGATATGCAACAAAGTTGAAACCCCTATCTAGCCCATTATACAGCTTACCGGCATTTCCTCAGTTCGCGGTCGGCTTTGAAAAGTGCAGACATGTTCCCGTCCACCAAGATCATCGCGCTAGCTCGGAGGTAAGTATGGGGTGAGGGGTGTGAGGAGGCTGCGCGCAGTGGGTGGGTGCGGTTGCGGGAGGGGCGGGAGACTATGTGGGACCGCTTTTACAGGACAAAAACGGACGACGTACATTGCCACGCCTGGGGTGGGCTTCAGCTGCGGCACAAGGATGGTTGGAGCGCTCGCAGCCGACGGGATTGGGCACCCCGTCGGCCTAGGATAGATTGCCACTGGGTGGGCCTCAGCGTGGCACTTACTACTCGGGAGTGGGTAGGGAGCCGACAGGGATTGGGCACCCCGTCGGCTATATATTAGTTGCCACACTGGGGTGGGCACCCAGCATGGCATTTTGGAAGCCCTTGTGGAGGCAGGGGAGCGCAGCACAGCCGGCGGGATCAGGCACCCCATCGGTTATACAGTGCGTAAGGCGTGGGCGGCATGCCTGTGTGGGCTTGTCTGTGGGGAGGGGGGAGCTGCGCGTGAGCAGCCTTATCTTATCACTGCTCACTCAAGCATAGCTCCCCCTTTTAACTGTATGCCACTGCATTTTGAGCTTGTCATAGACAGCTCCAGAATGCATTGGCTTAGAGGGGCCGCGCCTGCCAACACACTGACTGAATTGGAGGAGGGGGTGACACACCTCCGAAATCTCCGATGATGGCACTATGTTTCTTGCACATGTGTGCAAGCAAACATAAAAATGTAAAAAGGGTCTTAGAACTGCTGCAGTCTCATTGGCTGTTTATATTCTGAGACTTTTACATGAATCACACTTTCAGGTAGAAGCTTATCACCATTTTTTGGTTTTTGTTCACCTCTCAAAACCATAGACATACTCTCAAGCCTCGTTCCCAGAGCAAGGCATCATAGGTTTGCAAATCCTTGCGTATTTTGATTTCCCGTAATCTGCTTTTCTAGCACATTCATTCTGGGCATTCCAACCAGACTTTACTTAAAGGCTTATCACCATGGCTCACAAATTCTTTTGAAAAAGTAGCAGCATTTTGTCTACAGGCACTGCTGAATGACTATATAATGTAAGGTAAAAGGAAAGGCTGCACCAGGACAAGCTGTGGTGCAAGCAACAAAAACAAAGTCAGTGCCAGTAAACTGTTCACCCGCAGAATGAAGGCTCCAGTGGCAAATCAAGGCATTTTAAAAGGCTACCTTTATTTTCATGTGCAAATAAATTCTTCAGTGACCTGGATAGTTACAGAAAATCTTTCCAAGGTTATTCTTCCAGTGTCATTTTCCCTGACAAGGAAAATGTATTGTCTCAATTTGCTTTAATCAAGTCACTCCAGATACTGTTAAAGAATATATTCTGAAATATGATCCCCGGCCGTTTATTTCCCATGATGGAATTGATTTTCTGTTTATTAAGCTGGGTACTGATGTCTTCTCCTGTCCTCTCTCTGTAAACTTTAACCTCTCCCTGTCTTCTGGTGTTTTTTCTAGTTGCTGGAAGTTAGCTACTAACATTCCTGTATTTAAATCTGGTAACCCTTTGCTGTGTTCTAACTATCGTCCAATTTCTCTACTGTCACCTCTCTCCAAAATTTTGGAGAGAATTGTTATGGATCAAACTTTTGAATACTTAGAAAAATATTCCTTGCTCATGGATTGTCAACATGGATTTAAACCATTACATAACACCGAAACGACCTTGGTGGGGTTCACAGGTGCTGTGCAGGGTGCCCTTGATAAAGGACAGACTGTTGTGGCGCTGTTTGTGGACCTCACCACGGCCTTTGACTTGGATGAACATCGCCTGACTGATGGTGTTCTTTCTGGCTTTTGTTTCTCTGGTAGCACCATTGATTGGTTCGAAGATTATCTTACTAGTAGGTTTCATCGTACCAGTACTGGCAATAGTGTTTCCATCCCGACTCTCATTAAGTGTGGTGTACCTCAAGGGTCGATTCTCGGTCTTCTTGTTTTTGCATTATGCATGAATGCTGCTCCTTCTGTTGGTTCTTGATCTACTATGTTATTATTACTGGCCACAATTTTTTTCCATAGAGAAAGCCGGTTATAATTTGCCGTTATAACCAGCCGAGCTGGTTATGTTCAAGTTCAAGTTCAAGTTTATTGCAGGAAAACTCCATTGAGCAAGCTCATTCACAAGGAGGTCCTGTGACATAAACACTTAAAGTACAAACACAGATAGGTAATAACAGTATATACATGAAATGCATGTTACATGATACAGGCTGGATATACATACAAGGGTACCACATAGGGTGACCGCAGGTGGTAAACATCGATATGAGACAGGAAGCGACTTACAGGTTGCATACTGATAAATGAAACATGATGACTGGTGGTGATACATATACAGTATTTTGGCATAGAACAAACAACAGTCTACAACTGATATGGGGGAGTAGATTTGATAGAGTAGCAGTGGAGCATAAGCAAAGATAAAGCCAGGAGTAGAAGGGAAGGGAAAGCAGTTAATATGACAAATCAATTATACCTTACCAGTGGATAAATATGGCACATGGGAAGGAAGAGACTTAATGACAGTTACAGGTGTCTTTTATTTTGGCTGAACTTAGCGATTTGTAGAAGTTTATTGAAACTGTGCTAGTTAGTTTCAAGTACGGTTTGTAATTGGTTCCAGATGGAGGGAAGGGCATATGTACAGCACGTTTACCAAAGGAAGTCCCGCGTCCTTGGTATGTCAAGCATAATAAAGTAAAGTCAGATTTTCTTAACAGTATGCACTATGTGAGATACTAAAAGGGAAGAGAATAGCTTGGCAATTTCTGCAGGAGCAGTTTAAGAGTCCATAGCCCTGCATGGAGCAGGCGTCTAGTAGTAAGGGATGTCCAACCAACAGCTGCATATAAGTCACAGTGGTGCGAACGGTAAGGGGAGTTGGTAATGAACCGTAACGTACGGTGATAAAGGATGTCCAGTTTACTTAGATTTGCAAGAGTGGTGGAGGAATAGATTACATCGCCATCACCCCCGAGTAGGGGGAGAAAAGTGGCCTGTACAAGCTTGTTTCGAGTTTCAGGGGGGAAAAGGGGCCTATTTCTGTAGAAGAAACCTAACCTTGCTTTTAACCTTCTAGAGACATCTTCAACATGGTCACTAAAAGATAATTTATTGTCGATCCAGATACCTAGATGTTTAAATTTGGTTACAACTTCCAGAGGCTCGTTTAGCGTGGTGACAATGAAGTCTTGGGCAAGGGTATTGGGGGGGCCTGTGACAGCACTGCGGGAGAATATCATCACTTTAGTCTTCTTAGCATTGAGCAGTTATAACGGCAAACGCACACCAGCTTTCTCTAGAGAAGCGCGAGACACAAACACCTGCAGAGCAAACGAAAGAATTCAGCCACTCACGCGCTGTCAGCTGCTGGTGTTCTCTCAGTTCCATCGTTGTTCTCTGTGACACTAAACAAATACTCACCTGCTAGAGATCTTCATGCTGTGGTGATCGTAGTTATCTGCTTCCTGTGGAGATCTGGGTGTTGTGTTGTCAGAGGAGAGCGTTAGGTTAGTGTGGGTTAGGGAGCATGTTAAATGTGTGGCCAAAAAATTGCAACCAGCAATTATAAAAAATAAAGTAATGGGGAGGTGGTTAGTTACTCAAATTTTACAAACACCCGAGGTGTGGGATGCCCTAAATAAACCGTCGGGCTTCGCCTCGGGGTTTATGTGGCATCCCACACCTCGGGGGTGTGTAAAATTCTCACTATAACCACCTCCCCATACATTATTCTCTATATTATATGTTGATGATGCAGCAATATACAACATAGATTCATCTCCAAATGAAACTTTGGAAAGGGTGCAATATGATTTTGACCTATTCCAGATTGGCTGTTATCTAATTACATGGTTCTTAATTAAAAAAAAACACAAAGTTATGCTTTTTTCTAAAAAAGTTGTTTCTTCTGATAATCTTCTCATTGTTATGGCTCGTAATGGGAATACTATTGAACTGGTTAATACCTACAGTTATCTGGGGATCATATTTGATACTGTATTATCCTTTGAACCCCATATTACTAAGCTTAGAAAGTCTCTTCACCAGAGATTGGGTTCACTCTACAGGGTAAAGCAATTTCTCATCAAGGATTCCAGGCATTTACTTGTTCACAGTTTCTTGTTGAGTGCCATGGATTATGGCTTGGTGATTTATTCTGCAATTTCGGGAAGGCTACTTGTTAGACTAAAGGTTACTTATTATTTTATTCTTCGTTTTACGCTTGCTGTTCCTTTTCAAACTCATCACTGTTTCTTGCTCTCTAGTTCCCATAGTTTATCATTTGAAAACAGAACATCTTTAAAATGGGTTGTTTGATGTACATGGTTACGAAAGGCCTTATTTTCCCAGCAATTTCAGCTTTGTTCCCTCGATCTCTCAATTTGTGTGGCACTAGATCTCAGTCTAAGTTTACTTTTAAACTTCCCTTGTTTGCTACAGCTCATGATCAGAGATTTCCATTATATAGGGCTCCTCTACTTTTTAATACTCTGCCCATTGAAATTATTGAAAGTAAAACAATTTGGTCCTTTAAATCCAGGTTAAAGCAATGGTTGATGAATAAGGATGTTTGCACATGTTTTGCATAATTTTGTAGTGATTTATATTTACTGTATATTTATATTTTGCATTCTCCTTTGTAATTATTGTATGTTGTATATTCTGTATTTGTTTTATGTTATTGTCTTTACTTGTCATTGGTGAAAAAGGGCAGATTTGCTCATCCAGCTTACAAGTATAAAAATGAAAATGAAAAATGCTAGTTAGTATAGACGACCATCTGCGATATATGCAGATCTGTAGCCATGATAGGACGTTATTATAATAATGCATCAAAAGCACCTTGTGTTTTGCTTGGCAACTGCCAAGCTTCATCAGAGTCCCTGCAGCTGTACAATTTATTTGCACTGAATGACTGTATAGATGCATGTTGAATCAGAAACCTCAAACCAATGGCAGATGGAATGCTTTATTAAAAATTCCACTCAATGAGCGGATAGGGATAGTGGAGATTTTGGGGCATAGTCTGATCAGATAATATTATGAATGAAGCAGTCTGTTATCACATGTAGTCAATTACTATGCACAAAGCACAAGCCTGTTTTGGAGTAACTTCTGTGGGGGAAGGGAATAAAATATGAAATCCCATCCAGTAGGATGTATAAACCGTCAGACATCTTTAAGACCTGTTTGGTCATTTTGGCCGGCTAAGGTTTTGACCATATGTAGTTTGGGGTGGTTTGTGGAGGTGATTTATCCCACCTGGGGTTAGGACATAATCTCCCAGCAAGAAACAAAGGTCCTCTGCTTTATCTGTCATATGCTGGTGGACCTTCTTTATAATGGATGGGTTATCAGTGTAGGTGCATACAATGTACATTACAGAAACAGAGAGGTTGGGTTTGGTATACCACATTCAGAAGGATGTAACGTTCTTCTGGATCTAAGACAGGAGAAGTGATTAGAAGGGGTAGAGAGCGACATCTCAGAATGACAAGCCCACATTTTTTATAGGCATGGTGAGAGGCAGCAAAGACTTAGCCCACCCAAGATCCACACAGCTTAAGGTGTTCAGTTGGGGGCATGTGGGTTTATTGTAGCACTACTACAGTACAATGCTGGCATTTAAGCTGTGAGATGATTTCAGTCCTTTTCACAGGATTGTTCTTCCCTTTAACATTATATGACACAATCTTCATGTGCTGGTTAGAGAATTGTATATAAATAAAAATATAAAATGTTTCAGATTGGACTGTCTCTTCCTAGAGCTCTGAATGTTACAAAGAGATGCATTAGAAATATACTGTATATTAGTATACATAATATCTATGGAATATGACATAGCCTGACTGAAGGTATCATATTTATCTTCATGAGAGGCTAATGATATTATGATATCTCATGACTGGCAAAGCCGAATGTGATATATCTTAATTTAGAAAATGGGCTTGGGAAATCAAGAAATGTGATTCGCTGCCAGAGGTACATACTGACTGATCTCCATCGTTGGCTCTAATTTAATACGTAACTCCGTACTCCTTTAAAATTAAAAACATTAACAGCACTACCATGCCACAGCATCATATCTCTTGCTCTGTTCTTCCTCGTTTTAGGACGCAAGGGCAACAAAGGTCACGCACGCAACAGCTGAAAGTTCTGAGTTAAAAAAAAAAGACTAATTCAAGCAGGGCACAAAACCATTTTTTCATTTTGCTTATTTTATTATTTTTTTCTTGCTGACTGCATTGGAGAAAAACTTACAAAATTAATTCTCCTGTTACGGAGCTGGTGAGGTGGGGGGAGATAAGTACAATAGAATGCCTGAGTGTGTGGGGGGAGGGGTGGCAACAGAATATATAATAGCACAGAAAAGAAGGGACTACTTTACAAGCAAAAGACTACAATTTAATTCTTATTATACTTTTTAAATATTTTTTTTTTAAACTCACATAAAATTACCACAGGTAGCCCATTTTCTAAGCGTAATAATACCCTCCAGGGTGGGTGGTATGGGCAATACCGGACCTTCCAGGGGCTATAAGGCCCTCTGCCTGCAGTGTCAGGCCTCATTATGCCCCTGGGCGGTCCAGTATTGCCCAATACCACCCACCCTGTCAAGTATTATTACTTGCATCATTGAACTCAAATAGAAAATAAACATGGTATCTTCAGTCAGGCCATGTCATGTTCTGATATATGTTTTGGGATAAACATGGTTCGGAATATGTAAAAAAAAAAAAGTGCTTGTGACTTTGAAATGTGTGACTACCTTTCAGCTACTTTTACAGTTATGGTACTTATCTGGGAGTTGTTTCCAAGATTTATTTATTTGTTTTTGATTATCGGGTAAGTACACTAGATAATCAGAAATGCCTATTTTCAGGCATGACCCAGGAGGGTACATGGCAATACAGGCAATTTACAAAAGGCAACACATAATGGTAGAGAGAAAAATACAATCACCATATTTATCGATCATCAAACAATACATTCAAGGTATAAGTAGGTAAGGGCATGTAATCACAGGACAGCAGTACAATAAAAAATACGTATGAGCAGGCAGTCTAACATGGTTTAAGAAGGAGAAACTTACAGTACATACACAATTCGGAGGGTATGAGCTGACTAATACTTTCAAGGTTAACAGTAGAGACATGGCACAATTGTTGGGCAACATCAGGTGAGTCAAAAGGGAGGTGTGTATTAGTTAGTAGTGTAAGACTTTAATAAGTGCCAATAGAGTTAGCTTAGCAACTGGACTGTGGACAGGTGTATCAAGGAGGGAAGAGGCAAGTGCACTGGTTTAAGGCTAGGAGGTGATTACGCAGATTGTGCTTGAAGCTGGAATGAGTGTTTAACTGCTTGATGGATGCAGGTAATGAGTTCCAGTACTGAGGGACAAATATGGAGAAGGCATGTGAGACCATATTAGTTCTGCATCTGGGAACTGACATAAGAGTCTGTTCGCCAGAACATAGAGCATAGAGGGAGTTTAGTGAAGTGAGCATACAAGCTAAAGAGGAGGGAGTACCAGTATGGACAATGCTGTTAGGTAGGGTGCCAAGGGCATGGTACCAGTAAGCTATAGGTGGAAGCCAGTTTAGACCCCTGCATAGCTGACATCGATGTGTGAAGCATTGAGAGGAGAAGGCAAAATGACAAATGTTGTTATATGTGGTGTCCCGTTTGTGCAGACTAGCTTTGGAAGCACCAATGTATGTAACAGAAGCATAAGTTGGTACAGGAAGAAGAACACCCTAGGGAATAGCAATTTTGGCAGAGGCTGTGAGGGCATAACTGGTTTTAGAGGCCATGGCAAGCTTGCAGTGAACCGTTTCACATGCGCTGGATATGTGTGTAGATTAAGGTCTAAGGAGGGGTCAATTGTAATTCCAAGACACTTAGAAGTATTTACATTTTTGAGGGGCAGACTGTCATGGCAGAAGATGGATAGTTGACCTGGGCATTTGCTTAGCTTTTGAGCAAAGCCAAAAAGCATGGAGTGGGACTTGTCAGTATTAAGTGCAAGTTTGTTATTAGAGAGCCAGTTGTGAAGGCAGCAAAAATCAGATGTGAGTGTAGAATTTAGAGCAGAGAGGTTATCTGAGCTGATATAGAGATCCAGGCCATCAGTATATAGTAGGGTGGAGCAAGAAAAGACGTTTGAAGTTATGTCATTAATGAAAATAGAGAATAGTAAAGGGCCAAGTATGGAGCCCTGGGGGGACACTGATGTTAACAGTAGAATAGCTAGATGAGACAGAGCCAAATCTGACAAATTGTAGTCTGTCAAGTAGCTATTGTACCAGGTTACCATTTTCATAGAAAAGCCAAGAGATAAAATGTTTGATGAGAGGAGAGAGTGATCAACTAGATCAAAGGCCTTTATGAGGTCAGTGAAGACAGGACCCGTAAGAAGGCCATTATCAATTGCAAGTTTAGTGTCATTGATGAATTTGAGAAGGGCTATGGTAGTGCTGTGACCCTTCCTGAAGCCATGCTGGGCATCAGAGAGGAGTTTCCTGTTGTGAAGATAAGTAACGGTTTGCTCAGAGACCAGGTTTTCCAGCAGTTTGCTTAAAACCAAAGGAATGCCTATGGGTCGATAGCTGGAGATAGATTTAGGGTCCCCCTCTTTTAAATACCAAGACAATTCTGGCAATTTTCTAAATGTTAGGAACAACCTCTTAGCAAAGGGATAAGTTGAAAATTCTAGCCAGTGGAGGGGCAAGGAGAGGAACAGCAGGTTTGAGCAGTCTAGTTTCCAGTCCATTAGCACCAACACTGGTGCAGTCCGACATAAAGTCAAGGAGCTTGTGCACTGCTTGACAAGTAATAGTATGCAAGTAGAAACTGGGGGTAGTGTTAGGTAAGTCAGTTGGGGAGGGTGGGGTGGAGGTAGCACTTGTAGGGCAGGAGTCAGAATTTATTTTTATTTATTTATTTATTGATTGTAAAATCGGAATTACAACCTTTGAGCTAAAAGCTCATTTATAAAGGATCCTCGTCAAACAAAGGGTGGAGAACATTAAGTACATGGACAGTGGAGAAAAACAGAAGCAGCTAGAAGGCATTGTCAGTTACACACATTAAAAAGGCTAAACAACATTACAAATAGAAGGATGGGGAGAGACAGAATACATTGCAAAAGCACTTAATTAAATAATACAGAGGGAAAATAGTCCCATAACAGATTAAATGAATAAAGTGCAGTTTCCAACAATGTACAAAGTATGAGAATTCCCAGAATGCAGCTATAGAGCTTAGACAGGTTCTCAGAGGAGAACAATTAAGTTGACCACTAAAAAGGACAGTCATTAAGGGAAAGCAGGCTACAGGCTAGATGGGTGAAGGCAGGGGAGAGCACAATAGTGGGTGATAGCTTAAGGGTCAGTGGGGCTAAGCAGGTGTGGATGTGGGGGTATGGAGGGTCAGAAAGGCTAAGTGGGTGAGGGGCAGGGGAAATGGGGGACCAAGGGGTTGGTAGGTGGGGATTAGTGGAGATTCTTAGGAGCCACGGGTCACCACAGCCAAGTTTACATATGTCAGGTGGCACCCTAGAAAGCTAGAAATGGGAGGTTCTTTTTACAGCAACATTGTACTGGAGGGAGATGGACTTGAATTTAGATTTGAACTTGCCAAGGCAAGTAAGGCTAGTAGTGGCCTGAGGGAGCTCATTTAGCCAGGTGGGGGCCCTTACTGCAAAGGCTCACCTCCCCAAGGCAGTTCTTCTGAAAGGTACTGCTAGGGCATGTCTTGTAACACTTCTCGTGGAGTGCTCAGCAGGGATCGGATGGAATAAAACTTGTAAGGAGGGGGGGGGGTGCAAGACTTAGAAGGGCCTTCTTCCCTAGAAAGCAGGAGTGGAGCTTGATTTGGTCCATGAGAGGAAGCCATCGTGTCCCAATATAAAGGTTGCACGTGTGCGTAAGGCGATCTGTGCTTAAAACAAAGCGGCATGCTTTGTTGAGGGTAGTATGGACCCTGAGCAGGCTGATTTCAGAGGCTGCACCATATACCACATTACCATAGTCCAGGATGGGTAGAACTGTCCCTCTTACCACCTGGACCCTAGCCTCAAGTGTGAGGAGGCAGAGCCGAAGCCTGTATAGGGCCCCTAACTTCCTATTGGCAGCAGTGGTAATGTTAGGAACAACCCCAGAATATTTTGATAAATCAGTAAAGTGGCAGTTGAAGGCATCTACTATGGTGGCGGGGTTGTTACAGTGTGTACTGTTGATCGCCATGTCGTTGGAATGTTGAGCATGTTATGACCCAAGAAGTTTTTAATGAGTGACCAGAATTTCTTAGGGTCACTAGTGTTGTTCTGCAGCAGCTTTTTACAGTATGAGCTCTTAGATAGGTGTATGGCCCTCTTACATGCATTTTGCTCAGTGTGGTATTTGACCAGGTCAGCCTGTAGATCTGAGTCCCTAAATTTGGACCAGCTCTTGTCCCTAGCCTTAAGATGAGCTAGTAGTTCTTTACATAGCCATTTGGTAGGGGTTCCAAGGATCCTACCAGATTTGTTTTACTTACAGTACTATTACTACTTCAATTTAAAGAGCACCTTCTAGTATACTACTGTCCCACCAAGTACCAGTGGTAGACTTACCTGCAATAGCTCTAGGGGCATATTTTGCATATATATATATATATATTTTTTTTTTTTTATGTTCTCCCCCCAGGCCCATGGCATGCCACTCTTCAGGAGACACCATCTGCCTTATTAGTCCCCACTCTCCTGCCTGTTCTTGGAGCGGTCCAACCCCCATGGAGCCTTAGTTCTCCCCCCCCAGGTGAGGATGAGGTGGGGCTCAAACACCCCATACATACTTTATTTCATTGGGATGCCAGTTCTGGGCCAGGCAAGAGGCACTGGGGATCGGAGCTGGTGCTCCATCTACCGAAGGTGCTGCTGGCCATTTGTCTCTTTTTTTCCTCTGTGTGGTGTGTGCCTGACATCAATGCACTATGTGCCAATGTCCACCACACAGCTCCCACTGGTCCCACCTGAAAACTGCAGGACTTGCTGTACCTCAGGCCTCCACCTGGGGTCAGGCAAACTGTGGACCTTGATCCCCTCCCTCCTCCCTCCAGAGAAGGCAAGCAGTCTTGGAATGCTCAAGCCTTCTCCCCCAGCTGGCCCTCCAGCGACCTGAGTCCAGTTCTGAACCCGGGTTGCCGGTGTCGCAAGCGGAAATCCAACCACTGCTCTGACAGGCTGGCCTGCATATTATATTTTTATTTGCAGTCCTGTAAGTAGGGATAGGGATCATAAATCAGTGCTGAGGAGTCCTGCTGCACCATCCCTTTCTCTTCCTGGTATTAGCACTCCACAGAAAGTAATAGCCACGTCTTTTATCATACTATTTTTAGAATGTTAGCGGTCCATTTAATTCAAGTCAAAGCCATTGCTCGACTAATAAAGTCCTTGTTAGATGAATGGTGTCTCTGAATTTAGTCAAATGGACCACTAACACACTAAAAACAGTAGATGCAGTTATTACTTTCTATGGAGTGCACCCTTGCACTCTCCAAACAATGACATCATAAAACATGAAGTATGGGGGCAGAGCACTTATACTAGAAGGGGAAAGGATGGTGCAGCAGGACTCCTCAACACCAATTTATGACCTCTTCCCCCTTTTTACAGGACTGCAAATAAAACTAAGAATAGGCCAGCTTAGCTTTCGCAGATTAAGTCTAGCACTGGGGCTTGGGGGGTGGGTTCACAAAAGACCACAATAGGTGCTATTTAAGTCAATGAGCCCCATAGCTTTACAATATGGCCAGTACACAATGAAAAGCTTTGTTGTACGCTTAATTTGTTTTTGCTTTTGGGGGGGAGGGGCATTTGTTGACTGAGAGCGAAAATAAAAAATTCTACCATTTTTGCTTTGGTACAAAAATGGTGTATATTTTTGCTTGAAATATGACTAATTTTATAGATATGTATATAGTGTATGACAGAACACTGTTCTGCAAGGAAATCCATACCTAGAACAGCATTGTTGTGCTGCAGGAGCTATGTCACTGTGTTTGTGCTGCACTAGCTATGTACTTTTATAGGTGGCTCCCTATGAGTAGGGACAACAAATTAAAAAAATGTTCCTTTTTCTTTTATCTTTTTGTCCACTAATCACCAGCATAGCCTCTCACATTCTACCTTTTGTCTGCATAATAAAATAGCTAAAATGATAAACTTTGTCAACTGAAATGTATGTGGAACCCTCTCTACCAGGGCTTTTCCCCAACAGTGGGGTCACTGCCCTATATGCACAACTATAAATGACTGTCATCTGCCCCTCCCCCAACAATTACTTACACCAATCCATTAGTATAGCAATATAAACATACCATCAAGAGCAACAATCATAGCCAGCCCGTTGGTGCAGTAGTTGGATTTCCATCTGTGATGCCCGCGACCCGGGTTTCGGAATGGACTCGGGCATCGGAGGGCCAGCTGGGGAGAGAAGGCTTGAGCATCTGATGGCTGCTCACCTTCTCCTGGGGGGGGAAGGTGGATCTGTGGTCCGGTGCTTGCTGGCTCCTGGCAGAGGCCTAGGAAATGGCAATGCAGCAGGCCCCACTGAACAAGAAGCTTGGCAGATGTTGGCATATGCCTTGACATCAGTGGAAAGCAGCACCCCCCTCAGGGAGAAAATGGGGGGAAAAAAGGCACCCTAGCTGACTTAATGGCAACTGCCCAACCTTCACTGCAACAGAACCCCAGACAGCCCAGACCAACCCCAGCAGATCCCAGGACAACTGACTGAGCCTAGCGGCGCTTCCTTCCCAAAAGGAGAGGACCCCCCCCAATGAACGGATACATTGGCCTACCCAGGCAAAGACTGCAGATATGGAAGCGGCAGATGGCAGCAAGGGTGGTGGGTGGCAAAGAGGTTATTGGTGGCCCGAAAGAGTGACCGGCCGGGGTGCTGGGAAGGAGCAAAAAAAAGAGCAACAATCATTATATTTTCATCCACGAGGTACCTACACCAACAACAGTCCCTTTCAACTATTCGGGTGCAGAAACAGGTCAGTGTTCCAACAGAAACACCAGGGATCATAGTTCCATCTGGTAGCACCTCAGCCCACAAGGCCACACAAAATCTACAAAAAACAAAGCCCCTGGAGACCTCCCTCAACATAGGCAAAATAACCACCCTGGTGATTCAGTAGTTCATAAGTGGAATGCAGTGTGCATCAGTGCACACAGTCTTTCAAACAAAATCCCTGAGCTTTCCACCATTATAGCAGAGGAACAACTGGATTGGGTAGCAATCGCTGAAACATGGTTCTTTGATAACCAAACCTGGGATATTAGCATACCCAGCTACAAACTTTTCCGCAAGGACCAGAAAAATATGAGGGGGGGGGTCGCGGTATATTTCAAGGAAAGAATAAAGGCAACAGAGATTCAAAAGGAACACAGCAATGCAGAAGCCATATGAGTCACTCTAGGAGCTGGGGGCAGGTCTCCTATCCACCCGGGCATCACGTATAGGCCCCCAGCCCAGGACTCTGAAGTTGACAAGGAGCTCCTTGAGCCCATTCACTCAATGGTTGACAAAGGGGAGTTGCTTCTGGTTGGGGACTTTAATCTACCAGATGTAGATTGGTCCATGTGCACAGCTTCCACACGAAAGAGCAGAGAATTTCTCATCACTCTTAAGGCAGCTGGGTTGAACCAACTACTGGACTCACCCACCAGGAATAAAATAATCCTGGTTCTCACTAATAGCCCCAGAATATCCAACGTCCATGTTGGCATCAATCTGGGAGCCAGTGATCATAAGTCTGTCTGGCTACAAATCAATAATATGGGGGTTCCAGGACGCACCAAACTAAAGGTTATCGATTTCAAAAAAGCTGACTTCCAGAAAATGAGATCCAACATTAAAGCACTGCTGAGAGACGGATCATCAGGGGATGTAGAAGCTTGTTGGAAAACTTAAAAAACTTGCTGAACATGGTGTCAGTAGACTGCACAAAGCCAGTAACCAAATCTAAAATGAAGATAAACCCCCTCGTGTTCACTAGAGAGACAGCACTAAAGATCAGAGAAAAGAAACAAGCCATTAGGCAGTTCAAGGAGTCACAGAGGGAAGGGGATAAGGAGCTCTACAAGAAGGAGCTCAAGGAGGCTGGAAAGGCTATCAGGTTAGCAGAGGAGAAAATAGCACTGGGAATCAAGGAGGGGGACAAAACCTTTTTTAGATACATCAGCAAAAAAAGGAAGAGCAAAGGGGGAATAGTCAGAATGTTAGCAAGCAACGGTCAGATAGTGGAAAAAGACAAAGCTGAGGCACTCTGTGCATTCTTGTGCTCAGTCTTCACAAATGAACAGAATGGTAGTGGTATGGCACTAAGCAGAACAGAGCACCCTGCATGGGAGGCAGACACAAGCCCTTTAACAAGAGAAAGGGTGCTGAAAGAACTAGAAAAACTGGGGACAGACAAATCCATGGGACTGGACAGAATTATCCCACGAATACTGAGAGAACTTCAAGAAGAAATAGCTGTACTATTAGCTGAGTTATACAGTGAATCGCTGGAAAGCAGCAAGGTGCCACTTGACTGGAAGAGGGCTACAGTCGTACCCTTGCATAAAAGTGGTAGCAGGGAGGACGCAGGAAATTACTGCCTGGTCAGCTTGACCTCCACGGTGGGTAAAATCATGGAGACACTCCTTAAAGAAAGTATAGTAGACTTCGTAAAAGAGGCAGGAAAACTCGACCCCAAACAACACAGATGTCCCGCAGGTAGATTATGTCAGACTAACCTGATCGAATTCTTTGACTGGGTGACCAAAGCAATGGACCGGGGGGGCAGTGGACGTGGTATATCTGGACTTCAGCAAGGCCTTTGACACCGTCCCACACAGGAGGCAGATCAATAATCCTGAACAAACAGGTGTCAGTCATAAAATAGTAAGCTGGGTAGCGCACTGGCTGCAGGATAGAACTCAGAAAGTCACAGTAAATGGCGCCATGTCCAAAGAAGGTTTTGTGCCCAGCGGAGTCCCTCAGGGATCAGTGCTGGGTTCAGTCCTCTTCAACATATTCATCAGCGACATTGCTGATGGTCCTGAGGGTAAAGCCTGCCTGTTCACAGATGACACAAAACTACATAATAGGGTGGACAGTCAAGAGGGAGCCTCCAGTATGAAGGAGGATCTCAAGAAACTTGAACAGTGGTCCAACGACTGACAACTTAGATTTAATGCAAAAAAATGCAAAGTGATGCACCTGGGAAAACAGAACCCAAGGAACTCAATACTTCCTTTATGGGCATCGACTTGAAGAGACCAGGACTGAATGGGACTTAGGCGTAATCTATCGGATGACCTTAAAGCAGGGAATCAATGTGAAAAAGTGGCATGAAAAGCAAGCAGCATCCTTGGATGCATAGGCAGGGGAATAACTAGCAAAAAAAAAAGAAGTGATCATTCCATGCTGTAGATCCCTGGTGAGGCCATACCTAGAGTATTGTGTCTAGTTCTGGAGGTTCCGACAGAGGAAAGACATAGAGCGCTTGGAATCAATTCGGAGAAGGGCCACAAAGATGGTGCAGGGTCTCCATCACAAGCCATATGAGTCTAGACTCCAAGATCTAAACTTGCACTCCCTGGAACAGAGAAGGGACAGAGGATAAATTCATCAAGGGTATAAATACTGTTAAGGTAGACAAACTCTTCCATGCAAACAGAGAGGTGTAGGTTGCGTACAGGAGGGTGCAACGTATGCCTGAGAGGGGGAAGGCTCAGAGGCAATATCAGGAAGTACTTTTTTGCTGGCACAGGGGCACTGAGGGTTGAGGTGCTGGATGCCACACCTCATGCTACGCTGGCGACCCAGGTTCAGGAATGAGCCCGGACCGTCAGGGGTCAGCAGGGGAGGTATAGGATTGAGTGTCCAGAGGATGGCTATCCTATCCCTGGGGAGGGATCAGGACATTCACCACTCAGCATTGGCCCATGGTGGAGATTGGGAGCACTGCAGGAGTGATGCATTAGAGGCAAGAGTGTGGTGGACATCAGCACGTAGTGCCTCCAACATCACTGCACATCTGCACTCCAATGGGGCAATACTTGAGGAAAAATGGCTGTTGCACAACTGTGCAGCTTGATAGCCACGTTCGGCACTGCCCAGAGGTCTGTCATGGAATTGAGCTGGAGGTCTGGTCCCCTCCCGGCATGGGGAGGCTTAGGGGGGCCCCTTGGCGGGTTGGGAGGCAGCTGCACCATGTGGTAGGAGCTGGAGGCTGGATGCCCCTGCCTGTCATGCCACAGAGGGACAGAAAGTAAATCAATGATAAAAAAAAAGAAAATTTTTACAGAAAGGGTAGTAGACACTTGGAACAGCCTACCACCAGAGGTGGTTACAGCAAAGAAGGTGACTGCATTTAAACATGCATGGGACCAGCACTACGGTATAAACAAAAACAGCGAAATATAGGGGAAGGGGTTAGGTTCATGGGCAGACTAGATGGGCTACTCGGTTCCCATCTGTCATCAAATTCTTATGTTCTTATGTTTTTATGTAGCTACTGCAGTACAACAACACAGAACACCTTCGCAAATGCACATTCTGTGATCCTCTGCTCTTTCTGAAACAGCCATGGAAGTGAGACTGGCCCCGGAAGAGAGTAGTGCTGTGCAAAAACACAAAAGTAGGGCCATGTCTTTAATTTATGGTTGCCCATACACTATAAAAGACAGTGTATGAGCAATTATACACAACATGGATGTTTTTTACACTCGAGGGTTCCATGGTAATGAGACCTCTTGAGCTGCGCTCTCGAGCTCTCCTGTTACCACGAAAACCTCTCAAGTGGAAAACATCCTTGTTGTATATGATTGCTCATACACTATCCTCTATGTTCTTTGTAAATTATTTGCTGGTAGTACAAACAAATCTAGCCCAGATGGGATTCACCCAAAGCTGCTATGCCTCTCAGCCCCGGCCATAACCGACCCCCTCACCCATATCATCAACCTTTCCTTTTCCACTAACACTGTTCCCACACAATGGAAACAGGTCAAAATAATCACACTCCCCAAAGGCGGAGATTCTTCCTCACTTAACAACTATCATCCTATCTCCCTTCTCCCCTCAGTTGCTAAACTCTGACTGTCCATAGTTCTGTCTAGACTGTCTGACTTCCTATCATCCTCAAACTTCTTCTCTGATTATCAATCTGGATTCCACAGAAACCACTCTATGATATCCTCCCTATTCCGTGTGACAAACTCTGTCCTGTTTGCCATGGACAGTGGCCACATAACTGCAGCAATATTCAGTGACGTCGCCAAAGCCTTTGACTCAGTCTCTCACCCACACCTCCTGCAAAAGCTCCACTCGGCTGACCTGCCCCCCTTCCAATTAATTGGTTCATGTCATATCTCTGTATTAGACAGCAATCTGTCTCTGTGGGAAACTCAGTGTCAGCTCCCCTCCCCATCCTTGCTGGAGTCACCCGGGATCTATTTTAGATCCATTTCTCTTCTCGGTATTCATAAGTGACCTCCTCAAAGCTTGTCTGCATACAAACATTTACCTTTGTGCAGATTACACCATTAACTATACCCCAGTCCCACCCCTGACACTGTTTACTCTACCCTCCAGTCTGATTTAATCTGGATCCCCAATTGTTACAAGACACCACTCTTAAAGTCAACACCAAGAAGATAGTCTCCATGGATTTTGGAACTCTCCAAAAGCTGGTGAAACTCCCACCAGCCCCTCCTTCTCTTCCTTGGATGGAACCATTCTAGACTCAGTGACATCCTACAAATACCCTGGCCAATGGCTTGACCAACACCTTAATTTCTCCAAGCACATCAACACTATGCACACTAAGCTTGGCCCAAACTCTGAACGCTTGATTGAAACAAACACTCTACCCCTTTGCATCTGTGCCAAGTCCTTTTAGCCAAAACCACACTCCTAATATTCAGTTATAGTGATATTTATCTACGCTTCGTCCTCCACCACCTCTCTCTCCCATCTCGACACCACCCTTAAAGCATTCTGCCACTTCGACACTAACTCTCCTCCTCATACCCATCACTGCTCCACTCTACTTTCCTCACTACACTTCCTCTCTCCTCTCTCACAGGAGATACATTCATTCCTTAACTTTTATTGCCAAGTATTGGTTCAGCCTCCTCTTACCATATCTCACTTCTCTTCTCTTCTCTTGCCAACCCCAGCCCCTCCCTACTTGCTGGAATCTAGCCACACCCACACCTTCTCTATCACCCACCAAAGATCCTCCACCAGAGTAGCTGCCTTCTCCTCCCATCTCCCCCATCTATGGAACTGGCAACCCATCCTCCTCTGAGACTCCCCTTCATTCCCTGCTATAAAGCGACATATAAAGAGCATACCTCCTCCTCCTTCCTGCAGTTGCCTCCCTTCATCCCTCTCCTCACACTCTTCCCCACTCACCACATAACTTCCCTGTCCTGTCAAGTCTGTCTAATGGCCACTCCAACCTCTCCTCAAAAAAGTTATTTTGTATATATTGTAGTCATTGTACAGTAGCCTCAACTTGTTTTTACGTTCGCTTGCACGCATGCGCAAAGAAAGTTTTGGGAGAGTAGCACACTTTGGAGGTGTGCCTCCCTTCAATCCAGTGCTCCGTGCTGAGCAGGCGTGGTGGTCCTGCACCAATGGGTGGAGTTAGAAGACAGCGGTGGTCTTTGCTTCAAAGAAAACCACCGCTGTCATACAGAGCACCACGCCACGCCGCCCCCGCCATGCCACCCGCCAGCGTCGCCGCCCCAAATCTTTGGTGCCCACGCTGGAGCCCACCTAGCGTGGCAAGCGTCTACGTTGTTTGCCAATGGGGGTGCCCAATCCCCGTCAGCTCCTCGGCCCTCCCAGCCATCCTTCTGCCACGCTGGGAGCCCACCCCAGCGTGGCAAACGTCCCACGTAGTCTTTTTTTTTTTTTGACCTGTAAACCAAAAATGGTCCCACGGCGCTTCTCCCAGTCCCCCCTCCCACAACCCACACCCAGCCTCCCCCACCCCCCATCACCCCATACTTACCTCCGAGCTCGATGCATCGATCTTCGTGGACCGGGAACACGTCTGCACTCTTCAAAGCCGACCGCTAACTGAGGAAATGCCAGTAAGCTGTATAATGGGCTAGATAGGAGTTTTCAACTGTATTGCATATCTTCAGGCATTTTTGAATTTCACACAATTAACATGGGTTTTAGATCTCTTCATGAATGATATCACTGTCATGGCAAGATAGCCCACAGGGTGATTTCAGTCACCGCGTGAAATCACCCTTTGGGCCTGAAAATGCCATGACAGTGACATCATTCATGAGAAGGGTCCCAAAACCCCATGTTGAAAATTTGGTGCAAATATTCCAAAAAATGACTGTTTTATGAGTGTGCGTTGAGCAGTTCCTACGCAGGCTCTTAAGTTCGCGAATTTTCAATATTTTTACTCCAGATTTTCAAGATTGCCATTTTACCACACCTCCTTATGAACAGTACAGCTGTCATTTTTCACATCCTGCCCAAAACGTGTTTCCGCCCATGTAGCGCACAATGGCGCAGTCGGTGTACGAAATCAATGTATGGGATGCATTAAGAAAATCATGGTGACACTGTTCATTAGCAGAGGTCTTAAAATGGCTATGTTAAAATTTGGTGGAAAAATTCCAAAAATGACTGTTTTACAAGCGCATGCTGGAGTTCCTACATATGCTTCAGAGGGTTTGTGAATTTTCAATATTTCCACCCAGATTTTCAACATTGCCATTTTACCACACCTTCTTATGAGTAGTATAGCTGTCATTTTTCACATCTTGCCCAAAACGTGTTTCTGTCCATGTAGCGCACAATGGCACAGTCGTTGCACGAACTCAGTGTATGGGACACATTAAGAAAATCACAGTGTCACCGTTCATGAGCAGAGATCTTAAAATGGCTATGTTGAAAATTTGGTGAAAAAATTCCTAAAAATAACTGTTTTACGAGCGTGCGTTGTGCAGTTCCTATGCACATTCGTAAGTTTGCGAATTTTCAATATTTTCACTCCACATTTTCAACATTGCTATTTTACCATACCTCCTTATGAGCAGTACAGCTGTCATTTTTCACATTCTGCCCAAAACGTGTTTCCAACCCTGTACTGCACAATGGTGCAGTCGGTGTGCGAAATCAATGTATGGGACACAGTAAGAAAAATCACAGTGACACTGTTCATTAGCAGAGGTTTTAAAATGGCAATGTTGAAAATTTGGTGAAAAAATTCTAAAATGACTGTTTTACGGTCGTTGCACAGTTCCACGCTGCGCACAGAGGTTTGCAAATTTTCAATATTTCCACTCCAGATTTTCAACATTGGCATTTTACCACACCTCCTCATGAGCAGTACAGCTGTCATTTTTCACATCCTGCCCAAAACGTGTTTCCGCCCATGTAGCGCACAATGGCACAGTTGGTGTGCGAAATCAATGTTTGGGACACAGTAAGAAAATCACAGTGACACTGTTCATTAGCAGAGGTTTTAAAATGGCAATGTTGAAAATGTTTTGCGAATTTTCAATATTTCCACTCCAGATTTTCAACATTGGCATTTTACCACACCTCCTCATGAGCAGTACAGCTGTCATTTTTCACATCCTGCCAAAAATGTGTTTCCACCTCTGTAGCGCACAATGGCGCAGTCGGTGTGCGAAATCAATGTATGGGACACAGTAAGAAAATCACAGTGACACTGTTCATTAGCAGAGGTTTTAAAATGCCAATGTTGAAAATTTGCTGAAAAAATTCCTAACAATGACTGTTTTACGAGCGTGCGTTGCACAGTTCCCACGCATGCTCATAGGTTTGCGAATTTTCAATATTTCCACTCCAGATTTCCAACATTGTCATTTTACCACACTTCCTTATGAGCAGTACAGCTGTCATTTTCACATCCTGCCCAAAACGTGTTTCCGCCTATGTAGCGCACAATGGGGGTAACAAAAAGGTCATGCTGAAAATTTATTGTGCAAATACCAGCAATCGCACAGGGCATTAGGGTAAAGCACCATACGTGCCAAACACCACTGCAAATACCTGCAAGCGAACGTTCGGCATTGACAAATGCTTGCTTTTTTCTGACAACAGTTGTCAATCGCATGTATGCATCCATGTATCCATATCAGCAAATGTGTGTACATTGTATAGTATTTATTGTACTTCTTTACAACTTGTCTTTCAGTTGGTTGAATTGTATACAGAATGTTGCTAGTCCTCCTGTACCCCCTTCCCCCAGGTCACACCTGGAAATGAGCCTTGGCAGGTTAAAAACTTTAAATAAATAAATAAATGGTACTGTGAGCTTTTTTTTTTAGATGATCTGGTTTAGGTATGATGTGGTTGTTTCACTGTTCGGAATTCTGTTCCCAGAATCGATTTGTACTTAGTGTGAACTGGAGAGTACAAACATGTCTTTATTTTTGCCATGGTTAAACAAGTCACATCATCCCAGAAATTAAGAAGCACAAGCTTTATATTATGACCAGCATAAAATGGAAAAAGTTTGATGTACAGTTCTTTAGTTTTTGCTTTTTGGGGGCATTTATTTGTCGAAAAAGTGAAAAAAATTGAAATTTCTGTCATTTTTTGCTGATTATAAAAAAATCTAAACAGTGTCTACAAATGAAACACCACTCAGTTGTACATATATTTGTGCAGAACAACCTTTGCACTCACAGTAACATGCTGTCATTTTTCATTTTAAAGTTATTCACATTTGGATGTGATTAGTACTTTTACTGAGGTCAACATTCTAAACCTTCAGGGAAATGTCAGTTTTGCAATAGCTTTGAGCATTCTATATGAAATGTTCATAGATGGCCTGACTATGACATAGTGATACAAGGAAAGCTGTCACTATGACATAATGCATCAAGAAAAGAAATCACTATCTTTTCATGTTGAGAGAGAGATATCACTTTTTCTCTGGACAGTTATCTTAAAACATATGATGATTTATTTATATGAGTGCAGTTTAACTTCAGATAACCTCACAAGTGGTGTAAGCCATGAGTGAGGTGGCCGAGGGCAAGCTGCATGAATATAGATAGAAATTGATCTAACTGTCCCCTATTTCATATTTTATTTATGCAATAGGAACAGGTTAGGGTAGTAGCAGTAAACTAATTTTCTTTTGTTACTTTCTTTTTACCTCCTCATGGGGGTGGGGGTGGCCCTTTGGTTCCCCCTTCCAGCTCCTACTGAGCAGTACCCCACTGGACTCTGTGCCCGTGCTTGACCCCCCCCCCGACCACTCACACTCAGTCCACATCACAATGGGTACTTACCCCACATGCTGCAGAAACCTGAGGGGCCAAACCTGGAGGGAGCATCCTGGGTACATCTGGTGTGGCACTGGTGGGATGGGCCTTCAAGTATGCCAGAGAATTTTCTATACTTTGTTCCCCATGACAAGAATGTGCAGTGGTATCAAGGATGCTGCCATGCATGCTTCCACAAGCCACACGTCTGATGTCTGCCCGTGGCTGACCCTCCAATGTGGCCGCTCTTGTGCACCAGCCCCCAGTCATGGCCAGGAGCCAGTATCACAGTGGTCTACCTTCCCCACCCTCCCAGAGGTGGAGAGCAGTGGGATGCTCAATCCTCCTCTCCCTGGCCAACTCTCCAGTTCTCGGGGTCGCCCCCAACCCGGGTCACTGGCGATGCAAACTGTAGCGCTACCTCTCTGCCAGCTGGCCAGCCCGGTAAACTAATTTTTAAGTGGTATTTGTTAAAAAAAATAATATGTAGTGGGCTTTTTAATAGTGAGGCCTTGTTTCCCTACACTGGACCCAGTCATTGCTAGCAGTTGTCATGGACGCTCCAGCGTTGTGGTGTTCCAACATCCTTCTAGATTGCTGTAGTGAGTGTCTCCATAGAAATAAAAAAAAAAAATAATGTTAGCTGGTCTTAGTGAGGGACATTGTGACTGCCAGCAGAGTGAAGAACTTGTGAATTATGTTTTAAAATAAGAACTATGTCCTGAGGCGTAGCAAGAGGAAGCAGGGATGTAACTATGTGGCTGTGGCTGGAGTGAGTGGCATCGGAAGAGCAGGGATCCTGGAAAATGCTGCTCTGACTGTGAATTAGGAGAGAGAAGGAGACTATATTACTCAAGATCATACACCTCTGTGCAGATAAATCATTTATGCAACAGGTCCCCTTTGCGTATCACTTACATTATACTGGTGCGGTAACACACTGTACTGTAGTTACGGTTGAGTAAGCTATTTAATGTTAAACCCCTAACTTTTCACTTTCATTGCTTTGCCACTGTTGAATGGATTTGCATAAAATTTTGCCTGTACAGTCTTGGGTGGGGGGAGTATCTGACATGCAATGTTTTGTTCTGGCTAGATGTGTGGATTCTGAGATCTGGATCGAAAAAAGTGAGAAAATAGAGAGTTTTTTTTTTTGTCATCACCTAGCATGCAGATGGTTTCGAATTTTGGTCTGAAATTTTCAGGGTAGAAATTACTTGGCCCAGAGTGGTGCCCTTTGTTGGTTTAGTGAAGAAATATTAATCCATTCCAGAGTTCTAAGGATTTGAAATGTTGGTTCTGAGCATGTTCATTGTGGTCTTTTGGATGGCTGTTTCATACAAAACAAAAAAAAAGAATTTGGGCCATACGAAAAAGAATCCTGTTTTGTATGGGCAGTAGTCTTGTTTTGTAAGGAAAAATATTTTTTTCTTGTGACAGCCATCTTGTTTCCATTTTTTTTAAAAAAATCATAAAAATCATATAATGGAAACACACCAACACATGTATCTTGCTAATCAGGATACCATTAGGTGGATTCTGCAGTTACCTTTTCGTAAAATTACCCAAAAATGTATTTTTGATACATTTTGTAAAATTCTCTTTTTAATGAGATGATTTTCTTTTACATGTGGCCATACAAAACAAGAATGGGGCCATACAAAACAAGATTGCCGTCATACAAATAAAGAATTTGGTCTTAGTTTTTTTACATTCTTTTTTCATATGGAAGATTTTTTTTCATGAAAACAACACAATCTCACAAAAAAAGATTCCTTCATATAAAAAAAGAATTTGGACGTGTTTTTTCCAGATTTCCACTTTAACAAGCCATAACTCTGTCAATATTTGCAGTTAAGGGACAATGTATATATCAAAAGAAAGACCTTAATGAGTAGTAAAATACTAGCACCATAACATCCCCCCCACCAAAAAAAATTTAGGAGCCAAATAAAAACCATAAAATAATAAAAATGACAACTTCTATAGGGTAACATTGCAAATTTAGCAAGCCATATGTCCATCAATAATTGGAGTTAAAGAACAATGTATATATCTACAAAAGGTGACAATGAGTAGTACAGCACTAACACATAGTCCCCCCTAAACATTCATGGGGTATGCACTGCACCCCAAAATTATCTTGAATCTTTACCATGGTGCCAAATCCACAATAAAAATCTGGTCACCATCAAAAATGCACCAAAGGTGTATCTAATCTTCCAGTATAACCCTAGAAAATTTCAGAGCAAACCGAGAAAACTTTATTGACTTATAAGTAAACAACCAACTATACTGTAGGTAAATAGCCAAACAAACATATTTTTGCCCATATACAATCAAGCGTTGGCACTTAAGAGGGACACAATATATTTTTCCCTTTGAAGTGAGCCCCACAAAAAAACAATTATAACCAAGCCATAAATTACTTTTCTGGAGGCATGGAAGTGCAGGGCCCTCTAGGCCCTGTGCTTCCACAGCTAGATGGATCTGTGCTCTATGGAGAGATGGAAGTGCAGGGCCTGGAGGGCTCTGCACTTCCCTAGGCAGATGGATGTATTACTGCAGACTGAGGATGCAATTATAGCATCTCAAAAAGTAAGGAAATTCTTTGCAAAACAACTTGTTAATACACCAATTAGGGTTTAGATTAAAGCAACAAAAATAGGGAAATGTGGTGTTAGGGTTTCCAAACCTAACACTGCACATCCACCCTCCAAGCAGTAAACGGAAAAAACATTATGGTTTTGACTGGCCTGAGTCTTGCCGAATTAGGGCTGGGGTCTTCCTTGGCACTAGCAACCCCAATACATAATACTTAAACATGCTGGCATTTAAAAAAAAAACAATAGAACCTAGCTAATTGGACCCTGTTTAGCTAGAGTTCTATGTTTGTTTTTTAAAATAAAGTGCAGAAATGCCTTTTCTGGGCACCCAAAATCATGGGTGCCCAGCTTAGTGAGATGAGCCCTTGACCTGCATTCTCTGTATGAGAACAGCAGCTGGAACTCGTGCTGCAGGCTGCAGTGTGAGCATTGAGAGGCTGTTTCCTTGGTGTCTAGTGGTACCCCCCAATCCATTGCAATGTGTTATGTTGCCCTGGTGTCTAGTGACATCACCCCCACACGCCGATCATTATCCCTGCATTAATATATTGCTTTGGTGTCTAGTGGCACCCCCCCACCTGCAGATCACTGTCCCCGTAATAATAATAGCTTCCCTGGTGTCTACTGGCACCCCCACCCACCAATCACTGTCCCAGTTAAAATAGTAATTTCTCTGGTGTCTAGTGGCACCTCCCACTCGTCAGTCACCGTTCTGGTAATAATAATATATTCCCTGGTGTCTAGTGACACCCCCCCCCACCAGCAGATTGCCATTCCCATAATAATAATAATATATTCCCTGGTGCTGAGTGGCACCCCCAACCCCTGATTGCCATTCCTGTAATAAAAATATATTCCAGGTGTCTAGTGGCACTCCCAACCTTCCATTGGTGGCTGAATCTGAAATAAAGAAAATAATCCCTCAATGTTTTTTAAATCTGCAAAACAGAAAACGGTCCCTCATCAGTCAGTCCTCCCCCATCCCCACCTTCCCTCAACACCCACCACTCCACACACCCCAGTATACCCCCACACACCCTCACTCACAGGTCCCAGGTTCAAGATCCACTCTCTGATTGAAGACATGTCTTGCTGTTGGAACCACTGACTGCTATATGAGAAACTAAGGTAAATGCAGTTTAATATATTTCAGTGGGGTTTTCAACTTTGATGCATAACTCAGCCATTTTTGCATATTTTGACACCAAATTTTCAACTTGCCCCCCCCTCCATGAACAGCATTAGTGGAATTCCATAAATCCGATCCAAAAGGTGATTTCACGGATGCATGGTGAAATCAACTTTGGGGAGGGATTTGAACATTTGCACCAACTTGTTCATGTGGTGGCATCATAAGAAGGCTATGTTGAAAATTTGGGGTCAAAATATGTAAAAATGGCAAAGTTATGAGCATGCATTGAAATTTTACTATGCTTCTATTAACTTTGTTAATTGTAAATATTCTGGCCCCTAATTTTCTAAATAGATACTTCTGTACACCACCTCATGATCCCGACAGCTATCATTTTTTAGATCTTGGCCAAAATATGTTTTCACCCTTTGGCATGGAATGACGTTGCAGTGGTGTAGAATGACATTTCTGTGGGGATTTGAAAATTCTCAGCATGGCATTCATGAGGAGGGGTAATAACATGGCTGTGCTGACAATTTGGTTGCTGTTTTGGCTGAAAGCTTGCAGTGCAGTGCCCAGAAGGCCTTGTACTTCCACAGCAGCTGCCACGTGTCATTTATGGAAGGAGGGCCCTGCACTTCCACAGACAAATGAGAATTTGATTATACTACCTAAAAAAGTAAGGAAATGATTTGCAAAAAAACTGCATTAGTGCACTAGTTAGGGTAACTTAATGCCACAAAAGTAGGGAAATGTGGCATTAGGGTTTCCCACGCCTCCCCCAAGCAGCAAAATGAAAAAAACATTAGGGTTTTGGGTCTTTTGAGTCTTGCTGAATCAGTGGTGGGGTCTTCCTTGGGGGTTGTCAACCCTAATGCTCCCCCTTCCCCCATGGGCCCTGCATGATGAAAGAGGATCATGTGTGATGTTGTTTGCTCATGGAATGGGGTGGGCATTAGGACTGACAACCCCCAAGAAAGATCCCATCATTGATTTGCCAAGACTCCGGAGACCCAGAATCCTTAATGTTTTTTCCTCTTGCTGCTTGGGGGGTGTTCAGATGGGTAACCCTAATGCTACATTTCCTTACTTTTGTGGCTTTATGTTACCCTAACTGGTGCATTAACACAGGTTTTTAAATCATATATATATATATATATATATATATATATATATACATGTAATAGATAAACCACTCTGGGTGTGTGGTCGGCTCTGATATATGCATGCTTTGGTGTGCGTTGTTACGCATGAGGCCGCAGGCCGAATGTATCAACCACCCATGATGTGCGTATATCAGAGCACGACCGCACACCTCAGAGTGGTTTATCTATCTTACAAAATGTCAAAATTGTTTTGGAGGGGAGGTAAAAGTGCAGGTGTGAGGTCACGCTGTGATATATGCACAGTCATGTGATGTGTTTTATATAATCAGAACATTGGATTTGGGCCATTTATCTTTACTCATTTTATAAATATATATATCTATATATATATATGTGTGTGTGTGTGTGTGTGTATATATATATATATGGGATATGTAATGGAAGCAAATGTAATAAATGATTTATCTGCACAAGAGCAGTTTGACCTCAGATAACCTCATGAGTTTTAATTGCATATTCCATTTATGCAATTCTTTTGTTTTTGCTTTTGTAGGGGGCATTTGTTAGTCAAAAAAGTGAATAAAAATTGAATTTTCTGCTGATTATAGAAAATCTAAAAGGAATCTAGAAATGAAACACCTCTCATTTTGTAGATATTTTTATGCTTAACAAAATTTGTGCTCAAAGTACCATACTATAATTTTTTGTTTTAAAGTTATTTGTATTTGTTTGATGAGAAAGCGCACAAAAATGGAATTTTCTGCTGTTTTTTGCTAATTCTGAAAAAACTAAAAAGTATCTATTAATGAAACACCACTCATTTTGTAGATATTTCTGTGCTGAATAAACTTTGTGCTCTCAGTACCATGCTATCATTTTTCATTTTAAAGTTATTTATATTTGTGGATAAAATGAAAACAAATATGAATTTTCTGCTGTATTGTTGCTAATTATCAAAAAATTCAAAAAGTATCAATAAATAAAACACCACTCATTTTGTAGGTATTTCCATGCTGAACAACTTTTATGCTCACAGTACCATGCTATCATTTTTTGTTTTAAAGTTATTTGCATTTGAATATGGTTACTACTGCTACTGAGGCTGAACATTCTAAATGACATAAGCACTATATAGATAAATGGCTGATGACATAAGCACTGTATACATAAATGAAATTTATGTTCACAGTTACTCAGATAAATGGATTTATCACACTCTGTTTATCTCCACCCCAATTGCATAAATATATATATATATATATATATATATATATATACATACAGTATACACAAAATCACACATGCCCCCACAATGCAAAGCATCGTGGGCTGCATATGCAAATCACCACAGAATATTATGCTGGTTCAACTTTAAGCATAGAAACATAGAATCTGATGGCAGATAAGGACCGATTGGCCCACCCAGTCTACCCATTTCCCTACCTAATGGATAAGCTGCAGATCCTAGTTAACCAGCAGCCTACTTCTTCCTACCCCCACCTCCTAGAATTGCCTTATGACTGTCCCATGTATGCTTGAATTCCACCACTGTTTTTAACTCCACAACCTCCTCTGGAAGGCCGTTCCATGCATCCACAACCCTCTCTGTGAAAAAATACTTCCTTACATTACCTCTGAGCCGCCCCCATCTTCAAATTGTGCCCCCTTGTTCTTGCACACCTCTTTTTTTGAAAGATGCTACCCTCTTGGACTTTGTTGATTCCCTTGAGGTACTTGGAAAGTTTCTATCATGTCCCCACCCCCTTTTCTCGAGGCTATACATATTAAGCTCCTTAAGTCTCTCTTAAATGCATGGTGCCAAAAGGCCTCTCACAGAGTTTGTAAAGGGTGCCAACAGAAGACATAGACACGTGTTTTGTCCTACCAGGACTCATCAGTATGCCTCATCTGTTTGACACCCCCAGTGGAATGAACCAGCTACCCTAAGATTGTCTATCTGCAGGGACCCTGGTTTTCCATTTTTACCGGTAACACCGGTAGCAATCACGGAATCCTGCTTGGTATGTGGAATTTGAATTCTTGTACCGGTGCCTCACGGAAATTGCATGTCACTGCACAGAATCTCTAAGATTTCAGCATTTTTTAAATTTTTTTTATTTTCTCTTTCTATGTCCCCTTCTCACAGCATCAGTCTCCACTTTTCAGAGATCTCTAGGCTGGGTATCCCTAGCTTCACCCCAGGTAATGCTCAGGAGCTCCTGTGGACCTGCACCTATACTGCCTGGGTTGTACCCCCCCAGGTGGGAAGGGAGGGACCCCAGATCACCCTCCACACTCCCTTAGTGTGTGTCGGGTAGCCAGTGGGTCCCTCATGGAGCCTGGTTATGAAGTCTGGGGCACCTCAGTCCCTTCTGCCAGTGGCCGATGTGGGGTGATTATTCCTGGTTTTCTGGTCTCTGCCCCTGAGGGTACCAGCACTAGAGGAGTTCCAAGGAGGTAGGTCACATAGTGACATGCCACTGCTCCAGATCCTGGCTAGCATCCTCCCCTCCTGATCACTCTACAGCACCATTGCACCACCACCCATGGTCACACAGGTGGTGGTAAAGCAGCAGGACCTGCAGCCCACCCTACCCAGAGGAGGATAGCAGTCCCCCAGGTGCTCTGTCCTACTCCCCTGGCCAGACCTCCAGCATCCCAAGTTCGCTTCCAACCCTGGGTTGCTGGCATTGCAAGCAGTAGTGCTACCACAGTACCAGCAGGCCGATCCAGATTTCAGCATCTTAAAATGAATGCTGCTGTGCTTTGCATTCTTTCTACTTTGCTGCGTATAGAGTCAGTAAGGAAATCACCCGCACAGCTTTGTTGCAATCAGCCATTCAGTTTAACCACCCATGCTTCCCACCTACATCTCCATCACCTGAGGACTGCTTTCCTTCCTGAAACCACAGTTTTCTTGTAGTATGTGCCTAAGAGTCTACAAGTATCAGTATACATGGGCAGGGCCACTGGAGAATTGCAGGAAAAGTAACCTGAAATTGCAGAGTTTTTTTGCAAAACTTGCTGGAAAATTACAGGAGTTCTACTATAGATCCTTAGTGCTTCACAATAAATCCTTTACTGTTTTCTACAGCATATATTAGTCAGCATAAACTACTAAATGAATACACTGACACTTGAACATGTTTTAAATATGAAGAAAGACTTCTGTTTCTAACACGAATCCTAAATGGATAAGATGTGTTGCCTCTTCCAAAATGTAAAAACATCTGCCTCATGCAGTGCTAGATTCTATTTAGTGAGCCACAGAAAATCAATATTAAATAAATCCAGAATAAACAAATGTTATCTGTTTCTGGATGTAGAATAATGAAGCCTGATCAGAAGCTATTTACAGTGCTCTGTCAACTATTTCACCCACTTTGGTGTAAGAAAAAATAAAGCAGATCGAGTGGTGAATAACTCAGTTTTAGTAAATGTTGTAAAGTGTTTAATGTTCATAATTTGTACTGTTGGTACTGTGCACTATTATTAAATTATATATTAAAACATTGTATATGGGTGTTATTATAGCTGGCAGTATAGCCTGGTGGTTAGAATAACAAACAGTGATTGAACTGGGTACATCCAGCAGACTTGGGTTTGATTCCCACAACCTCCACCCACATGCTGTGAGACTCCAAACAAGTCCCTTAACCTCCCCAGTGCTTCTAGGTCATTCTTGAAAACAGGCAGTTCTGCCTAGTGGGCCTTACCTGGTTTACAAAGAATATAAAAAAAAATACCAATATATGTTTAGTATTACATCATAGAATAGTAGTCAGGGTACCATGTAATTTCCTTGAGTTTTACTTGGGCTGCAATGATTTTGTGTAGGTAAAAATAAATGTTCATCTACATTTTATGTGTTTTATAAGCTTACTTTTAGATTTTAGTCAGGTTTTTATTTTATTCTTTGCATATGAGAATCTAGATTGTAGATTACTAAATGCAGGATCACTGTTACCAACTAGCTTATTGAAGTTTATAATCAGCAGGGCCATCCAAAATCCTCAGTTGTTTGAATGAAAACTATTCTGAATGAAAGTATGTTCACAAGGAAAAAGCTGCCTTACTACTTATGAAAAGTCTTCACAGTCAGCACCCCATTTAGGTGAATTAGATCATGTGCACCTTTTCTCCCACCTGCTGTTTCAGTCTCTGTGGCAGCAAAAAGTTTTCTGATAGACTGCTTCAACAAAAAACAAATGTGAAGTATTTAAGTGTACTTGTTTGCCCAGTGGATGTTAAAAGCACATTCAATGACATACAAAAGGTAGGACCCCAGGGGCTGTATGATGCTGGTGGGCAGAGTGGTGCTCAGTTCACATCTGAGCTCAGACATGAAAACTGGGAGACACCCTTTTCATGGACACCAGGTTAAAAAAAAGCATCCACATGTATGGGAGAAGCTTGAATCCATTTGAAGGTCCTCCACTAATCACTTGTGGATTTTTTAGGTGAAGACACTTTATTTCAAAGAAGCAAATTCAAGCATTTTTTTTTGCTCCTCCTACCCCCTGGCCATCCACCCTTCAGGCCTGCCAAGTCCCGGCTACCACTGCTGTTGAGTCATGACCACCATTCACTGTCCCTTACTGTTGTGCTACCAGGTAACCCAAGTAACCCTTTATTGAGTGGGCCCCTACCCATGTGGGAGGCTACCAGGGGAGGAGGAATTGCCCCAAAGAGCTTCCTGTGTATCCTGGGCATGACAGGGGTCAGAACGGACACATTTCTGGGGCTCTGGCTTATGGAGGGACCAGCAGCCATCCTTCGGTTTGCCAGAAGGTGCTTTCCCATTTTCTTGGGAGCATGACAGCCACATGATGTCAAGGCCACAAACCGACGCTCATCACGCCTTCTCCCGAGTGAGGTCCAATGTGTTGTCATGCCTCTAGCCTCCACTCAGGGGGAGAAATGCTGAGTCGTGAACCCACCCTCCCTCCTAGGAGAAGGTGAGTGGTTGTTGGACACTCAAGCATTCACCCACCAGCTGGCCCCCGACACCCAAGTATGTTCCCTAATCCTAGTCAGTGGTGTCACAGGCAGAAATCCAATTCATGCAGTTAAATTATAGATAGAAAAACAAAGGTAGTCCACCTTAGTGGTGATGGTTCAGATTAATTCACATCTGAGTTCTAACAGGCAAAGAGACCAAGTTATTTGTAACTTGTGCATGTGGGGTGTGGGTGTTGAACAAAGGATCATAATGCTGTCACTACTGCCATCACCCCACGGGATGTGGACTGCATTGCTGCTACTGCCATCACACCGAAGGGGTGGGGCTATAGTGCTTCTGCCATCACCACTGGTGGATGGGGAATGTAGTACTGCTGTCATCACATCTAAGGATGGGGCCGAGTGCTGCTGCTTCTGTCACACCTGAGGGAGGGAGGTCATAGTGCTGTTGCTGCTGCCATCACACCAGAGGGATAGGGGGCCGTAGTACTGTTGGTGCTGCCATCGCACCTGAGGGATGGGGAGGTAGTGCTGCTTCCATCACACCATAGGGATGGGGCTGTAGTGCTGCTATTGCCATCACATCCTGTACCTAAAATAACTTTAAATTGGTACAAGGATGGAAGGATGTGCAATAGTGGAGGTCAAAATTGCTAAAATGCATGTTAGCAGAGTTAAAAATTGTTAAATAAAGTACACAGAACCAAATACCGGTAAAACCGGATTTTGGCTTAGCAGACACCGGTGACAATACCATTTTTTACAATGTGCAAAATGGAATATACCCTTTCTCAATCCCAGTAAACCAGTGTCCCTGTCTATCTGGGTTATGTTGTGGTGAACCCAATTAAAACAAAAAACAATTTAAAAGACAAAGAACATCTGTGCACAAGCACTGAGGCAATGGTTACCCCAAAGGGCATTTGGATGGAAAGCCAAGTTTCAAAGAAATACAAAATCACACATGCCCCCACAATGCAAAGCATCATGGGCTGCATATGCAAATCACCACAGAATATTATGCTGGTTCAACTTTAAGCAGAAATGCATGGTGCCAAAAGGCCTCTCACACAGTTTGCAAAGGGTGCCAACAGAAGACATAGACACATGTTTTGTCCTACCAGGACTCATCAGTATGCCTCGTCTGTTTGACACCCCAGTGGAATGAACCAGCTACCCTAAGATTGTCTATCTGGGTTATGTTGTGGGTGAACCCAATCAAAACAACCATTGCCTCAGTGCTTGTGCACAGAGGTTCTTTGTCTTTTAAATTGTTTTTTGTTTTAATTGGGTTCACCACTCACCTTTGGTTTATGGTTCTTATATCCTTAGAATTTGCTTGAGAACAGTCCTACCACTGTAAAAGTGGTCTTTGTTGCAGTATTAACATGCAGCAACAAACTATATCACAAGCACATTATGATGCCAGAGTAGGTCAAGCACACACAGAGAGCAGGTGACATCTTGGGAACAGACATTGTATTTGTTAGTCACCATGTACGTTTTTTTCAACAATAATGTTTTTCCTAGCAAAATATCAATATACCCATTTTCTTTTTGTTTACTTTCATTCTTAAGTCCAGATATGGAATTTAAAAGGTTTTAAAAGTTTCTGCGCGTGTGTCATGCTCCTCTTAAAAATTAAATACTAAGCACAGTGCTGTGAGTTTACCAACTGAAACATGTGGTAGCATCAACTAATACATGCACAGAATGATACAGTTTGTATATTTGTAAGAATAATTTTGTGATTTTTTTTCTGTTTTTTGTTTTAATTAACACTGTCTGCTGAGGGGCCAGAGATGTGCTGGGGAAATTAGATTAAAATTGATGCCAGAGTCAGAATAGCTGGCCCTGGAATATAATTACAGTACCTTTGTCCTGTAATGACAGGACCCCCAGGTCAGTTAATAAGGAAGCTTCAATGAGCCGAAGGTCTTTCATGTCTGGAAACTGTCCTGGCAATGCAGCCACCACCTGCAGGGGCAGACATGAGTCAGAACAATGAGAGGTGGCGTTGAGTACACAGAATCTATTGGTCCAGTTCCAACCAGTTCCTTTAGATTGCTGTCCTGAGAAAACAAAGCACTTGTCCAGGAAATGATGTCACTAAGCAAGGGTGATGAGGGTGCATGGAGCCGGGATCCCAAGCAGGTTTAAGTCTACATATAACAAGGGTAAGCCAGTCAGTGTTGGGGCTTCATACTTTCACAGCTCACAAAGTTATCCTGTGTGGTAAGAAATTGTTTTAATTTGCTAAGAGTTAAGAAGCCATAAGAAGATGTTTCTATGTGTTTCTTACGTTGTGTGCCAACCATTGCTTTTTAATTTCTGTAGTAACCCTGTAATTCCCATAGTCTTTGTGTATTGTGACATCCTGTAGACTATGTAAGTATTGTGAAGTAAAATATTATTTTTAAAGACTTCTTAACTCTGTACTTGAATTTTTTTGGGAATAGTTAACTGTTGGTATTGACAAAAAAACATGATCAATCTCCAAAGGGAGGAGAAAGCTATGGTTACCATATCCTAGAAGTAAAGTGTTTTCCTCATGAGTGAATGACAGGGGAAAGCAGTTTAAGCAATAAGGCATGACCAGGGGTTAGAGTAACAGTTGTTAATCACCTCCTAGGGGTGCAATATGGCACAAGGCACAGCCGAGTGTCATATTGCCCCTAGGGGGTGATTAACTGACTGCTAATCTAACTCCTGGGAGTGTCTTATTGCTAATATAAAAAATTATTCCAAAAGAAAAGTGTTGAAAGTATACTTTGTGAATGTTTTCCTTATTTAGAGGGAGATTTTTAACGTCAAATTCTATGTTTCTGTGTTTCCACCAACAGTTTAAGAATGCTGGTTCAAAATCAAAACGCAGCATTCCAGTCATTCAGCAGTGCTAGAGGATGGAATGCTGACAGGAAGAAGCCATGTGCCATTGTGATCAGACTATACATGACAGTTTAACAGGGATTAATGTAATGCTGTCATAATTATTACAGCCAATCATATTGCAGCATTTCTGAAACCCTTTTTATAATTGCCTTTAGCCAAAGGAGCACTGTAATGTGTGAGCAGTGGCTCATCTGGGATATAGAGGAAGAAAGTCCCCAGGTAAGAGAATCACTTCTGAGAGGTGCCCTAAAAGATGTGGAACTGGCAACCTGTTGGACACTGCATTGTCAGTGCAGACAAGTTGTGACAAACTGGCGCCAGTAGTGTGGATTTGAAAAGGATTGGCAATAACCTAGTTAACTATCCAGACATAGAACAGTATATAACATAAGGGAATGTAGTGTACACTACTACTGTCATTTTTAGTTTTAGGAAGAGTAGTTAGAGAGAATACATTGTTTCTGGACCATATAAAAAGTGCACTTTACTAAACTTGCAATAGTTGTGAAAAAGGAGAGGAGTGGTTATGAGAAAAGCCATTCAAGGGTAGAACTCATAAACATCCTCTAGGAAAGTGAACAGGGAAGCGCTCTGAAAGTGGTCATTGCTGGCCAAAGTCACAAGACAAAGGCTGGAGAGCATCAAAGTGAGCACAAGCTGGGAACTGGGGTAGCCATGCAGGTACAGAGGTTGGAGCTGGATTTTGCCCTGATTCAGGCAAAAGCTGAGGCAGAGCTGCAGAAAATGCAGCTGAAGGAAAGAAGTGAAAGAAAGAGTGAGAGGAGCGAGAGGAGGAGGAGCAGCGAAAGCCTGAGGCAGAGCTGCAGAAGATGCAGCTGGAAGCAGAGAACAACAAGAGAAGAATGAGAAGAGGGGGCTGAGGAGTGAGAAAAAGAGCAGTGGCACAAGAGCCAGATGAAGGAGCATGAGCATGAAAGAGAGATGGTGATTATGCCCCATAGGAAAACACCACAATCTGTGAGTAACAGCATGAGGGGTTGATCTAGGAAGCCAAAATTAATCCTAAAATTTTTCCTAGATATCAGGAGGGTAATGATCTTGATTTGTGTTTTAAGATCTTTTGAGAGAATATGTGGGCAATTTAAATTGGGCAGGGCCTCTTGGGCAACTCACCTATTGTCACTGCTTACAGGCAATGCATTGGAAACTTTCAGCAGAATGGGCAATGAGGACTGCCTGGACTACAAAAAAAGTGAAAATTGCCTTGCTAAAGCATTTTAAGTTAACTCCCGAGGCCTACAGGCAATAATTTAGAGGGTTAAGAAAGGCGACATGCTAAAATGTGTGTGCAGCTAAGTAATTCGTCAGAATGTTGGGCTGAGGGTGCAAACGCGTGCTCTGTAAAGGAAAAAAAAAGATTTCATTTTTCTGGAACAGTTCCTAAAAAACTGTACCTGAGGAACTGAGAGTATGGTTGTTGGATAGAACTCACACACTCTGCAAGGAAGGCAGCCAAAAGGGCTGATCAGTTCATATTCAGTCGACCATCCTCTCATCACAAGGTAACAGGGAGAGACATCAGGTGGTTTTGAGGAAACCCTGGGGGGGCAACATAGCAGAAGCCAGCCTGTGCCCAATCCAAAAGGGAAGCCAAATCATTTCAGAGGTAAAGAGTCAGGGGAACACAGATGTTATATCTGTCAGCAATTGGCAAGGCAAGGCAAGTTTTATTTTTATGGTGCCCAATCCTAGAGACTCTGTGCACCTAACAATAAAATAATAATACACATAATGAGATTAAAATGCAAAAATAAGTACCCAACATACTGTATATAAATTTCATAATAAATCTTACTATATAAAATAATAAAACCCTCCATAAAATATCGGCTAATGTCTACTACACCATCAGTTGGGCATATCATACAATCTTTTCAGGATAAGCCAGGTAGAAAAGGTGGGCTTTCAACCTCCGCTTGAACACTTCAACAGAAGGGGCCTCCTGGATCACAGATGGTAGCGAGTTCCACAGGGTCGGCCCAGCAACACTGAAAGAACGGTTGCCAGATGTCTTGAGCCGAACCCTGGGAACAACCAGGAGGCCCCTAGATGAGGAGCGGAGGGGGTGGAATGAAGTAACAGATGTCAGGAGCTTATTCAGATAGCCTGGGCCCAGTCTGTATAGAGCCTTATAAGTGAGCAGGCCCACCTTAAAGAAGACCCTCCACCTGATCGGCAGGCAATGTAGAGCTCGCAGGACCAGAGTCACATGACTGGACCTAGACAGGCCCATCAGTAACCGTGCTGCTGTATTCTGCACTAGCTGCAACCTGCAGAGGGTCCCTCCAGTGACCCTGAAGTACAGAAAGTTGGAGTAGTTGAGCCTAGAGGTAACAAAGGCATGTAATAGTGTCGGCATGTCTTCGGGAGAAATGAGGGGCTTAACCCTGGTGATACTTCTCAAGTGATAAAAAACACTTTTGACAACAGAAGATACCTGATCCACAAGTGTCAATCTGTTGTCCAGGATCACGCCAGGATCTCGCACCCACGAAGAAGCCACCAATGGGGCAGACCCCAGAAACAATCCTGTGTCACCTCTGGATGTGCTTCTATCACTCCCATGACCTGACTCAACCACCAGTACCTCTGTCTTGTCTGGATCCTGTCATAACCAGCTGGAGAACATCCAGTCATTGTTTTTTGCCAGGCAGGTGTTAATCACGTCTAAAGCACTGGGTGTTCCAGGGGCAAATGTCAAATACAGTTGGTTGTCATCTGCTTAGCAGTGAAACTCCACACTGAATAGCTGAATGATATCCCCAGGGGCAGCATGTACACTGAATAACATTGGTGACAAGATCGAAACCTGGGGTACTCCACATGACAGGGCCATTGTAGAGGAGAAGCTCCCCATCACTACCCATTGCACCTTGTTACAGGTGTAGGACTCCAATCATTTGATGACAACACTGGCAAGTCCACAGTACTCACAGAGCTAATCAAGAAGCACAAAGTGATCCTCAGTGTCAAAAGCTGATGAGTGGTCAAGGAGAACAATAATTGAACTGTCTCCTCTGTCTCTAGCCCTGAGCAGATCATTTTGCACAGTAACTAATGCTGTTTCAGTGCTGTGTCTGAACCTAAAACCTGACTGGAATAGTTCATAGATGTTGAAGGACATGAGCTGATCCTCGAGCTGTTGTACCACAAGTTTCTCAACAACCTTGCTCAAAAATGGCAGGTTGGAGATAGGACGGTAATTCACCAGGATGTCCAGGTTGAGAGATGGTTTCTTCAGGAGGGGTCTCACCAGGGCATCTTTCAAGGCCACTGGGAAGACACCCTCCAACATCGAGCAGTGGGCAATCCTGATGAACACCAGGCCAACATCTCTGGCACATTTCATTCAGAAACGTGTCAGAGTTGGGTCCGGTTCACAATATGTGTGCTTTAGCTCTGAGATCACCTCAATGACCTCAGCCACCTCCACAGGTTTAAACTCCTCCCACACTGGAGAAGTGACTCTATTCATCTCAGTCTGACCTCTGAGGCAACACTTGCCTCACTGATGGAATCCCCAACCAAAAATTGCCCAGCCGACGCCCCGACAAACCAGGAGATCGTGAGGGCTTGGATTCAGCCCTCCCCCATAGCCAACACCGAAAAATTGCCAGCCGACCCCCCAATGAACCAGGAGGTCATGAGGGCTTGGATTCAGCCCTCCCCCACAGCCAGCACCAAAAAATTGCCCAGCCAACCCCCAACGAACCAGGAGGTCATGAGGGCTTGGATTCAGCCCTTCCCCACAGCCAACACTGAAAAATTGCCCAGGTACAGCATCTCCACTGCAAAGGGTTTGCCCTGCTCATTGGATCGCGACTGCGCTGCGCAGCTCCCAGGAGGATTTTCAAAATGTCCTATTTGGTGCCTTTTCTCTTAAACAATTAACTGTAGGCGTACAAGTGGAGATAGTTTTTTTTATTCCGCCTTTTGTCACTGTAAGCCTCAGTCTGTGCAATTTCCAGCAGGTTACCTTAATTAAGACTACAGAATTCCAGCCTGTATAGCAGTTAATGCAGATTAGGTTACTTTAATTAATTTTAGGACTGCGTCTAATGTTATTCCTGGTTACAGTTTAAAAAAAAAACATTATTGCTTAAAGAACCCAGCTTGTTTAGCATTGGTGCAGGTTAAATCTTCTTATAATACAGTGGGATTCAGGAGGTTTAGTTTACTTTTACTGGCTGCAAATCCCGATACAGACCAGACCCCCTGCATCTTTCCCCCTTCCCTTACCTACACAATCAGTCTCTCTCACTCTCCTTCTTCCACAGCCAGCCCCCCGATGAACCAGGAGGTCGTGAGGGCTTGGAACCCCCATAGTCAACACCAAAAAATTGTCCAGGTACAGCATCTCCACTGCAAAGGGTTCACCCTGCTCATTGGATCGCGTTGGATCGCGACCCCACTGCACAGCTCCCAGGATTGCCCCACTGCCTCCACCACCACCCTTGGTCTGCTTTTACTTACATAGGCAAGTAGGCAGTCACATGGTGCGAAATAAACCTATCAACCCACTTCTCCATCTGCAGCTTATACAAGCTCCCCACTAGTGGCCACTCTTCTCAATCCCAAATACCTAACCATCTCTACAGTAAATATGCTACCACTTCACCGGATAACTATCCTCATAGCCTCTATGATCCCCCATATGGCTCTACCCCCCAAGGATCTAACACTAAACAACAGTCACTCTGCTGGCCAACATATAATTCCCTGGTATGGTCCCATTTTTCTAACCCCCAAATCCACCTACTCCATGTTACGTCACCACACATGCACATACTCCTTACCAGTGCCTATTTTCAACCCCCACACACACAGTACTCGTTGTACAGCTGCTTTGATACCCTGCCGACCACAACCCCCTATTCATCCTTTTGCCATTCTACCGGATACCCAACCCCTTGTCATCATGATAACCCACCTCCTATGCACACTCCCTGTACCTAGCACCAAGCTCCTCACCTTAGCCACACTACCCACCCCTGCCACTGACCCATACCTCCCACTCCACCATTGGCCCATACATCCCCTATGCTCCAATCACCCTACTGGTACTACCGTGGTACCAGGATGGACACTACTCTGCCTGGCCTCTCCCTCCCTACAGGACCTATCTACTCTCGCCTCCACACAGTGCTGTTCCCCCTCCCTAATGGTGCCTAAGCTTATGAAGAAATGTTTAAGTTTGGCCTCCCTGTGCATCCTCCTACTACTACTCCTTTCTGGAGACGTTCACCCCAACCCAGGACCCGCCCTCCCCCCATCCAGGGTTACTACATCCAAGAGCCTCACAATCGCCTCCCTCAATTTATGTAGCTTCCTCAAGAAATTTAATTCCTTTCAGGGGTG
Source organism: Neoceratodus forsteri (assembly GCA_016271365.2). NCBI lineage: Eukaryota > Metazoa > Chordata > Ceratodontiformes > Ceratodontidae > Neoceratodus > Neoceratodus forsteri. The sequence continues at coordinate 479,957,560 of CM057451.1, read as the reverse complement.
GGTTGCTCAGAATCGCCCCAATGTCATCTCAGTAGTTGAAACCTGGCTCAACAACCACACCCCTGACTCTGTGGTCTCACTTCCTGGCTTCACACTATACCGGGCAGATAGAACCTCAAAGAAGGGGGGTGGTTGTACACTGTATGTCCAGGAATCACTACAGTGTCTTGCCCTACCCTCCCCATCACTTGAGCACGGGGCACAATCTCTCATACTGAAGATCGCTCTTGCCCGTAACAGAGCCCCTTTGTTCCTCTTCTCTGTATACATTCCTCCCCGAAATCAGAAGACCGCTTTCCTCTCTGTCCTCAACCATCTCCAGACTCTCCCTGGCAATGCTGACATCATTGCCCTCGGAGACTTCAATACAAACTGGCTGGCTGACACTTCAGCCCCTGTTAGGGATGCTGCTGCTGCTCAGAACCTGACCCAGCTTGTGACTACTGCCACTAGAATAAACCAGAGGACCGGTACTGCCACCCTCTTAGCTCTAGTACTCACTAACTCCCCACATAAAGCTACTCAGATCAGGGTACTACCCAATGCTCTCAGTGACCACTCCCCAGTGCTATGTCAATGGTTATACTGTATTAACAAGCTCCCCCAAAAAACTGTCTTACAACGCCACCTCAAACCTGGCAAACTACAATCCCTTAAACAGTATCTCCTAGTTACTGACTGGTCCCCCATAAGAAATGCTCAGAACATTGACTCTGCCCTCAACTATTTCATTCATATGTTGAGCACTGCCTGCAACCAGTTTGCACCCCTAACCAAACAAACAATTAAAGGTGCCAACACACCTTGGCTATCTCAAGCCATTTTGGACCAGATGCGTGAACGAGACAATCTGTGGCACACTGTACAGGATACGATAAAACCCTCTGACAGGCAGCGCTATCAGAAAGTACACAATAAATGTACATGGGATATCCAAAAAGCAAAGGCTGAGTACTATAAAACCTTGCTCACTAACACATGGGGTGCAGGTCACAAGTTTTGGGACTCACTCAAAACGCTAAGTGGCAAAGCCTCCACTGCCCTGCCTACCCATATCTGGGCCAATGGATCTATCACCTCAGACCCAGCCCTTATCACTGACACATTAAATGACACTTTCTCTGACCTCTCTGGTGTCTTCCCCCCCAATTTTTTCTCCCCCCCACCCTACACCACACTGCCCCTCCCCAACCCCCCATTCCATTTTAAAGCAGTTTCCCAGTGTGAAGCTGCCTTTCTCCTACTCAAAGCCCTCAGTAAATCCCATTTCAGCAGTGACACGCTGGACCTAAAACGGCTTAGACTCACATTCAACAAAGTTCTCCTCCCCCTTACTATGCTTTTGAACCACTCCCTTTCTCTGGGCCAGTTCCCCACCAAATGGAAATCTGCCCTCATCACTCCTATCTTTAAAAGTGGTGACCACACCCTGCCTGGGAACCACCGACCAATATCAATCCTGCCTCCCCTCTCTAAAACCCTGGAAACAATCGTGGCCATCCAACTAACAGACTATGTCAATATTCCAGACATGGACTGGAGCATCCCAGCAGCAGCATCAACTAGGAGTAGATTTATCCTGGACTCCCTTCAGGGTGCCTTCCTCAAGCAACTGGTCATGGAACCAACTCGGCAGAAGGCAATACTGGACCTTGTGCTCACAAACAGGGACAGTGTGATGGGGGTAACAGGGGGAGCACCTGGGAAACAGTGACCACCAGTCATTGTGGTTTGAAATCACAGAAAGAGCAGAACCAAACCACACAAAAAGGTATCCTGGATTTAGGGGCAGACTTTGGGAAAATGGGGAGATACTTGAAAGAGGCATTAAGGGAATGGGACAGGAATCAGGGGTTGAGGAATAGTGGGCAGTATTTAAAATGGGGATTACAAGAACAACAGAATTATGTATTAAGCAGGTTAGCAAGAGGAAAACAAAGAGGTAGCAAAGAAAGTGAAAGCCAAAAAGATTGCATTCAGGCAATACAAAAAGACACAGGCAGAAGGGGATAGGGAGAAGTACCAGGAGAAGCAAAGGGAGGCAGGGAGGTCAGTAAGGGAAGCCAAAGCTCAGACAGAAGAACACATTGCAAAATCAGTGGGTAGAGGGACAAAACCTTTACAGGTACATAAGGAAAAAAGAAAGACAAAGGGAGGGATAGTGAGACTGAAGGGGAGGATGGGGGCCTGTGGAGGATGACAACAGTAAAGCTGACATATTGAACAGGTATTTCTGCTCAGTTTACTGAGGAAGAGGAGGTAATGGGTCTGAAGGGAGTACAAGGGTGAGAATGGTGCAGAAATGGACACAGTCCCTTTAAGCGAGAAAGGGTCCTGAAGGAACTGGAAGTAATAAGAGTTGATAAAGCAATGGGGCCAGATGGGGTGCACCCCAGGGTCCTTAAAGAACTAAGAGAGGTGGTGGCTGAACCTCTGGCTATCCTGTTTAGCTGATCACTTGAAACAGGGAGGTACCCAAAGACTGGAAGACAGCAGATGTAGTCCCCTTATACAAAAGTGGGAACAAAGAGGAAGCAGGGAACTACAGACCAGTCAGCCTCACCTCGGTGAGTGGGAAGATCATGGAAGCACTACTGAAGGAGAGATTGGTGGAACATCTGGTTGTCAATGGACTACAGGTACCAGGGCAGCATGGTTTCACCAGGGGAGGTCATGTCAGACCAACCTCGTTGAATTTTTGACTGGGTGACTAGGGAGGTGGATCAGGGAGGGCAGTGGACATGGCCTATCTGGACTTCAGCAAGACCTTTGACACTGTGCCACATAGAAGACTATTACACAAACTGGGGAATATGGGTGTGGGCAGGACAGTAGTGTGGTGGGTAGGTAACTGGCTGGGTGGCAGGACACAGAGGGTGGTGGAATGGCTGTCACTCTACAGAGGGAAGAGTGACCAGTGGGGTACCACAGGGATCAGTGCTGGGACCGGTCCTATTCAACAACTTCATCAGTGACATTGCGAGGACCTAGAAGGCAGAATTTCACTGTTCGCTGATGACACAAGCTCTGTAACAGAGTAGACACACCAGAGGGTGTAGACAGAATGAGAAGCGACCTGCAGAAACTTGAAGAATGGTCAGGGTTTGGCAGTTGAAATTCAATGCAAAGAAGTGCAAGATAATGCATATGGGGCACAAAAACCCTGGCACAATATATCAGTTGGGGGTGAGGATATAGCATGCACCAAGCAGGAAAGGGATCTTGGGGTTATCATCTCTGATGACCTCAAGGTAGAAACAGTGTGACAAGGCAGCAGGTAAAGCAAATAGGATGCTGGGATGTATAGGCAGGGCATCACCAGCAGGAAAAGGAGGTCATAATTCCTTCTACAAGACACTAGTGAGGCCCCACCTGGAGTACAGTGTACAGTTCTGGAGACCATACCTACGTAAGGACATAGACAGGGTAGAGAAGGTTCAGAGGAGGGCAACAAAGATGGTGCATGGATTGCATCACAAGTCCTATGAAGACAGGTTGAAGGAACTGAACATGTACTCCCTGGAGGAGAGGAGTGAGGGAGAGAGGGGATATGATAGAGACATACAAGTATCTTACAGGGAGGAACAGGGTGCAGGAAAACACTATTTTTAAGCGAAAAAGATGTTCCAGGACTAGAGGGCATGGGATGAAGTTGGAGGGAGGACGATTCAGAGGAAACATGAGAAAGAATTTCTTCACAGAGCGGGTGGTGGACAAGTGGAACACCCTGCCAGAGGAAGTGGTGGGGGCTGAAACAATCACGGGATTTAAGAATGCATGGGATAGACATAAAGGAATTCTGGAGGTCAGGGGTAAGGGGCAACAGACTTCTAGGAAAACAAACTGAACTTACAAGCTCAAATGGGCAGACTGGGTGGGCCATAGGCCCTTATCTGCCGACACTGTCTATGTATCTATGTATCTATGTCACTAAATATAGTATTCTGTGTCCTGAACAACACGGCTTCCACCAGAACCATAGCACCACCACTGCCCTCTTGGAATTTACAAACACGCCCTCCATACATCCCTGGACACTGGTTACACTACTGGCACTGTCTTTATAGACCTCTCAAAGGCATTCGATACCATGCACCACTTGCTTCTCCTGGACTCCCCCACTCAGATAGGACTCTCCCATGAGACCATTGACTGGTTTGCCAGCTATCTGTCTGAGAGAACCCAGACAGTCCAGATTGCCCACTCCCTGTCATTCCCCCACCAAGTCAGGTCTGGGGTCCCTCAAGGCTCTATTCTTGGCCCATTTCTCTTCTCCCTATACCTCAACACCCTACCCAATGCCTGCTCTGGAAATACAGTGGCGTGAAAAAGTATTTGCCCCCTTCCTGATTTTCTCTATTATTGCATATTTGTCACACTGGATGTTTTCAGGTCTTTAGACAAAATATAATGTTAGATAAAGGGAACCTGAGTGAACAAATAACACTTTTTTTTTTACTTATTTCATTTATTTAATGAAAAAAGTTAACCAACACCAACTGGCACTGTGTGAAAAAGTAATTGCCCCCTAGTTAAATCAACCCAATTAAAAGGATAATTAGAGTCAGCTGATTGAACACAGCCAGGCTTGATTACAGCCAGCCCTGCTCAATATAAACCTTACTTATTTTGGCCCTTACCATCAGAGTCCCGTTGCCAGCACAAAGATTCAACCAGCACATTATGCCATGATCAAAGGAAGTTCCTGAAAAGATCAGAAAAATTTGTTGCCCTCTTCAGTCTGGAAAGGGTTACAAAGCTATTTCTAAGGCTCTGGGACTCCATCGAACCACAGTGAGAGCTATAATCTCCAAATGGAGAACACTTGGAACAGTAGTGAATCTTCCCAGGAGTGGGCGGCCTGCCAAAATTACTCCAAGGGCACAGCATAAAATCATCCAGGAAGTCTCAAAGGATCCTAAAACAACATCCAAAGAACTGCAGGCTTCTCTTGCCTCAGCTAAGGTCAGTGTTCATGACTCCACAATCAGAAAGAGACTGGGCAAAATTGGCTTCATGTGAGAGTAGCAAGGCAGAAACCACTGCTAACCAAGAAGAACATAAATGTTCGTCTCTCATTTGCCAAGAAGCACCTGGATGATCCACAAGCCTTTTGGGAAAATGTTCTATGGACAGATGAGTCCAAAGTGGAACTTTTGACCATATGGATCCCATAATGTCTCGCATAAGCAAACACAGCATTCCACAGTAAGAACACCATACCAACAGTCAAACATGGTGGTGGTAGTGTGATGGTGTGGGGATGCTTTGCTGCCTAAGGACCTGGATGACTTGCCAAAATTAAAGGAACCATGAATTCTGCTCTGTACCAGAAAATTCTTAAGGAGAATGTCCGGTCATCCTTCCGTCAGCTGAAGCTGAAGCGTGGTTAGGTCATGCAGCAAGACAATGATACAAAACACAAAAGCAAGTCCACATCAGAATGGCTAAAAGAAGTAAAATTAAAGTTTTGAGTGGCCTAGTCAAAGTCCAGACTTAAACCCAATAGAGATGCTGTGGCAGGACCTGAAACGAGCAGTTCATGCTTGAAAACCTACCAAATGTTACTGAATTAAAGCAGTTCTGCAAGGAAGAGTGAGTTAAAATTCCTCCACAGCGATGTGAAAGACTGATATTGAATTATAGGAAGTGTTTGGTTGCAGTCATTGCAGCTAAATGTGGAGTAACAGTTATTAAGTGTAAGGGGCAATTCTTTTTCACACAGTGCCAGTTGGTGTTGGTTAACTTTTTTCATTAAATAGGTGAAATAAAAAAATAAAAAACAAGTGTTATTTGTTCACTCAGGTTCCCTTTATCTAATATTACATTTTCTCTAAAGACCTGAAAACATCCAGTGTGACAAATATGCAATAATAGAGAAAATCAGGAAGGGGGCAAATACTTTTTCACGCCACTGTATGCTATTGTATGCCGATGATGCAGTCCTCTACAGCTCACACACTGATCCCACAGCCCTCCGCTCAGCACTCCAGAAATCCTTCTCTGAAGCTGAATCCTGGTTCATTCAGCATAGGTTAGTACTAAATTACAAAAAAACTAAATCCATGATGTTTGCACACCCCCAGAATAAGAACCTAGGACAACCCTTGCACATTCTGAACTGACTGAATGACCCTCTTGAACAGGTTAGCACTTTCAAATACCTTGGCATCACCCTAGACACAGGTCTCACTTTCCATGACCATATCCGATCACTAAGCACTACCGTCAACCTATGTATTGGTCTCCTTCACCGCTATAAGCACTGCCTGCCTCCTGAATGTCTCCACCTGGCCATCTCTGCATCTATTCTATCCCTAATTGACTATGGTATCATCACCTATGGTGCAGCTGACACCACCCACCTACACAAGATTAGACTGGCCCTCAATAAGGCCTGCAGACTTGCTACAGGCTGTGCTAGACTTACACATACCTGCACCCTCTATGCCTCAGCAAACTGGCTCAGCTTTGATGGGAGGCTAAAGTACCAGGCCTGCCTCTTCGCAAAGAAAATCACTTCAGGATTACTCCCTCCAGCCCTCTCCCCACTACTTCAGGCCCTCTGTCCAGCTGCCTCTACACGGCAGTCAGCAGCAACTACCCACTTTAGGGTACCTCGCTGCAAGACCACCTCTGGACAAAGAACGTTTCAATATCTGGCCCCATCCTGGCTCAACTCACTCCCAAACTCCCTCCTCAATGAACCCAAACTTAGTCAGTTCAAGTCCCAACTAAGGGACCTTATTACCCAGGGATCAGTATGTGACTGCCCCTAAACCTGATCCTCCATTTCTACCACCCCCCCATCTCCCCATGACTATGGACCTAACTCTGGTCTGCCACCCCTGGGAGTGCCTATACCGTAACAATGGACATCTCTGTCCAGCCTTAATATGAATAACTCCTGGGCATAGCTAGCGTCGTCGTCCTGAAATGCTATGCTTTTACCTGCAACCTTTTTGCACTTTTGCACCTTGTTTAGCAGCTCTCTGTTACCCTGTATTCCCAGCTGCTATTTTTGCATTTTGTATTTTCTGTAATCATCTGCAACCATTCTGTAACCATTGTCTTTAACTACTATGTTATTTGTCACTCTGTACACTGTTGTCTCTTATGTATGACATGGAACCTTTGTAAAGGAGTCTTTGACTCAAAGGTGTTATCTGATATTTATCAATAAACAATATAGAGGACACCCTGTCATAGAAGAACTGGATGCAGGAGCCTGTCCACAGTCTGAAAAAGCTGAGATGGTCTGTTCCTCCCTGCCGCAATTTCCCTGGACAGAAATTCTGCATTCTTATGGGTAATTGCCCTCTGGTACTCACCATAGTGGGCACGCAGGGCCAGTTTGTCCTCCTCCGATCGGGTCTTCCACCAGCAACGCTCCAACTTCTGACCCCTGGTTTTCATCGCCTAGAGATCCCCATCAATCCAGGGGAATCTCAAGTGAGAGGATCTGGGTTGTATGCAGGCTGGTGCAATGTTGTCAAGCGCTTCGGATACCACCCTGTTGTAGGTGGCCACCACCTTGCTGACACCAATCGCACATGCAGCATCCACACTAGATAAATCAGCTAGCACCAACAGTTCCTGTAGGGACAAACCCCTCAGAGGGCAGTAGCTGGTCATCTCCACAGGGAAGGGACTTTCGGAGGGCCTAAGTGTGAATTTCACTGTGCAATGATCAGACCAAATAACCTGATCAAGCTTGTGGCTACCGACCTCAAGACCGAGTTGAAACATCAGATCAAGAATGTGGCCACGGTGGTGGGTCGCAGATGTAACAACCTGTGCTAGGCCCAGTGATGACATCAACTGGAGGAGGTTGTAACCAAATTGTGAGGATTCATCTTTGACTCAGACATTGAAGTCCCCCAGGATTAGACACATGGGGGACTCCAACACCTGACTGACCATGAAGTCTGCAACCTCCTGTAGGAATTCTCTGGCAGACCCCGGTGGGTGGTAAATCAGGAGAATCCTGCAACCTGCACCTGGACTCCCATGCACAGCCACACATTTAAATGATCCAGCCGTTCCAACCGGATGCACAGTGAAACCTAGGCAGGATCTAAAAAAGATGGCCACACCCCCACCCCTGTGCTCCCTCCTTGGACAGTGCACCATGGAATACCCAGAGGGGACTGCCACCTCCAAAACAGGATTAGCATCATTACTCAGCCAGGTTTCTGTGATGCAAGCCAGGTCAACCGAGGAAATCAAGTCCACTATAACTGCAGTCTTGTTTCCTATTGACCTAACATTGCATTGCACTGTCCAAAAGGGATGAGTGGACACTGTCGGCCCCCTAGCTACCTGCCCACTCAGTCAGGTGGGACCCCCAGGGCACAGAGACCAAACACATCTGGCCTCTCTCAAGGCTCCATTTAATCCCAGGGCATCTTCTGCACCTAACCACTCCGATACTGCTCACCTCCACTACCGCGGCTGCTCCCTGCCACCGTTGGCCCTACCACACCCTCGTAATTCCAACCTCACTGCAGCACCTAGCTGCAATAGATGAAACTGGGAGATCGGTAAAGAGGCAGAGGTCTCGTAGCTGGGAAGCAGCATAGGTGACTCGCAGAGGGCCGAGGTTCCAACACATCCCTACCTGGATCAGCTACTACCAACTGAGGTAGATGATTAGCTAAACCTTGCCCATTTAAATGGCAAGGGAGACTAACTCACTAACCTAAATAAATTAAAATTAATCTACTAATCACACACACTGCACCATCACTCAACTAACAGAATTATACTAACCACTCATGCCCACCACCACCACTCACCCCTCCCAAACCACAAAACTTTCTCCCACCATGACACTCCCCCCCAACCCTAGCCCTCACAATAAAATAAATTAAAACAATTTAAAATATATTAACATAAGTGAGAGAATGGTACAGTGCAGTGTGCTGTACTATACAGGCAAATTTACAGCTGGAAATTGGAAATAAAGTTCAGTCTAACCAGATGAAAATGTCTAGGCAACAACAATCGTCCATCTAGTCCAGCTGTTAGGTTCTATAGGATTAACTTCAATACTCAGGAGCAAGCAGACAGTGGTGCGCACACCACCACAGTCAGGGAATAACTTAACTTCTGAATTCAGGACCAAAAGCAGTCTTAAAAAGCCAGTTTGGAGCAGAGCTGAGATAAAGCACTCCTCTCACTTGTGCAATATCCACAGCAGAAGGTCTATCAACAGTGCACTCGCCCATGCGGAACCAGGCAAAGACTCCAGTCAAAAAATGGAAGAAAGCTCTCACCAGATTTCCAGTTTCAAAGCTGGCATTTCAACAAAGAGAGGCACCCACCCCAGCCTACAGGGGCCTCGACTTGCAAGGTTACTTCTGTGAAGGTGCTCAGGAGGAGTTGGAAAACTCTTGGGATGCCTGGACAGTACTTATTAATTCACTAGGTGATCTTGCTGAAACCCACCTTAGAAGATGGGGTGGAATTCATCTCACAACTGAAGAACTAGAGCAAAAGCGGGCTGCTTCTATCAAGCTCCACAATCAACTTTTCATCAGGCAAAGACAACGGGAGACAGGCGGGGTTTTCCCGGGAGGCAGCAGAGCTCCCACCTCATGCCTCGTCGGTTACTGCCGCCACTCATCGCCACTCATCACTGATGATTCTACCCTATTTGGACAAGATTGGCAACATCCACAGAGTGATTTCTTAGACTACAAACTTCCACTTCTGTTGGTGCAGTTCACAGCAAAATTACTAGAACAGTGTCCCGGACCTCCGCAGTGTCCTTTACCTCCTTGGACTGTAAAAAGGTAGGAGTCCACCATTTCCAAATTGGCCATTTACTTCTGACTTCAGATTTTCAAATGTAACACCTGATATATGTTACAGCACACTCACCCCAAGTACAACCCTTACTAAAAAGAAAAACTGACACTCCTACTGTAACTCACTTCTTGGACCCTGCTTTATGCTATTTTCCCTATGCTAACTTAACTAATTAACATACATAACAAAAATAAAATAACTCAACTCTTCCCCAATGCTTTAACAAAGCCCTCCTGAATGTTAATCAAAATAGAGCACAAATATTAAAAAAAGGAGACGAAACATAAGCTCAAGTTAGAGCCCATGCAGACAGCAGCCCAACATGGCCACCACCTTGTTCCCCCCTTCTGCCATGGGGCAGTTGTCATATGATTGTCTGAAAAATGTAATAAAAGGGCTAGTGCAGCAGAAGGGGGAAGTCTGGGGAGCTCCCAGCAGCTTGTACAGAGTGCAGTGCCCTCTAACTCCACTGCATATACTGTATGCACCCAGTGACAGAGAATGGATTGGAAATCTATGGACTGAGGAATACTGGAGCTTCCATTTATATGGTGAAGCAGGGTTTGATTTAAGAGGAGATTCTACCTGGCCAGTTTTCTCAGATTAGAGTGGTGATGGGTCTTGTGGTCTCAGTACCAACTGCCCGGATCTTCCTAAGCTGGACAGGTGGGTGTTGTACCAGATCTACCCGTGGATGTGATGATGGGGAATGACTTCAATATCAGGGCCAATGTTATGTGTGTCATCACCTGTAGCAAGGCAAGACAATAGGTTCTTGAGGATGCAGAGGGGGCATTGCAAGAAGAAGCCCCCCACCACAGTAGCCAGGGAAGTTACAGCTGAAGGACATGCCGGGAGCAGCAGTTCTGAGCCACAGCTGCAGACAGAGGAGTCTAGCCTTGGGTGGCTCTCTCACAGGAGCGTGTGTTTTGGGGAAGGTCAGGTATGTAGAACTGGAGAGAGTTCAGCAAGCTGATCCATCCCTCCAGAGACTAAGGGAGTTAGTCACCAGGGTGGAAGGTGACTCTCCAAGTTCTGGGAAAAGGGAGGTGTACTGGGAGAATGGGCTTCTGTATCTTATGTGGGTTCCTAATGGATGCTGGAGGAAGGGGTACTCTGGCAGATACTCGTTCCTAGGAAGTATAGGAAGCAGCTTCTGGCCTCAGCCCATGACATACCTTTTTCTGAACACTTAGGAGTCAGCCATACAAAAAGGTGGCTAACTAACAATTTTTATTGGTCCAGTATTTTTAGAGATGTAACAAACTACTGCTGGATTTGCCCACAGTTCCAGAGGTGAGAAAAATTGGGGGCAGGGCTAAGATGGCTTGGATTCCCCTGCCTATTGTTGAAGAGCTGTTTAAATGAGTTGCTGTGGACATTGTGGGGCCACTTTGCACCCCAAATCATATCAGCAAGAGGTATGCCTTGGTGGTTGTAGATTACACTATGATGTACCCAGTAGCAGTGCCCTTGTCCTCCATCAAGGTTGAGAAAGTGGCTGACGAACTGCTGGGGATATTTAGCTGGGTGGGTTTTCCCCAGGAGATTTTGTCTGACCAAGGTACCAGTTTCATATCTGATTTGATGACAAATCTGTGGGAGAAGTGTGGAGTGAGGCAGCTTAGAGCCTTCCCATACCATTTTAGAAGTCTTCCAGGAGTGCTCAGGGCTCTTGCCCTTTGCAGTCCTATATTGATTCATAGGTTTATAGATGCGTACAAGTTCAACAGGCCAGGGGCTTTTTATGAACTCACCACCTTTTAGTCCTAAAGGTGGAAACATGTGTTTTTATCTCCCATATGTTCATCGTCTATTTTTAAATATGTTCATGTTTTCACTCTCCACCATATACTGAGGCAATGTATTCCAAGTAGTAATTACTCTTTGGGTATACCATTTGTTTCGTTTACCTGTACTATTTTCCCCCCTTTCAGTTTATATTGATGCGATTGTGTATTCATATTAGAATTATGACTAACTAGTCCTGTTGTTTCCTTGATTGTTTGATCCTGAATAGTTTTGTATCTTAAACAAAGGTCCCCCCTGATTCGTCTGTATTCCATGGAATATAGTCCTAATCTTTATAGTCTGTTTTTATAATTTAAATTTTGCATGTTTTTAATTTTCTTAGTAGCTGTTCTCTGGACCTTCTCTATTGATTTTATGTCGCCTATTGTGCTTAGAGCAGAAAATTGTGAAAAGTACTCCAAATGTAGCCTTACCAAACTATAGTATAATGAAACAATCACCTCTGGTTACCTACTTTTAATATTACTTAAGATACAGGCTAAAATTCTATGGCATTTTTTAACCATGATCTTAATATGCATATCAAATGTGAGATCATCAGTTATTAATACCCCCAAGTCTTTCTCACACATGGTTGTTTGCAGAGTTGCATTATTTCGTTTTTTTGGAAATTTGGGATTATGTCCCAATTGCATGATTCTACCTTTTTTCTCATTGATGTTCATTTTGCTTTCTTTTGCCCACTTAGCCAGGTGATTTATATTATCTTGAAATTGCTTCCCCGACTGCTGATTTTTAACAGTTCCACCCATTTTGCAATCATCTGTGTATTTACACAGCCAGGCAATATTCATTGCCTGCATGGATGATATCAAAATATTAAAAAGGGTTGGACCCAGGACAGAGCCCTGAAGGACCCCATTCATCACTTGGCCCCAAGAGGATAGATGTCCTCTGATTGCTACTCTTTGTTTTCTATTATTTAGCCATGAAATAATCCAGTTTATTATGTTTGGGTACAGATTTATTTCAATTAGATGTTTGACTAGGACTCAGTGTGATACAGTGTCAAAAGCTTTTGAATAGTCTAAAAAGACTGTCCACTGGCATACCCTTGTCAAATGCAGCACTTACTGGTTCGAAAAAGTGTAACAGGCTGGTAAGGCAGGATCTATCTGTAAAAAAAAAAACATGCTGGGTGATATTGACTAGGCCCTCTTGAGTTATATGGTTTGTAATGTGCTGCTGTACTAGTCTCTCTAATAATTTGCCAATAACAGAAGTTAGACTTATAGGTCTATAGTTTTTTTACATCTGTCTTTTTGCCATTTTTATTTATTGGTGTAACTACAGCTTCCCTCCACTCAGGAATGGTTTTCTCTTCTTTAAGTGAGGCATTGAAAAGAGATGTAATAGGTCTGAGTAATACATTGGACAATGCTTTAATGAATTTAGGTGTGATTCCATCCGGCCCCGCTGAGCTGTTGTCTTTAAGAGATTTAATAACCTGAAGAACTTCCTCAGTTGTGAATAGGGTGATGTCATCTGTGTTTGTTATGTTGTTAGTGTTAATATTTTCTTTAGGTTCATATACACTTAAAAAGTATTTATTAAGTTCTGTAGCAATATCAGGTTCGCTCTTAATAACCCCATTTGGCGTTTCAAGTGGTCCAACCCCTTTCTGTTTACCTGTCATAGAGCCTACATAGTTGTAGAATTTGTTTTTTTTGTCCTTGACCAATGTTGCAAGTTCTGTTTCTAATTTTTCCTTTGTCTTTCGAATAACACTTTTTGTTTTGTTTATAACTTTTTTGTACTGATGCCAATTGCTATCTGTAGAATTTTTCTTGTATTTACTGTGTTATAGAGTTTATCTTTCGTTCCTCATGAGTCTCTTGATGTTACTGTATTATTCCACCAAGGTGGGACCCTGCGGTTATTTATGTACTTTTGTCTTTCAGGAACCCAAGTCTCTATACAATATTTTAATTTTAGATTTAGTTTGTTCTGGATATTTTCTAAGATTAAGTTTTTTTAATCTTCTACCCAATTCCATAGAGCTAGGAAATCTCTTATTTTAGAATAATCTGCTTTGTAATAATTTTTGAGTTAATCTTACTCTTTATGTATATATTAGTAAACTTGAACTCCACTTCTATGATGTTATGATCCCTGTTGCCTATTGGTGGGGACACCTTGGTGTATGATATTTCTTCTTCTATATTAGTTAGGATTATGTCTAATATATTGTTTTCCCAAGTTCCTTCTTTCACCAGCTGTTCGAGATTATTTTGGATTGTAATGTTAATGAATCTATTTTCACATGGGCCTTTTGCTTCCAGTGTAGTCCAAGTATTGGTAGGGACATTGAAATCACCCATAAGAATATAATCGCCTGTGATAGCCATATTTTCTAGTTCTAGTAGAAATTCGTTATTTTCTTCAGAGTTCAGGCTTGGTGAGTGATTCCCTAGGGCTACTGTTAGCCTCTTGCTAGGGAGTTGTATTTGTGCCGGTACAATTTCATTATTTTTGTCCTTTTTATTCGATGAGCTACTCTCATGTGCTTTATATTTTTCATATATATATAAAGCAATACCACCTCCTCTTTTCCCCTTTGTGGTTTTTATATAGTTTGGTGTAACCATCTATTTCTGTATTCCAGTCATCATCCCTAAACCAAGTACTGTATCTGTGACTTCACAAATAGCTATATTGTTGGCAGTCATAATATATTTGAGTTCGTCGATTTTATTTCTTAAGCTTCGTGCATTTACTAATAAAATCTTCAGAGTATTATTAATTCTGCCACGGTTCTGCTTGGCAACATTCTCATAATTTCTGGGAGTAGTTATAGGGAGATTATGCTTTATAGCATTTGCACCTCAGTCTAGAAAGTTTAAGCTAGCCTGCCTCTCCCCCATCTAGTTTATCTAGTTTAAACAGTTGTTTATAAATGATAGAATGTGTTTACCAAGAAGAGTACTTCCCCTCCTGCTAATATGTAAACCATCTCAGCAGAAGAGCTCCTTTCTCTCGGTGAACTCCTCCCAGTGAGTGATGCATTTTATTTCTTGCCTCAAATACTACTTCCTTAACCAATCATTTATTTTTTTTTATTTTGGAAAACTGGTACAGATGCTCTTGGAATGGGTAGGATTTCAGAGGCGGCAATCTCACATCCTAGATCTACCAATTTGTTAGTTAGGGAGACATAAATCCTGTTTAATTTTAGTCACTGGTTTTTGAAAGATGTTATTTTAACCCGCGTGTAGAATGACTAATGGTTTTTCCCCTGCTGTATGTAAAATATCCTTTAGCATTATTGAAATATCTGAAATTCTAGCACTGCTATAACTTGATAGAGTCCTATTTTGTTTATCTGGATTGCCGATTACTCGATCAAGATGCTTTATAATCGAGTCTCCTAGTACAAATATTTCTTTGGTTATCCTAGAGTTGCATATTTCCATAGTGGCTTCCTCTTCAGTACCTGAGGCATCTGAATTAGATAGGGGAATATTAGGTGGAATCAGATAGGTGGACGTGGAATCAGTGTTAATGGTAACACTATCAGTAGGTACTGCTAAGGTATTGGTTGTGGTAGGATAAGTTATAATTCTATTTAATATTGTTGTACTTGGTTCATTTGGAGATATGATCAGCTTTTTGGAAGCTGTGGATACAGATGCCAGATCATTGAGCTCTGCTAGCTGGTTTAAAGGGTCAAAGTGGTTTAATAAAGGAAGGGTAAACTGGTTTTCCTTGTACCTTCTTTTGGCAGCTTTGGAGCTCTGCACAGTGTACCATTCCTTATCAGATCCCTTAGTTATTTCTTCTTCTCTTATTCACTTCCTATTAGATGGGTCCCTCCGATTAAAATTAGAGGATACAAAAGCTGATGTTGATGGCATTTCCCCTTGGGGGGAGGTATATTAATACTCTTTGTATGTTCATTTGCAACAGTTTGAACCTTAAATACTGTGGAGAGATTAATATTTTGTGTTTTGCCATCTGAACTTTCCTGTAATCTGAGGGCCATGTTCTTCTGACTTGCTTCTAGTGCTGCTAATCTGTTGTTGAATAAGCTAATTTCTCTAGCCAAATCTACGTTTTGTTTACACTTGTCACACAAGAATACCTTACTTGTATTTATATTTTGTATAATTAAACACATGCGACATGAGAAGCACTTTATTCCCACTTCTCCCTCGAGGGTCATGATGGTTTCTGACATTTTAAACAATTTATTAGCAAAGACCAGTCAGACAATAAGGCATACACTTGTAAAATGTCACTAATGTTTGTTTTGTCACTGTATACTACTGTATCTGAGTCTTACTGTGCACACAGATAGGAAAGACCAACTATACAGATTCCTATACTTTAGTGAAGGTATAAACAACATACTGCTTCAGGGAGCCAGACATATTTATTTACCAGTGCTTACCTTTGGAAAAGCAAGGTTTCATAAAAGGAGCCCCCTTCACCACCTTCTCCACCAGATACGCAAGACATGCGCTGACATGCTTGTCTTTGCACGCGTCTTCATGCGCATCACCACACTCGCCCTGCTCACAGCAGGGTTAGATTTAAATGGTAAAAATGACCTGGATGTAGTATGTAGGGGACAGAGGTTTCACAACAATTTCACCCTTAATTGTACACTAAAGTCAGGTGAAAGCCACTCGTGCATGGCTTTGGCACGTTTTGTACATGCTGTTCATGCCCAGAGTGTGAAAATAAATCCCTCTTGCTGAGTGGTAGATCCAGTTGAACCTCTGAACTACTCACTCCTCTTCCTGCTTCCTGTAAGAGTCGCAGGGCTCCAGAAGGCTCAGAACGAACAGTAAAACAGCTACCTATTGGGTTTAAAAGTTCAAGTCAGAAAGTAACACAGCACTGATGGCCTGCACAGAGGCACAGTCTCCCCCTGTAGTTCAATAACATGCCCGCTCACAGCAGGGCTAGATTTAAATGGTAAAAATGACCCAAAAGTAGTATGCAGGGGTCAGAGGCTTCACAACAATTTTGCCCTTAATTGTACATTAAAGTGAGGCGAAAGCCACTCATGCATTACTTTGGCACTCCTTGTACTCACTATTCATGCCCAGAGTGTGAAAATAAATCCTCCTTGCCGAGTAGTAGTTTGAGTTGGACCTCTGAACTAAAAACTCCTCTTCCTGCTTCCTGTGAAAGTCACAGAGCTCCAGAAGACTCAGAATGAGCAGTAAAACAGCTACCTATTAGGTTTAAAAGTTCAAGTCAGAAAGTAACAAAGCACTGATAGCCTGTGCAGAGGCACAGTCTCTCACTGTAGTTCAATATGGCTATGGGGTGAGGGGCCCTCTTGATTTCATAAGGGTTGAATGGGAGTTTAGTTTGCTTCCCAAGGGGAAACTGTTATAGAGTATGTCATGAATTTCAGGTCTAGGCTCAAGTTGCTCAAGGGGTTTGCCCGGGAGCACCTAGCCTCTGCACAATGGAGACAGAAGACATGGTATGACTGTGGGGTCAGAGCTTGGCAGTATGAAGTCAGGCAACTGGATGATGGTGCTCATCCACATCCAGCAGATTGAACTGCAGGTGACTTGGGAGGGCCCATACTCTGTGTTCAGGAGGGTGAACAGTGTTAACTGTGTGGTAGAGCTGCCTGACAGGAAGCTGAAGCAGCAGATCTATAATATTAACATGATGAAGCCCTACCATGACTGAGATGAGATGGTCCTGGCACTGTACAGCTACCCAGAGGAGGAGACAAAAGTGGACCTGCTGGTGGATCTCTTGGGAAAGGTTAAAAGAGAATCTTCAGTGGACACTGTCACCCTCTCGGAGAGGCTGACATTGGTTCAAGCTACTAAAAGTGGAGGGTGCTGTGAACAACCAAGTGGATGTTCATGAGGAAGCCAGGATATACCACACTGACAGAGTGCACATGAATACAGGGACACAAACCTGATGAAGCAGTAAACCTACTGAGTCCCTGAGGGTGTAAAACATGCCATGGAGAAGATAAAAGAGTTGTTGACTCTCTGAGTGATCCAGAAGTCTAATAGTCCCTTGGCCTCCCCAGTCGTACTGATCCACAAAAAGGATGGGACAATGTGGTTCTACACTGACTACCGCAAGCTCAGTCGCTGTATGGAGTCAGATGCGTACACCATGCCCAGGACAGATGAGGTCTTAGAGAGGTGGGGTGGGGGGTGATGTACCTGATCACCACAGACCTGACAATGGGTTATTGGAAGGTGTCCCTGACCCCTGAAGCCTGAGAAAGATCAGCCTTTGTCACCCTGTTTGGGTTATTCCAGTCCAGAGTAATATAATTTGGGAGAAGAATGCACCAACTACCTTTCAGCAGCTCATGGACCATATTCAGAATGAGGCAGAAGCTTCCCTGGCATACACAGATGATATCGCCATCTGTAGCCAGACCTGGGAGGATTACATCAGGCACGTGACCAAGGTGTTCCACCGACTTCAAGCCGTTGACACAGTCAAGGCAGAGAAGTGACAGATAGGAATGACAGAGGTGTCATACCTTAGGAATGGGGTGGGGAGTGGGTACATCCAGCCTGAGCCAGTGAAAATTGAGGCCATCCAGAGATGGGCACCCACAACTAAGAGAAAGGTATGGGCCTTCCTAGAGATGGCAGGGTACTACCATGAGTTTATGCCAAATTTCAGCAACCTGCCCAAATTTCTGTATGATTTTGCCAGGAAGAAAATGCTGGACAAGGTTCAGTAGACAGAAATATGTGACACCGCATTCCATCAGCTGAAGAGTCACTGTGTCAGGCACCTGTGCTCACCAGCCTGGATTATTCTCTAAGGCTCATTGTGCATGTACAGTAGATGCATCTTATCATGTGCTTGGTGCAGTTCTGTCAGGCTATGCAATCAGTAGAGGAACACTCAGTCATGTACCTGTGCAGGAAGCTGCTGCCCAGAGAGGAGGTCTATGCCATAAGTGAAAAGGAGTGTCTAGATATTGCATGGGCTTTGCAGAAGCTGCTACCTATCTGTAAGGGAGGGAGTTCACCGTGGTTACTGACCACAATCCCCTCACATGGCTGAGTAGGACCAGCAGTTAAAACCCCAAATTGCTAAGGTGGGGCCTGGTGCTGAAGTCCTATAATTTGCACATTAGGCACCACAGTAGGTTGCAACATGGAACTGCTGAATGAGTTGTCTAGATAATAGCTAGCACATAGAAACCAAAAAAAGGGGAGTGGTCCTGTGAGGAACTAGCATAGGGTTCACACACAGAGTTAACCAAGGGTATAGCGAGTGGAGCCACCTGGCTCATGTGAAAAAACAAGCATCCATTAGGGGTGTTAACAGAATTTGTTTTTCAGTATTTGGGGGAGGGGGGATATGAACCAAATAATTTTATATATATATATATATTTTTTTTTTTAATTAACAGTGTTTGCTGAGGGGAAAGAGATGTGCTGGGAAAATTAGATTAAAATTGTTGCCAGAGGTAGATTAACTGGCCCTGGAAGATAGTTACAGCCTTTTGTCCAGTAACTACAGGACCCCCCCGTCAGTTAATGAGGGAGCTTCAAAGAGCCCAAGGCCTTTCATGTCATGAAACTGTCCTGGCCATGCAGCCACCACTTACAGGGACAGACAGTCCTCTGACCAATGAGAAGTGGCCTCGAATACACAAATTCCATGGGTCCAGTTTCAACCAGTTCCTTTAGAGGGGCTGTCCCCAGAGAACAAAACTACTTATCCAAGAAATGATGTCACCGAGTAGGGGTGATGAGGGTGGGTGGAGCCAGGCTTACAGGAGGCTTAAGTCTGCATGTGAGAAGGGTAAGTCAGTCAGTGATGGGGCATCATACTTTGGCCATCTAAGGCTGGAGTATGCCACAGCTCACAAAGTTATCCTGTGTGCTAAGAAATTTTTCTACTTTGCTATGCGTTGAGAAGTTATAGGAAGGTTTTACGCTGTTTCTTCTTCTGTGTGCAAACCTTTTCTTTTTGATTTCTGTAGTAAACCCATAATTCCCATAGTCTTTGTGTATTAGGTAGGTAGAAGTTTATTGTTTGACAAAAGCTTTTGTCATTACAAAAATATACAATAAAAACATCCGATCATTACATACACATAAATACAAATTTAAGATCGGTTTATACAGACCATATTTAAAACCATATCCAAGTTCACATATTACACTGTATAAAAGAAGGAATTAATTTCCCTATAGCATCACATTTTCTGTATATGTAACTTGTTTAATTCAATAAGTCTACAAAATCTAGAAACCCTATTCAAATGGAAAATATTATTCGTTTTTAATAAGTAATTGTATTGATAAGTTGAGTCCATGTTGAGATTCCTTAACAGTTCCCTCAGAAAGAGATTTCTCTGTGATTTGTACAGAGGGCACGCTATCAATAAATGTTTGGGTGTATCTTCGTCTAAACCACAAGCACACATTTTATTAATTGCCATACCCATTTTCTGTTTTAAACTGTTACTTTCCATGCAACCAAACCTAAATGTGGTGAAAGCTTTTCTATTACTTGGGTTGCCTATTCTCCTTAAATATTGGTGTAGCCCAAATTGTCTTTGTGTATTATGACATCCTGTATTCTGTGTAAATATTGTGAAGTAGAAAATAGTATTTTTATATACTTCATGCCCCTGTGACTGAATCTTTTGGGTAATACTGTAGTTAACTGTTTTGTATTGACAAATGTACCATCTGTCTCTGAAGGGAGAAGCAGGCCACATATTCTAGGGGTGAAGTGTTACTTAGAAGCATAGAATCTGATGGCAGATAAGGGCTACTTGGCCCACCCAGTTTTCCAATTTTTCTACCTCCATTCTTGCTACAGACCCTACTTGATCTACAGTTCTTTCTCAGGAGTGAGTTACAGGGGAAGGTCATTTGCCCTTAGTCAAAGGTGCACCATGTGAGCAGTGGCTTTGGTGGGATATCGGCCAAGAAAGTCCCCAGGTAAGAGACTCACTTCTGAGTGGTGGGACCTACTAAGGTGCCTTTATAGGTAAGTGTGGAGGACTGAGAAAAAATGACGATTTGTTGCAGACTGTGTTCTGAGTGTGGACAGGTTGTGATAATATTCAACAGGTAACCGCAACAAAAGAGCTCTTTGTTGAGGCAATCTTTAATGACTTTAGTCATTAATTACAAAATTAGCTATAAGAGCAGGTGAGAAAATTAAACATACACTGAAGATGAATTTAAAGAGCTACTGACGTCTCAAAGAAAACCTTGAAAACTATAATAATTAGGTATAATTCTGCTTGCACTCTGTATATATTCTATGTATTTTCCTCCCCATTATTTATTAGTATGGAAATTTGCATGAATATGTGATCTTTATCCCTTTGAATGCCCTTAGAGTTCATCTGCCTCGATAGCTTACTCCCTACTTCATGTCATAATCTTCTGTTATGCCATCACAACATGTTGCCATGGGAGTAACTGTGATGTCACAAGCAGTGCATTATGACCTCAGGTGGGGATAAAGCAAGAGAAATAGATGAACCCTTCAGGAGCAAAGATCCTGGTTTCATACAAATGACCTCATTAGTAAATAAATGGGAGGAGGAATACAGAACTTATATGAAATACAAGATGAACTGTGTCTAAATATTATGTTTTTGTTAAAGTTCTCCTGAAGGTGTCAGCTGCTCTTTAAGGGTGTCAAAAACATGTTTGCTAAAAAAAACAACAACTATATGATGAAATTTGTTCCCGACTAACAAATACTGCTGCTTTAATAAGCATAATTATACTGTAAAAAGAGAAACAAAATAAAGTACTGTACATGGAATATCTGATTTATTTATTTATTTCAAAAGTATTACTGTACCATGAAAGATGCACTCATCTGACAACAGCTCATTTCCAGATGCGTCCTGGAGGTGAGGGGAAGGGGGCACAGTGAAACTCAACAACAAAGTGCAATAAATAAGGTACTATAATATACAATAATATGAAAATAGCAAGTTGCAGTTGACTAGAGGAATAAAAAAAAAAACATACATTAGCTATGACCAATGAACAGGTGAATTAAATAATAGATTTTACACAGATCATGTACAAAAACCCAGGTAAGATTATACTTAAGAAGGACAATTGGCCAGCCCAGTGGCACTGAGGGTTGAGGTGCTGGACGCCACACCTTGCGCCATGCCAGCGACCCGAGTTCGGGAGCGAGTCGACGCCTGGGTCGGGAGGGGGGGGCAAGGATTGAGTGCCCTCAGGGCTGCTCTCCTCTCCTGGGGGAGGGGTGGGGTTTGTCCTGCATTCCAGCAGCCCCCGGTGGAGATCAGGGTGCTGCAGAACACGGACAACATGTTCAGTAATGTGGATGATGTTGGCAGGGTTGCCATGCACCATGGCATCATGGATGCACCACGCAAGGGTGAGGGCTCCAGAACAAGGAAAAACCAAGCCCTGCAGAGTAGACGATGGCACCTGACCCCCATGCCCACCGCTGGTTCCATCTCACCCGACTTTCCAGTTCCTCCGCCTGGGCCCTCACCTGCAGCAAGGATCTGTCTCTAACAGCACCCAAACAGGATGGGTGTCTCCATCCCAGAGAGGTTAAGCTGGGGGTACTGGCTGCGGGAGAAGGGGGGGGAGTGAGGAGGTTTGGGGTTGGGAGGACCTCAGGTGGGCAGGAACTGGCAGGATGCATGAGAGAGTCCCCGCAGGCCGTGACCGGAGGGAAAAAGAGTGGGGGAAAAAAAGAAGGGCAATAGTTGGGTGGTGTGGATGCCAGGTCAAAGAGCAGTCAAGGGCAGTTGTAGGAGGGAGTAGAGAAGTCATGAAGGAGGGATTTGGGGGAGAAGAGGGAAGAGGTAGAGCAGATAACAGGGGGAAGGGAAGACCAGAGCTTAGGGAATTGGAAGAAGAAAGCAGCTTGGTCTACAGAAGACTTCATGTAAGGGAGGATGAGGGATCGAGGGTCAAACATTATTAAGGGAGCAAGTGGGGGCAGATGTTAATGAAATGAGGGTGGTAATGAAAGGAGGGAGGGAGCCAAGCCAGAATTTGGAAAATAAGGATGGACAGTGAGATAGATGCCTGGCTTCTAGGGAGAAGGGTGAGAGAGAAAAATATATACAACAATGGTGGGTTCAAGTTGGACAGCCCAGAGCAAAGCAACAGAAAGAGTGAAACAAGGGGTCTTGTTTGTCCAGAATGAACCTGTGAGCTGCACCTATATGACATATAGTTTAAGCTGAAATATGTCTAAAAATTATAATGATTTGTCAACATTTCCACTGAGACATCAAGGACTCACACAAACAAAGAGGTATCAGAAGAAAAACATTTGTAGTCCATCATGTCTGCCCATTATCCTACCTTCTTCTACGTTTATACTTTGAAGGAAAAGATGCAAAACCTTAGGACCTGTCCCAGGAAATATAGAAAGTAAAACAAGGAAGCTGTAAAACATGCATGGCAGGAGAGCATAAAGTAACTCACCTAGTGCGAAGACGTTTATGATGGCCCCTTGGATGACAGCCCCCAGGAGAAAGCGCATGATGACGTAAACATAAAAGTTGGGGGCATAAGCTATCACCACCCCAATTACTGCCTGCATTGGCATGGAAATGAGGATTATGGGACTCCGTCCATACCTGGAGGAAAGAAGGCATTGGAATATGAGGTTCTGTGGGTTGAAGTTCATTTTCATATTTGGGCTCACTATAAGCCAAACCTGAAAGACCATCATAGGGCGTGTTCACCCTTCCTCTGGGTTGAGATACAGATGATGTACACTGATGGGTCCTTAGAAGGGCAAAACCTGTACCTGTGTCTTCTGTTCTCATCCTTTGCAGATTGTGAGTGAGGCCATTTGGCATACACTCCTGCTTAAGGTAGAATGAGTCTAAATTATTTTGTGGTGATCTGCATGTACTTCCTATGTTGCCCTGCATTATTTGGGTAGGTTTTATTTTGTATTTTATAAGAACATAAGGATCTTTAAGTGTAGCAGGTCTAGCCAGCCCATCAGCACAGCGATTGGATTTCTGCTTGCGACGCCGGCGGCCCGGGTTAGGGAACGGACCCAGGTCATAGGAGGGCTGGCCTGGGGGAAAAGGATCATGGGTCCCATGGACTGCTCTCCTTCTCTGGGAGGGAGGGGGTTGTGTGTACGGTGCTAGAGCGGCACCCAGCAGATGCTGTGTTTACTGCACTGCACCGATGCCGTCAAGACCTCAGGGGCGGGGCGGATGCTGGTCGTCATTGCACGTCCCCGCCCCTGCTTACAGGGGAAAAATGCTGCTCCGGGTCATCTCCATGGTGCCCTGGGCCTTGATTAGCCTCTGCTACTGGCTCTCCCGACCAGTACTAGTAGTGCGGCACTGGTAGGAAAACAGTGTCGCAACCCCGCCCTCTGGGGAGTAAGCCAGGGATAACTGTGGAGAGCACAGTGATTGACGGTGGTGGAGGTGCAGAGGGCCATGACCAAGGGCTGAATTCGACAACCCTACAGCAGGAAAAAGTACACTAAATAGAAAAAGTATAGCAGGTCTGCAGTTTACCCAGAATGCATTTGGTATTTTAAAATGACATTTTCCTCCATTGGTCTGCTGTCCCCTCTCACCACTCCTCACAATGAAGTCACCACAGCTGCATCCATCCATTCAGTTGTGAGAGCAGGAGATGCACTACCTTCAAAGCCGATGCCAAAGTTGCTTCTTGCTCTGCTGGCAGGGAAGTCCATGCTCTCCCGCTCTCCCTCCCTGAGAGCTGAGCGCCACACCTCTGAGAGGTATCTGGCCCCCAGAAGGCTCCAGATTGGAATTTTAGGGCTTGCATGAAAACCGTGTAATGCAAGGTGTCCGTGCATCATTTGTCCAACCAGTGGATTTCTATTTAATAATCCCTGCACCTTCCCAATTTTGTTTCCCTAAATTACATACAGATATACTTCCAGGGTGTGTTATTTTTAATAATGCCCTAGACCCATCCTGATTTTGCTTCCATTCACCCATTACTTCACTTTCCACAGTGTGTCACATTTTATTATGCCCTTGACCCTCAATGACCCTCAATGTTGTTTCCCTACATCTCCTATTTCAATTTCCAGGGTGTTTTCCTTTTAATAATGCCCAGGATCCTCCTTAATTTTGCTTCCTTACACACTTACTTCCCTTTCCAGGGTGTTTGTTTTTTTAATAATACCTTGCCCCTTTCCAATTTTCTTTCCCTACATCACTTACTTCTCGTTTTAGTGTGCTTGTTTAATAATTTTATTTATTTAGCTTTTGTTGACCAGGTAAGTGCACTAGACAAATCCTGCCTATTTTCAGGCACAACCCGGGGGAGGGGGATACAGATGAATGCCAACTGACCTTGAACCAGATTAAGCTGTTAGTGGTATTTTTAGTGAATGAGGGAAATTTGGCCAGGGCACCGGGGAAATCCCCTGCTCTTATCGAAAAGAGTCATGGGATCTTTAACATCCACCTGAACTACCACCAATCCAGGCAGATGGGACCTCGGTTTAACATCTCATCCGAAAGACGGCACCTCAGAAGTGCAGCACCCCTCTCATGCTGCACCACAGTGTCAGTACTGGGATAATAACCCAAGTGCCAGATGTGGGAACTGAACCCACAGCCCTTTAATCTCCCAGCTTCAGAGGCGAGTGTGCTACCTACTGAGCCACTGACACTGACAATCCCCTGCCCTTGTCCAATCTTCTTTCCCTAAATCACTTACTTCCCTTTCCAGGGTGTTTTTTTTAATAATCCCCTGCCCCTGTCCAATTTTCTTTCCCTACATCATTTCCTTTCCTGGGTGTTTTCTTTTTAATTAGCCTCAGATGATCCCTAATTGTTTTCTCTACATCACTTATTTCCCTTCCCAGTGTGTTTACTTTTCAATAATTCCCCTTCTCAAATTTTGTTTTCCTATATCCTGTTTCCTCAGCTTAGAACTTCACCTACCCTTGGTATTTTCAAATATGGTTTAAGAAGATTATTGTTGCAGGAACAATCCATTTGTACTTATTATTAACTGATTTTGTGTATTTTAATTTATGTTGTCTTTGTCCCCTCAATGTATTGGGATGTTCTGTAAACAAGACTTGTTTCTCATAGAGCTTATCCTGTATTTTATGCAACTTTTAAATAAATAAGAACAATATACATCACTCGTTTCCCTTTTCAGATTGTTTTCTCTTTACTAATCCCTTGCTACTCCCGAATTTTGTTTCCCCACAGCTCTTACTTCCCTTTCCAGGGTGTTTTCCTTTTAAAATTGCCCTGCCCTTCCCCAATTTTATTTCCTTACATGACTTTCCTTTCCAGAGTGTTTTTATAATAATCACCCTACTATCTCCAGTTTTAAACCCTACATTACTGTCTTCCCTTTTCTGGGTGTTTCTGAATATTGCCATAGTTGCATCTACCAGCAGCGGCTGGACTGATATCTGTTAGTTCCCTCTAAAGGTCTGATAGTCCCATGACTGTCCCAGAGATTTACTTGATTTACAGATCCAGAATCACTCCAGCCTCTCACACCCCTTCCCAAACTTTCTTCCCTTTCCTGGCAGAGAGGCTCAGTCTAGAAAGTGACCTGCACCTCTTGTTTGGTGCTTGGGGAGCCGTCGGCCTGGTCTTCAGGCCAGGGGAACTGTTTCCTCCAGCTCTGGATGAGTAGAGCAGCCCAGGTGCCTGGTGTCTGCAGTAACTTCAGTGGCTGCTCAGTGTCCTTGCTTCTTAGCTAGAAAAGGCAAGCCTGCACAGATAGCTTGTATATCATGGGACCACACAGAAGCAACATGTAGGCATCGATCACCACTTGTTAGGCACCGTGATGAGTGCAGCCATGTGAATGAGAACACACACGCACATGCATTAACAGAGGGGGACTAAACAGAATAAATTGCTAGAGCTTAATAGGAACTCTTCTGGCTGGTGGCGCTGACCACAGATACTACCTCCTACAACATTTACTGACCCCTGTGTTATCCACTCCATTTTGTTGATCTCCCCCGACACACCCCTACCCTCACTTGAAAAAATTTCTTCTCACACTAGGCTAAACTGCTGCAATTAGTTGCCACATCTAGAAATGTTTTTGCTCCTGTACCTACTTACTGCACTGGTATTGTTAACCCTCATGCCTTCGCAGTCTGGGTGGCAGTAATCTCGTCCTTATCTGGCATTTGCTCCTGGTATTATGTTGCACTTGTATCTTAATTTGCACTGTTACACATCTTTATTTTGTATTGCCCTGATAATCTGCATTTATATCGTGACTGCACAACTGTATTGTATTTTCTCTCATTTCTTGTACGTAATTTTTGTTGTATTTTATTTTTCTTACTCCTGCACCTTACAGTTTATTAATTTCACTTGTACATCCTGTACTGTTTGCTACTCTCCACCCCACCCCACCCCCGGACACATCGGGAAATGAGGTATTAACGTCTTAGTATGTTTCTACTGGTAAAGAACTTGAAATAAATAAATACATACATACTTAAACACCTGTTGTTATATATCAGGGGAGAGCACCTGATCAATTACAGCACTTTGTTCCCCTGTGGGTGACACATTTACTCTGCACCGTGTCTCACATGCCATTGCCCTGGATCAGGCATTGTCAGTAGGTTCTTTTTTTTAATGCCCAAGCCATAAAGTAATAATAAGGCCCTCCTGATGGCATGCAACATCATCAATGCCCAGAAGCCAGACAAGCTTTGAGGCAGTATAGCGCAGTGGTCTAAGTCTTTGAGCTGCAAATTTGGTGATATCTAGCAGACCAGACCTGGGTTTGAATCCCACAGCTTTGACTTGCATATTGTGTGACCTTGAGCAAGTCATTTAACCTCCTTGTGCTCCCAGGTCGCTCCTGTAAAAAAGCTTTCAGCTTAGTGTGCTATACCTGGTTAAACAACTAAATAAAATAAAATAAAGCTGGCTCTCCTGCTAAAACCGGCCCTCCCTGCCTACCCTGAGATCGGCTGCTGTGTCCTTCCTTGCCATTCCTAAGTGTAACACCAAAATGGGAGAAAATGTCTTCTCTGTTTTCACTCCAAAACTATTGAACTCCCTACCGCTGGAGCTCAGGCACTCCCAAACTCACCGGATTTTTAAACTGGATCTCTGCAAGTTACTTGATAGCTCAGACCAGAGCTCCTGTGTGGGGAGCTTACACTTCCCTGCCTGCCCCTCTTAGATCTGTCCTGGCACTTGTTGCTATCACTGGATAAGTCTCCCTGAGCTCTACTGGAACCAAGTTATCCCTGGGACTTATTACTTTTTGTTGTACAATTGCATTAGTGTTACGTTTAATGCCACTGTTTCTGCCAGTTCCTTATGTCTTCTGCCACTGTGACGTGTACATTGTATATCAGTGCTTTGGTAAATGTATCTCTGATGTTCACTTGCTTTATCCATGTATTTTACTGCTGCTTTTTACCCTACTGTATGTAACCTCCCTGGTCATGCCTGAAAATAGACATCTCTGCTGTCTAGAGAACCCACATAGTCAACAAAAACGAAATAAATAAAATAAAATGAATTGTCTCATGGGTTTTATTAGGATGCCAGAATGACTTAGCCTTGGTTAATGGTTCTCACATCCTGAGTATGCAAGCCAAAGGCTGGCTTGATTACAGAGCAGTAGCGCTACCCCTTGCCTTGGTGGTAACCCAGGTTCAGGAATGGATTCGGGTGGCTTGAAGGCTGACTGAAGGAAGGAGGATTGAGCATCCCAGGGTCAGGTCTTCCTTCTCAGGTGGGGGGGGCACAGCATTTTGAAGTTTGTCTGTCACCTAGCAAAGGCCAGGTGACAGCACACGTGCCTGCAGCAAGGGTAGGGACAACTGCCACATGCTGGCATGGATGCGCACGAATGTGTGTGTGCATTATTGCATGGTGGAACCTGTGAGGAGAAACTCTAGGAGTGGGGAAAAAAACTGAGGCCTGCTGTTGTGTTGGCAGCCCTGTAGCTCGACTCATAACCAACATGGCAGGCCACTCACCACTACTGTGGTCCTGGGAACTGGAACTGGTGGATAACCAGTAAGTTCTTGAGATGGCTTGTGGAGGGGTGCAGTCAAGTGAGTCAGGGAGCGAGAAAAATGTGGTTACAAAGAGAGAGAATGAGTGTTGGAGGGTGCCAATATACACTGCCCTACACACTTACTGATACAGATGTGTGTGCAAGAAGCATACAAAATGCTTATCAACTCATAGTTGAATATGCACTCACACATTCATACACTCCCAAATGTACACCTACAGTACATGTTCACACACACACACACACACACACACACACACACACACACCCATGAGCACACATTTGCACACACATACGTACATGTGCTGACAGAAAGCTTTTACTGTGTACTTACCTGTCTGCCAGCACTCCGAACAGCACTGCTCCCGAGAGAACGCCCAGCATGTAGATAGAGGAGCCAATATTGTTCAAGCTGGCTCTGACACACACCAGGTCCCACTGGAGAAAGGCAAGGAAACAAAACACAAAAATGGTGGATTTAGACAGAGCAGGAGCCAGATTCTCAAATAAGAATAACAGGGACAACCCCAGAGATGGGCTGATATCGAGCCAGGCTTCCTCCTTCAGAAATAGTACATGTGGTTTGGTAAGAAGAAGAAAAAGAAAATGAGTTAGCCTTTATGTAGTTCTTTTCATACATTTCGTATTATATCCCAAAGCACTTTACAAGCAACAAGAGAGGAGGCTGTAAATGTGTAGTGGCAGCCATTTCGAACATTAATACCTACACACAGTCTTGGATAATTGCATGATCTGGTTTTATGGGAAAGGGAATGTTGGCCAGGACACTAGGAAAAATCCCCATCTGTTGTGACAAGTGCCTTGGGTTCTTTTATTTCCAGCTGGACACCCACCAGAACAGTACGGGGGGGACCTTGCTTTGGCATTTCATCTGAAGGACAGCACACCCTGCAGTACAGCATCCCCTTAGTATTGCACTTGAGTGCCAGTGTGTTTATAATATGAGCCCAGGCCCAGTGTGGGACTAGAGCCCACGACCTTCTTGCCCAGAGCCCAATTTGCTACCAGCTGAGCCACACTGACACCACAGTATAATCCTCCAATATCAATAACATTCCAAAATTGCCACCAAGACAGTGGACCTGGGTGCTTGACCCAACCTTCCAACATGCACATGCAGTACTTTAATGACCATCATTGAGTTGGGCAATAAGGCATGACAGGGCATGCAGTATGCTGGGATAACATCATGCCTTGGGTGTGTTGTGGGGCATGAGCTTTGGCCAAATGCCTTCAATCACCCTAGATATGATGTTAGCTAGCATAATAAACACCCTGGAAGACCTTTCTCTAATCATAAAATAGATGCTGTAGATTTTTTTAAAGTCTTTTTATGTGCATAGATTTTTCGTTAGATTACTTCCAGACCATCATGTTGTACTGAAATGATATTGTGGCTGGAACTGCCTCTTCATCTCTCAGCTTTCAAGACTATTTTTCTAGCAGTTTGCTAGTTATGTGGAAATCATGAATAAAGGATAGCTCTGCTGAGATGTAGTATCTTGTTTGCTGTGTGGTCCTGCTACTACCCAGTTCTACAACTAGGAGGGACTGAAGCACAAAAAGGTCAAAGGATTGAAAGAGCAACTCATTACTAGAATAAAATGCTTTAAATATTTTGATTTATAATAATTCTGTTGTCCTATTAAATATGTATAATGCAGTAAACTACAGACGTTTTAGTTTGACCTCAGTGGTAAGGAAAATGAAGGAATCACTTCTAAAGGAAAGAATTGTTGAGTACGTAGAGGTCAGTGGGGCACAGGACCCAAGGCAGCATGGATTCACAGCAGGAAGGCCATGTCAGACAAATCTAATCGATTTCTTTGACTGGGTGACCAAAGTAGTAGACCGGGGAGGTGCTGAGAACATGGCCTACCTAGACTTTAACAAGGCATTTGGCACAGTCCAACACAAAAGATTTAGAAACAAGTTAGCCAGCCTGGAAGTGGGTCCCAAGGTTGTAGCCTGGGTAAAACTTTAGCTGGACAGCAGGACACAGAGAGTAATAGTAAATGGAGTCCACTCCAAAGAAAGGGGGGTTACTAGTGGGGTACCGCAGGGTTCAGTACTGGGACCGGTCCTCTTTAATGTCTTTATAGGTGACATTGCAGAGGGACTGGAAGGGAATGTATGCCTCTTTGCAGATGGCACAAAGATCTGCAACAGGGTTGATACACAAGGGGGGGGTGGAGAGGATGAGAAGGGACTTGGCAAGGTTGGAGGAATGGTCAAAAGTATGGCAGCTTAGATTCAATGCAAAGAAGTGCAAAGTGATGCAACTGAGAAACAAATACCCAGGAGAAGAGTACACAGTGTGTGTGTGTGTGTGTGGGGGGGGGTACTAACAACACAAAAATGGAAAGGGACCTGGGGGTAGTCATATCAGATGACCTAAAGGTAGGCAAGCAATGTGAGAAAGCAGTAAGGAGGGCTAGGAGATACTGGAATGTATTAGGGAGAGGCATCACCAGTAGAAAACAGGAAGTTGTTATCCCTCTGTGCAGACAGTTTGTGAGACCCCATCTGGAATACTGCATGCAGTTCTGGAGACCCCATCTCTGCAAAGACATAGGATGGAGGCACTCCAGACGAGGGCAGCTAAAATGGTGCAGGGTCTTCACCAGAAGACATATGAAGAGAGAAAAAATGAGCTTAATATGTATACCCTCGAGGAAAGGAAGGAGAGGGGGGACATGATAAAAACATTTGAGTACCTCAAGGCAATCAACAAAGTCCAAGAGGGTAGCAACTTTCAGAAAAAAGAGATGTGCAAGAACAAGGGGGCACAATTTGAAGATAGAAGGGGGATGGCTAAGGGGCAATGTGAGGAAGTATTTTTTAATGTAGAGGGTGGTGGATGCATGGAATGGCCTTCCTGAGGAGGTCATGGGGTAAGAAACAGTGGGGGAATTCAAGAATGCATGGGACAGACATAAAGCAATTCTAGTGGGGGGTAGGAGGAAGTAGGCTGTTGGTTAACTAGGAGCTGCAGCTTATCCAATAGGTAGGGAAAGGGCAGACTGGATGGGCCAAGGGATCCTTATCTGCCATTATATTCTATGTTGCTATGTTTCTAAATACATATTTTATTAAATATTTCATAAGGCATCTGATTGTCACCTCTCAGATCACCACTGCTGTTTGTGACATCACAGTCTGTTGTCATGGTGAGCACTATGATGTCATAAACAAAGGCACTATGAGGTCAGTTGGAGGCAGGCAAATGCTTCTTATGCTGACTTTTTTTAATTAATCCCCCCCCCCATCCTGGCATAGTCTCTGACCTACTGACCTCCCCAAGCCCCATCACCACGGCTTCTACCAGGTCTTACCTAGCCCTGCTCTTCCATGGCTTACCCCCCCCCCATGGCAGGGTGGGGGAGAGTGCTCTGGACCCAGTGGGTTAAGGATCCAGAAAGGCCATGCCTGAGTCTCCAGGTGCAGGTTGGTGAGTAGTCGTAAATAACCCTGCTAGCCCGGATGTCTTTTTCCAGTTTTCATTCCCCCCACCCTCATTGGAGCATGTGTGCAGTGACATCAAGGGCAGTGCCACACATGCAGCCATGTGTAGCATGCTGGATTTCTGCCTCTCCTCCACCTCCTAAGTGCAGTCCCAGTGTCCTGTCCCCCGACCTCTACTAGGGGACAGTCTAACTTGAGGCGCTGCTCCACCGCCCCCCCCCCCCCACAGGAGGAGGACAGCAGTCCATTGGACACTTGATCCTCCTTCCCTTGGCTGAGTAAAATTGAAAATAAAAAAAAAAAATGACTTCTGGTAAATTGTACTAGCTGAAGCATCATGCTTATGAAAGTGCATACGGAAGTACAGCAATGCTTTTTTATTTATTTATTGGCAAGTTCAGAAATTACCTTTGCACACAAGTGCTCATTTACAAAGGTTCCATGTCAAATTAATAATCACAAAAACATTACAAGTACAATAACCAATTCCAGAGGAAATACAGTTGAGTCAGGCTCAAAGCACTTAAGGCAGAACAGTAACATACAGTTTTGAGACAAATCCATACAGATGGTTGTGTATAAAGTAATAGGAAATGTACAGAGAAACCAAATAAAACAGGTTAACAGTTACAGTTGCATTTGACTGTAAAGGCGGACCACAAAGATAATTTAAACTGATTAACCTTGGGAGATTCAGCAGTGTATTAGGCAATTCTGTTTAACCATTCAGAAGCCCTTACAACAAGCATTTGTCAATGCCATATGTTTGCCTGCTGGCATTGGCATTGGTAGTGTAGGAGTTACAGAGCTGCATAATAGGAATGGCAGTGAAGTATTGAACTGAAGCCAACCCCACCACCACCCTGCAGAGAGTGACAGGCATTGGGGTGTGCCTTTGGGTCATCAGGCATAACGGCCACGCCATTTCACCACACCCCACCCTGCAGACACTGACAAGTGTCACAGTGTGCCTTGGGGTCTTTGGCCCTTATGCGCACCCCATTCCATCAGGAAATACGGTGAGATGGGTGCGGTATAGGAGAATGGGGTGAACTTTGGGGCAGAAGAGTCCAAGGCATACCTCGATGCCTCTCACTGGCTGCAGGGTGTGGAATGGAATGAGCATTACAGGCAAGAATCCCAAGTCACACCCTTGATGCCTGTCATTCTCTACAGGGTGGGGTGTTATGGTTGAAAACCCTAACACCTCAGGCAGTCGTTGGTATTTTCACTCCAAATTTTCAACATGGTTTTTTTGTGACCCCCACCTCATGAACAGTGTCAATATCAGTTTGTTAGCCGAAAGCTGCATATGCACAGTGACTACAGCATTTAGCACCACAGGTGCAAAAACACATTCCGAACAGGATGTGAAAAATGACAGCTGCACTGTTCATGGGGAGGTGTAAAAAATGGCAATGTTGCAAATCTGCAGTAAAAATATTTAAACAAGCATTTGTCAATGCCGAATGTTTGCTTGCTGGCATTGGCAGTGGTAGTGTAGAAGTTACAGAGCTGCATAATAGGAATGGCAGTGAAGTATTGAACTGAAGCCAACCCCACCACCACCTGCAGAGAGTGACAGGCATTGGGTGTGCGTTTGGGTCTCAGGCATAACGGCACGCCATTTCACCACACCCCACTCTGCAGAGACTGACAAGTGTCACGTGTTCCTTGGGGTCTTTGGCTCTATAGCACCCCATTTCATTGGGAAATACGGTGAGATGGGTGTGATATAGGAGAATGGGTGAAGTTTGGAGTCAAGAGTCCAAGGCATACCTCGATGCCTCTCAGTGACTGCAGGGTGTGGAATGGTATGAGCATCACAGGCAAGAATCCCAAGTCACACCCCTGATTCCTGTCATTCTCTATAGGGTTGGGCAATTTAGTTGAAAAGCCTAATACCTCAGGCATTCGTTGGTATTTTAACTCCAAATTTTAAACATGTTTGTTTTGTGACCCCACCTCATGAACAGGGGGAATATCAGTTTGGTAGCCGAAAGCTGCTTATGCACAAGGACTACGGGATTTAGCACCACAGGTGCAAAAATATTCCGAACAGGATGTAAAAAATGACAGCTGTACTCTTTCATGGGGAGATGTAAAAATGGCTATGTTGCAAATGTGTAGTAAAAATATTTAAAAAAATGGTGAAGTCACGAGCGTACATAGAAACTGTGCAACACACACCCGTTATATAATTAGGTTGGGGATATTTTATAGCAGATTGTCAACTCAGGCATTTTGGTGCCTCCAATCATGAACAGTGCCACTGTGATTTTCTTTATCTGTGCCGAACAATGATTTCCCACAGCGACCACGCATCTCTGCACTGAAAGTGTGAAAACACACTTCGGCCATGTTGTGAAAAATGGCAGCTATACTGTTCATAAGGAAGTGTTGAAAAATGCCACTAGTGAAAACCTGGACTGAAAATATTACAAAGTCATGAACTAATGAGGATGCGTGGAAACTGCACAATGCTCACTCGTAACACAGTCATTTTATGGACTTTTGTCACCAAATTTTCAACATAGCCATTTTAAGACCTCTGCTCATGAACAGTGTAACTGTGATTTTCTTAATCTGTCCTAAACATTGCTTTTGCACACCAACAGCACCATTGTGAGCTACATGTGTGATAACACATTTTGGGTGACATATGAAAAATTGCAGCTGT
Source organism: Neoceratodus forsteri (assembly GCA_016271365.2). Taxonomy (NCBI): domain Eukaryota; kingdom Metazoa; phylum Chordata; order Ceratodontiformes; family Ceratodontidae; genus Neoceratodus; species Neoceratodus forsteri. Next base: position 479,922,787 of record CM057451.1, on the reverse strand, counting down.
ACTGTTCATAAGGAAGTTTAATAAAATGGACATGTTGAAAATCTAGACTGAAAATATTAAATTTGCAAACTTACGAGCATGCATAGGAACTGTGCAATGCACGCTCGTAAAAGTCATTTTTAGGCATTTTTTCACCAAATTTTCAACATAGCCATTTTAAGACCTCTGCTCATGAACAGTGTCACTGTGGTTTTTAATGTGTCCCATACATTGAGTTTGCATACCACTGCGCCATTGTGCGCTACATGGGCGGAAACACGTTTTGGGCAGGATGTGAAAAATGACAGCTGTACTACTCATAAGACAGTGTGGTGAAATGGAAATGTTGAAAATCTGGAGTGAAAATATTGAAATTTCGCGAACTTACAAGCCCGCTGTAGGAACTGCGAACGCACGCCATAAAACAGTCATTTTTGACTTTGACCACCAATTTATCTCATGAATGTTGTCACTGTCATGGTGGCTCGAGCCCGGCGGTGATTGCGAGTCACCGCGCAGTCACCGCGCCGAAATCACCCTTCGAGCCCGAATAACGCCATGACAGTGACATCATTCATGAGAAGGGGTCCCAAAACCCCATGTTGAATATTTGGCAAAAATTCCCCAAAATGCCTGAGATATGCAATAAAGTTGAACCCTCCTATCTAGCCCATTATACAGCTTACCGGCATTTCCTCAGTTCGGCGGTCGGCTTTGAAGAGTGCAGACGTGTTCCCGGTCCACCAAGACGCCATACCAGAGTCCGGAGGTAAAGTATGGGGTGAGGGGTGTGGGAGGCTGGGTGCGCAGTGTGGGTGCGGGTTGTGGGAGGGGGTTCGGGAGACGACATGGGACCGCTTTTTGTTTTACAGGTTAAAACAAAAAGACTGGTGGACCACTTGCCACACTGGGGTGGGCTCCAGCATGGCACAAGGACTTTGGGGGTGTTCAGCCGATGGGGATTGGGCACCCCGTCGGTAAAATAAATAAAACCTTGTGGGACGTTTGCCACGCTGGGGTGGGCTCAGCGTGGCACAAGGACTTGGGGAGCCTTCAGCCGACGGGATTGGGCACCGTCCGACAATGACTGATTGCCACGCTGGGTGGCTCCCAGCGTGGCACCAACTACTGGGAGGGAGGGGGAGGAGACGAAGCTCAGCCGGCGAGGATTGGACACCCGGCCGGCTATACACTGCGTCGGGGGCGCGCTTGCGCTGGCGGGGCGGGAGCTGCGCTGAGCAGCTTTTTATCGCTGCTCACTCAAAGCGTAGCTCCCCTTCAACTGTGGTGTTACTGCATTTTGGAGCGTGTCACGGACAGCTCCAAAATGCATTGCTTACAGGGGCCGCGCCTGCCAGCTCGCTGCCTGAATTGGAGGAGGAGGTGACACACCTCCGAAATCTCCGATGATGGCACTATGTTTCTTGCACATGCGTGCAAGCAAACATAAAAACTGGTGAAGTCATGAGCGTGCATAGAAACTGTGCAACGCACACCCGTAATGTGATTAGTTTGGGGATTTTTTACAGCAGATTGTCAACACAGGCATTTTGGGACCTCTGATCATGAACAGTGTCACTGTGATTTTCTTTATCTGTCCCGAACAATGATTTCCCACAGCGACCACGCATCTCTGCGATGAAAGTGTAAAAACACATTTCGGCCATGTTGTGAAAAATGACAGCTGTACTGTTCATAAGGAAGTGTGGAAAAATGCCACTGGTGAAAATGTGGACTGAAAATATTACAAAGTCATGAACTTATGAGGGTGCGTGGAAACTGCGCAATGCTCACTCGTAACACAGTCATTTTATGGACTTTTGTCACCAAATTTTCAACATAGCCATTTTAAGACCTCTGCTCATGAACAGTGTAACTGTGATTTTCTTAATCTGTCCCAAACATTGCTTTTGCACACCGACTGCACCATTGTGCGCTTCATGTGCGGAAACACATTTTGGGTGACGTGAAAAATGGCAGCTGTACTGCTCATAAGGAAGTGTAAAAAAATGGCAATGTTGAAAATCTGGAGTGTAAATATTGAAAATTCGCAAACTTACGAGCATGAGTAGGAACTGCGCAATGCATGCTCGTAAAACAGTCATTTTTAGGAATTTTTTCACCAGATTTTCAACATAGCCATTTTAAGACCTCTGCTCATGAACAGTGTCACTGTGATTTTCTTAATGTGTCCCATGCATTGATTTTGCACACCGACTGTGCCATTGTGCGCTACATGTGTGGAAACACGTTTTGGGCAAGATGTGAAAAATGACAGCTATACTGCTCATAAGTAGGTGTAGTAAAATGGCAATGTTGAAAATCTGGAGAGAAAATATTGAAAATTCGTGAACTTACGAGCGTGCGTAGGAACTGTGCAATGCACGCTCATAAAACAGTCATTTTTAGGAATGTTTCCACCAAATTTTCAACATAGACTTTTTGAGAGCCCACCTTATGAACAGTGGCAGTGTCGTTTCGTTACTCGGTCCCGAAAGGTGATTTGGCGCAGTGACTGCGAAATCACCCTTCGGGTCTGATTAATGCCATGACAGTGAGAGCATTCATGAGAAGGGGTCCCAAAAACCCCATATTGAAAATTTGGTGCAAAAATTCCAAAAAATGCCTGAAATATGCAGCAAAGTTGAAAAAACCCTATCTATCCCATTATACAGCTTACCGGCATTTCCTCAGTTCACGGTCAGCTTTGAAGAGTGCAGACGTGTTCCCAGTCCACCAAGATCGCTGCGCTGGAGTCTGGAGGTAAGTATGGGGGAGGTGTGGGGAGGCAGGTGCGGAGTGGGTGTGCGGGTGGGCTGGGTGAACGCTGAGGGAACGTTTTCTTGTTTACAGTTTTTTAACAGGAAGATGACACGGGATGTTTGCCACGCTGGGAGTGGGCTCCCAGCGTGGCAGCTAAAACTGTTTGGGGGCTCGAGCAGCGATGAGGATTGGGCACCCCATCAAACATATCTCGGACTTGTGCCACATTGGGGTGGGCTCCCCAGCGTGGCAGCTGTAAGGCTGTTTGGGGGTCTGGAGCCGACAGGATTAGGCACCCCGTCACCCCTCTGGATGTGTTGCCATGCTGGGTGGGCACCCAGCATGGCATCTGGAACTCTGTTTGGGAGGAGTGCAGCACAGCTGATGGGGATTGGGCACCGTCCCGGCTATACAGTGTGTGTGTGTGTGGGCGAGGCATACAGTATGCGCAGTATGCTGTGTAAGGGGGGGAGCACGCATGAGCAGGCGATATCTTATTGCTGCTCACTGAAGCGTAGCTCCCTCTTTCAACTGTATGCCACTGCATTTTCAACTGCTGTCATAGACAGCTCTAGCAGTGATTGGAGAACTGCGACCACGCCTGCAAACACACTGACTGAATTGGAAGACGCTGACACACCTCCGAAAAACTCAGATGATGGCACTATGTTTCTTGCACATGCGTGCAAGCAAACATAATAAATGATTGCTTGCCCAGCTGAGTATGCTGTAAAGGAGGCTTGAAGGCATTCCTGGCTGTGTTCCTGGTATGGTATTGGTTAGAGATGGTACGGAAGCAATTTATTAAGGAAGGGGGCATTAGGCCCAGGAGCACCTTTTTGACTAGCAAACCGGTCTCTTTATTTTGCAAGGTAAAGGCAGCCAGTTAGTGAGTGTATAAAGAGTATAACTATGAGTGCAGTTATCTGCACTTTTTTCAATTCTATTTTTGCCCACAGCCCAACTGATCAGGGCCTCCTTTGGCCACTGCCAGTGCCACCTCCCATCCATCAAGGCTTATTACCAGGACATCATGTGGATTTCTTGGGCCACCAAGGACACACTGCTATGTTGTCCCCTTAGATTACGCCCCCCCCCCACATAGGGCCTGCCTATAACAGCTCCAGCCCCATGACTGATCAAAAGTGTCCTCATTGGCTGCCACACCCCTTTACTTGGCTGAGGCCACTGGCTATTTTACACTGGAGCCATCTGGGGGATCAAGCACATCATGAAGAAGAAACACTTGACCTTGAAGAAAGAAGAGCATGGTTCATTTGCTAGTCACATACCCTCTGCCAGATGACCAAGGAGCAGTATTGGCATGGACTGTGAGCTTGCCAGCCCTTTGGGCTAGAGCAGGGGTAACTCGTGCTGACCGTAATTGTTGAAGTAGGTAAGGGGAAGGGAGGAGGGTCCCAAATAAGGGGGAAATGTGTCAGTTGTTTGCTTTGTTCAGCTTCTGCAGGCTGTCTGTGATGCCTGTTGCCACCTTACCCTCCTGTGAGATCTTGCAGTTAGAACACTGAACCAAAAAGCACATTCACATCTCTCCACAGCCACTGGCTTATCAAATCCTAAGCATATCACTTACTCTCTCTGTGCTTCAGTCCCAGCCAGCTGCAAAACAAAGTAGAAACAGGCCACCATAGAAACATAGAATTTGATGGCAAATAAGGACCGCCTGGCCCACCTAGTCTGCCCATTTGCCTACCTAATGGATAAGCTGCAGATCCTAGTTAACCAACAGCCTACTTCCTCCTACCCCCACTAGAACTGCCTTATGTATGTCCCATGCATTCTTGAATTCCCCCACTGTTTTTGACCCCACAACCTCTTCAGGAAGGCCGTTCTATGCATCTACAACCCTCTCTGTGAAGAAATACTTCCTCACATTACCTCTGAGCTGTCCCCCCTCTGTCTTCAAATTGTGCCCCCTTGTTCTTGCACATCTCTTTTTCTGAAAGATGCTACCCTCTTGGACTTTGTTGATTCCCTTGAGATATTTGAAAGTTTCTATCATATCCCCACTCTCCCTCCTTTCCTCGAGGCTATACATCCTAAGCTCCTTTAGTCTTTCTTCATATGTCTTCTGGTACAGACCCTGCACCATTTTGGTTGCCCTCCTCTGGACAGCCTCCACCCTATGTCTTTGTGGAGATGGGGTCTCCAGAGCTGTACACAGTACTCCAGATGTCGTCTTACCAACTGTCTGTACAGAGGGCCAACAACTTCCTGTTTTCTACTGTTGAAAATGAGATGAGTAATACAGCCCCTGTACTTATCCCTTGTTCACCCTCACTTGAAGTATTGTGTGCAGGTTTGGAGCCCACACTTGACAAAGGTCAAGGACAGATCATAGGCAATGCAGAGAAAAGTCAACAAAATAGTTACTGACATGTCTATGTCCTCTTGCACCTGTTTGCCTGCCAGACCTTGACTCTTTGCATACCTGCTGAACCCTCAGTGCAGCAACTGATTGCAAGGCTGCTGTTAACCCACTTGATATTATTATTTATTATGTTTATTGTATAGTGGCTTATAATAAATGGGTCTCCCTTTTTCCCATAGGGAAACCGTGGTGTAATTTACCGTTATAAAGGAGCGTTTATAACGGCAAACATGCGCACGATTTTCCTTGCTGTGCTCATGCTCAAGCAGCAGCGCAACCAGACGAGACCGCTCACTGCTTCTGTGTTGCCCGAAACAGAACCGCCACAAGAACTTGGCGGTAAGTCCTTTTCTTTTCTTTTCTCCCCCCAAATACCCTGTAAACACAGAAAGACCTGCAAAAAGGTAAAAAAACGGTTTTAAAATACGAAAATCTCGGCACCGGACTGAAAAGACCGACCATAGGATACACTGGGAGGATACACTGGGAGCTGTTTATTTTATATAATTGCTGAGGCAAAAAAGGGAAACCCAGCAATTATATAAAATAAAAAATGGGTCGGGTGTCAACCTCAATTTCACACACCCTCATTGTGGGATGCTTTTGACTAAACCTGGCTTCGCCTCGGGGTTTATGTAGCATCCCACAATTCGGCTGTGTGTAAAATCTCGTTACACACTCCGACCCATACTTTATTCTATATATTTTCCCTTGATGAGCTTGCCTGACTTGTATAGTCTCTTGTATGTCTTGTCCCTCAGCAACTTGTTGTACATGCCTGCCTTTGGCTTATTGTATATTTGATGCATTTCTTAATGTAGTCTGATTGTATGGTTGCTGTCATAGTTTATTAATACTATATGTTTCTGCTATTGTGCCACTTGTTTGCAGCCCGGATGGTGCCCGAAAACAGTCCCCAGAATCAATGGACCTACCTGGTTATTAAAGACTTAAATAAAATAAAATATATAAAATGATACAGGCCAGGGGCAACATGGTAGGTCCTATGAGGAGTGCTTGTGACATGATTGAGATGATCAAGTACCTTTGTGGAATAAACAAGGTGCCACACAGTGAACTATTCACAAGGATCGTGGTAGCACAGGTGCTAGGGGCAACTCTGTAAAACTGCTTGTGGGGGGGAGACTGAAGAAAGAGATCAGGAAGTATATTTTTACAAAAGGAGTGGTGACGGAATCAAACACTCTTCTGGAGGAGGTTATCAGGGATGAAACAGTGGGAGGATTCAAAAGGGGATGGGGCAGGCACATGGGAATAGCGTGCAAGGGGGCAGACTGGAGGAGGAATAGGGAAGACTGACAGGGATGCTGCTGACCTAACATTAGACTGACTTGGAAGATTGGATGGGCCACTCGGCTGTTGTCTGCTGTCATTATCTATGTTTCACCTCAGCTGACCTGCTCTGAGCAAAAGAATGGTGAAATATAATACACGTAATAGAGTCTCCGAGGGGTGTCTGTTGTCAGAAACTCTGAGCATGAGGTCTGGGTGAGAGGAACATAAAGTGAATCTCAGTGATTCTGTCTGCCCAAACCTCATGAGAAGGGTCTTTAATATCATAAGAGACCCCCTGCGAATGCCTTATTCTCTTATCACAGAATTTTGAGTTGGATAGAGAGATTTACAGCAAGTTTTAAGTAATTTCATCTTGGCATTTTAAAAGTGTTTTTAGCTATCCACCCCCCCACCCGACTCTGAAAGTGGAGCACTTTACTTCTAATGCTACTGCAGGAGAGACCACAGTATGGAGGATAAGGGATACGGTGGCTCTGTGTACTGATTGGCTGAAATCATGCAAGTGACTTATCATTTAAAAATAACAGACACAAAAGCCAAGATTTTCAAAAGTCTTCACTCCCCAATTTTGAGTTGCAACTTTGTCAAAATAAATGCGCCAAAATGTTCAAATGCTGTTTTCGAATGTGTTCACGCATTTGAGACAGGCTCCCTGCTTTACTGCAGCTTTTTGTCACAAAAAAGTGACACAGCTGGTACTTTTTTGATGCAAGTATTGTCCAAAATATTATAACTCATGCTACTTTTTTCAAATACGTTCAATCACCTTTTAAGTGGCTTAACATATTGGTGCAAGCATCGGGGATGAGGGGAAAACGTACATAAATTCCTGATGCGTGTCTGAAAATCCCCCCCCCCCAAAAAAAAACACATAAGAAGCCTGCAGTCAAAATTTCTGTTATCCAGCTCAATGGGAGACATGACCCCACCACTGGTTTAAAGTGTTACCATTTATTCACATACAAATCAACCAAAGGTCAAAGGGCAGTGTTATGTGGTGTGTTCACTCGCCACTTCATCAAGACCAAGGTTTTTATCTATCATAGACATAACATTCTTTTAGCATAATGTTATAAGGAAACAGATATCTGGTACAAAAAGTAAAAAGTAAAAACTTGATAAAACAATCGCTAGTCATAAACAACCAACAGGATAAGGAATCACCAGAAACTCACACACATCCAACTAAAGCAAATACCTAAAGCAGTGTGATAAAATTCCCCATTCAAAGGTACCAACCCAAGTTTCTGTGTAAATACTTCCAGTCATGCAAGTTATTGCTCATAAAGCTTTCCTCGAGCATTAAATATGTTTTATTAGCCTCCTGCATCTAGCTTTTGTGCAACAATTTATAAATTATACTAACACAATGCGTAGATGGTCAACATTCAGGATTCAGTTCCCTGATTAGTCCAAAAGGTTAATATTCCACAGTTCAGATTCTGTAAATACAGAAGTGCTTTTGTACAGTATACCTTTCCTATGAACTGCTTCTGAATTTGTTATTTAGTTCTTGATCCATACAGCAAGATACGTTTTTCACTCAGTCATGTTACTACATACAATTCTAACAGCATTGCAATTAGCTAAAAGATGCAGGGCTAAGAGCATCATAGTTTACTTAATTCATGAAGCTGCTGGCTTCTTTCTGGCCCTTACTACCTGTAGGGTAAGATGGAGGACCCTTTTAATGTATATAACCTGATTTGGACTATCGCGTGTCAGGAATTTATTATTTATATTAGTTTCCTCCCTTAGTTCTCACCCTATTTCTGTTATTTAGCTTTTACATCTGTAACATACAAGGATTAAAACACTGATTTGTTATAAATTTCTGTGCCTCTCCCCAATGCATTGCTACATTTGTTATATATCAGACTGACTAACAATAAACCCCCTAATGAATCTACTAATTTTTTTAAACAATATTACAGTTTCTCAGCATATACCCATTTTATAAGCGCAGTAGCACACTCCAGGGTGTGCTTTATGCTCTGAAAAAATGCACTCCTATGGGCAGTCTAACTACACCCCTTGTCTTTCATTTATCAAAGCATAAAGCACACCCTGTTTTGTGTTATAGCTTACATAAATCAAACACCTTTTCCCTGTCAGAATGGACTTTTGAAGCCAGTTTAATACTTCCTATCACTGACAGTTCAAACTTTCACTGCTGCTATACTTTCTATTCTGGCCACTGTTGCGATCAGTGGCTGACTGCAGCTGCTGTATACCCTTCATACTTCATTAGCTGTCACTTTAAGAAAATGGACTATATGGAGCCATTTTAGAGATATTCTGATCTGGAGTTCTGTGCATGCACTATACTCTCTTAAAGCCCTGTCTTTCCATTTTGGCATACTGTAATCTCTCATCAACATAAGAACATGATGGCAGATGGGGACCGCGTGATACATCTAGTCTGCCTATTATTTGTCCTACTTCCTCCAAGCATATTCCCTTATTTCAATATTCAGCCATGTCTGTCCCAAGATATTTTGAACTCCTTAACTGTCTTGACGTCCATGACCTCCTGTGGCAGCCTGTTCCACGGCTCTACCACCCTCTCAGTGAACAAAAACGTCCTAATGTTGCTCCAAAATCTCCCTCCCATTAGACGTCTGTTGTGGCCTCTAGTATGTGCCTCCTTATACAAGTGAGTGGGGCATGTCTTTACTGAACTGGATTTCAGGTTTCTATGGAGTATGAAGTGGAGCCCTCCCAATGATTTATTATATGTTCCACATGCTTGATGGATTGCACTGCTATGACTTGGCTGCAAATGTAGTCCACCCACTCCCTGATGTCTAGGGGCATGCTGATGGCACCTGTCTGTGGGGAGGGGGACCACAGCGGAAACTGCACAAGATGGCTTATGCTTACCAGTTCATCTGTAGATGGGGTGCCCATCTCTCATGGGGTGCTGGGGCCAGGAGAGAACTGATGGTTAGTGTCAGTAAAAATCAAGCAAGAAACCGAGACAACACTTCATTTCAAATAAAACGGTGAGATTCCATTTAAATACAGCAGTGCAACTCCATGGAGCCGATGAACTGATTAACAGTTCAAATGGGGAACAAACCACACTCGGACCATGATGGTCACATTGGTTCATAAGTCCAGAAATGTCCCACAGTGTCCATAAACATGGGATGTTAATTGGACCCCCCCCCCAAAAAAAAAATATTTAGGCAGCATAATGCTCATAGGCAGCATTTCCATCACAGCTGACTACAATATCCTCCTACAGCCAGTAGTTCCCTTCACAGCTCAAAACCCCTTGGGGCTCACTGACCTCACACCTTGGGGCCACTGATCCTCTCAACACAGTCTTCCTCCGTCAGCACAGCTCTTGCACTACAGCTCCTCTGAACTATGGGTGCCATCCCCAATGTCTCATTACGTCTGCTACCATGATCATTCCTCGAACCCCTTGCCTTACATATTCCCTTCAGGCCAAGGGGTCCCTTTTGATCTATACTTCACATCTTGAATCTCTTAGGCTCTGGCTGCATACTGCTCCTTTGGGATGTGAAGTCCATTCTCTTTCTCTTTGCTCAAAAGATAGCCAATACTCAGGTTCGAGTCTTACTTATGGTACCCAGCTATGATGGCTAGGACACAAAACTGATCTCTCCCCCATGGGGAGATAGTACCCAGTGGCTGCCACCACATCAGGAGCAAGCTTTCTTTCTTTCACTTCTCCCTAAGAATCCAAAATGGCACCATGAGTGGGCAATCGGGCCCGCTTCTTCACACACAACCTCCCACCTTCACACCTGTGCACTCCCACATGACCAGCAAGGGCTCATCCCTGAGGTGCTCATGCCAGCAGCAGTCCTGAGGGGTGGCAAAACACCCTTTGAGGGCCTGGGCTGTGCAAACTGCAAAATAAATCCCTATGGCGTACTTCCAAGTACACTACTCTGATTTCTCTATTCCCTAAGGAAGGTTACAACTCTACCACCTTTAAAAGCTTGATGCCCTCGGTGAGCTCAGGAGTGCCAACAGCCATTCCTCTTGGGCCCAGACAGACAAGGGAATGTGCACTCCCCTCCTGCCAAACCCCAAGTTGCTTCACCATAAAGGTGGACTAACTAAATTAATCAAACCCAGGGCCCCTTGGAGCTCGTCTCTCCAAAACCACTCGAGTCCTGCCTAGCCACCCACCCACCGGGACCCTCACAGTGGATTGCCCAAGTCCCCAGAGAGTTGTGTCCCAGGCCTAAACTTACCTATAAACCAAGAATCCTGCCTACCTAGCTGCTGGCTGCCTAACTGGACACTGTCCCAAACTACACCCTCAGCATTACAGCACATTATGCATTCGCTACAGTAAAACGGTAGGTATACTGCAACAATACGAATAGCCCAATGGGGCTGATAAACAAATGCAACAACTATTCATACAAAATACAACAACAATATTTCACATGTGACTGCCATAGCTTTCATGCTGCGGAAATTTCAAACAGCTACAGTAGCAGCAGATAACTTCAGTCATCAGAACATTTCTCCACAGTACAAATATCCCAGTTACTTTTAAAATTTCAAAGTAACACTTAATAATGGGCCAGATAAGTCCAAAACAATAGTCCACTATGGAAAAGAAAAGGGTTCCTCTTACCCATTTGGCAGTGTTCCAGTGGGGATCCCTGTAATTCACAGGGCTGCTGAGCTTCCATTCATGGCAGCTCACCAGCGGGCAAAATAGTATTGAGAGTTGGGCTTGGTGCAGGGATGCCCATATGAATTTCTGCCCCCTACACAGTACTTGGTATGTTCACCATCACATCTTGCATCATTGCATAATTCTTGAACAGAGTCAGTCCTTCATATGCACTCCACTCACAAATCACTTTTGCAATCCTCTGTGCCTCCTATAGAGAAACGGTGGGACTGCCTGCATTCAAATTATGCTTCTGATAGATTTTCCCCAGAATACCACTAAAGACCCAGGCATTCCTTTTCTCCTCAATGATGTCCCATATTCACTCGAGCAAGTAGGGATAGTCATAGTGCAGATACAGTACTCCTGCTGGATCTACCTCCTCACAATACGCTACGCTTGGGACCAATCTGGCAGACTCCGCAGGGCTGTCCTTGGGACCTGTCCCTACAGTAGCTACATGCCTTCCCTGTATTCCCATTCCTGCTGCTCTTGCTCTCTAATCTGCCAGGAGGTTTCTCGGAGTCCAAGGCGAATTGTGCCAGCAGGTGCAAGGCCTCCTCAGGATGATGAAATGACAGATGAATAAAGTGGTGGGGGGTCCTGCTCTGACTCTTCTTTCCACTCATCTTCCAGCTTCACACGCACTGAGACTTCGTCACCCACGGGCCCCAATTCACCATGGTGGTGCATCTCGGACTGCTCCGTCACGAGCATTGGCTGTGGAGTAACACCTGATGGCAGACTGGTGGACAACTTCTCTGTGGGCACCTTAGAAGAAACAGATCATAGCTCTGGAGCTGCCTGAGTCATTATTGGATGGGGCACCTCGCCAGGCTGAATAGGTGCATTAAAGTCCTCCAGAGTCATAAGCCGAGTCACCACCTCCACTTTAGGGGCCTTTAAGTTGGTGGTCTTTGCATCCCCTTCTCACTGGAACTGCTGGCTTCATGCTCTTGATTGGGGTCCAACTGGGCAACTATGTCCTCCCAAGCTAGTCTCCTCAGAGTCCAAAGAGGTGATTGACTGGCAAGGCCCAGACTGAGAGCATTGATGCAGCTGGTATCCACGCCCTGTAGACCAAGCATCTCGACATGACATGCAGACCAGGAGGAATTCCACTTTGGTGCCCCTATGGTGGCAAAAGCCACACTCTGTAGACATTGTAGTTTTGCCCACCAGCTCCCACATCCACTTGAACATCTGAACCGGCACCATAACATCAGAGGCTAAAGGTGCTTGCACCATGGTTGCAAAAAATTTGAGGTATAAAGCAGTCCATATACAAAATAGACATGATGGAAACAAAATGTAGCCGCTGGTCCCAGCACTCTGGACAATCCACTGAACAACAACACAACCACATGGCACCAGGAAGCAGCTGTCCCACCCAGTCGTGTACAGTCAGTCCAAACCGTAAAGTTGGTCCCAGTCCATTTATATAGCACACACATGGACCTCCCAAGAGAATCTCATTGCCAGACCCCCCAGGTACCCACATATAGAAAAAGGGGCAAATTGTCTTGGCTGCCCAGCACCATATTAAACAACCCAGTTCATTGCATAGAAGCCAAAGTGGTCCACAACTTCACCCAGCACCCACAGGGCCTAGACACTCCTGTAGACACCCCAAAACACATCCTGGATGAGTCCCCACGTGTAGCCCACCCACTCCCTGGTGTCTAGGGGTATGCTGATGGTAACTGTCTGTGGGGAGGAAGGACTACAGCAGAAAATGCACAAGATGGCTTCCGCTTACTAGTTTATCTGTAGCCGGGGTGCCCATCTCTCACAGGGTATTGGGGCTAGGACAGAACAGATGGTTAGTAACAGTAACAATCAAGTAAGAAACTGAGACAACAATTCATTTAAAATAAAATGGCGGGATCCCATTTAATAAAATGGAACAGTGCAACTCCATGGAGCTGATGAACTGATTAACAGCTCAAATGGAGAAAATACCACACTCAGATCACGATGGTCGCATTGGTTCTTAAATCCAGAAACATAGAAACACAGACTTTGACGGCAGATAAGGACCGCTTGGCCCATCTAGTCTGCCCATTTCCCTACCTACAGGATAGGCCGCAGATCCTAGTTAACCAATAGACTATTTCTTCCTACCCCCCACAAGAATTGCCTTATGTCTGAAATGTCCCTTGGTGAAGATACAGTGTCCTTAAACACGGGGCATTAATTGGATGACCCCCCAAATGTTTAGGCAGCATAATTTGTTATTTCAGTTCAGATAACTGAGTATCTGGAAAGATACAATTTGTTAAGTTCGGAACAACATGGACTCGGTAAAAATCATGGGACTGAGACTGCCTTGGGCAGGTTCACAAATGCCATCCTTCAGGACTTTGAAAAAGGCCTTCTTATGGGGGCAGTCTTTGTTGGCCTGACCAAGGCATTCGACTTGATTAACCATCCACTTTTGTGTTTCAAGTTGAATGATCGTGGATTCTCTGAGAATGCTGTAACATGGAGTAGAGATTTTCTAACTGGCAGAACGCAAATGGTTACTTTAGGGAATGTAGTTTCTTCTGTTAGATCTCCAGACTTAGGAGTGCCACAGGGCTCCAGTTTGGGCTCCTTGCTGTTCTTGTTGTTTATTAATGGGTTGCCCTCCATTTTTAATTCATGTTCTAGCTTACTATATGCTGATGATCTTATAATTTATTCTCAAGCTAAATCTTTACCTGAAATTGTTATGTCTCTAGAATCTGAATTTCAAAGTATTTGCAATTGATTCATTAATAACAGTCTGATTTTAAATGTCAAAAAAGGCAAAGACTATGTTGTTAGGTACACCCTATATCTTCCTAAATGACCCGGTTCTTCTTATACACAATAGTATGGGGGCAGCAACTGAGTTTGTTCAAGAGTTTAAGTACCTTGGTGTCCTTTTAAAACCAGGACTTAGTTTTTCTTGTCAAGTCAAATCTGACTGTAAAAAGGTTCATTGAAGTTGGGTTTATGTTTTGAATTTAAAAAACACTTTTCAGGGACATTCACAGGACAATTGCTGTCAGAACCTTATTACCCCACTTGGATTATGCAGCCAGTCTATATTATAATGTAGCAATCAAAGATATTAGTAAATTGTCAGTTACCTACAATAATATATGTTGTTTTGTTCTAGACTGTGCTTATTGAACCCATCACTGCACTTTGCATTCAAATTTGGGCTGGCTGTCTCCTTACTCAAAGATCACATATTTTTTTGGATGTCAAGTTTTTAAACCAAGGAGGCGCATGGCCTAACTGAGGAGAGAGAAGGCTGCTTAGTTCAGCGGTTCTGGGACCATCCAACATATTTTGAGAATTTTGGTTGTCTCATATCTCATTGCAAGTTTATAATCCAGCATAAGATAGTTCTACTACATGGCATCTTCTAAGAAATTGGCTAGGAAGCAAGCTTCACTGCATTTTCCAGTGGCGAAACCGAAGCAAACGGCAAGTCAGATTCAGACTCTCATCTCCAATATGGCATCTACTTCCAGCACGGGCCTGATATGCTACAATCTGGTATATCTGATAGTCCTAATCAACAATCGCTGGGGTCTATGGAAGCTCTTTTAAACAATCTAAAGTTTGATATAACTAGTCAAATGCGTGCAGGCTTTGAGAACATAGGCTCCCAGTTAATGCAGCTCCAGCAAACCGTAAATGGTCTGAGTGACACGGTTGAAACTCATACAGCTCGGTTGGAGGAATAGGAACAGCAGGTGAGTGATCGGGAGGATGCCTATTAGTGAACGGAGCACAGTTTGAGTCAAGCCCTGAGGGAAATGGAAACCCTAAAGGCTACCCTGGACGACCATGAAAACAGAGAAAGGAGATGTAATGTACGCATAGTGGGAATGCCGGAGGGGTCTGAGGGGAAGGATTGTGTGCAATTTGTTACAATTTGGCTCAAAAACAAATTGGAGCTACCGGATGATACCATGCTTGAGATTCAATGAGCTCACAGATCCCCAGGTTGCAAACCAAATCCTAATGAGCGCCCTCAGAACTTAATCATAAAATTCCTCAGATTCCCTGACAGGCAAAGAGTGCTGAAGAGGGCCAGAGAGATGGGCCACATTCAGGAGCAAGGCCAAGTAATGAGCATTTTCCCGGACTTTTCAAGACGGCTTCACGGGGAGCAGCAGGCCTTCACAGCAGTCAGACGTAAACTGCATGAACTAAACTGTTAATTCTCACTTTTATATCATGCTTGCATGGTGATAAGACCTCGTAACAGAGAAAGCAGATCCTTTACTGACCCAGACGCAGCTATGCGCTTCATGGAGCAGGAACTGATCCATCAACAGGGAAATCTGGTGGAAGCCCAAAGAGAAGAAAGATGAAGACCTAATTTAATGGACTTGAAGTATTTTCTAATTATTTATTCTGTGTTGAATGCTTGGTGTTAATTACTTTAGTATCGAGCTGTATGAGGGGCAAATTTTACATTATCTCTGCAGGTTACAGGGTAGAGAAGGGCTCGAGTTGTTGGTCGACAGGAGTGCCACGTTCCTCATTGGGCGGTGGGTTTGTTAATGGGGCCTGCAATGGACTGATTTCCAGCCTATAAGGGCTGGGCCTCTGAGTCCTCGGTCCCGATTATTTGAGGCGCGTTTCAGCTGTCTGTTGAACTACTTGCCCTGATATACAACACCCTGCCCTGCAACTATGCAGGGAAACTCCAGAAGATGGCAGCAGACATCCATGTTCACTGTTAAGGCTGCCATTAAATTACCTTCCATTTGGCCTGGTGGAAAACGGTCGCCACAAGATTTGTTCATAGGGTTATTAGTTTATAAAATTACTTATTCAGTTAGCAAAGAATAAGTACTTTGTCTGTGTTGTGGGGGCAGGGGGAGTTCTGAATTCTTTTAGTTTTCCTTTTTAATTTTGGTACATCCTGTTTGAAAGGAATGGTTGCAGAAGTTTTTAAGTTTAGTGGCCCTTCATGAGGGAGAAAGCGCTATATGGTTCAGTCTGTGCCAACATAAGAGGGGGTCTGGGGAATAGTTGCACCCCCACTCCGGGGGGTTCACCTCTCTTGTCTCCCTCCAAGGGCTCTTGTATAGTAATTTTATTTTGCTATATTCGTTCCTTCTGAGAGTGCTAAATTGGGAAGGTTTTGTCGTAGATGGAATCCCCCTGCCCCAGAGGAGGAGGTTCCTTCTGGTCTCCCCCAAGGACTAAAGCAATATGGGCAATTCTTTAATTATTTTGTGCACAGGTGGTTGGGTGGTCCCACCCCGGTACATCCACGAAAAGTAGCAGGACTTAATGTTTGTTAGGTTTTAGGTGTGGATTACACAGGTAGGGGGTTGGGAGTATTGAGTAGTTCTAGTTTGTTAGGTGGGTTTGTTATGGAGCAGGGGGGGATGGGGGGGAGAAGTTTAAATATTGGGGAAAAGTATGATTGGTGCACTGGTTCAAGAGAGTGGGGTTGAATTTCTGTGTAACATAATTGTTAAATTTGTAAAACGCCTTGTTAAAGTTTATGTCATGGAATGTGCAGGGCATAAAGATGGTGGTCAAGAGGAAAAAGATATGGACCTATTTCAAAAAAACAACACGGGAATGTCTTGTTTATGCAGGATATACATTTATGTAAGGAGGAGGATCAGAGGCTGGAAAGGGCATGGGGTGGGTCTACTGCTGACTGCGCCTTTCACATCCAAGGCCTGAGGGGTGGCGATATGGTTCCGCCCACAGTTAAGAGTAGAACTACATGACATGAAATCAGACTCTCAGGGGAGATATGTACTGGCCGATGTTAGTATTGAGGGCTCCAGATATACCTTGATGTCAATATATGGTCCAAATATAGATGACATGTTTTTTTTTAATCACTTGGCAATAACTTTAGCTCCCTATCCAGATAATTTAGTTTTAGGGGGGATTTCAACACATATTGGGATCAGATGTTAGATACCTCACATACTCGATATAAACAACCGCCTAGAAGCTCTTTAGTTCTCTGAGATTTGGCAAAAGACAGGGCACTAACAGAGATTTGGAGACATTTTAACCCAGTTAAAAGAAAATACTCTTACTATTCCACAGCACACAGATGTTTTACTAGGCTGGACTATTTCTTGATTTCACTGAATATTCTGAGAGGTTTGAAGTCCCCACATTATGGCCCAATTTGTGTGTCGGATCATGCACCTTTGTCCTTCGATTTACCTAAATTGGGGAGTAATCATCCATTTAAGCAATGGAGGATGGACCCTACCTTACTAAATTCATTAGCCTATAGAACCCATATTCAAGGGGCAATAACGGACTTTAGGCTCCATAACAAAATTAGTGATACGACAGCAGCTACAAGTTGGGAAGCCCTTAAGGCTGTAATTAGGGGGGAATCAATTTCATTTGCAGCTAATCTTAATAGAGAGGTCCTGAAAAAAGAAAGGGAACTTGAGGACCGTACTTTGTAATTACAGCGCGAAATAATGCAAACTAATGCCCTCCATAAAGTACCAGAACTCAACAGACTAAGTGGACAGTGGGCTTAAATGACAAACAAAAGGATAGAAAGAGATATTTTGAAGGCAGGGGCTAGAACATATTTCGAAGGGGATTCTGCTGGGAAGTGGTTGGCCTGGAGAATTCGTTCGAAACAGGCTAATAGAACTATAGTTTCACTTGAAACTAGGGATGGAGAAACAACCTCAGATTCACAACGGATTAATGAGGAGTTTCAATCCTTCTATTAGGCCCTATATACCTCAGAAGCTCCGGAAAGGGCTGACCCTACAATATTTATGCAGAATATTCAGTTACTCTCGATTGATGATATAGTAAGGGAACAAATTAATAGACCCCCTCTCTACCCAAGACATAAAGGAGTCCATATAGGACTCGAACCTAGGGAAGGCTCCGGGGCCTGATGGGTTGCCCATGGAATTTTTCAGGTTGTTCTGGGATGACCTTCACCCGCTGCTTAGTGAAATGATTAGAGAAGCCATGAGCACGGGGGTGCTATCTCCATCCCTCCAATTGACCACTATTATTGTTCTCCCCAAACCGGGTAAGGATCCAACAAAATGTGGGTCTTATAGACCGATCTCCTTATTAAATGTGGATTATAAAATCATAGCAAAAATTATTGCAACCCGCATAGAAAAGGTTTTACCTTTATTGGTGCATCAGGACCAATGTGGGTTTGTGAAGGAGCGACAAGCTAAGCACAACTTAAGGCGAACTCTGAACATAATTCAAAATTGGTCAGGTGGGGACGGGGATCCATGTAGAGGCCTTCTGGCTCTTGATACAGAGAAGGCCTTTGATAGGGTGGAGTGGAAATTTATCTTCGCTACTTTAAACAAATTTTGTTTTGGGCCAGTTATTACGAAGTGGATTAAACTGCTCTACTCTACTCGTAGAGCCCAAATATACACCAATGAAACTATGTCCCCACCCTTTCCACTCACCAGGGGTACAAGGCAGGGGTGTCCCTTATCCCCACTACTATATGTTTTAACTATGGAGGTTTTGGCCTCAGCCATTAGGCAGCACCCTGATAACCGGGGGTGTGAGGTGGGGGGCAGGGATCATAGAATCTCTCTTTTCCCAGATAATGTCCTATTATTTATAAGAGATCCAAAGATAACTATCCCAGCGTTGACCAATTTGTTTGTAGAATATGGCCCTATATCGGGGCATAAATTGGTCCAAATGCGAGTGGCTTCCATTGGGGAAAACAAAACCAAGTATACAGATACAAAGTTACAAGATTAGCCCAGCCCCATTGGGGTAGTTATCACCAGTAAATTAACACCCTTTTTCGTCTGAATTATATACCATTGCTAAAAAAGATTAAAGATCAGTGTGATAGGTGGAAAGGTTTCCCGTTGACCCTTATAGGCAAGGTTAACCTTGCTAAAATGTTTATTTTATCCCAGTGTCTTTACCTTTTTCAATCTCTTCCAATTTGGATTCCCAAATACTATTTTAAATCTTTAAAGGGAGCAGTAGGAACTCTCCTCTGGGGTTCATGGAGACCCCGAATACGTCAGGAATTTCTATGGAAATCGGTGTCAGAAGTAGGACTAGGTCTTCCAAATGTGTCCTTATATTACTTCTCAGCTCAAATTTCAGCCCTACAGGATATTTTTATGAGCGAAGGGGAGGTACAGGCCTGGGTGGAGGTGGAGAATGAGGGTGGTTCCCTGAGCTTAACTTCTGCTACTTTTGCCTCTCTGCTGAATGGTAAGCCTCCACAAAAAAGTAAAAACCCTTTCTCTAGAACTTTGATGAGGATTTGGCTAGCAGGGCATGAGATCATGAACTATCCACCTGCCCTGCCCTTTCCCAGGATTCTAGTATTGGGGGTGCCTGTGGGAAGAGGACAAGATTCAGGCCTCAGAGAGATAGGTTTTTGATAAATGGGAGGGAAAAGGCCTGGGTTGTATGGCGCAGTTATATGAGGGTGGAAATATACTTCCATATCCTGAACTGGTGAAAAGATATGGTTTGCCCCCTCAGAGTTTCTTCATCTACCTTCAGATTTGTTGCCGATTGCAGTCCTGGGACCCAAGTAGAATATTACACCAATCTCCTTTGGAGGAGCTCCTATGGCAGGCAGCATCTGTAATAAAGCTGAGGATTATGAAAGCAAATTATAGATCCCTCCTAAATGCCTTACCCGATGTGGGTATGGGCTTGAAACATAAGTGGGATAAAGACCTGGGGAAGAGACACTATCATTGGGAGACTGGAGGATGGTCTTGAGGAGGGGTATGCATTGCTCTATTAATAATAGAATATGGGCTATCCATTATAATATATTACATAGAATATACTTCACCCCAGTTCTGGCTAATAAAATTGATCCTGATCATTCAGAGAAATGTCCAAAATGCCAGGTGGGAGCGGGTAGCTTCATTCATTTACTAGGGGAGTGCCCGATCATACAAACCTTTTGGAGAGGAGTGGTATCCATTATGCAGAACACTTTTCGACATTCACAACTTGTGGGAATCCGTGAAGTAATTTTAGGTCTTCCAGGAACATCCTTGAAAGGCAGGGGGTTGGATCACCCCCTATGGGCTTTGGGTATGGTGATAGGGAAACAGATAATTGCCCGCCATTGAGGCCAGGACGTACCCCCTACGGTAATGGAATGGGCAAATAGTCTCCTACATTGTATGAAACTTGAGCACACCCAGTATAGGACGACTGGCAGGGAGGAAAAATTTGATAAAATATGGGAACCCCTAGACTATGCCATCTCCCAGGGTTGGTTTCCCACATTATTAGGTGGTAGTATCAAGGCATCCCGGATTTTTTCCCCTGACTATTCCTTAGCTGCATGTCTGTCCTCTTGACTTGCAAAATCTATATTATTTTGTTTTTAATTATAGATATGTTTTAGTCCCATAAGGGATGAAAGCCTGATGTTATATGCACACATTCCAGTTTCCAGACTCTTCTTTTATTACTTAGACAGTTTTATTACATTTAGACTCATCCCAGGGAAAGGAATTAGCACAGACCTGGTACCCTGGGGATAAGGTAAATTCAGTTGACTACATGTCTTTTTACTAATATTGGAATAGACTATACATATATAACTGGTCTTGTCTAATAGAAGAAATATTCAAGGGATGTGTGTTTTTCAAACACCATGAAGTCTTGCTGCTATTAGGACTTAATGCAGTTAGCCACTGCACTCGAACTGCCCTGGAGAGGATAGGGTTAACTCCAGAGCAGTCTGGAGTTCCACAGCGCGAGGGCGCTGTTCAAAGCTCTAGCTGGCTAGTTTCAAATGAAACTGCCAGATTCTTTAGTCCGCTTCACTGAACAGTCGCTCCGGAGATCAGCTCCTTCAGCTCGGTTCATTTCGCGGTTCAAGCGAGTTTACTCGGTTCATTTGAACCGGCAAGTGTTTAAAAATTACCGCGTTTTCGGCAAAGCTCTATCTGGTAACCGTAAGTACTAAAAATAAAGTCTGTGTGGAAATACATTATCGGTTCAGTCTGAACCGATCGGTTAACTTATTTACGATTTTTGGGCTTTAGAAGTACGGTACCGGTTCTTATCGGTTCTAAAAACCTTAATTTTATTTGGGTTTTCAATACCCGTGACACAGTTAGGAACCGATAAGGGTGTCTTGCCTGTACGGCCGTTTAAAGGCAAGTTTGTTGGATTAGGCTGGCATTATGTCTGAGAAACCCAAAAGAAAAACCGGGCCCACTGGGTTTCAACACTGTGATGTCTGTGGGAAGCCTTTGCCAAGGCTGATCCACACACCACTGTGTCTATTGTCTGAGGGCTGACCACCTCCTGTCAGACTGCCAGGTGTGTAAAAATTTCCCTGCAGCCACCCTGGAAAAGAGATTGGGCTGGCTCAGGGAACGAGAGGCCAAAAAGTCCGCTGACCCGGATGGCCAGCCCGGTCCAGTACCCACTGGACCAGAGGGAGTGCCCTCTGACCAGGGCGAGACTTCCTCGGGCAAAAGAAAAGCTGGTTCAGAGAAACCAGCTCCAGCAAAAAAGACAAAGAAATCAGCAGGTCTGGAGTCCAAAATTGTCTCTCCAACTACTGCAGAAATAGCAAAAGCCATTCAGATTGTTCAG
This sequence comes from Neoceratodus forsteri, assembly GCA_016271365.2. NCBI lineage: Eukaryota > Metazoa > Chordata > Ceratodontiformes > Ceratodontidae > Neoceratodus > Neoceratodus forsteri. The sequence goes on along the minus strand of CM057451.1, from coordinate 479,901,077 downwards.
TCTTTGTCTCGGGGACTTGTCGAGCCCCCTACAATTGGGAAAAGGGTGTCTCATTCAGGTCCAGTGTTTCAGAATTATGATGTTGAGGAGTTTTATGAACCACAGGAGGGAGGAGGAATTTGATCAGTGTATTTGTGACTGGGAAGGTCTGGGCGTGCCCATTGAACGGGCATTTCTCCAGATAGACCCTTAGAATCTCCCCTTTGCTGTCTGAGTCCCTTCTCATTTCACGTTTATAAAAGGTGGCAGAAACCCTCCAGCTCCCTTTAGAGGAGGCTGTGGATGAGCAAGAGGAGCCTGATTATGTAGAAATGATGGATATTTCAAGTCTAGAAGGTTGTCTATTCCTTTGCATAAGTCATTTAGGAAGCAAACAACAAAGATTTTAAAAATCCTCATTCCGTTCCTCCTGTAGATAAGAAAATGGACAGAAGGTATACTTTATCAGGCCCTGATACAGACTTCCTCACCGAGCAGTGTAGTCATGTAGGTGTTGTTCAAGCTGCAGCCTGTGACAAGGCTAATATTCCCTGGCATCACATCCTCCTGATAAGGATTCCAGGAAGATTGATGCCATGGCGAAAAAGCAATATATGGCAGCTTCATTGGGACTCAGGCAGGCTAATTATATGGCTTATGTGGCTAGATATCAGAAATCTAGATGGGAAACTATATTGCAGTTAGCCAAGCAGGCCCAGGGCCAGCTGGCTAGTGAGTTGGAACAAGTGGCTGCTGATGGCATTGAAGCCTCTAAAGTCCAATTTCATACTGCTGTTGATGTTAATGATGTTTCCTCTAGGGTCATGGCCACTTCTGTAGCTCTCCGTAGGTTGGCATGGCTTAGATGCACTAATCTGTCCCAAGATACTCAGGCAAAGGCTATAGATTTTCCTGTAGTAGGAAACTCTCTGTTTGGGGATCAAACAGAAAATTACATGAAGAAAATGGATGAATACAGAACTACCTACAAAAGTGCCCAAGCTAAGGAGAGGCATGCCACTCCACAAAGGCATGCCCCCAGGGGTAGGGGCAGGCCTTACCACAGGCCCTTTTATCAAGTTCAGGCCTCTTCAGCCTTTGCACAGAGGTTTTTCAGAGGCAGGGGTAGACGGGCACAGGCAGACCATCTCCTCTCCTCAGCCTAAAGCTGCTGCCAAGCAGGCGCCTGATGAAGTGCCCAGGGCCGATTCTCCTGTACCGGTGGGGCAGGTTGGCTTATTTCAGCCAGAACTGGTGTCCCTAACCTGGACAAATGGGTTCTGGAGGTGGTAAGCCAAGGTCTGGTTCTCAGTTTCAAACAGTTCCCAAAGATGAGAGCCAGACATTTTCCACCTGCAAATCCTTCAGAAGCCCTTGCTTTGGAAGCAGAGGTTTCTTCTCTGCTGGGCTGCAAGGCAGTGGAAAGAGTTCCTCCTTGCCATCAGGGCAAGGGTCTGTACTCAGGTATTTCCTTACCCCAAAAGACAGGAGAGTGGCGGCCCATCTTAGATTTAAGGTTCCTGAACAAGCATTTTTTGAAACCAAAGTTCAAAATGTTAACTCTGGCAATGATTCTGCCTTCCCTAAGGCCAGGGGACTGGCTAGCTTCCCTGGACCTCAAGGACGCTTATTTTCATATTTTGATCAGGCCTTCTCACCGAAAGTACCTCAGGTTCGAACTACCCTCTGGCCACTACCAGTTCAGAGCAATGCCCTTGGCCTTACCTCTGCTCCAAGGGTTTCACAAAATGTTTAGCTGTAGTAGTGGCTCATTTAAGAAGGCAAGGGGTTGCTGTGTTCCCTACCTGGACGACTGGCTCATAGTGGGCCAGTCTCCAGATCAGGTAAATCCCACTTGCAAGTCTCCCAGCAACTTCTCACTTCTCTGGGATTCCTGTTGAATTTTCCAAAGTCAGTTCTGGAACCAGTTCAGGTACTAACTTTCATAGGTGCAGGAATGAACAGAAAGTCAGCCAGGGCATTTCTTCCCTCCGAAAGAGTGGACAGACTCATTGCCCTGGCATCCTCCTTTACCCCGCGGGTCTCTCGACCAGCAAGGCACTTTTGCAACTCCTAGGACACATAGCTGCTTCCACAGCTGTCGTGCAGGAGCAAGATTTCAGATGAGAGACATCCAGTTCCACTTGAGGTCCTACTGGTCTCAAAGGAAGGACCCCCTATCCAAGTTAATCCCAGTGACCAAAACCCTGATCCTAGCCCTTCAGTGGTGGCAGGATCGAAGCAATTTAACTCAGGGGGTCCCCTTCTTAGCCGTTCTTCATTCCCTCACCCTCACCACGGATGCCTCCCTGTTAGGGTGGGGGGCACATTTGGGCGACCTTTCCACTCAGGGAGTGTGGTCCCCTCAGGAATCTCTGCTCCACATCAACCTTTTGGAACTCAGAGCTGTTCTCTTAGCTCTCCAGGTTTTTTCGACTACTGTCCAGAACAAGGTAGTCCAAGTCAGGACAGACAACACCACAACAATGTGGTACATCAACAAGCAAGGGGGCACTCGGTCATCAGCCTTGTGCACCGAAGCAATGAAGTTGTGGTCTCTGGCTTACTCCCTGAACACCTCCCTGATAGCAGTTCACCTTCCAGGGAAGGACAATGTCCTGGCGGATGCCCTCAGCAGAATTTCTCAGGGCCATCACGAATGGGCTCTGAATTCTCTGGTGCTGGGGTCAGTCTTTGCCAGATGGGGCACCCCTCAGATAGATCTTTTCGCAGCCCCAGACAACCACCAACTTCCCCTGTTTTGTTGCAGGCCTCCAGTTCTGGGGTCAGTCCCACTGGACGCCTTTCAGTTGGATTGGAAAGGGAAGTTCTTGTATGCTTTTCCCCCCTTCCCTCTCCTCTTCAGGGTACTAGTACAAATCAGAACTCAGCCCTGCAGAGTGATTCTGATTGCTCCAGACTGGGCCAGACAGCCCTGGTACCCTCTCCTCCTGTCCCTGACATTCCACCCTCCCCTGAGCTTGCCCAGGACCCACGACCTGTTGACCTGTGCACAGGGGAGAGTGTGGTATCCGAACCTCAATTCCCTCCACCTCAAGGCCTGGTTCTTGAGGAGCTAGAATTGCTGATTTACACCTTTCTCAAGGTGTTCTGGATATTTTAAAGGCTTCTAGGAAACCTTCCACTAGAGCCACTTACAATTCTAAGTGGAAGAGGTTTTCCATTTGGTGTTCTGAGAAGCAGATTATCCCAGAATCTGCTAATCTGCCCATTTTACTGGACTATTTGGCCCATTTAAATTCCTTAGGCCTTAGGCCAGCTACCTTAAAGGTTCATCTGGCAGCTGTCTCTGCTTTTGTGTCAGCGGGGAAGCCTGCTTCCCTTTCTTCTCACCCTGTATTTTCCAAGTTTTTTAAGGGGTTACTTCACACTAACCCCCCCTTTTGGGAACCAGCTCCTGCATGGGACCTGAATGTTTGCATTGCTCAGCTAATGCAACCCCCCTTTGAGCCTCTGTCCTCGGCAGACCTCAAGTTTTTGACTTGGAAGACTGTTTTTCTAGTGGCTATCACTTCTGCTAGACGTATAAGTAAATTACAGGCCTTGTCAGTAGAAGAAGATTTTATTTCTTTTCACAGAGATAAGGTAGTCCTTAGGACTAACAGAAAGTTTTTACCTAAAGTGGTTTCAGATTTTCATCTCAACCAATCCATCTCTCTTCCAGTATTTTTCACTGAGCATTCCTCCTCAGGGGAGAGGAGATTGCACAGTCTGGACGTCAAAAGAGCCCTAAGCTGCTATTTGGAACGCACCCAGGGTCACAGGTTCGAATCCCTCCAACTCTTCCTTACCTATGGAGAAGTTGGCAAAGGGAGACCTGCCACTAAGAGGACAATTGCGAGGTGGATTGTCTCTTGTATCCAGTTCTGTTACCAAAAACTAGGTAGAGAACCTCCCTCAGGACTGAGGGCTCATTCCACCAGGGGTACAGCTGCATCTCTAGCGGCTGCTAGAGATATTCCCATTTTGGAAATTTGCCAAGCTGCTACCTGGAAATCAGTCCACACCTTTACCAAGCATTATTCCCTGGATGTCAGTCCAGGAGAGATGCTTCGGTTTGGCACAGCTATGCTTCAGAGCCTATTCCCAAGTAGGTTCTGACCCTCCTCCATGGAGGTACTGCTGTATAATCTGCATTAAGTCCTAATAGCAGCAAGACTTCATGGTGTTTGAAGAAAAAATTACTCACCTTAGTAATTGCTTTTCTTCTCATGGAGTCTTGCTGTATTAGGACAACCCTCCCTCCTACCCCGCTCAGAACTCCTACTTGAGTATGGGGTTGTCAAATTGGTGCAAGCACTGTCATGCCATTTCAATTTCTCTCTAGTTCCCCCCTTTTGTTCATTTGGGTTAGGAACTAGGTGATTCTGTTTTGTTAAGTGATAGGTGGCTCCTCTCTGGACTTGAGTCTTTGGGGAGAGGGGCCTATTAGTGCTTGTCATGGGTGATTCTAAAATAACAGGTGATTTTGTTATTATTCTATGATTGTTGTTGGGTTTTGTTGTCCTACTACTGGTAGGTAGCCAATGGCTAGTGTAGAGCTTTCCACACAGACTTGCTATATTAGTTTAGCTTTTTAAGAACCTGGCAGTTTCATTTGAAACTAGCCAGATGAAACTTTGAACAGCGCCCTCGCTGTGGAACTCCAGACTGCTCTGGAGTTAACCCTATCCTCTCCGGGGCAGTTCGAGTGCAGTGGCTAACTGCATTAAGTCCTAATACAGCAAGACTCCATGAGAAGAAAAGCAATTACTAAGGTGAGTAATTTTTTCTTACTGTACATATATGAAAGTATGAAGTTTTTCCTTTTAGTCTATGTATTAAGCAAGAGTAAAAGCTTTCCCTAGCTATCAGAGGTAGACCAGTGTACCGGCCTACAATAAATAAAGTTTGAAAAAAAGGTTTTAAATCAGTTTTTCTATCTAACTATCCACTAAAAGATTTGATTGATAAGAGGTTTCACACTCGGAATTTACGTTCATATAGTGATGTCTAACTTCAAGAAACCATGCATTATTCTAAAGCTGGGGCTCATTCCTTTTCAGCTGCCGCTCCTTTATTTTGGAACACATTACCAAACGATTTGCGTGCCTCTTCCTCATTGTACAATTTTAAATTACATTTTAAGGTGTACTTACAATCATCTGAGATTTGTCATTGTTTTATTTAATATTATCATATATAATTCTTATTTATTATATGTTTGTATGTGATTACTGTTAAATGTTTTGTTGGGTTGAGCCTGAAAAAGGTCTAGTCCCAGTGCTCCAACCCGGTTAACAAACTAGAATGAAAAAATACAAAAAAAAAATATAATGCTCATAGGTAGCATTTCCATCACAGTTGACTACAATATCCTCCTGCAGCCGGTAGTTCCCATCACAGCTCAAAATCCCTTGGGGCTCATTGAACTCACACCTTAGGGCCACTGATCCTCTCAACACAGTCTTCCTCCCTCAGCACAGCTCTTGGGCTACGGCTCCTCTGAACTATGGGCACCCATCCCCAATGTTGTCTCACTAGGTCTGCTACCATGATCAGTCCTCGAACCCCTAGCCTTACATATTCCCTTCAGGCTCAAGAGTCCCTTCCGATCCATACTCCACACCCCAAATCTCTTAGACTCTGGCTGTATATTACTCCCTAGGGATGTGAAGTCCATTCCCTTTCTCTCTGCTTGAAAGATGGCCAATACACAGGTTCGGGTCTCACTCACAACTCTTTCACTTCTTCCTAAGAATCCAAAATGGCACCACGAGCGGGCAATCAGTCCTTCTCATTCATACACAGCCTCTTGCCTTCTTGCCTGGGTGCTCCTGCACTGACCAGCAAGGCCCACCCTAGGATACTCCCTTGCCAACAGCAGTCCCCCTGGAAGGCAAAACCTTAATCCTTTAAGGGCCTAGGCTGTGCAAACCCCAAAAATAAATCCCTATGGTGTCCATCCCATTACTCTATTCTGACACTCTACTCTCCAAGGGGGTAGGGTTAACATTTCTATTAAGCCTGCTTATTATTGATTCACAGTCTTGTTTCACCTTCTCTGAGGCTCTTTTGTAATTCTGAATTCATTTGTACATATTGGATTGTCCTTCCTCCTTCTGCTTACTCCTTGTAAATTTGTGCTGTTCATGTTATTATGCATCCCTCTCCCTCAATCAAAACTGGGAACAAGATGGATGTATGCATCTCTACTTTGTCTTCCTCAATTAAATACATTTCAATACATTATGTGAGGAATTAAATATAGAATCATACATGGGGTGGTGTGCATGTAATGAGAATTTTACATACACCCGAGGTATTGGATGCTACATAAACACTGACAGCGAAGCTTGAGGGGTTTATGTAAGCATTCAACGCCAAAGATGTGTGCAAAATTTGAGTTTCACACATCACCTCATATACTGTTTTATATAATTGCTGGGGTCACATTTTTTCACTTGAGCAATTATATAAAATATGCGAAGCAGTACCTGAAGCAGAGTCAGTGGTTCCCTGGGAGTAGCGACCCAGCAGTGAGGGTTCAGTGTAGCCCCATTTGTTGTTTTCTCCTTCAGTCATTTGTTTTGTCCTTCGTGAAGCGCCATGGCAGTGAGAAGGAGGGAACTGAGCGGGAGGTGAGAAGGAGGGAACCAAGTGGGAGACACAGTAGCAGAGCCATATCGGTGAGCTAAGGTGGACAGAAGAGAGTGTTGGGGTGGAGCAGAAAGTCCCTTGGAAGGATCACAGCTGCCCTTTACTATACCACCATCAAAAATTAATCTATTAAATAAAAATATATAAATAAATTTTATTTACAGCGATGAACGGATCAAAAGAAAAGCTTCTGAGAGGTAGAGCCGCTGTTTGGCTCATGCTTTTCTCATAGGAAACTGGTGAGAGTTTGCCATTATAAACACTCCTTTAAACGGCAAATTACAATCAGCTTTTCCTAAGGGAAGAAGCACAACACAGTTATTATTTATTAATTAACTGTGGTAAGAACTAAGGGATTGCTGTTCTCCACTCACAACCTTATTATTTTTGACAACAATGATTCAAGCCCACTCATCCATATGTGTTATACCAAATGTTTATACAGTCAGGCCTGGTTAAGTCATGCCTGATTAATCCTGATTTTCTGCTATGCGAATGCATATGTGCTGTCATAAAAAATAAAGCCCAGTTTAATTGCCTCCTTAATCCAAAATTCTCTGATTCAGGAATCTGTAAATGCTGTTAACACTCAGCACTAATCCTTCCTATTCATTTTTTACCTCGTTAGTCCAGACAAGGTGTTAACTGTCCTCTGCACAGGAATATTTAAGTGTTGACTGTGCTGTCAATCTTAAATAGCATGTAACAATGGCAGCAGCAGCAGGACAGAAGCACTGGCGGAGTGAAATTTCCATTTCACAGAAACGTGAGCGATGTCTCTGGAAACAGGAAAATCCTGCTGCAACCTATCGTGACGTGCTAGTTTATTCAGCACAGGCATTCAGTCTCAAGCTAGGATCCAGTACCTGTAGTGACATTTGGAGGGCAAGGGAGAAATGGTTTGCAGCTTCTGCAGATTCCATGTTCATCTTGGCCAGCACAATGATGTAGAGATGGTGTTGAACTTATGGGTCACAGAAATAAACAGCAAAGAATGTGGTTATGTCAGTCACCTGATCATTGAAAAGGCCAAATATTTTGAGAAGCAAATGCGTGTCTGATTTTAGATATTCCTGGGGTGGATCCAGGGCTTTAAATGGCACCATGGATTAAGCAGTAAGGTGTACCATGGAGAAGCAGCGAGTGTAGACCAGACTGCTGAGATGTCTGGTGGGCTCCATTTAAGGGATGTGTTGTCAGGTTTCTGTCCAACGGTCATTTACAATTTGGACAAAACTGGTTTGTTCTACTGATTGGGTCCTACTACAACACTATGATCAGCACCAGTTTTAGGGACAAGAAAGTCAAAAGACCACTTGAATTTTGCCCTTTGTTGTAACAGTGACAGCAGTTACAAAGTCAAGACATTTGTAATCGGCAAAGCCAGCAAGCTGTGCTGTTTCGCTGATGTTTTCGACCCTGAGCTGTATGCCCGTTACTGAGTGAATGCAAAAGCATGGATGATGGGGAGTGAGTTTGAGGATTGGGTGCTTAATTTCAACCACAGTATGAGACTTCAACACAAACACATAATCTTACTAGTGGACAATACCACTGGCCATGCTGTACCCCTAAACCTGTCACACAGTAAAGTCCATTTCCTAACACCAAACACAACCTCCCATATTCAGCCTATGGATGCTGGCATCAAGAACTTTGGAGGCAGTATAGCGCAGTGGTTTAAGGCTCTGCGCTGCAAATCTGGTGACATCCAGCAGACCAGACCTGGGTTTGAACCCCACAGCTTCCACTTGCATACTGTGTGACCCTGAGTAAGTCACTTAACTTCCATGTGCTCCCAGGTCGCACCTGTAAAAAAGCTTTCAGCCTACTGTGCTAGTCCTGGTTAAATAACTAACAAGAAAAAGAGCTTTAAGTGTTTCTACAAGAAAGAGCTCTGCCATCACTTTATAGCATGTGCTGAGGCTGGTGAAGATCTAAAAGTTAGTGTATGACAAGCTGTCCTTTTCATCCACTCACCTTGGCACTCAGAGACTGACAGCACAATTCAAAAAGTGCTGGTGATATGTACAGATCTTGCCACACACTGAGTTGAACCTCCACCTGTACCTGAAAATCAAACAAAGGAGCCTACCTTGCCTGCCAGCTTCAGAAATGATGGAACTGCAAGTTCATATTCATTGGTTACCAGTTGCTTATGTGGATGCCCTTACCGCCCAGCAGTTAATAGAAGCAGAGGACAAACTCAAGATATCTCTACCTGTACGTGATGCTAATATCCTGAACATGATCCATCCAAAGGAGAATTCTGATAATGATGTTGACAAAGAATTGCAGGACTACAGATGTCAGATCACCCCCCACCCACCGCATCAGTGTCTGAAGCATTTTGAGTCTAAATACTCTCCTCTCCAACTTGGAACAACATCCAGCTACTGAAACTGGAAAGCACATTTGGTGATGCGCTGCATTTAAAAAATTAATCACAGCACGGTCAGTAGGATCACTGAAACAAGTGAGCATAACCGAGTATTTTTTGAAAAGAATAAAAAAAATTCTTTGTAATATTTAATATCATGAATGTCTTGTCTGACTTGTGTACTCATACAGCAAAATAAATTACCACGCCTACATTTAATTGTGACAGCCATATGTCAATAAAGGCAACATGAAATGCACTACAAGAATGGTAAAAAACAAAAACAAGGCACTGCATCAGCATGTGGTCTAAAAGCAAAACAAAATGGTTATATTAAATGCACGCTGAAACTAGAAAATAGAGTTAAAAATCTATGTTTCGACCTTAGGTCTTCTTCAGGAAATATTTAAAAGAGAAAACAAAAACAAGTTAGTGTAGCGGAGAGGTAAAATGAGAGAGATATATATGTGGAGAAAGAAGGAAGGGGAGGCTCAGGGAGAAGTGATAAATGGTAAAATTAAGAGAGAATCTGTGAAACAAAAAGGTGATGATGGGAAAGATAAAGCATAATGGGAGTGAAAGAGCTGGGGAAGTTCCCAGGTGGGGACTAATTAACGGGGCCTAGTAAGAAGGCTGAAAGGTGACAAATGTGTGGGAAGGAGACAGAAATGAAGATTTAATGGTGAAAATGAAAAATAAATTAAATGAGTACAAAAACAAATAGACTTTAGGGGAAAAAAGGGATGGCTGCAAGATGTTAGTGGAAAATAAGTCTATCATTTAAACCAGAGGGCTGCTGGGAGCCAATGGATGATCAGCTTGGCTTCCATGTTTTCTATGGTCAGAATCCCAGAAGCCCTGCTGAAGGACACAAACAGAAAGGTCATTGACATTGTGGTCCCTGGAGATAAAGTGGGATACAATGGGTTTAGCAGTTTCACCATTCTGACTGCTCTGTAATGTTCCTGAAGCGGGTCAGAAAGACGCCTACCAGTTTCTCCGATGTAAATAGCTGTACACTTCCTGCAAAGAATACAATACACCATATTAGTGGAGGTGCCTGAGAACTCCTTGGTGATGTGAAAAACACCTGTAGGCCCCCGAATCTCAGTCACACTGGAAATAAATTTGCAGGTGTAGCAGTGAGTCCTGTTGCAAGGTTTGGTACCTGGGAGGGAGGAACTGTTAGGAGTAGGTAGGCTGCTTTTAACCAGGAGATTCCACAGGTTAGGTAGCCGGTGGTAGGAGGCAATAGGTGGCTCTGTAAAGGAAGCACCAATGTTAGGGTCAGTTTGCAAAATGGGAAAATTACTAGTGATGATCCTGTGAAGAGAAGGTATGCTCTGATGAAAAGGAAGAACTAGTGGAATTCACCATTGCTCTTGTGTGACAGTATCCTTCCTGCGGGGTTCAAGGTTATGGGCCATGTTACTGACCCGGGAGAGTGCTCTGTCCACTGTGCTTTTAGGGTATCCCCTGTGGATAAAAAAACTATGCATTATTTGGGTCTGCTCAGCAAAATCATCCTCTTCACTGCATAACCTGCGAAGTCTAAGAAACTGTGAATAAGGCAGACCATTCTTGACATGTTTAGGATGGAAGGAGCTGTGGAGGAGGAAACTGTGAGAGTCAGTGGGTTTGTAATAGACTGATGTCTTCCGATCCGTTTTTTGGACTGACAGCTGGATATCCAGAAAAGGCAGTGTAGAGGAGGATACTTCAGCAGTGTATAACTTGTTCATCCAATGATTTTTAATCTGGCAGCATTTGGACAGTTATCGACATGTCCAGATTAACCAGGTCTAACATTGGCCACTAAATCTACAGCAATGTTTCACAGCATAGCCACTTAATCAGACCATGCTCTAGTGTGCAATATTGTCACCTAAGTGCTTTAGCCTAGTCTTCTTGTACAGTCCTGATGATCTGGGGAAACCAACTGAAAAGCTGGCCTCCTAACTTGGAGAAGCTTCTGCTGTGTTTTCCTGGGCCCAAGGCCCCATGCATGCCAGTGAGGTGCTCTACTCCTCGAGACGGAGGATTAAGACCACCCAGCATTCACGCTCCCCATGCAGGGCTGCCAAGGAGTGGCATTGCCATCGGCCATGAAGGTAGCCACTCTTCTGCTCCTTCAGCTGGAAAAGGGGTGTTGCCATGGTGATCCCATGTTTGGGCTGGGACAACAGGGGAACCAGGGAATAAAGTGTGCAGTGCTGGTCTTCTGCATTAGTGTAGGAGGGGCAAAAGCTATCATTTTGTCATGAGACCTTTTCAATTCAAAGGCAGTAGAGTTGCTGTAGGGTGCACATCAGTTCATTTGGCTTCTGTGAGGATCTAAGATCCAGTCTAGTAATTGGGTTAGCAAGTACATGATTCACATGTTTCCATCTTGTACATCTCCATCCTTCACTGCCGCTCTGTGAGCCCAGCCTGCAGGTAGTATTTACTGACCCCTCCTGCTCCATCCAGTGCCACAGAGTTTCTCATCAGTGTTAGTCTGGGGGTACAGCTCGGCCAGACCCTGGATTTCCAGTCAGAAGCCCAGGTCTGCAAGCAAATGGATCCCTTGCTGTGTGGAAGTAGGGGATTATAGCATACAGCAGTCCAGCTAGGACTGCCATTTTCCTCTTAAGAGGAAGACAATATTTTATTACAAACCAAATGTTTGTCACATGTCCCACCCAGCCCTCCAGGGTATGGCAAGAGGTCTGGGGACATGTGTTGAGGGAGCGGATAGAGCGCTATGGAGTGTAATGGCAGAGGGGTAGGAAAGTGTTATTGCTGGGGTCCCCTTGGGTAACTTCTGTGCTCTGTCTCTGTGCCTGAAGTGCAGATGCTGTGAAGTGCAGACATGCCCCCTCTTATTCCCAATGCCCCAGCCAGAATGTGAGCTGGCAGCACAAGACTGAGTACCTGGAGGTTGCTGGCTGCTGCACAGTGCCCTACATCTGGGGAGGGGGAACTCCATGGAATTAGGAAGCCCCATGCATCCACTCAGCCCTTTGTGAATCAGTCCCATAATAGCTTTCTGGTTTCCGCCAGACTCCTCTCAGAGTACGTGGGTTGCATTTGTTTCTGATAGGGCAGCCTCTCTGTTGGGTAAAACCTCAGGGACTACTACCTGCCACTGAACCACCATCCAAATCATACAGCCTGGTATTTAATTTTTTATTTTATTTTACTTAAAATTTCGTGACCGGGAGAGGCACACTGAGCAGAGGCTCATTTCCAGGTGCGACCCGGGGGAGAGGGAAAGAAGAGGGCAATGTAGAGGTAAACAGGCAAGTTGCAGAAGCCTGGGTATGTAAACAAAAATTCAATATACAGAATACAGAAGATCGGGCAGAATAGTAGTAGCCTGGGTGTAGTAATATATACAAGTTCAATATACAAGTAATATACCATATATACAAAGATGATAAACATGATTTATACATGATAAGCAAGTTATATATATGATAGATGGAGGTGGGAGTAAGAAGTTGAGAGGCAAGCCTAGCAAATGCAGGAGGTAAATAGAAGGTACTGAGCTGCATAGAGACAATATCGAAGCCTATGAAGTAACTAAGTATAAAAACTGTAGCAGCCTGGAGGAGACTAGCCTGTCTGGTAGCAAGGAGAGGGAGAGGTTGAGCATGGGAGAGGGTACTTTTAATGGGGTTGAAAGAGGGAAGCAGGCAGAGTGATGATGGGAGGGAGTTCCAGATGTGAGGAAAACAGTATGAGAAAGCAGTCTGTCCTGAGTTCAAGGTAGGATGGGGAAGGGCAATGGTGCGAGTGTCCCTGGAGTGGAGGTGGTAGGCTGGGTGGGGGATAGTAGGGATGTAAGGTATGGGGTAAGTGAGCCAACCCAGTATTTGGCTATGAAAGTGGAGGTGTGGAGCTGATGGTGGGAGGACGGGGGGGGAGGGAGGAGCAGAGGGTGCAGTGGTGAGTTCTTGGGAGAACATTTATAGTGAAATGCAGAAGGCGTTGACTAGAGTGTCCAGCCTGGAGAGGGTGATGGAGGAGGTGGAACTGTAAATGACGTCTGTGTAGTCATGGATTGGTAAGATAGTCTTTGTGAATAGTGTACAGCGGACTTGGTGGGAGAGGGTGTCTTTATTTCTGTAGAGAGCACCGAGCTTTGGGCGGAGCTTAGAGTGAATGTGGTTGATGTGAGTTGTATAATCTAGGTGGCTGTCTAGCCAGACGCCTAGGTACTTGTAGGCTGATACTGTGTCCAGGGTGGTGCCATCAAGGGTATAGAAGGAGGTGGGTGTGAACATTTTGGAGAGTTTTTGGGCAGTACCAAAGGTCATGGATACAGTTTTACTGGTGTTGACTTTGAGTTGATTTGTTTTGAACCATTGAGGGACGAAGGAGAAGTTGTTTTGCAGCAGTGAGGCCACTTTGGAGGCAGATGGGCCAGAGGAGTACAGAATGGTGTCGTCTGCGTATAGGTGAATGTGACAGGAGGTGCAGACAGAAGGAAGATCATTCAGAAATATAGAGAATAGGATGGGACCAAGAATAGAACCTTGGGGAACTCCAGGTAGAATTGGGTGGAGGAGGGGGTGAGAGAGCATTGCCAGTTAGAACACTTTGGATTTGACCACATAGGTAGGATTGGAACCATTTAACTGTGGGGGTGGAGATACCAGAGAGACTGAGTTTGTTTAGTAGGAGAGGATGTGAGATGGAATCAAAGGCTTTTGCAAGGTTGATGAAAATGGCAGAGGTAAGGTGTCCTTGGCCCATGCCTGGTATAGTTACAGTCACAGTGGAAAATTTTACAGAATCAGGCCCTGGCTCTAAAGTTTTCTTTAATGAAATTAAATTTTTTTAGGGTTTTCTTTCCATAAGTATTACAGTATAGGATTGCAGTAACACCCATATAGTTAGGCTTGAGTAGGCTGTTTAATGCTAAACCCCTATTTTTGCACCTTAATAACTTTGGTGTCCTTTGACAAAATAGCACATAATTTGGCATGTATGGTTAGGCTGCCACTATCTCAGGACTTGAAAAGTTTTGTGACAGCATCTTGTTCCTTTTCCAAGATACAGAGCACCCAAAAATGGGGGGCAAAACATACTTAACATTGTGTATTTTTTGCTCTCACCTTCAACCTAGATGGTGTGGAATTTGTTCAGGAAACTTTCAGAGTTGAAGGGGCTTGTGCCAAGGGTGTGCCTTTGGGAGGTTTCCTGAAGAAATGTGATATGGTTCCACAGTTATAAGGATTTTTGATTTAACCATCAAATGTGAATGGTAACAAAAAAAACTATTGCAACTGCTTATTTTCATTATTCACTTGTTGTATGGGAAAACAATACCGATCATATGGAAAAGAAATGATCGTGTTGAAAAAAAAGATTGAGATTGATGCCATTTTTTTTCAACACACAAATGTTGAAAATACATAAAAGTGATCTGTAAAAAAACAGACACCTGAACCTAGCTAAATTGGAACCATTTAGCTAGACTTTGCAGTTTGTTTTTTAAAAACTTGCCAGAGATACATTTCCAGGGTGCCCAGATTAGTGAGAGGAGCCATTCACCTGCCATTCTCTGTATGAGAACAGCGGGACTTTTTTGAGTTTTGTATCTGCAGCTGGAAGTCATGCTGCGGGCTGCAGTGAGAGCAGAGCTGCCAATCCCCTGTTCTGTTTGTCTCTCTTTGTCTGTCTTCTGCCTGTCTGTCTGTCTGTCTGTCTGTCTGTCTATCTATCTAGTTACCTATCTATCTATTTCTTTCTTAAGTGGACCAGGGTGCCCACCCCTGGTACCACTTATTTCACCCCCTCCCCTCCAGGTCACCTGCTTGCCCTTCAAAATCTTTATATATTTATTACATGAGTGGATTGGGGTGCTCACCCTCTGTATCACTTCTCTTGTTCACTCCCTCCCCTCCATGTCATTATCTCCTTCCCACTAAATATGTGCAGAACTGAGGTGCACACCCCAGTGCTTCTGAACAGTAGTCCAACACTGGCATGCCCAATCCCCAGTGTCATGTCAGAATGTCCCCTGTAAGTCCCCTGTAATTAAAACAAACTGTCCCTTGATATTTTTAACCTGTAAAAAACCAAAATGGTCCCTTGCTGTTCTCACCCCTCACACACACCCCACCCACTCCACCCCAACCTCTCACTCAGCACCTACCACTCCACACCCCCACCACACACCCCAAACACCCTCACTCACCTGAACATGTCCCACAGCATATATCCACTCTCCGATCAAAGACACATCTTGCTGCTGGAACAGGAGACTATGATATGAAAAACTAAGGTGAGTACAGTTTAATGTATTTCAATGGGATTTTAAAATTTGATGTATAACTTTGTTATTTTTGCATATTTTTACCTCATATTTTCAATGTGGCCTTTTGGGGGTGCCACCTTATGACCAATAGTGGTGGAATTATGCAAATCAGGCCTGAGAGGTGATTTTGTGGTTGCTTGGTGAAATCACCTTGCAGGTGGGATTTGAAAATTTTCACCACCCTTGTTCATGAGGTGGGGACATAAGAAGGCTATACTGAAAATGTAGGGTCAAAATATGTACAAATGGCAAAGATATGAGCGTATGTTGAAATGTTTCTATGCTCGCTTACAACGTGGGTAATTTTCAATATTTTGACCCCAAACTTGCAACATAGCCATTTTTAACACTACCTCATGAATATCACAGCTGTAATTGTTCAAATCCTGGCCAAAATTAGTTTCTGCACCTGTGACATGGAATGACATTTCAGAGGTGCAAAATGATGTTTCAGCAGGGATTTCAAAATTTGCACCTACCAGGTTCATGAGGTGGGGTAAAAAGAAGGACATGCTGAAAATTTGGTGCACAAATATGGTAAAATGCTCAGGTTATGAATGACATACATAAATAGATTAGCACAGTATTAGCCGTGTTGGTCCTTGTAAGAACAGATCCTGGAGCAAATGGTTTGATACCTTTTATTGGACCAACATACATGTTACAAAAAGAAAACAATGTCTAAGCTTTCAGATCAACCAAGTCCTTCCTCAGAGACTTATGGTCATAAGTCTTCGAGGAAGGACTTGGTTGGTCTGAAAGCTTAGACATTGTTTTCTTTTTTGTAACATCTATGTCGGTCCAATAAAAGGTATCAAACCATTTGCTCCAGGATCAGGTTATGAATGAGCATTGTAGTATTTCAACATTCACTGATAACTTTGCTAATTTTCAACATTTTGACTCCAGACTTTCAACATAGCCATTTTTCCACACCACCTCATAAATGAGACAGGTGTCATTTTTTTTAAATCCTGGATGAGACTTGTTTTGGTACTTCTGTTGTGAAATGACATTTCATCCAATGTACTATAAACGCTACATGTCATGTTTATAAGGGGAATCATAAAACAACTATCTTGAAAATTTGTGGTCAAAATTTAAAAAAAAAAACAGTATATAATTGTTAACAAACGTTGTGTGTGGTGCCAGTCTTGATCCCAGCAGGTATACTTTGTGATCCGGTGCCAGTGACTTGAGTTCAGGGGTAAACTTAGTGACCCAGCTGGATGGGGCGAGTGTGGGGGGACGCCACTGTTAAGTGACCCTCCCAATCAGGGAATGAAAGCTGCAGGGTTGTCCACATGGGCCTGGGTACCATATAGTAAAGACAGCTGTCCTCTTGGCATAGAACCCTGCATCTCTGCATCTGTGGGTGGCAGAGGGCCCTGAGCATTGGCTGACAGATGGATTCTTTGCCCTGTGCATCCATATCTGCAGCCTCATGGAACTGCAAGGACAAGAGGACCCTGCACTTCCACAGCCCACCAGACAGCCCCATGAATTCTTGACATCTGTCGCTTCATAGAAATGCAGAGCCCACAGGGGCCCTGCATTTCTGAAGGTGGACAGAGTCTTCACATGGCATGGGCCCAAAGGGCCCTTTGCATCTGCATCTGTTCATGCAGGTCCCGAATGAGAATATGATTCCACTATCTCAAAAAGAAAGTAAATTCTTTGCAAAAAACTTTGTTAATGCACCAGTTAGGGTAACTTAATGCCATAAAAGTAGGAGGGAAATGTGGCATTAGGGTTTCCAACTCTAACTCACCACCATCACCCTCTCTCCAAGCAGCAAAAGGAAGAAACATTAGGCTTTTGGGTCTCCAGACTCGAGTCTTGGCAAATTAGTGGTGGGGTCTTCCTTGGGGTTGACAACCCTAATGCACGCCCCTCACTCCAGCCTGTAGACTCCAGTCCAAAGCACAAGGTACAGCTCCAAGCCAGTGCCTCATAGTAATACACTTTTCAAAGGTAGAGAAGTATGTCTCACCACCTGTTGCCAGCACAGTTTCTTGTAGCTTTCTTCACGCAGGGCCCTATGGGCCCTTTGTGAAGAAAGGAAATCATGTGTGACATTTGTTCAGGGAACAGGTGGGCATTAGGTTGACAACCCCAAGCAAGATACCACCTCAGATTCGCCAAGACCCAGAGACCCAAAGTCCTGATGTTTTTTTCATTTTGCTGCTTAGGGGCCGGGGTGGGCAGTTAGGGTTGGAAACCCTAACACCACATTTCTCTACTTTTGTGGCATTAAGTTACTCTAACTGGTGCATTAACAAAGTTTTTTTTACAAAAAAGATGGCATTGAACAGATTACAGATAATTAATTGTGAAAATACATAAATTAAAAGATCCAGCTCTAATGAGCCAGAGTTCATGTCTGAATCTGCAATGATTTTGAAATGCCATAAAAATTTGCAGTGCTTTGCTCCACTTCTAAACCACCTGTCTGAGCCAGCCATGAGCACCACAGTAGCACTTCTGCCCACTGCTGTACCAACCCAGGTTCAGGAATAGACTCTGGTTACTTGGGGCTGGCCCAGGGAAGGTAGGATGTGCATCACATGAATGGTTCTCCTCCTTCAGGTAAGGGGGGAGAGGTTATATCTTCTGCTGTTCGTCTGCCGACTGGCAGAAACAGGTTGTAGCACAGCAGAGGCACACATAAGGGGAGGGGCAGCCACTGTACACTGACAGCACACCCACACACCAATGTATACATGCATATGGGTCTTTGCACACCAGCAACCCTTATGGGGGGAATGGTTCACCCCCCCAACCAGCAGAATGACATCCAGCATCTACAAGCCTCCACACTAGATCCTGACCCTGTCAGGAAAGTTGCACGGTCCAGGGTCCTACCATGGTGGTCAAGCCATGAGAGAACAGGAGGGTGGGGTAAGTACCTTGGGAAGGTGGGTGATGGGGCTGGGTTGATTGGCTAGACAGGGCAGGTAGGCTGTAGGTGGATAAACACAGGGTTGGAAAAAAGCTACCTGCCTGGAAACATGCAAACACCTTTGTTAGAGGTGTCACAATTGTTTGTCTACTGGCAGAAAAATTGCTGTGGCTGTAACAAGCATCAGATATACCATGCCACATCTGCAGTGACTGTGGTATGCAGATTAAATGCCTTCCTTGCAAGACTGTGACTGACCTCTGGTTCTAGATGGGATCCCATCTAGCGAACCATAATGCCTGGGTCTGATGCTGCAGGCCCCAGCCAGTTAAGCAGGCTCCCCCCTTATTCACTCTCAAAAAACAAAGAGAAGCCCCCTCATATCCTAGCCACAAAGTAAGGAGACCACTTAACCTCCCACCAGGTCCATGTCTCCACAGAGATGCTGACTGTCTCCTCACTATCATATGATGCTCCTAGGCCACAATGCCCTTTCACCCCAACCAAGGGCAGAGAAGCCCCTTCCCCGACCACATATCCCGCTCTCCGGCTGGGATGTAAACACTGAACTCCCAACTTAAACCACCTTTTTACCACCAAGCATCTCCTTTAATGCCCCTCCTAGATGCCTCCCACCCCTGCCTTGGCACATGGGAAACAGTGCCCAGCACTAAACCCACTAGGCACACCTGCTAACAACCATGCCCCTTTCCTGCAGGGAAACAGGTTATCACAGATATTTATCTGCAGATATTTAGTAAGGTGCCAAGTCTGGCGTTCAGACAACCTACCTACCTGCCTACAAAACAGGAACCAGTTTAACAAACAGAAAAGTGGGGAGTGTATAAAAAAATAGAATCCAGATTTCAAGTCATAAAATCAGCAGGGTTTTTTTCGCAGTTGGCTACCAGAAAACATTATTTGCTCATCAAGTGCTCATTTGATTAGTATAATTTACTAATTAACTGATTTGCTGCATTTCTGAATTGGGCAAATTTTTCCCACAACTGTGGTAAACAGTACAGAACTGCAGTCTTTTTGCTTGCACTTTGACACTTTTTCCCCAACAATTGTACTCTTCTGGACTATTTCTTATAGGTCAAAATAACAGTTTTGTTTAAGTTCTCTTTAGGTCTGACTGGTTACTAATCAACATCTTGTTGATTAGCAAAGACTGCTAAACAAGTTTCCAAAACTAATTTACAATATGCCTTGGATTTATAATGTGAAGAAGAGAGGACAAGGCACCAAGAAAAAGCAAGATTATCTTATAAACATGAAAGGTGACTAAGATTCTGAGGTCCCACGTAAGACCCGATGATGAATCACTAAGGCCACAAAACATTGGAGGGACTAGAACTGGGGGACCAACCATTGAATTAACTCAGTATCAACAAATAAATAGCAATCTATTTGTTTACACATTTGGTAAGATGAAGTTTGTGGTCCCACACTTCTGATTTTCACTTGCATCCTTGGACGGACAAACTCCTCTGTGCAATTTTTCTTCTTCCAGGGTCCTGTGGCCACACTGGTATATCTTCTGTTTTCAGGATTGCACATGAACCACAATGTTGCCATGCCACTGGCCTAGTCTGATTGCACACCCTTTACTGTTTCTCTGTAAAGGATCAGCATGTTACTCCTTCAGGGTATAAAACGTGTGGAGCCTCAAATGCTCCTAAACCAGGAAGGGTGCTGGACATCTGTTGGGAAGCATCACCTTAAGAATTTATATACGATCTATAAACAGTAGCAGGAGTCTGGAATGCAGATGTAGCCCAAAGCAAACACTATAGTGAGGTCTGCACCCACAAGACTGGGGGGGGTCAAGTGCACCAGATATAGTATGGACTACAAGTAGTTTTCCTGCCTCAGCAAAATTGTAAATAACTTTGGGATTACCAAATCATGTTGCTTCAGAGCTGAGTGATTTGTCAAGGCAATGGTGAAGGCAGAATAAGGCAGCCAGTAACCCAAGCTTAGTATGTACTAATGCTAGTAGGTGGATTCATGTTTTTTGGATTAGTTGTTAATGGTCTGGGACATTATACTTAATGCACTGCCATGGCTGTGCACAACAAGTTCTTTTTAGATTTAGTCTTGTTTGCCCGTGATTAACTTAAAATTGATGCTGGCCATTTTTCCACAGTCTGACTGAAAATCTGGAAAAGAACCTTGCTCTAGAGCGTACTCTATTTCTACTGTCACTATGATATTTGTTGTTATAAAATGGCATGAGAAAATCTAAAAATCTCATTGGTCAAGAGACAGCAGCTGACCGTACATTAAATCTCTATATACACACAGTTATCCTGGTCTTAAACCACATCGCACGATAAGCAAATCAGTCCTCCTACAACCAGAACTATCTTCCATCAGTCCCCCTACAACCAGAACTGATTTTCCATCACAAACATGGCTGCTACCATTACACTGTAAAAACCTTCAACTGGGCCCTAAAACTAAAAGTACCCTAAATAAAAAATAAAACAAATTAGTTAAATATGTTTTCCTTGATCATCACATTCTCCTTACACACATAAACAAATTAGAAATAATAAGTATTATTTATGGTTTTCATTACAACTGTTCCTTTACTAACAGTGAAAAATCCCCCATCTATCTTTACCATGCTCATCAGGGAAATCTCTTCTGGTTTCCCTGACAGTGAGATAATTGAGTCTGTGGCTTTAGAAATGGCCTTTGTATGTGTGTGTATAAAGTATGTTAGGAGAGGAACATTCTACCAGTGGAACTGAGGAGAGTTTTGAACTCCTGTATTCCATGGTAAACATTCCATGATAAACATTCCATTTCTTGAATGTGGGGAAAAGCGGAGAGAAAAAAAAACAGAATGAAGAAAGTAAGCAATAATACTATATAAACAAAGAAAAAAGGTAGTAAATGATTCACCCTGCTGTTTAGCTTTTAGGACAGAGCAAGCAGTTCATGATGCTGTTAGTCAGTGTAACAGTTTTGAACCACGCTCATGTATGCAGCATCAGGGAACTGAGAAGCTTCTGTTATGGCTTCCTTTTAGTTTTGTCTACAGAGTGAGGAGAATAAAATAAAGTAAGGGGCTATGTGTCATACTTAGAATGAGGAAAGCAGCATTTGTGAATTGTTTTGGCTGGCAGGGGAATATGAAGCTTAAGTGGGCAGGCAGGTACACACTGTAAAACACTACTTTAATCTAGCACCAGTAAGCAGAAGGACTATTTTGTTAAAAGCACAGATTCACTTACATTTTTACTTATTTAAAAATGTGTTTCAAAATAAAAAAAATGCTTCTAAAAATAAAGGGCCATTTTATAAGTGCAATAAGACACTCCGGGGTTGTGCATTATGGTGTGATAACCGCACTCCTGGGGATGGCCAAAGGCCTCATGCCGAACTATGCCCTTAGGAGTGTGGTTATCACACTGTAATGCTCACCCCATTGTGTCTTATTGCTTACATAAGGAATTTGCTATTTATTTATTTATTTATTTATTTATTTATTTATTTATTTATTTATACATTCTGTATTTTTCAACAGGGTATAACTGATAGGACCTTTCATGGCCCTGTATACAAAGTTGTTCTGCATTTAGGTTTAGGTTATACAAGAACATATATAAAGCCTACAGCAGGAATGTCTGTTATATTTGCATCCTTGTTGTAAACAAGTCCATATACTGCTCACATCATTAGTTTCACAATTAGTCGAGGCATTCATCAGGCATGGGTGTTATCTTTACATGCATGGTATAAACGTAGACCATGTACTGCCTGCATTTCTGGACACAGAATAACATTTTGATAGTTTCAGAAGCAGGTACATTTATCCAGTAAGTGCTGATCCAGTATAGCTTTAAACATTTTCATTGTTGGGGCTTTCCTAACTCCAGTATCCAGTGCGTTCCATTCATTTCCAATCCACCAGCTAGTTCTCATTTCTCCAAATACAGTTCCTATTCTGGGTTGTATATAGCTTCTGTTTTTTGCCACCCTGAAGTTGTGGGCAGATGTCGGGATCTCTAGGCTCTGTGTCTTGTGGTCTTTAAAAAGAACACCCACGTTCATCTTGTAAGTTATTACTCTTACTTTCCTCCTTTTGTTTTCCAATGAGTCCCATCCTAGTTCTGAATACATTGTACAGTGGTGCTGGTCGTATGTGCAACCAAGGGCAACTCTTTCCAGCTTGTTCAAGGCTGTAGCCAGGGTATGAAATTTGTGAAAAAAGTACATGCCCACATGGCCATGTGATAAGAAAATGTACATGCCCAAGAGACTATTTACATGCCAGCCCCTTAGTTTACGTTATTTTACATGTCATCTTCACCGGACCAAGCACTTTCGTTTTCATCACATTCACTGGTGCTGGCAGAAGCAGCATACTGTGACTGTGTTCTGGAGCCATAAGCTTTGGAACTGAGCCTTCATTTGCCATTTTTCCACCATAGTGATATAGCACCTTCAGGGTTATAGTCACTAAGCTGTGGAGGTGCATTGAGAGATATAGACATGAGGTTGTGAAGGGTGTCTATACGTAATCCAACCCTCCAATAATTTTTTATTCTTCCCATTAGAGAGAAGCCTCGCTCTGCCGCTCTGCAGCAGCAGTGTGAGCAGGAATCAGGAGAATGTTCTTGACAACAGCCAGCACATTTCGAAACTGTTGATCCTGTATATCCCCAAGAATCACTTTCTGCCACAATTTCAGAGACTTACAATTTTCAACAGACAGCAAGTGAAGTACATGCTTTTTTAAGTCTAGTCACTCCAGCAGTACCAAAGTTACATCAACTCCACTTGACTGTAGGACCACTTTGTAGTGATCAACAATTGTTTGAATTGCCTGATCTCCATATGTTTCAAGTGCCTCTGTGGATGTTGGCCAGGACTGAAGATTTAAATTTCTTGCAGCTAGTAGCACTTCATTGGTCGTGAAAGACTGAAAGCGAGATGCAATGTGTTGTGATGTTTTTTGAAGAATTTTTTAAATCTCTGAAATTGTGGCTTGCACAGTGTCTGACGAAGAACCGGATCTGTGTCTGCTAGTTTCACTAGTTAAGTCAGCATTGTTGTAGTGACTTAGATTCTCATTTACAGACATGTTATGCGGTGCAGAGCTTCGTCATTCGAGAGACCATTAAGTTTCTGAATTGTGCTTTCTACTCTGCTGTGAACATTTTCAACAGTGGCATCCTCTTGCTGAAAGCATAGACTAAGAGCAGATAAATAACCAAAAAACACTTTCAGAAAGTTCATATACAGGACACATTTTAAAGTCTTCAGCACTTTAAGTATTCCCAGTGCTTTTTGCCCATGATCTTACTTATTTGTCAGTGAGACACGTTCAAGGTGAGGCACTAATGCAGCCCAGTTCCTTTCAAGGGCAGAAATGGCCCGTTCTCTGTGTGCAAGCCACCTAGTGCCAGCAGTGTTAACTGGTTTGACCACATTAATATTTAAAAGTGATCCTGTTTTGTGTAGGCCTTTCCAACCTTTTGGTGACCTGTGGTAAAATGAGTAAATGTTCAGCAGAAGTTGCTCTACCGACTTGTAAAAGGAACAGTCTTTGAAAGAATCCTTTACAGCAAGCTCTAAATGATGTGCACAGCAGCGTATGTCAATGAGGTGTGGGCAGCAGTCCTGTTTTATTCGAGTAAGGACACCCGAAGTGGATCCTAACATGACAGCAGCACCATCAGAAGCTGCACTGATCAGCTTTTGTTTCCAGCCACCATCCTTTAGACCACCATCACTCTCTAATGCATCAGTGACAACATTTAAAATGCTTTCAGCATCAGGAACACCAACTGGTTTCAATGCAAGAAACCTTGTAACTGGCAGGCCATTGTCAAAAACACACACGTAAATGCCCTCCTCCTCTGTCACACTTTTATCTGTGCATGAATCTAGAAGAAAAGAGAAGTAATCATTGTCTTCTAAAAGACGAGCAGTAGTGTTTTGAATATCTTGAGCAATGTAGTGAATAAAGACACGACATTGCTTGTTACTACTGTAACTTTGTCCCATTACATCATCTCCATGTGATTCCTTTTTTGCAACTCTATTAGCCCAGGAAAATCCCTGAAAGGCCTTTCAATCCTAGCAACATAACATGCAGGACACAACAGTTTAGTAATTTGGTCCATTTCTTTTTGTTCCATTAATTGTATGGACTTCTCTATTGGTCTTTCTCCAACTTTTGTTTTGTTTGCTATGTAAGCCCTCTCAGCATTTTTGTGTGCCACGGACACTTCATGTGCTGAGATAATGTGCACTCTATAAGTACTGCATCCAGTTCTAAAATTATTTTTGCTCTGACTTTTATCATAATTCTGACACCATATACAGAACATTTATCTGTGTCATAGGTAAGCCACTGCCTGCCCTTTTTCCATGATTCTTGAAATTTTCCAACTTTTGGGACTTTAACTGGGGTTTCAGTACAAGCAGCAGCAATAGATGAAACTTTAGTGGTCACAAGACTTTCACTGTCTGGGCAAGGAGGTGGTATGGTTATGGCTGTAAAAGTACTACTGGTACTAGTGCTTGGTGTTGGGGAATCCGAGTCGGCTCCCACAGTCTCATCAAGATGCTTTCTCTTAAATCCAAATTTTAAAAGACTCATGGTGTCTGCCTGGCTGTTCGGAGCCAATAACTTGTGAATACTGACTTAGAGAATGTTTAATTTGTGTTACGTAACTCAGTATTAATAAATGCAACACAAGGAAAACAGTATGTTGTCTTTTTTTAATAATAAACTTAACAAAAAAAAAACACCTGACTGTGTTGTTGTCTGATTATTTATTATAACAGGTGATGACAAACGTAGACAGTATTCAGATTTTAGATAGTCTTAAGTCCACACAGACAGTGTAGCTTGTAAAAAGCTTAAGAGATTTTTTTATAACAGTATTCAGATTTTAGATAGTCCACGCAGACAGTGTAGCTTGTAAAAAGCTTAAGAGATTTTTTATAACAGTATTCAGAGCTTAGATAGTCCACACAGTGTAGCTTGTAGATTTTTTTTATAATAGTTTGCTTATTGTTGTTGAATTTTGTTGACCCAGTAATCCCACTGGAACTAGAATTCCCTTTTTCAGGGGCAACTGGGGTACAGATGGAAAGCAACTGGAATTGAACCAGATCAAATAGTGTTCAGATTTTACAATATAGTCCACAAAATTTAGAGTTTAGGTAGTCCTAGTCCCAGACAACTCCTACCCACTCCCACAACAATGCAGACTTGAACTTTTAATAATTTAACAACACAACATATTCCTTTTATTTGGATTTTTTTAGGTAGCTTAAGTGTATTTGTAATTTCAGAATCAAGAGACTTTATTTAGATTTTCAGCCAGGTATCGTATCATATTCCCCACACACACCTCACAAGAAGAATCACCTTGAATTTCAGAAGATGACAAATTACAATTCAAAACTGACAAATATACAGATGAGTGGTGGGTGGTGACTGTCTGTAGATGGCTACTGCCTGAATAGCTCCCAGTCCCTGACTCCCTCCCTCCCTTCACAATCTTTTTCAAATAGCTACTGCATCAGCTCAAAGAAGCTGAGAGAGTGTTCTATTTGGCTAGGATTTATTATGTAGTAAGCAGGCAAAGCAGCTATCAGCAGCAGGTTACACCAGGTGGTATAGTTAGTCTCTAGATGTAGTGGTAGTTTACATTTGGAAATGGCAGATTTTCCCTGTAAGCTCACCAGGTACTACTAGGCTGAGACTGGGACTGATTATAAAACTGCAATGAAAAAATAGACTGGTCTGCAAACTGAGTAGTCCCCCGGCCCCTCCTCCTCCTTCTTCACTTTGCTGCAGCCAGTCTATAAATTATTACTGCCTCAGAGACTGTAGTTGTCCCCTACCCCTCCTATTACAGGCACAGAATCTTTTTTAATGTTAGCCAACTACAGAAACAGATTAGCCTCAGGAGGAACTGTCTACTTAAGTTGGCTGCTTTCTACTTTATTTATTATTTTATCAAGCTTCCCTTTGCAGTTAGTTCTCTCCTGGCACAGATTTCCCTCCCTCCTGACTGGAGAGACCCTCATGGTCTCACAAAAACGCTCCTCTCCTGGCTACCAGCTGTCCATCCCCCCTTCATGCTGCTGCTGCCTACAGTTCAAATTTGTGTTGTTGCTGCTCTTTTTTTTTTAATTATGTATGCAAAAGAGCTCTTAAAAGAGCTTTTATTTTTGACTGGAGAGACCCTTGTGGTCTCACAAACACACTCCTCTCCTGGCTACCAGTTATCAATCCCCCTTCACACTGCTGCAGTTTGAGTTGCTGCTTTTTTTTATTCAACAGAGCTCTTAGAACTTTTGTTTTTGACTGGAGAGACCCTCGTGGTCTCACAAACATGCTCCTCTCCTGGCTACCAGCTATCAATCCCCCCTTCACACTGCTGCAGTTTGAGTTGCTGCTTTTATTTATTCAACAGAGCTCTTAAAAGAGCTTTTGTTTTTCGGCAGAAGATGCTCAATTCACCACGCGACAAGCAGACTATCGCGCCTGCTACAAGAAAGCCAAAGAATGGCGCGCTGTAGTGAGTCCTCACATCTCACTGTCTGGAAGGGCGGGCAAAATGGACAAATTCATCACCGATTGGTGAACGCGCCGTCTGCAGCCCACCTTCAGCAGTGAACAGCATTCATCAGAACACTCATTGGCTGAGTGTCAGCTCATCTCTGTGCCACTCAAATTTCACTCCTCCTCTCTCTGAAGCTGACAGGCAAGCATTAGGATTCAGTCAGCTGACATCCCGACGAGCACACTTGTGATCTGCTCTCGAGATGTCAGCTCTGCAACCGCACTCCTCACACCCCCCCTCCCCCGGGAAACAAAAAAAAACCCGGAACTCTGCCAAATTCCTTAGGTGCCCAAAGGGGCAGACACTAAACAGCTGTGGGTGTCCTGAAGCAAAAGTGCCTGCCCTTAGGCACCTACGGTATAGGAATTTCACACCCTGGCTGTAACTAATTTGGCTAGGGTGGTATGGTTGGCATGTTGATAGACTATGCTCCTGTATTCTAGTGATGGTAGTAAGAGCTGTGTTGCTTTTGTTGTCCTAGTTTCCCTTGGGATAAAGTATGCTTTCCTCCTCAGTACCCTTAGTTTTGTATTTACTTTCCTAATAGTGTCTTTTATGTGCGTGTCAAATTTTAGTGACTCGTCTATTGTTACACCCAAGTATTTGTACTCAGGAACCCTAGCTAATGTCTGCCTGTCTAGGGTTTTTATAGTTAAGGTTTCCGTGCCTTTGCTTTTTGTCCGGTGTTGCCTAAGTAACATTACTTGTGTTTTCTTAGCACTCAATACCTTGTTGGAGCTCATAAACCATTCTTGGCGTCTGCTGAAGTCATGCTGTAGCTTGCTTTCCAAGTCAGGGAGGATGATGTGATGTAGACAGCCAGCTCTGAGTGCTGTATCATTTTTTTTAATATAAAATGTATGACTGACTGTCTCTGCTAAAAAAAAAAAAAAAATCTGATGCTCTTAGAATGACCTCACTCATCAACCCCCCCCCAGATTTCAGCTAAAAGATGAAAGCCATAAAAAAAATGCTGACAGCATGTGAGTTCACACACACACTCAGTTTTTAGAGACCATGGCCCAGATATTCAAAAGGGTTGTGCCATGCGCAATAGGGATGCACCAGCGCAAGTCTGAAAATGCGCCATTCTGCGATATTCAGTGGGAGGCAGATGCGCCCCCAAACCACACTGCGCATGAGCTCAATGATAATGAATGCATGCACAACTGAAGGGGGAGGAACCATGCATAAATGGCACAGTGTGATATTCAACAACATGCACCATGCGCAATAGGGGAGCAAGCGGAAGTTGCGTGATAGTGGAAATGAGTCAAAATAAAAAGTAACAAGAGAGAGGCGCAAGAACGCTAGAGGGAAGGCACATGTTGCTGAACCATAGCCAGCCACACAGGCAACACAAACACACAGGGCAGGACAGAGACAGAGCACCTGGAACCCCCAGGAACAGGGAAGGTGTGGGGAGCCACAACCACAGTGCAGTGCAGAAGGGGGAAGTGCCAAACAGCACTGAGGCCACCAGAGGAAGGTGTTCCCGGTGCAGGGGAAGTAGCAGCCAGGACAGCAGGGGGAGCACAGAAACAGCTGCCAGGGGGGGAACACAAGCCAAGGACATGGCCAGTGCCACCATCCAGATGGAGGCAGTTATGAGGGGGGTGAGAAGGCAGGCAGGCAGCAGGGGGGGCGCGGCCGTGGAAGGACCCATCGGCGCTATGCCCCCAACAGGCAGTACTGAGCCCACACCAGCTTCGAGCTGTACACCGATACTGAGATCGGAGGCCGGTACTGCCTGAACCGGGCAATTCTGAGGCGGCTCTGTGAGCTGTGCAGTGATGTGATGCAGGCACCCACATGACGGAGCCATGCTCTGACAGTGGAGACAAAAGTGACAGCTTGCATGTGCCTGCTCACCACGGGTACCTTCCAGAGACCAACAAAGGACACAACAGGCATAACTCAGTCGGCCGTGTCACGCCCACGTCACCCAATTCCTCAGCACACTGCTGCCACATGCTGTGGATTACATTCATTTTCCCAGCACACTGGCGGAGCGCACAGCAAACATACAGGAGTTCCACAGGGTATCATGTATGCCTGGCGTGCTCGGGGCAACAGACTGCACCCATGTGGCTATCTGCACACCACCCAGCCCTGAAGGGGCCGCATACATGAATCGGAAGGGGTATGCAAGCATCAACTGCCAGGTGGTGTGCGATGCCAGGGGGCGCATAATCAATGTCTGTGCCACGCACCCTGGGGGGAGCACATGATGCCTTCATCTGGCACCAGTCAGCACTGTGCCACAGATTTGAGAGTGAGGACATCCCCACTGACCACTTAGTGGATGAGTATGCAAACCACGTGGAAAGACATGGAGCTTGGGAGGGGCATAATCAGAGGTGACATGGGTATTGGCCTAGATGGCCCAAGGCAGGGAGATGCTGATCACCAAACTAACTTCCACCCTCTACACACAGGTGACAGTGGATACCCACTCCATCCCTGGCTGCTTACACCATACCGGTGGCCCGCGACCCCATCGCAGCAATGCTACAATGAAGCACATGCCACCACACGCAGTGTCATCGAGCGGGTGTTCAGGAAGCTGAAGGCACATTTCCGTTGCCTGGACACATCTGGCGGTGCCCTACAGTACAGCCCCTCAAAGGCCTGCAGGAAATTCCTGGCCTGTTGCATCCTGCACAACATGGGCAATGACTGTGGGATAGCCGTACAGGTCGAAGAGGGTGACAGCGATGGGGACGATGAGGACGCTGGTGAAGATGGTGATGGGCAGCCCCCCCTTGGGCGAAGGGACCCCCAACTGATCCGACTGGCACAGCTGCACTGGGATACCATCACAGAGGAGCACTTCAGCCAGCCCAGGTAAGTCATGGGGCCATGTGCAACTGCCAGTGGCAAAGACACAACCCACAAACACGCATGGACAAACACCAGGGGTGCATGTCGTCGAGGTAAGTGGCTGAGCATGGAACCGCACACGCCACCAGGGATGGGCAAGGTCTAACACGGCAAGCAGTCACACACACACACACACACAACTCACAAGACATGCACAAAGGGTAGGAGGCACGCTGTCCCCGACCGCCACCCCTAGCCACACACACGTCCACAGACCACCACGCCCAGTGCCTGTCATTGTGCACGTGTCAGACGCTGGGCACCATTGCACAGTAGTGAACAGTGCAACGCAGGCATCATCATGCACACACCACAGTGGACAGCAGCCGGAAGGGTGTGCAGATGGAACGTGTGCGTGCGTGCAGGGCCGTGTACCCCACCTGTGCATTGCACGCTGAACAACACAATGCACACAGGGCAGCATCAGAGAGTAGCCATGCTGGGAGACAGGTCAGTCACGCACCACAGTGCCATAGCTGCCATGGATGCATGGGTGGCCCCGCCGATACCCGCCAGCAGTGACAGGCTGACCAATGGCCTCATGGGGTGGCACCGACGGTCCCCCAGAGGTTCCACTGCGTGAATGTGACCGTGCTCATGCAGGGGTCTGCAGCACACCAGACATGCCTGCGCCAGGCGTGCTCGGGATGCCCACAGCTGAACCAGGTGTTAACAAGGAGGGTGTCACATGACACCGGGAACGGGGGGTGGACATTGCACTGTGCGGTGTCTGCGACGCATGGGCAAATAACTGTGCGCCCATTGTGGCCATGACAGCTGTGATTGCCTGTGTCTGCCTGTCAATGGCAGCAGTCACATCCTCCCATAACTGGTCCATCCCTGCCAGGAGTAGAGTGGTGTCTCTGCTGTGCTGCTCCTCTGCCTGGCGCAGAGCCGCACTGAGTGCATCCACCATCGTCACAAGCCGCACCTGCTGATTGACTGATGCTTGGAGTATGTGGGTGTGCTCATCTAAGAGGTCATCTGCTTGATCGGCATGCTGTCCCTCATGGTGTTCATGGCCCTGATGGTCAGCACCCCTTGAGGGTGGGCACTGCACACCAGGGCCAGGCCTGGGCATGTCCACAGGTGGTGCACTGATGCTGCCCCTGATACTGTACCCCCATGGCCATTGGCCGGCTGCTGATACTGCCACTCCGGCAGCCACTCTCCAGGGCTCAATGGTGCCACCACAGTGGCCGCAACAGCCCCACTGTCCTGGACACACACCAGTGCTGCCCCACTGGTGCAGACAGGCACAGGATGGGACTGTGATGTCACGCAGGCCTCCACGGCGGCACCACCCATGGCCATGCCCCGTGATGTCATCTGCTGTGTGGCCATCCTGTGGGCCACACGTATCACTGCCCATGATGTTAGCTCCATCATCATCAGTGATGGATCCAGCACCAGCCCGAGTCTTAGCATGCTGACATCCATGGACACTGGCACACTGGGACACGGGCAGGGCCTCCTCCGCACCTGCTCCACCAACATCAGTCCAGACAACCAGGCGGGCCCAATGTCACCCTGACCCTCGTATGCCTGTGGAGGTGGACGGGCCCTCCTCTATCTCCATGCTACCACCCTCAGTGGAAAATCCCACCACCGCTGAACCATGTAGACGCTCAGGAGCTGTAAGGGAAAAACAGTAGCATTAATGTATGTGATCTACCCCCCCCATTGACAGACCAAGACCTACCATGCAGTGACGGGCTACCACCAGTCTGGAATCCACCACCCGGAACACCCTCGATGGCGCAACACTGCATGCTGCCAGCAACCCGCTCTTCTTGTGGGGTCAGGCGTTGCACCTCCAGCTGTCCCCCAACGGTCGCAGACCATGCTGCCCTGATGGCAGCCACCTTCTCTTTAATCCTCCGCCTGTCCGTGCCCATCTTCTTTTTGCACCCCTGCATGGACCGCTGGTGGCTGCCATGCAGGTTGACAGCACGCGCCACCTCTTCCCATGCAGCAGCACAGGCCTGTGGTGTTCCCTGGCGTCCGCTGAGCAGCGGCTCCTGGTCGAGGTAGGCCTCAAAAAGGGCATCTGTTTCTGCCTTGGTGAAGTTCGGCCTCCTCTTCCGCCCACGTCTCTGTTTCTCTTCCTCCACCCCACGATTGGTCATTATTCACTCTGTGAGAATGACAGGTGTTACCTGTGACTGTGCAGTATCATGCATGTCCCAAACACCACAGTCCACACTCCCAAACAGCATGCAACTCACCACAATAGACTGCAGTAACCGACTATGGCCAGTGCAGCCCAATGTCGCAGTTTTATAGCGCAACGCATGCAAATGAGGCGAGGTGCATTTTTAAGTGGATGCAAATGCAGTGTCTGCGCCATTGAATGGCTGATTAGCTGATTTGCATATGCCGGCAGAATATCGCGCTGTTGCGCTTTGCACAATTGTGTTGAACGTGCTCAGCCAAGGGCGCAGTTCTGTGACATGCACAGTACACACCTAACTGCGCATGCCTGGGGTGATGATGCAGGCGCCTGCCGCACTGCTGATGTGCTGTGTGCAGGAGGCAATGCAGGGCACGGCCACCATTGTGCCAGTGGTGCTACTGCGCTGTTCACATACATGGCACTGTGGCACTGGGGTGCCGTAGGCGCACCAGGGCCACAGCGCTGTAGGCCACTACAGGAGGTGGCACAGAGGCACCCAATCGCACTACGCGCATTGGGTTCCAATCGCGCTGTCCGTGCGCGAGAGACCCTTGACCCTGTGCCCGACCTTTGCCCCCTAGGCGCCATGCATCAGGCATGGGTGCACTACTATCGTGCTGTTCTGTGACAGCATGATAGGGAATGGCAGCGCTGTACCATGCAGCATCTGCATGTGGCGGGACCGCACTGCCGAGCGCTATTTTGAATCCAACTATCTGCTGAGATGGCGCGGAGATGGGCAGTTATGTGGAGCCAGGTGGAGCTAGTGAATCTGGTGGCCATTGTAGAGCCCCATGCTAGAGCTTTATATGGTGATGCACCCCTGGACAGGGCCAGGAGTGCAGTTTGGCAGGAGGTGGCTGATGCGCTGGAGGAGGCCACGGGAATTGGGCGCACTGCAGAGCAGTGTCATCACAGGTACGGGGACCTCAGGCGCAGGGACCTGGACCTGCTTGCCCGCCTGTGGGGACGTGCCAGGAGGGGCATGGTGCCACGGCCAGGTAGGTGCCCCATCCATACACTGTTATTGTCCATACGGGTATCACGGTTGCATGTGTCCGGCACATGGGGGGGCATCCAGTGTTGGCCGTGGTGGTGGTATTGGGGTGGGGGGTGGATGGGTATGGCCGTGTGGGATTGCACACACATGGGGATGGGGGGACTTTGCTACCGGATTGTACTGATGTTTCTCTCTCCATGTTTGTACCTTAGGCCCAGAAGAGTGCAGGCTGGCGAGGGAGAGGAGGCACCACCTGGAGGACCAGCAGGCCGGGAGGGGTGAAGGTCTGCAGAGGCGCAGGGACCAGCCTGATGATGGTGAGTGCCTTACATCCATGATTACTATTGCACGCTGTGTAACTGGGCGGGCAGCGGGGCATGGCCACCATCCATTGACACCACTACCATGTACACAACTTGTTACAGTCAGCACTGTCCAGTGGCACTGCATGTCTGGGAGTGCGTCAATGGTGGTCCATGAGTGCACCGGGTACATGGCTGTGCCACTGCCTTCACACCGCACAGCCAAGTCACTGTATGGCCATGGTGGTGCTGTGCAGGACATGGGCAGTGGGTGTGTGCAGTGGTCCGCATGGCTGTGGGCGCCTAGGTAGGCAGGTCTTGTGGACACAGTCACTGTGGGTGGTCACACACCATCACAGGAGTGTGGCACATGGCTGTATGCCATGCACAATGGGTGGGCTGCAGGGGGCTGGACAGTCACATGTATTGACTCTTCTCCCTCGTCCTAGGTGGACGGTGACTCCAGGCCATCGAAAGGGGACTGCAGGAGCTGCTACAGGTGGTGAGGGCGACCCTGGAGCTCCTCCAACGGATGGACCGACATGGGGTGAGGAGATGTAGGAGACATCGGCGCCACGTGGAGGAAGACCAGGGCAGTCGATAGCCCATCCATGCCCCTAAATACACCTCCCCCCCCGTACCCACCCTCACACCCCTTCTTCCCTCTCCTATATGTTCACCCTGCCCTACCACCCCCACCTGGTATGTGGCCCTTCCCCCCATTGTACATACTTGTAAATAGTTTTTCTGATTACCTGTTTTAAATATATTTGTTTTGTTATGACAACTGTGGTGGTCTCTGATTTGCAGCGGGCTACAGGTGCTCAGCTGCAGTGATGTGCATGGCGTCAGGGGTGGTGCATGCATGGGCGTGTGTGTGTGTGTCTGGAAGGGAATTGCCTATGGTGTGGGCAGGGGGATCAGTCACTGTCTGTGGTTTGTGTGTTGTTCTCTGTGCACTGGATGCCTGTGTGCAGTGGTCCACAGTGCATGCACTGTGTGCATGGCACCCCTGTCAGACCGTCCATGGCCTGTGCAGCTGACACCTTTGCATGTCTGTGATATGCACGGTCTGCTGGCATGTCAGTGGTGGCTGTCCATGCTGGATAACAACTATACCCGGCACAATGCCAGGTTGCCTCCATCACCAGTATGGTGCGCTCTGCCTCGAGTGGCACTGTGGCCTCCGCTGTTGTTGTCCCCCTCCATGCTGTCGCTTGTGTCTGTTGCAGGGGATGTGCTCCAGTGTCTGTCACTTGTGCTCCGGCAGCATGCTGGTGGCATACAGCTTCATGGTGCCTGCGCAGGGTGGCTGGCACACCTGTGCCATGTAGGGGTGCTAGACGTGTGTACGTGGCAGCCGTGGCCACACGCCAGTGGCTCGGTTGACCTGCTACTGTGTCCCTGTGTTGGTGTGTCCTTGGGTATGGGTGGCTGTTTGTCTGTACACTGTGTTGCATCCTGTGTGGCGCATGCTTCCATGCAACACTGTGTGTGTCTGTGCTGGCTGTTGTGGTCAGTGCTGGGACGGGATGTGTCCTTGGGAGGGTGTGCAGGGTGCTGTATCGCTGGTGGTGGGGTCCGGGGCATGGCCTGTCGCATGTGGGGTACCTCGTGTGGTGATGCATGGTTGGTCTCTCAGCTGTACCTTGGGGGGGACGTGCAGGGTGGCACTGGGTATGCTGTTGTTGCATCACTGTCTGCTGCCGCCCGCTGCAGGGTGCACATGGTGGGTCTGCCTTCCATGGCTATGTGGTACACAGGGTTGCATTGTCACAGTGGGGGTGGTGGCATGCATGGGGTGTCTTGCACTGTTGGGTGCTACTCCTGGGAAGGGTGTATGGTGATCGTGGTGCAGGATGTGCTCTGCATTGGTGGGATGGTGTGGCATGGGGTGGTTGGCCCTCCTTGTGTGCCAGTCACATCTTACCAGGGTGTGTGCTGGGGGACCATGGCCCAGCTGTGGGTTGGTTGCTGGTATCCATGGGCCGGTGGTTATTCCAGCTCTCCCCCGGTTGTGCAGTGCATGGGGTGTGGGGGATGATGTCTGTTCTGCTGTGTGCTCCTCTGCCCATCTGTGGCATGGATGGTGGGCCCCTGCATCCCTGGTTGTGCTGTTGCATTGCTGCCCTACTCCACGGGGCGTTCCTGGTTGCGCTATGGTGCATCTGGACTGCTCCACTGAGCATCCCTTGTTGCGCTATGGTGCATCAAAAGTGTACAACTGCACATCCCTGGTTGCGCTATGGCACAGGTGGTGTGATATTCAGTCGTGTGCCATAGGCGCATCTTAGCCTGCGCAGTTTTTGAATATCACGTTTCTTGCGCATGGGCTCAGTGGACTTGTGCTTGCTCCTGCTGTTGCGCACTTTTTGGGTGCAGTTTGAATATCTGTGCCCATGTGTTACATGTAAGGCCTTAATTAAGGATCCTGTCTGTCTGAGTTAATTACAACCACAGTTGCTAGAACATATCCATTTTATGACGTTGGAAGGAAAACCCAGGTTATTACATAGAAGTGTGAAAATCATAAAGATGCTGTCATGTCCTGGAAGGAGGAAGTTTATTATGAGATCAAAAGAAGTGTCATTTGAAGGACGAATTATGCTGAAGTTGCAGAATGTAATACTTTTGTATAAGATATATATTTTTTTATACATAAGCTGATAGAAGAGGAGCTAGCTGACCTCACACAAAAATGGGTTGTCCCATACAGTTGTTTAAGGAACACTCTGTTTTACTTACACACACTTTTACCTAGACTATAACTGAGGAAAGATCTTTGGAGCACTTGTAAACAAGTATTTAGAAAGATTTCAAATCTAAGTACTGTAAGTAGGAATTTGCACTGTTTAAATCATGTTCTTTTAAAAGATTTGTATGTCTTGGTATATAAGAGTTCTGTATTTTGCGTTTTACCTATTTTTAACTATTTTAGTAAAATTCTTTTTAGAACTTACTTGGTCTGTCTTTGACTTCTTTTTAGTTGTAAGAAAAGTATATGGTTATTGCAGATACTAAACATAAGCTTGAATGGTGGTACCAAACTGGAAAGAGAAGCGTTTTAAATCTGAGGTCTTATTAAAGTTTTTGAGGGTTCATCTCTGTATACCTGGCTAGGTGCCCATAGGCAAAGATATCTGGCCCCCCGAAGACAGAAATATCTGAGCCTGTGCATTGGGTATGCTAGCAAGAGGTTCACAGTTTGAATCCCTCCAGAACTTGAGACCAACGGTTGATCCGAACTCACAAAAACAGACAAGAGGGTTACCGTGTCTATTACACTGTTCACAAGACTGCATACAGAGGTTGTCACTTTGGGAGTAGAGGGCCTGACCTGCTGAGTGGGTTGCTGGGTTGGTGACAGGGTTGGAGTGGGTTGGTGACAGATGGTAGCACTGCCTGTTAGCGCTGTTAGCACTGTGTCAGCTGCATCTGTTTGAGTTGTTTGTTTTGGTAACCCATTTACATAGATCAGGAATAGTAGTAGACCCAGGATGGAACCCTGTGGGACCCCTCTACTCAGTATTTGTGTGTTTGATAGGGTCAGATTACCACTACTTGTTGTTTGCTGTTGTATAAGTAGGAATGAAACCACCCTATGACCCTCTCTGATATCCCTAATTGTCTCATTCTGTTCAGTAATATTGTATGGTCTACTAGATCAAATGCTTTGGAGAAATCAACATGCACTGCTCCCACATACTCCCCTTTGTCTAGGGCTGTGGCTATGATGTCGACATACCCCATGAGTGCTATGCTAGTTGACCTCCCCGTTCCGAATCCCGACTGGTGCTTAGTCAGTAGGTCACATTTATCCAAGTGCTCATTTATTTGCATCCCAATAATCTTTTTCAAAGATCTTGGATGTGATTGACAGTAGTGCCACTGGCCTATAGCTCGATGGATTGGCGCAGTCACCCCCTTTGAAGATGAGTACTACCTTTGCTGTCCTCCACAAATTGGGATAAGTTCCTTCCATGAGGTACCTGTTATTGATTTTAGTTACCACGGGGTAATGATTTTGTTTGCATACTTCAGGAGTTTTACTTCTATTTGATCCAAACCTCGGGATTTTTTAGCATTTAAGTTGTTTAAGCTTTCCTTACCTTGCTTTACTTGATTGTTCTGAAACAGAACCTGGGGCAATTCTTGGTGTGTGGATCCTCCCTAATACTAACCTGGGGTGCTGTGCTAACCTTTGGGATTGTTATGTCTGGTAGTGTGAAGTAGTAATTGTTTAGTAGGTATGTTAATTCCTTAATTATGTATTGGAGAACTGATTCAGATATGTTTGGAACTTCCCCAAACCTCTGCAATTTTCTGTAAAAGAACTTTATTAGCACCTGTTTTCAAGTTTTGAAAAGGTTCCGATCATTTTTATGTTTGCTTATGTGTATGCACAAGAAACATGTGGCAGCTTAGGAGAGAAGCGGGTTGTGGAGGTGTGGCACTGTCACAGCCAATGCTGCCAATGCTTTTGTGGGCTTGACTGTGTGTCACCAATGCAAGTGCACACTGGTGGTGACACTAGTTTGCAAGTGTGCCACTAACTTGAAATGATTTGGCCGCCGCAATCAGGGAGCTCCTCGTTACTGTACCATCAGCCATCCACCTCTCCTTTGGGTCTGAATAGTTTCCATGCAGACGAAAAGCTGACGTTGCGATGCCAAGCAGTCCCTGATTGTTGCAGTCGGCCGGTCCCTTAGTCTTTTAAACAGCTAGCTGCAGACGAGGGCTCCGCAAACAAAATTAGAAAGACCCTCCCTCCCCCTCAGCGGCGTCTTTTTTTTTTTCTTTTAGCATCATGCAAGCCAACAGTTTTCTTTAAACTGTCAGAGAAAGAAGAGAGAGAAAAAAAATACAATTCACAATATTTGACAAGTGACACCACACCACCACCACAAACACATCAATATACAAAGAAAGTGTGACAGAGCAAGAGAGAAAGCCTGATGGACTCAGTGCGGCATCCTGCCTGCCTGCTTCCCGCGATCAAAGCAAGAACAACGCAATCACTTTCACAACCTGCTTAGACTCATTGTACAAATCTGCAATCCACGACATAATTCATTTTCCTCCCAATATTCCACTTGACATGGCCGGATTAAGATGATACCATGGCGTAGGACCCCGTGGTTCAGGAGGGCCCCTGCCATGCACCATCCACAGCATTATTTCTTCCCCAATTTCTTCCCCCTCCCTGCCCTGCTGTCTGCTGTGTACCCACCAACAGACCGAATGCTCCCATGCCCAAAAAAGCACCACACAGCATGAGCAGACAGTCCCCCCCAGCTCCTCTCAGTGAGTACCTCTAGGCTCTGGCTGTGCCTCTGCACTGACCTCACACACCAATCAGATTGTGTGAGTAGGTCCTCTGGAGGTGTGGCTTTTGAGGAGCGGGAAGCACTGTGTGGTAGACTTGTGTGCGCGCATCATCAGGGCCATGCAGCGACCCCAAACCACCATTGTGATGGACTTGGAGAATCAGTCAGCCCACAAGGAGAGCCGAGGAGGAGAAGGAGCAGAGGAGATCGTCTTGTTGGACTGGACTGGAATGCTAGACTAAATACTCATTGTCGGTGTGTGGAGGGAGGTGGTTGATCCATCCGAGCCTGAGGCTGTGCCGCCAGCGAGAGATGGAAGAGACTAGAGCAGGCTGCCAGTCAAGGATTCAGATTTTGTGTGTGGTGGCATGTGGGCTGGGGTGTTCATTTCAGCGACAACTTCAAGGCAAGTGGCCCCCCTTTGCTTCAAGTTGCTGGCCTGCCTTCACCTGTCGACTTGACACCACCAGTCCACCACCCTAGTGTGCAGCCACCAGCCAGTCATGTGCATGCTTGCTTTGCTGTGGTGAGGCAGGTTGTTTTGTTTCTTTCTGATCATGAGAGGACGAGAAGTCTGACGGTGCTGCTGGGTCCAACAGTGGGCCGAGACCTGTTGTCACCCGAGCCCAAGCTGAGTCATAGTGCCACCTGCCTGCGACTATGATGTGATCTTGAGAGCCTGAGGTAAAGGCTGAGGGAGATCGTCGACTATCTCATCATCTCAGATTGAGTCAGATAGAAGAGGAGCCAAGGTATGTGTGGACAGTGTACCACTAAACCTAAAAGTGTTTGATCAGATTCATCAACATGGCATCGTTCTGTTATCAAATGTGGTGAATTTGCACAATTTTAATGTTAGCATAGACCTATGGACCCCAGGCAGTGTACCTGTTAGCTTAGGGTAGTAGCAGGATCTTCTCCCATCTGATTATTTTCGTTTACATTGGGCCTGGCTTACTCTGCTGCTGCCACTTTCCCCCTGTATTTGCAAGCATTGTTTTTTTTATTTAAATATCATAGACCTAGAGACCTGCTGCTTCTGTAATTAATTTCTAGTTAGTTAGCATAGGAGTGTCAGTTTTATTTTACCCACTAGTTTGAGTTCCTGTCTGCTGCCTGCTATTTTACTAATTTGATTAGCTCTGCCTCTGCTATTTTTCCCATCTTGCCTCCCCCGGCCCAGCTAAACTCCTCTCTCTCTCACCCCACTTCCTGTGCTCCTATTTTCCCTAGTCTGATTTGCTCTGCTCTTATTTTCCCAGTCCTCCCTCAGCTAAGCTTAAACTCCTCTATACTGTATGGTGGAATGTGGTGTGGTGAATGACAACATACAGTAAACGCTGCAAGCCCATTGGTCGACAAGGTCTACCAATGGGCTTCCAGTTGTACAGGTATGCTGTCATCCACGGGCTGGGGTGGGGTACCTGAGGGGCGGGGACCACTGCTACACCAGGAGTGTTTGAACTTCACAATCCGCATTGCGGTTGGTGCGGGGATGGGGGGTTCCACTATGCCACCATGCTGCCGCGGAACAGTGGGATGTTGGCATTTAGGGGCCCCTCAGGCCACAAAATATAACTTGGAGTAGGACCCCCACATCAATTAATCTGGGCCTGCCACTTGAATCTGAAAGAGAGAGTATAACAATTGCAGACAGTCTTTACTGATGCCACTGTCTTCTGCTTTTACTGTATTAGCTTTTCTTGTGTTCCAAATTGTTTCATGTAATGTCAAAAATCCTGCATTTTTGTGTGTTGCTGTAATTATTATTTCATTTTAATGCATGAAAGGATTTTGTTTTTGCAAAACCCAGGGCAACAAAATAAACCCTGATAGAAGCTGTTTCAGGTTAGGATGATGTAAGAAAGGAAAGGCTGGTTTCTTACCCCTGGACTTCATTGTCCTTTGTGTGAGGATCAACTGAAAAAGCAGGGATGAGGGACAGAGAGTGGAAGAGGAGCACGCGAATGGCAGAAATAGAGAAAAGGCAGCTTGATGGAAGTCTGATAGAGGGTAAAAAGAGGCGAGAGAGAACAGGTGAAAGACTTACCAGATTAAGTGAGGTGACATATCAGAAAGAGGGTAAGTCAAAGGAGGGAGTGGCAGGCAGAGGAATCGGGTAGTACAACAGTAAACTGGGGAGTAAGGGTTGAGGGGCTGAACAAAGACACTTGGGGGGGGGGGAGTGGAAGCTGTGAGGATCAGAATAGAGAGGGACATGCCAGTGTTACAGTAGTTACCCAAATCACATTCTGGGGCACAGCCACCAAGCAGACGGAATTATGTAATTCATGTAACTCAAGTAGGGCAAATAACATTTGAAAGGCAGAACAGACCAAAAATACAAAGCAGTAAAAGATCATGACAGGTTTGAAATAAAAGTGGGATTTCAGTTATGATAGGCAAAATGGAAATGACGCATGCTGAGCATGTTATAGTTTGGCCAGACAGCTGTCAGTTCAGGAAACATATGCAGGCAGTAGTGCATGTGTCCCAAGACCCACCACATAGGCAATAATGACATGATAAAATAGTGTGCTGTAAGAGACTGACAAATTACAGCAAAGTAGCAAGATCTGAAGCAGAGCAAAGTAAACTAAAGAAGGCTTTCAACTAATGGTAATACATGGTAGTTAATGTAATTGCCAAAAAGGTTCTCAGTGTCGAAAATATGACCGACCACATTATGCGTGCTGGCAAGCAGCTGGCTGGTGTCTCCAGATGTTGTACAGTATACAAGGCTGGCACAATACATGGACAGACACAATGGGGCTTTCATGGTTCACGAGCTGACAAGCAGGTTGCACAGGTGATGATAACACACACAATAAAGATAAGCCGCAATGTCCCCCATGAAAGTAATGTTGCCTAAGCTGGGGCGTTGATTTGCTTGAGCGACTTGGGCTCCCTGTCGAATGAAAGCAATAGTAACCTTTAATGATATGCAAGGTGCACAATATTGATAGGGATTGCAAAGTATGCCAGAGACAATAATAGCTAGTGCTTATTTTGTGCTCTGGTAAGTTTTGGTGTCCTCCCCCCCCCCAAAAAAAAAAATCCAGATCCACACAAGTAAGAAATGCAGTACTGCCTGCATACATCACAGTAGTGCATTCGGGCTGTCGGTGTACTTCAAATGTTTGATTCATTCTATGTAAAGGCATGACATGAAGGAAAGGTTAGGCATGTAATTGAACTTATGAACAGTATCTGCCTGCCAACATTTCCCAAACTGACAGGGGTCTGGCCAAACTCTGTGTTTAGCGTGCTTCATATCAATTTTGCCTATTCTGCCTTTCAAGCGTTATTTGCCCATTTGAACTTTTTTTCTATTTTTTTTTTGGTCCGACAGATATCACGCATTGGGCTGCTTTGGGCAGGTTGTGTTGGCTTGTACTGTTGCCATATAACTGCCAGCCCCTACAGCTCTCGGATGGTCATCAAATGGAATAGTAGTTTGAAATAATCTTACCAGATTATTTCAACCACTCCACACACTCCCAATGGACACATAGTAACATCTAGTTTATTTATTTATTTAGCTCTTTTGTTTACCAGGTAAGTACACTAGACAAGTATTATGCCTATTTTCAGGAACGACCCGGGAGAATGCAACATGAGGAACAACAGTCAAGGAAACATGGCAAAGAGAGCACAGTTTTTTGTCACAGTAAACAAACGTGGGAAATACATAATTTGATGCTAGGGGAAAACATATAGTAGTAAGCACATTTCAGATTATACACTCTAGACTAGCTAGTTCAACTGACAGATATATACAGGTCATCATACATAGGAGTGTAGCATAACATTTATATGTGTCCCAAGAGCAGCAAATAAGACATGGATTCCAGAAATTGTTATGGATTCTGCAATATTTTACAGAGTGAACAAATATGGGATATTTTAAAAACTCCTTGCCCCAAAATATAGACTGATTCAAGGCATGACCAGAAAATGGCACCGCAAAGTATATTCTGGTTTGATTATAGGTGCCACGCCAAATGCGCTAGGGAAACAGGACTTTTCCCTTTCATGAAATGATAAGCTTGGTGCATGATACAGAGCAGGCAAATGGAACGCACACAATACCAAGGGCCCATTATGTGCCCATGCAAGCCCGAGAAAGTGAACAGCAACAAATAGCAACACTGCACATTAGCAGCAGCTCAATTGTCACATTCACATTTTTGTCCAGAATTCATGAGTTGTGCGTATTCGATGGGAAAAAGGGAACGGGGAGGGCAGAGTCAGAAAAGAGTAAAATTGCAATCTGCACATCTGTCTAGCATCCCGCATGAAGTGTCACTAAAGTTCTGACGGAGATAAATCAAGTTGAGAAACATCTGTTTCAGTAGAAAAGTTTTCATGAGGCAACCAAGTCTTTCCCCAAATCTTCTCTATGAACAGAAAATAGTATAAAACACGTATGTGAGTGCATCAAAATGTGCCAAATGTGAAAGGAATGTCACTTATCAATGTATGATAAGTGATTCACTCCTGAGTTGCTTCCCTGTGCAGAACATCACTTCCGGACTAGTGGGGGTCGGCAGACATCAATCGGGGTCAAGCAGCATGCAGAATGGAGGATGGACAGGACTTCTCAGAAAGAAACAAAACAGCTGGTAAACTTTTGTTTTTCATATTATTTGCATTGCGATTGTCATAGTGCTCATTCTAGAGGTAGAACAGTGCTGTTTGGAGCATGTGGACATTTCCCAAGAGGAAGAAAAAATGGTTTTGGTGTGTCTGCTGTTTCGTGTAATAGAGATCTGATTGAAAGGGTTTAATTTTTGTTTTAAAAAAAAAAGTGAGGGCTTTTTTTTCTGCATGGTGGCTCATTAAGAGAGGGGAGGAGACTGCAATTAGGGAAGAGATGTATATTCATTAGTAGACAAAAGAGGTGGAGAGAAACGGAGAGGGGGATAGGATAAGGAAGAAGAAAAGACAAGGGGGGGGTGTTGTGTTAAAAGATACACAAAGTGAGGAGCCACAGAGAAGTGAGAGAAACTGATATTTTATAGAGAAGGAAAGAGAAATATGGAAAATCAGTGTCAGCAAGAGTGACTGAAAAACCAGTACTCTGGATCAGAGGTTGAACTGGGTTAAATAAGGAAAATGGGAGGAAGTGGGGGGATGAGTAAAAGGTAAGGAAGCAAGGAGTCCTCCTGACAGAGATACATGCACAGTGAAGTGTCTGGGAGCACAGAGTGGGGAGGAGGGAGACAGACGACAGTGACAGTGACACTGGCATTAGGGAGAACTGACAGAGAGAGGCAAAGACAAAGGGAACGAGGGCAGGGGAGCACAGAGAGTGAGGACTTATAAGGAGGGGTTGTAATTCAATCCAAGTGGTTTATTACAAGGAAATGTTCAAGAGGATAAAAATAAATGGGCAATTGTACACGTGTTAAGGGAAAGAGGCACTGAGCAGGGGCAGAAATGCCTTCAAACACTGGAATGACTGTATATGTCTTTCACTTCATATAGCATAAATGTATGAAATGTGCAAATAAGCGGTATTAGATGTGTTGCATTACAACACTTTCTTACTCACACCATATGTCAGATGTGTATATCATATAAAATCCCTATATAAATGTATATTACATGCTGCCCTTGCTGTCAGTCTATACAAACACGTGCATATTGAAAAATTACAATATTTCATATACACATAAAAATCTGTTATATACACACATTATAAATCTGTATCCATCTGTGCATGCATGTTATATATTGCATATCTCTTGGTATGTACTGGTCTCTGTGAATGTGTAGTACACCCATATATGTAAATATCTTGTTTCTCCATGCATAGGCGATATGCATGGTCCACCACTGTATTTGTTCGCACTTCACTTAACGTCAGTGTCTGGCTACCCGACCCTAAGAATTTTGCATTTTTGCTCTTTAA
Source organism: Neoceratodus forsteri (assembly GCA_016271365.2). NCBI lineage: Eukaryota > Metazoa > Chordata > Ceratodontiformes > Ceratodontidae > Neoceratodus > Neoceratodus forsteri. Next base: position 479,856,638 of record CM057451.1, on the reverse strand, counting down.
CACTCTGATGCTGGGCATGTGCTGCCCTGTACTGTGTTTTTTGTTTTAGTTGACTAACATCTATGTGCATATATTACCCTCTGTATCTACCTATGTTATCCTCTGTATCTCTGACATGGAACCTTTGCAAAGGAGTATTTTACTCAAAAGTGTATTTCCGATAATTGTAATAAATAAATAGTAAGTTGCTCTCTGCATTAAAACACTGTGGGTGGGATATTCAAAGCAGTTGTATAAATGCGCTAAAAAGCGATATTCAGTGGCAACAACTGCGTAGCACAAGTGGCAGTGCACCAATACGCAATGGGAATGTATGTATGTGCAAGTGCAGGGGGCATAGCCATAAATATGCGGCACAGTGCGATATTCAACACTGGAAAAATGGCGCAAGCGAGGAGCAAATGGCAGTTGCACAAAGCAGGCTTGAGCCTATAAATACAGGGAGCAAGAAGGAGAAGGGCACTTGCGCCAGAGGGGAGCAGGACAGAGGGAGACAGACAGGGATCAAACCACACAGTAGGGGACAAGGAGAGAGAAACAGACACAGACAGGGACAGAGAGGGAGTGACAGTGGGTGTGAGTGTGACAGACAGGAAGGTGATGGTGGGTGTATGTGTGCCTGGGTGTGACACAGTGGCACCACGCCTGAGAGGAGCAACACAGGAACCCACAGGGGTGGGAGTCAGAGACCACAGGCAACAGGCAGCCACCCGGGGGCAGGGTACACAGGCATGGGCCCTGCAGAGCAGCTCACACAGCCACACACAGCCGGGTGGGCCTGTGGAGTCAGATGCCCAGGGGGGACAGGACAACAGGGGCCATGGCCAGTGCCATATTCCAGATGGAGGCCATAATGAGGGGTGTGGGGAGGCAAGAGGCAGGGTGGCGCAGCCATGGAAGGGCCCATTGGTGCTATGCCCGGAACAGGTGGTACCAACCCCGCATTAGCTATGAGACCCACGCTGACACTGAGATTGTGGGCCGGTACCGACTGAACCGGGCAATTCTGAGGCAGCTCTGTGAGCTGTGCAGTGAGGAGAAGCAAGCACCCACTAGATGGAGCCATGCCCTGACAGTGGAGACAAAGGTAACAGCTGTTATGAGCCTGTTTGCCACGGGCACCTTCCAGAGACCAACAGGGGACACCACAGGCATAACCCAGTCGGCTGCATCACATCTCCTCACACAACTCCTCAACGCCTACTGCCACATGCTGCAGAATACATCCACTTCCCCAGCACACAGGCAGAGTGTACAGCAAACATGCAGGAGTTCCACAGGGTAGCACATATGCCTGGCATGCTAGGGGCCATTGACTGCACCCATGTTGGCATTGGCATGCCACCTGGTGCAGAGGGGGTAGCCTACATTAACAGAAATGGCTACCCCAGTATCAACTGCCAAGTGGTGTGCGATGCCAAGGTGTGCATAATCAATGTCTGTGTCACTCACCCTGGGAGAGCACATGATGCCTTCATCTGGCACAGCATGGAACTGTGCCACAGGTTCGAGAGTGGGGACATCCCCACTGGTCACCTAGTGGGTGAGTATGCTGATACCACAGACAGCTGGGTACAACAGGGCACAGGGGGGACGCACCAGGGTGGGGGCACTGCAGAGTGCAGCTGGGAAGAACAAGTGGCACAACAACATAGGACACCAGGCTAACCATATCTCCATCCACACAGGTGACAGTGGCTACCCACTCCAGCCCTGGCTGCTCCCTCCCCCCACCGGCACCCAGCATCCCCTGCAGAGGAGCGGTACAATTAGGGACCCACCAGCACCTGGAACATCATTGAGCGTGTCTTTGGTCTGCTGAAGGCACGTTTCCATTGCCTGCACAGGTCTGGCGGTGCCCTACAGTACAGCCCCTCAAAGGCCTGCAGCTTATTCCTGGCCTGCTGTATGCTGCACAACATGGCCACTGACCATGGGATAGCTGTTGAGATCGAAGAGGGGAACAGCAGTGGGGACGATGCAGCTGACAGGCTGTGTGATGGTTGTCAGCCCCCCCCCCGGCGGAGGGATCCCCGGCTGACCAGGATGGCACGCCAGCACAGGGACACGATAGCGGAGGAGCACTACAGTGCATACAGGTAGGTGGACAATCACCCATGTACGGGATGACCACAGTGGCATGGCACACAGGCATGTGTGGGTATGCCTTGCAGCCTGAACAGATGGGTGGGGGGCATGGGCAGGAATGGGGCCGGTCCTCACGGCCACATGCATCACCATGCAGCACAGCACACCCCACACACACACACACACTGGTGCTGCAGGCACGCGCCTGGGCACTAGCACCTGGCATGGATCAGATGCAGTGCACCAGTGCATAGGTGCATCTGGTGCTGTGGTGGCATCATCATGCACATGCCACACAGGCCAGCAGCTGGACAGGTGTGCACACAGCCAGTGTGTGGCGTATTCCATGGATGCCATGTCTGTGGCATGCACACGCACACACAACACCCATGTGCACACAGGGTGTTGGCAGAAGGCTGCGGACAGGGTGGCGGGCACATCAGGTCCACCATGTGGTCACACAGCTGCTGCGGACACGTGGACAGACTCACCAAGGCCACCCAGCAGACCCTGGCTGCATGATGGCCACAGGTGTGTCTGCGACTGTCCCCCAGGGATGGTACTGCGGGAACATGATGTGTCCTCACAGGGGTCTGCTGGCTCCCAAACAGACCCACACCAGGCGTGCCTGGGATGCCAACAGCAGATCCCGACATTGACACCAAGGGGATCGCATGACACCAGGACCGTGGGGTGGACAATGCACTCCATGGGGTCTGCGGTGGCTGGCCGTGCCCCATGGTGGCCAGTGGGGCTAGGCTGACCATGACCGCAGTGGCATGGTGATCCTGGGCCGCGGTCGTGTCTTCCTGCAGTCGATTGATGGCCTCCAGAACCTGTGTGAAGCCCCTTTCATGCTGCTCTGCTGCCTGGTGCACCTCTGCATGGAGTGCATGCACCCCAGCCATAAGCAGCACTTGTTGGTCCACAGAGACCCGCAGCAATCGGGTGTGCTTGTGCAAGGGGTCGGCACCCGGGGGCACATGGGCATTGCGCCGACCCACCGGTGGTGTGCGACCATGCTGCCCAGCCCCTGCTCTAGTGGCACTGCACAGTGTGGTCCCCTTGGGGCTGCTCACTGACCATCACACCGGTGGCAGATGCTGCACCCGGCCCCACAAAGTCCCCAGCTGTCTGCCGCTGCCATCCCTCAAGGCTGCTGTGCGCTGGGCAGCACCTGTGCAGCTGTACCACCACCACCACCGTCCCCCGGCACCACACCACTGTCAAACACAGTGGCACCAGGGGCAGTGGCGGGTGGCTGACCCACCACCAACAGGGCACTGGCGGTGCTGCCAGGGATGGTGTATGGTATGGGTGTCTCCCCCTCGACCACACCCCCGCTGTCCAGGACAATGGTCGTATCATCATCAGTGTCGGAATATGCCTCGATCTGTGTCTCCACACACTGCACGCCATGGCTGGTGTCCCACTGGAACACAGCCAGGGCCTCATCCTCCACCACACCCAGGACATCCGGATGGATGGCAGTGATGCACTGCAGCCAGTCGGGCCCCCGGACGCCAGTGGAGGTGGATGGCTGGTCCTTCAGGGCTGGGCATGCCCCCACAGCAGACTCCACTGCCCCTGCCACTACATGCTGGCGTTCTGGTGCTGAAAGGGAAAGCAGTCGCATTAGTGCCGCTGTTGCACAGGCCCCCCCAGTCACCACCCCCCCTGCCCCTGATGCTACTGTACCTACCATGCAGTGATGGGCTCCCACTGGTCTGGAAGCCACTGCCTGGCACCCCTTCGACAGCGCTGCACAGGATGGTGGCCACCACCAGCTCCTCCTGCAATGTGAGCTGTGGCATGTTGGCCTGGCCCCTACCCACGGCCGCCCTTGTGGCCTGGATGACCGCCACCTTCTCCTTGATCTGATGCCTGTCAGTGCCCACCTTCTTCTTGCACTCCTGCGCAGATTGCTGGTGGCTGCCCTGCTGGTTCACAGCCTCCACCACCTCCTCCCAGGCTGTATCCCTGGCCCGGGGTGTGCTGGTTGCGTCATTCAGCAGAGGCTCCCTGTTGAGGTACACCTCAAACAGGGTATCCGCCTCCGCCTTCGTAAAATTGGCCTGCGTTTGTGTGCAGGCCCACGCTCCTCACTCTCCTCATGCTCAGACATGCTGCTATCTGTGGGCAATGACATGTGGTCAGTGGCTGCAGTGGCCCACACCTACCGCCCATCCCACTGTGCTGTCTGTCGCCTCAGCGGGCGAAACTTACCTCGGATGGTTGCAATACCAGACCATGGCCTGTGCAGTCCCACATTGCCTTTATAGCGCATCGCATGCAAATGGATGATGCGCAATAGTAATGAGATGCTAATTCCCCCAGTGCGCCGCTGAGAGGCTAATGAGCTGATCTGCATACGCTGGCTGAATATTACATTGTTGCGCCTTGCGCAATGGACTTGCGCCGACAAAAGTCATAGCGCAATGCTGTGACATGCGCAGTGCACCCATCACTACACATGCGCCACAGCAAGTACCAACACCGCGTATGCTAGATGTGCTATAGGCCATAAGGTGCTCAGCCACTATAGGGCCTATGGTGCTCAGGCGCTATAGGGCCTATGGTGCTCAGGCACTATAGGGCCTATGGTGCATGGGTGTCATGGGGTCTATGGAGCCCCATGATGTCCGAGCACCATAGGCCGTATAGCGCCTCAGCACCATAGGCTCTCTAGCGCCCGAGTGCCATGGGCCCCATAGCGGCCGAGCACCATAGGGCCTGTAGGGCGTGGTGCCCCTGGTCCCTATTGCGCACCATACTTTATGGTCCCTATAGCACACTCGCGCACAGTGCACGTGCTGACCCCTGAGCTCTGTCCTATGCCCCCCAGGGACCTCTGCCCCATGTGCCAGTGTGGCCACGCCCACACCGTGCATTCCCGGGAATGTGCGATTGACAAGGGTAGCGCATTTGCAAGAGAGACGTGCATTCTAAGCACGTGGAGCTCGTGCGCTACAGGGCACCATTTAGAATTGCTACACTGTGGAGTAGGCATGCCGTGTTGTGCAGTACCCCAGGCTCAGAACTGGAGCCAAGTTGAATTGGTGAACCTGGTGGCCCAGGTGGAGCCCCATGCTGCCAGCCTGTTTGGACAGCAGCCCTTCGCCAGGCCCAGGACCAAGGTCTGACAGGAAGCTGTAGATGGCCTTGAGCAGGCTACCGGTACGCGATGCAGCAGGGAGCAGTGTTGCCACCGATATGGTGACCTACAGAGATGGGACCTGGAGAGGCTCAGGGCGCTGCAGGTGCACGTCCGCAGGGGGGCCATGCCACAGCCGAGTAAGAGTGCTCTGCCTGCGTCTGTGATGTCCAGTGTTCCATGGGGCTGGCTGGGCTGTATGCCATTCTGGGGGGGGGCACAGTCACTGCATGCCCTGTGGCCTGGGACTGCATGTCACTGGGTGTGCTGCGCCACCGCACTGCGGTGCCAGGCTGGGGTGCACTCTGTGCAGTGGGGAGTGAGGATGTCGGGCACATGGTCTTGCTGTGTATTGATGTGTGCTTGTTTACGTTCCTGTCCTAGGCCCTGAGGACCAGGGGGAAGCCTGGGCGGCAGGCGCGCCTGGTGGGCCACGGCAGGCTGCTACGGGACCTACAGCTGGAGCTGCGGGACAGAGGGGTGGAGCCACCAGACCAGCACGAGCAGCACAACAACGGGCAGGTAGGCAATGTGCTTCAATACATTGTTGTGCAGAGTGGGCGGTGGGGGCGGGGGGGGTGGCCTCAACCCCTGTGCGCTGAGCCATGACAGATGTGTTCAGCCCATGGTGTGTATGGCGCCGTGGGGCGGACATTTCTCATGTGTGTGGCAGCTGCTGGTGGGCTGTGGGTGTGACCGGCTGCCACCTGTGCTGCTGCAGTCCCGCTGCTGCACCATGCCACCTGCCTGCCACTGTACAGGCAGTTGGCCCATGGGTGGCGGCAGTGGTGCAAGTGGTAGACAAGAAGTACAGGAACTCAGGCACTGGCAATTATGAAATACAGAATGAAGATCTTCAATGTAAAGGATAGCGGTGTCAAGGCACAACTGTCTAATTTGACGCTAGTAGATTCAGTTAGAGATATTAAAGTATTTCTAGAAAAATAGCATTTTTGTGCAAGTCAAATGATGTTAAACTGTCACTGTGTTGCTGGTTTAGGAATTTCAGTTTTAGTGTCAGTGGGAAGAAGTACAGGAACTCGGTTCCTGCTGCATAAAAGGTACAGGAACTGAGTTCCTGTGCGTTCCTGCTCACTTTCATCACTGGGTGGTGGTGTCCAGCACTTTGCATAGCTGTGGCATGCTGGGTCAGTGTAGATGTGGGTCCACCCACTGCGGGTGGCCAAGGTGCCACCCCAAGGGCATGTGTCACCACTGTCCGCTGCGCATGGTTGGTGGGCTGGGGTGCCCTGGACATGCACTAATCATCTGTTCCTTCCTTTGCCATAGGTATCCGATGGGGTCTTCATCAGCCGAACTACGGCCACCTCCTGCGCAGCTCATCACCATCACCACCGCCACACTGGAGGTAGCCTGACTCACTAAACGGCTCCAGCTGTGGGGCCAGCGCCAGGTGGTGGTGGGACATGGCCGCCTGTAGGGCCTGCTGGACCTGATCCTGCTGTTCCTGTACCTGTCTACCCTTCCCTTGCCTTCCCCGTTCCTTTGTATAGCCCTGTCCCCTGTCCCCATCCCTCTGTTCCCTTCCTTGTTCCGGCACTGTAAATAGTTTCTCCTACCTTGTTCCCTGTTGCGATGTTATGCTTGTTATTTAATATAGATTTTATATGGTTACCCATCTGTGTCCGGGTCTGCTTTGCGGCTGGTGAGTGGAGCCATGCTGCAGTGGTGTGCTGGATGGCATGCCTGTGTTGTTCTGTGGGCTGTGCATGGTGGTGTTCACCCATCGGTCAGTGGCTGTGCCCTGGGGAGGCCATGGGCTGGCTGTTTGGGATGTGTGGCGTATGTGTTGGGTGCTGTTTGCCAGGGTGTGGCTGTCTGTAGCCCGGGAGGATTGGTGCATGTCATCCAGTGGGGGCTGGCCAGTGGCAGCCCACCCTTGGCTGTTGGTGCCGCCTTTCCTACATCCACCACTGTGGTGCACGTGGTCGGTGGATGGCTACATGCCTGTGCTCCTTGGGTGGTGTTCTATCATGGGCCGGCTGTGCCTCTTGCCTGGCTCCACTGCCTTCCCGGCAACCACCCCCTCCTCCCTGGTGCCTTGCTCCTTGCTGTACCTGTGACTAGTCCATTTGTGTCCTGGCACATCATTCTCAGCCCCTTGAGCATGCATGGTTGCACTATTGCACATGTTGGTTTGCTCCCTGGCGCACCTCTGACTGCGCTCTGGCGTATCCATGCGATATTCAGCCATGTTGCGCTGGCACACAATGCCATGTGCAACCTTTGTATATCATGCTCATTGTGCCATGGCGCATTGGATTTGCGCTGCGCCGGCCTTGCGCTGGCATCTGGTGCATTTCCGAATGTCGCACCCTGTATATTTGTAATGCATCTTAATATAGGTATGCGCATGTGTGTTATGTATTATGATAGAAAACTGTTGGTACATATAGAATAAACAGTGAGCAAGTGAGTGCAACAAAGTGACAGTCGGGGGGGGTGATGGAACATAATAATCTATGAGGTCAAAGGTTGAGTTGATTGTGACATTCCACAAGCCCAAGACTGAATTGTCACGTTGTAACTCACACTTTACCATTTCTTTTTTTTTTTTTATATTATAGGGACAATCCAACAATTCTACAGGATGTAGGTAGGATGCAACTCATAGCCCCTTTAGGGGAAACATTAGTACCTCAATAGTTTAGTAGCAGTGTAGTGGCCCTTTATAATGTCACACTGAACTGGAAATGGATGCAGGGTAGGAAGCGTAGAATTATAGGCAGTAAATGCCAGTAATAGCAGGCAGATGGAGAGCTGGCAGTAAAACTGTGGAATTGGGGAGGGTGCCCTGTTAAGTGATTGAGGTGCTCTGGTGGTTAGCTTATGTATAGCACATGTAGGCAAGGCAAGGCAATTTTTATTTAAAAAGGACGCCCAATCCCAGATGCTCTGGGTGCCATACAAAATGAATAAACAAATAAGAGAAACAGCAAAAATCAGAATAAATAACAATATTCCATAGATTATAAAATAAAATAAATTTGCCTAAAAAAATTTAAAAACACAGGTGGCCGGGAACTGAGATCAAGGCTTTAGCATACAGATCTCACGTATAAAGCTAAGTCGGGGAAAGCCTGGGCGAACAGGAGGGCCTTGAGGTGAGCTTTGAATACCTCCAAAGATGGGGCCTCCCTAACCCCGGAGAGTGGCAAATTCTACAAGATGGGGCCGGCAACACTGAAAGCCCTGTCACCGGCCATTTTTAACCTTGTCCTGGGAATCTCCAGGAGGCCCATACTGGAGGAGCAGAGGTGGCGGACCAAGACAGCAGGTGTAAGAAGGTCCATCAGGTAGCCAGGGCCCTGGCCATGTAGGGCCTTATAGGAGAGGAGCCCCACCTTGAAGAGGATCATCCACCTGACTGGCAGCCAGTGCAACTCACAAAGTACTGGTGTAATATGGCAATATTTAGGCTGCCCCATAAATAACCTGGCAGCTGCATTCTGCACCAACTGCAGTCTGTATAGAGACCCTCCCATGACCCCAAAGTAGAGCCCATTACAGTAGTCAAGCCTTGATGTCACCAAGGCATGTATCAAAGTGGGAAGATCCAGAGGCGGCACAAGGGGCTTTATCTTGGCAACATTCTTGAGATGGAAAAAACAGGAGTGGACAGTGGAAGATGCTTGTGCCTCCATTGTCAAACCCCTGTCCAGGATGACACCAAGATTCCACACCTCAGAGGAGGCCTTCAATGGGACTGATCCCAGAACAAGTCCAGTCTCTGCACCAGAGGCCATCCTATCCTGCACTCTGTTCAACTCTGCCACCAATACCTCTGTCTTAATGGGGTTCAGCCACAACCAGCTGGAGACCATCCAGTCATTGATCTCGGCAAGGCAGCTGTTTAGCACATCTGCTGCATCGGATGTTCCTGGGGCAAAGAAAAAGTATAGCTGGGTATCATCAGCATAGCAATAAAACCCCAAACCATACTTCCTAATGACCCCCCCCTTCCCCAGGGGCAGCATGTATACTGTGAACAACACTGGGGACAAGACTGAAGCTTGGGGAACTCCACACAGCTGGAGACTAGGGGTGGAGGAGAAATTCCCCATCACAACCCTTTGCCTCCTGTTGGTTAAAAATGACTCAAACCAGCAGATGACTACAGGTGAATCCACAGAATTCCCTAAGGCAGTCCAGCAACACACAATGGTCCACAGTGTCAAATGCTGAAGAGAGATTGAGGAGAACATGAACTATCCTTTCCTCTTGATCTCTAGCCCTGAGAATATCATTCTGCACCCAAACAAGTGCAGTTTCTGTTCTATGCCTCACCTGAAACCCCAACTGTGGAGGTTCATATAACTCATGCGTTACAAGGTGCTCCTCCAACTGAAGCGCCACTACCTTCTCCACAACCTTCGCCAAAAATGGGAGGTTGGAGATTGGATGGTAATTTGCCTTGACCTTCGTGTCCAAAGATGGTTTCTTTAGGAGCGGTCTCACCAACGCCCCCTTCGAGGCATCAGAGAAGACCCCCCCCCGACAAGGAACACCGGATAATCAAGGCAAACACTGGGCCAACAGCTTTGACGCATCTCATCAAGAAACACGTCGGCACTGGGTCCAGTTCACAAATAGTATGCTCCAGATTGGTCGCTACCTCAGTTACCTCATTTACCTCCACTGGTCTAAACTCTCCCCAACTAGATGGAGCACACTCAGGACACTTCAGGTGACCACTGTCAACTCTGGTCTGGCTGACTGAAGGAATTCCTTGCTGGATATTGGACACCCTGTCCGAGAAGAACCAAGCAAACTCTTCATATTCAGCAATGGAAAAAACCTTCTTCGGCTGTAGACAGGCTGGATGAAGTAACCTATCCACAGTCTACATAGCCCTGAATCAGGACTGCATGAGAGTATGGAGCAGCCAATCATGCCGCGCCTTGTAGCACACTAGAATCCTGCTTCTGCTGGTTAGAACTGATAATGCTAGCTGCGCGTGAGACCCGAGACCTACGGCCGGTACAGGTGACAAGGATCAGCAGGATGATGGCAAGGGTTAGGAAGGGAGAAAATCAGAACTCACTTGTTTGTCAGCTTGCGATAATCCAATTTTTGATTGACAGGTAGCGATAATCCACACTTAGAAATGGATTATTGCTACCTGTCGATCATAAACCATGGATTATCAGATTTAGAAAGTGCTTGCTGAACATGTGTTATTGGCCTTAGTCATATAGTATAAGAAAATAATGCCATCAAGGAGATATACTCGTAAACCATGAGCCTGAAGGGCAGTGACTTTATGAGCTGTTCAGCCCCCATGATGGTATTATTTCCCTAGTACATTGCATTTTTCTATTCTATATGTTTATTTTTATTTCAGTCTTTGATAACTGGGTAAGGTCCACTAGGCACAAGTGCCTGTTTTCAGGGGCAACCTGGGAGCACTGGGGAAGGTAATTGACTTGCTTAGAGTCACACAGTATGCAAGTGGAGGTTGAGAGAATCAAACTCAGGTCTGGTCTGCTGGATGTACCAAGCTCGTTCACACCTCGTTCCTCTAACCTCTAGGCTATACTGCCACATTACATATAACACATTAGGTTAGCCAAACAAACGCTTAATATTAAAACTTGTTTTAAAGGTATGAAATAGGGATTTAGATTTATGCAACATGGAGGAATAAATGCATTGTTTTTTTTCCTAAGGGTAAAAATGCAAGTGTACATCCAAAGTATAAAGAATGCTTAAGTTATAGAGTAGTATAATAGGATATATGGGTGCTAGTTCCAAAAGGATATAAAATATTTATTTATTTATTTAAAATGTAGTAACCGGAAAAGGCACACTGAGCCGAGGCTCATTTCCAGGTGCCAGTTGCTGACACAGTACACGATAGTTCACAGTAACGGCAGAGGCCAATTATGCAATAAAACATGGCAGGGTGTGGTATATCCTGGGATAGCAAAGAAAGATGACAGGACTCAATCTCCACTATCGGTGTTCAGATTTTGATCTTCAGTTTCAAAACAACTGGCCCTCTTGAACTCAGGATATTGTTACGTTTCAGCTACATCGTGAGACACAAGTCACAGCCAGGTGCCTTCAGCCATCCGAGAAGTGACAATATCCATGATATACCACACTCTGGAGTGTATTATTGTGATTATCAAATGGAACCACCATGTAGTAATAAAAAAAGCCATTTTTAAAATATCTTAATAATAAATTTTGTTACTGTGTAGGAGCATAATTAAAAAATGACAACGTGGAACAGTCAGCACAGACAGCCACACACCCATGTGTGTGGCTGATCTCAATTTGCACTTTGTGTCCAGAAATTTGCTTTATTTACTTACTGTTTACCACAGTATAGCAGATTGGATCAGGCTGATTCTGCTTACTTCCAAGCGGACATGTTCTGTAACCAGAAATCCCAGAATCCCCTGCAGCTGACATCAGAGCAGGGCTGTAGCACTAGGAGATTCAGTAGTCTGCAGTGCATGTTAGAGGCTTTATAAGCACTGATCGTTTGTTTGCTGGTCACGCTGTCCTCCTGTGGCTACGTACAGGTAAGGACCAGCAAACATTTGATTTGTGCTCATAGATTTTCTAACATGCACTGCAGGGTATTGAATCTGCCACTGCAGCAGCCCACCTCTGATGTCCACTGCAGGGCATTCTCTGATATTTCTGATTATAGCAAATGTCAGTTTGGAAGTGAGCAAAATCAGCCTGATACAATCTACTACATTACGGTAAACAGTAAGTAAACAAAATGTTTTTGCACACAAAGTGAAAATTGGGAATAGTTCCACATTTTTGTGTGAGGCTCTTAGTGCTGACTGTTCCCCTTTAATTCTCTTACTTTTTGTTGTAGACAATAGGTGGTGCTATTGTGATGCATGTGTTGATAACGCTGCTGTGTAAGATACCATTGATGTAGAAACAGCTACTGACTGAAGCGATTTTTCCTTTTATTATTGGAAAGGTTTGGTGTTTAGTGAGCCCCACCAGAGTTCGTGAGAGTGAGGGTTGCCAGCTGTAGTGTAGGCTCAAGTGGGGAAAGTAGTGTTGCTCAAATAGTGCTTTTGAGGATCCTAGCACTATCTGTTAGATAGTGCTGGTATCCTACCTAGGATCCTACCAGAAATCCAACCAAAGACAGATGTAGGACTTGGGGTCAGTAGTGATGGATCCTAGTTAAGATTCAGAGATCCTAGGTCAGATAGTTAGCAACCAGGGTCCGATAGCAATTGATCCTAGTTAAGATTCAAGGATCCTAGGTCAGATAGTTAGCAACCGGGGTCCGACAGCAATGGATCCTAGTTAAGATTCAAGGATCCTAGGTCAGATATTTAGCAACCGGGGTCCGATAGCAATGGATCCTAGTTAGGATCCAGGGATCCTAGGTCAGATAGTTAGGATCTGGGGTCAGATAGCAATGGATCCTAGTTAGTATTCAGGGATCCTAGGTCAGACAGTTAAGATGCAGGGTCAGATAGCAATGGATCCTAGGTCAGATCCAGGGATCCTAGGTCAGATTCAGGGATCCTAGGTCAGATCCAGGGATCCTAGGTCAGACAGTTAGGGTCCGAGCTGGATCTGTTGCCCAGATCCACAACAGTTGTAGAATCCATGTATTGGATCCTAGACGGTTGGATCCATGGTCAGATAGCACTGCTGTCCTACCACAGCAACTATCTGGCCAAATGGGAGGTATCTGTTGGTATCCTAGTTTCTAGGATACTACCTGAGCAACACTAGAGGAATGGGCTTTGTTTAAACACCACAGAGTATGAACAGGGTTTGTGGTTAAGAGAGAGAGCAAGGGCTGAAGTCAGCAGGACTTAAGGTGCAGTTGGCGGCAGTACTGGCAGCACCCAGCAGGGGCACTGTCACGAGCCACAAATAGTGCTACTGAAGTGTATGTGATTCATTCAGGAGCAGAGAGTAAGCACCAGGAGTCACAAAGCACAAAGTCAGGGTACTGTAGTACAGATAATTTAAAAAATGAATATATTTGTGAACAAGTAATTGTAGGAAGGTAGAGAGCAGTAAGGTGCCTACAGGGAGAGGGTAGCTGCTCTGTTGAGGTCTAGCCAGATTCTGGAGATGCTGACATAACTAATGCAAGGGCAGCCGCACACATAGTGGGCTGCTCCGAATGGAGGACTTGCACACAGATTCTTTGTGAGTAAAAAAACATTGTCTGGGACCCCTTTCTGCCCATTATTTTATGGTTCAGTATAATTTGGGGTTAAAATTGCTTTCAGCAAATCATGTTTCTAGATTTATATCATTCATTTCATAATTCTCATCCATCATGTAAGAGGATGGTCATCATAGGCATGCGCGGGGTTCGCCCACTGTTCGTGTAGCAACATAGCATTCCATACAGATCAGTACATATTAGGAGATGAGAAGAGGAAGGTGGGTTCATGAGGAAGAGGCAAGTACTGTGTTGTGCTGTATGTACCCTCACATATTATAAGATGTACTGATGGTAAGGGGTATCTTATAACTCCTGTTGTGATTGTAATTTTTTAGTAGATTTTCTTTACTCTCCCTTTTTTGGGGGACATTGTATTAACTTGATTTCTGCAACTTTTTTTTCCCCTTTGGTAACCAGGTAAGGCCCACTAGCAGGGGGGCCATTTCAGCTTTCAATGGGGGGGGGGACAACAACTGGTCAGAAGGGCTATAGGGTGGATCCAGGTGCTGAAAAACAAGAAAAATAACAATGGCCTGCAGTGCGGGGTGGGGCAACTGGCCCCTCTGCCCCCCCTAAATGGCACCCCTGCCCACTACGCACACATGCCTGTTTTCAGGAGTGACCCGGGAGCACCCGGGGTGGTTAAGTGACTTGCTGAGTCACACAGTATGCAAATGGAGGTTGTGGGAATCAAACCCATGTCTGTTGGATGTAACAAGCTCATTCACAGCTTGTTACTCTGAGTCTAACCTGTAGCCTGTACTGACACCAGACACTGATAACAACACAGTTAAGGTCCCTAAACTCAGTGCTGGGATGGAGGGTGATCACAGGGGCTAGGTCCTCTCTAGGTTTGAACTGAGCATTGATAGTTCATTCACTACCACTGCCATTTACTTGTAAAGAGGAAGGGGCCTTATTTTACTAAGACAGACCCCTTAAACTCCAGAAGATCATAACGCGTATTTCTAGCATTGCTAAACCTAACAAGCATTTGTCAATGCCGAATGTTTGCTTGCTGGCATTGGCATTGGTAGTGTAGATGTTACAGAGCTGCATAATAGGAATGGCAGCGAAGTATTAAACTGAAGCCAACCCCACCACCACCCTGCAGAGAGTGATGGGCATTGGGGTGTGCCTTTGGGTCTTCAGGCATAACGACCACGCCATTTCACCATACCCTACCCTGAAGACACTGACAAGTGTCACAGTGTGCCTTGGGGTCTTTGGCCCTTATGCGCACCCCATTCCATCAGAAAATACGGTGAGATGGGTGCGGTATAGGAGAATGGGGTAACGTTTGGGCCCGAAGAGTCCGAGGCACACCTTGATGCCTCTCACTGGCTGCAGGGTGTGGGTGGGGTGGAATGGTATGAGCATTACAGGCAAGAATCCCAAGTCACACCCCTGATGCCTGTCATTCTCTACAGGGTGGGGCGTTATGGTCAGAAACCCTAACGCCTCAGGCATTCGTTGGTATTTTCACTCCAAATTTTCAACATGGTTTTTTGTGACCCCCACCTCATGAACAGTGGCAATATCAGTTTGTTAGCGAAAACTGCTTTTGCACAGTGACTCGACATTTGGCACCACAGGTGCAAAACACATTCTGAACAGGATGTGAAAAATGACAGCGTACTGTTCATGGGGAGGTGTAAAAATGGCAATGTTGAAAATCTGTGAAATTCGTAAAAACTGGTGAAGTCTGGCGTGCATAGAAACTGTGCAGCACACCATAATGTAACTAGTTTGGGATTTTTACAGCAGATTGTTAACACAGGCATTTTGGGACCTCCGATAATGAACAGTGTCAGTGTGATTTTCTTTATCTGTCCCGAACAATGATTTCCCACAGTGACCACGCATTTCTGTGCTGAAAGTGTGAAAACACATTTCGGCCATGTTGTGGAAAATGACAGCCGTACTGTTTATAAGGAGGTGTGGAAAAATACCACTGGTGAAAATCTGGACTGAAAATATTACAAATTCATGAACTTATGCGGGTGCGTGGAAACTGCATAATACTCACTCGTAACACAGTCATTTTATGGAGTTTTGGCACCAAATTTTCAACATAGCCATTTTAAGACCTCTGCTTATGACTAGTGTCACTGTGATTTTCTTAATCTGTCCCAAACATTGTTTTCGCACACCGACTGTACCATTGTGTGCTACATGTGCAGAAACAAATTTTGGGCGAGATGTGAAAAATGGTAGCTGTACTGCTCATAAGGAAGTGCAGTAAAATGGCACTGTTGAAAATCCGGTGTGCAAATATTACAAATTCGCAAACTTGCCAGCGTGCGTAGGAACTGCGCAACGTGCACTCCTAAAACAGTCATTTTTGGGAATTTTGTTACCAAATTTTCAACATAGCCATTTTAAGACCTCTGCTCATGACCAGTGTCACAGTGATTTTCTTAATGTGTCCCATACATTGATTTACGCTTTTACCGACTGCGCCATTATGCGCGACATGGGCGGAAACACGCTAGGGCAAGATGTGAAAAATGACAGCTGTACTGCTCATAAGGAGGTGTGGTAAAATGGCAAAGTTGAAAATCTGGAGTGAAAATATTGAAAATTTGCGAACTTACGAGCGAGCGTAGGAACTCTGCAATGCATGCTTGTAAAACAGTCATTTTTAGGAATTTTTTCACCAAATTTTCAACATAGCCATTTTAAGACCTCTGCTCATGAACAGTGTCACTGTGATTTTCTTAATTTGTCCCGTACATTGATTTCACACACCGACTGCGCCATTGTGCTCTACATCTGCGGAAACACATTTTAGGTGAGATGTGAAAAATGACAGCTGTACTACTCATAAGAAGGTGTGGTAAAATAGCAATGTTGAAAATCTGGAGTGAAAATATTGAAAATTCGCGAACTAACAAGCGTGTGTAGGAACTGCGCAACGCACGCTCGTAAAACAGTCATTTTTTGGAATTTTTCCACCAAATTTTCAAAATGACTTCTTGAGAGCCACTTTATGAACACTGGCAGTGTCATTTGGTTAGTTGGTCCCAAAGATGATTTTGCACAGTGACTGCGAAATCACCCTTCAGGCCCGAGTAACGCCATGACAGTGACAGCATTCATGAGGAGGGGTCCCAAAAACCCCATGTTGAAAATTTGGTGCAAAATTCCAAAAATGCCCGAGATATGCAGCAAAGTTGAAAAAACCTTATCTATTACATTATACAGCTTACCGGCATTTCCTCAGTCCAGCGGTCGGCTTTGAAAAGTGCAGGCGTGTTCCGGTCCACCGAAGATATCGTGCTGGACTCAGAGGTAAATATGGGGTGAGGTGGGGTGTGGGAGGCAGGGTGCACAGTGGGTGGGTGCAGGTGGTGGCAGGAGACTGCGAGGGACCGTTTTTTTTAATGATTAAGGCGCCGGGACATTTGCCACGCTGGGGTGGGATCCCAGTGTGGCAGCTGGAAAGGATGTTTGGGGGCTGGAGCTGACGGAGAATGGGCACCCCGTCGGCCATGCTGCGATGTGCCGCGCTGGGGTGGGCTCCCAGTGTGGCAGTTGTAACTACTGTTTTGGGGAGGGCTGGGCGGCGGGGATTGGGCACCCGTCGGCTATATTGTATGATGTGTGGGGCACGCCAGCACGTCAATATGCATGCGAAGTTGAGGGGGAGCTCTGCTCACTGAAGCGGAGCTCTCCTTTCAACTGTATGCCACTGCATTTTCAGCTGTCATAGACAGCTGGAGCAGTGATTGGCGACCTGCGACCGTGCCTGCAAACACACTGACTGAATTGGAAGAGGCTGACACACCTCTGGAAAACTCGGATGATGGCACTATGTTTCTTGCACATGCGTGCAAGCAAACATAAAAAGCAGTCAGAAAATTCAGTAATAAAGAAGATCCGAGATAAGACGAGAAAATGTATAAACAGTCAAGGCAGTCAGGGAAAGACAAGAAACACTACAAGACATGGAACTACTTAATGCGTGAAGAAGTTTCTTCTCAGCATATATACACATATGTATTTATGTATATAGAGGTATACAAACATACATAGTTACATACATACAGGTTATGCAATAACCTGACTCCAATTTATCTTTCAAGTGTGAGAGGGTAGGATCATATCATAATGCATGAGTGGCAGAATCATATGTGACTTATGAAGGGCTTGCCCCCTTACAAGTGTTAAACTGCATATTTTGAGTTAGACTGTTGCATATTTGATTTTATACATAGTTACATAAATT
The DNA here is from genome assembly GCA_016271365.2 of Neoceratodus forsteri. Taxonomy (NCBI): domain Eukaryota; kingdom Metazoa; phylum Chordata; order Ceratodontiformes; family Ceratodontidae; genus Neoceratodus; species Neoceratodus forsteri. Next base: position 479,838,968 of record CM057451.1, on the reverse strand, counting down.
GGGGGTATGCAGTGACCTGACTCCAAATATGTAGTTTTATCGTCCAAGTGTGAGGGGGCAGGACCATAACTCATGAGTGGCAGAGCCATGAGAGACTTATGAAAGTCTTGCCTGTTTACAAGTGATAAATGACACATTTTGAGTTAGACTATTGTGTATTTGATTTACACAGTATCAGTTTACTAGTTACAGCTTTCAAATCTGCTGTTTGTTGTTTGAAGAGTTAACTGTTTCTCTTTGAATTATACTGCTGGTTCCAGAGCTGCTTCAGGTAGTTGTAATGTCATTAGCATTATGAAAGCTGCCATCTGATTGGCACAGTATTCCACTGTGCTGCTAACCAACTTTAAAGGGATTGTGTCAGGTTTTGCAGGTGCCTTTTTCTCATAGTATGTCATTGCCGCCTATACTTCAGATGCTGAAGCCGCAAATTGTTTTGTAAAAAAAATCTATTATAGTCATTTTTATGTTTGCTTACACATGCAGTGCACAAGAAACATACTGAGGTTAGTAGAGCATTGCAGAGGTGTGACAGTGTTGTGGCCAATGCAGAGGACGCTTTAATGGGCTCATCCCTCAGCCACCAATCGACAGGGAAGCTGCCGATGACAGCAGTTTCAGAGTGAGCGCTGCACCTGAAAGAAATCTGCCACTCCAATTAGGGACATTTTCGTCATTGCAGCAGCAGATCTCTTACCCCCCCTTTCCCGGCAACCGGGCACATTCCAGCCATGTACATTACAGTGCACAGTAATGCGTATGGCTGGAGTTATGAGCAACTCGTTTGCTCAGTGTGTCTTTCCCTGTGAAACATATTAATAAATAACAATAAAACATAATAAATGAGCCACACTGCAGCTTTGCATAATTGGTGGCTCCTGCTGCCCACCAGACACTCCCCCCAAAGCTGACATTGGGGTGCCCAATCCCCATGTCGGCATGTATCCCCCCTCCCCCCATTAATGTGGCATATTAGGAGCCCACCCCAGTGTGCCAAACAAATGACATTTCTGACACCGAGATGCCCAGTTCCGGTGTTAGATTACTCCCCAAGCCCGAACATGTATTTTGCTGACAATCGGTGCCCAATCCCGTGTCAGCATGCCCCCCACCCCACTATTATGACACAGGAGCCCACCCAGTGTACCAAAGTAATTCTTTATCTTTTTCCAACACCGGGATGCCCACTCCTGGTGTTGGATGCGCCCCCATGCCCCTCTTTTTTCAGCTGATCTCGGGGTGCCCAATCCCCGGGTTGGCATTGATTCCCCCCTCCGCTAGTCTGACACATGGGGAGACCACCCCCATGTGCCAAAATTTATTTTTCTTACTATTTCACCTGTACAAAAGGAAACCAGCCCTCGCGGTCTTTTTTTTTCTTTAAACCTAAAGAAAAAGAAAACGGTCCCTCGTCATCCTCGCCGCCCCTTCCTCTGTGCACCCCACCTCCCCACACCCCCCTCACCCATACTTACCTCCAGAGGTCTGATGCTGCAGTCTTCTGTAGACAGGGAACACATCTGCACTCTTCAAAAGCCGACCGCAAACTGAAGAAAATCACGGTAAGCCCTATAATGGCAATCAATGGGGGGGGTTCAACTTAGGTTGATATCTCAGCCATTTTTGGGAGTTTTGGTCCCAAATTTTCAACATGGGGTTCTTGGGACCCCACCTCATGAACACTGGCACTGTCATTTAATTTCTCAGTCCCAAAACATCATTTCGCAGTTGCTGCGCGGAATCACATTTCGGGACAGATTAATGAAATGGCAGTGCCACAGTCCATGTTGCAAGTTTGGTGAAAGAAATCCAAAAAATGACTGTGTTTCGAGTGTGCATTGTGAAGTTTGTACGCACACTCGTAACTTCGCCAATTTTTTATATTTTCACTCCAAATTTCCAACATTGCCATTTTTTCACACCTCCTTATGAACAGTACAGCTGTCATTTTTTGCATCCTGCCTAAAATGTGTTTTCACGCTGGTGGCACAGAATGGTGCAGTCACTGTGCAAAATCAACTTTTGGGACAGATTACTGAAATCACAGTGCCCCTGTTCATGAGGGGAGGCCCCAAAAAGGCCATGTTGAAACTTCAGTGAAAAAATTACAAAAAATGACTCCGTTATGAGTGTGTGCTATGCAATTTCTACACATGCTTGTAACTTTTCCAATTTTTCATATTTTCGCTCCAGTTTTCAACATTGCCATTTGTTTACACCTCCTCATGAACAGCACAGATGTCATTTTTCACATCCTGCCAAAATGTCTTTTTGCACCTGTTATACCGAATGGCACATTTGCTGTGCGAAATCACCTTTCGGGATTAAGTAACGAAATGATACTGCCACTGCTCATAAGGTAGGGTCCCAAAAAGCCAATATTGAAAATTTAGAGTGATGCTGATATTATGTTGTTATTTGTTGAATTATATGTTTGTTTGAATAATTTATTTTGTTTTATGTATTTATTGTACAGGTGCCTTGGTTTTAGAAAGGCACCTTTTTATAAATAAATTTGATTTGATTTGAAAATACTAACAAACACCCGAGGCATTAGTGTTTCCAACTGTAACGCCCCACCATGTACAGACTGACCAGCGTTGGGAGGTGGCTTTGGGTCATCGGCAGTAATGCTCATGTCATTCCACCCCCACCCTGCAGCCGCTGACCGGCATTGAGGTGTGCCTTGGGGTCTTTGGTCCTGTCACTCACCCCAGTCTCCTATACTGCACCCATCTCAGCTTGTTTCATTATGGAATGGGGTGAGCGTAAGGGCCAAAGACCCCAAGGCACACCGTGACACCTGTCAGTTTCTGCAGGGTGGGGTGAGGTGGAATTGCATGAGCGTTATGGCCAGTGACCCAAAGACACACCCCAATGAATGTCAGTCTCTGCAGGGTGGAGGTGGGGTTGGCTTCAGTTCAATACTTCACTGCCATTCCTATTATGCATCTCTCTAACTCCTGCAGTATCAATGCCAATACCAGCAATCAAACATTTGGCATTGACAAATGCTTGTTTAAAAGATTGGTTTTCGAGTGTAATATGCTTCCTCAATGGGTCTATCCTAAATGAAGGCTGTACGGGTGATTTTAAGACTCTGAAAGAAGGTTAGTGTGTGGGTGGGGCAATAGCCAGATCTGTATTAACTGGTCATCAGCGGTGCTATGGGAGGGGGCCACTGAGTTTATTTAGCAAACTCTAAGATGTGATTACAGTACTATAATTTCCTTTCACTGACAATAGTTTCTGAGTAGGAATTAAATAAAAATACTTTTGTTATACTTTAAATCAATAAAAACTACAAGAAACGGAAAGTTCTGATAAGGCACAGATAGTTACCAGAACCTTTTGTGGCTTATCAGAACCTTTCAGAACTTTGGAATCTTTTTCTGTTCTTCCATCCCTGTTTTTTATGTTGGTGCACTTGTGCAGCCAACATCTTGGGACAGTGCAGCTTTAGAGGCATGGTCGCTGTCGGGCGAATGCAGGGCACATACCAGTAGGTGCGTCCCACATTCCCCAATCAGCCTGCATGCCGGCGCCACACAATGCATACATAATGGGGTGAGCACATCTAAGAAAAGGTCCACTGCTATCCAAGCAAAGCTCGTCAGACACAGCGGTCCTTTTCTTGCCATGCTTGCCACCATTATGTACATGGCGGGACACGGCCAACTTTGGGGGTGCCCAATCCCCCTGTTGGCTGCCACTGCCCTGTGACTGTGCCGACTGGGAGCCCTCCCCGTCGTATCGCCTCCCAATTGTTTAATGCTGAGGAGGTGCCCAATCCCCTGGGCTGTTACCCCACCCCCTTTCCTTAGGTGCCGATCGGGGATCACTCCCCTGTCGGCAGAAATAACACCCCCAATTGTTTAATGCTGAGGGAGGTGCCCAATCTCCCCTTGACTCAGCACCATCCCTTCTTTGTGTGCCGACGGGGCTGCCCAATCCCCGTCGGCATAAATTCGCCTCCCGTGTTGTTTGCCAATGAGGGTGCCCAATCCCCCATCGGCTACAGACACCCCCCCAAAACAGTTAGGTGGCATGCTGGGAGCCCATCCCAGCGTGCCAAATCCCCTGGGGAAAAAAAACTGTCTCACGATGTTTTCTTTTTTGTCATTTTACAGCTTGTAAAAGGAAAATGGTCCCTCGTAGTCTCCGTGCCCCCCTTCCCCCACCCACACCTACCCACTGTGCACCCTGCCTCCCCACACACCCCCACCCCATACTTATCTCCAGAGCTTGGCATGACAATCATCGGTGGACCGGGAACACGTCTGCACTCTTCAAAGCCGACCGCGAACTGAGGAAATGCCGGTAAGCTGTATAATGGGATAGATAGGGTTTTCAACTTTAGTACCGTCAGGCATTTTGCGATTTGTTCAAAATTTTTCAACATGGGGTTTTGGGACCCTGTCTCATGAATTCTTGCACTGTCGCGGAGAAGATTCGTCCCAAAATGTGATTTCACATCACCTGCGTGGAATCACCTTTCAGGACGCATAAAGAAATGACAGTGCCACTGTTCCTGAGGGGACTCTCAAAACCCTCGTTGCAAATTTGGTGGGAAAAATCCAAAACATGACTGTTTTACGAGTGTGCGTAGCAACTGCGCAATGCATACTCGTAAGTTAGCGAATTCGCAATATTTTCATACCACATTCTCAACATTGGCATTTTACCACACCTTCTTGTGACCCGTACAGCTGTCATTTTTCACATCCTGGCTGAAAAGTGTTTTCGCACTTCCAGCGCAGAATAGCGTGGTCATGGTGTGAAATCAGTGTTCAGGACACATTACGAAAATGACAGTGACACTGTTCATGAGCAGAGGCCCTAAAATGCCTGTGTTGAAAATTTGGTGACAATACTCCATAAAGTGACTGTTTTACGAGTGTGCGTAGCAACTGCGCAATGCACGTTCGTATGTTAGCGCATTCACACTATTTTCATGCTAGATTCTCAATATTGGCATTTTACCACACCTTCTTGTGAACTGTACAGCTGTCATTTTTCACATCCTGCCCAAAATGTGTTTTCGCACTTCTGGCGCAGAATAGCACGGTTGCTGTGTGAAATCAGTGTTTGGGACACATTACAAAAATGACAGTGATATTGTTCATGAGCAGAGGTCCTAAAATGCCTGTGTTGAAAATTTGGTGACAATACTCCTTAAAATGACTGTTTTACAAGGTGCATAGCAACTGCGCAATGCACACTCGTAACTAAGCGCATTCGCAATATTTTCATGCCAGATTCTCCAGTTTGGCATTTTACTATACCTTCTTGTGAACTGTATAGCTGTCATTTTTCACATCCTTGCAGAAATATGTTTTCGCACTTTTGGCGCAGAATAGCGCGTTCACTGGACGAAATCAGTGGTCGGGACACATTATGAAAATGACAGTGACACTGTTCATGAGCAGAGGTTCTAAAATGCCTGTATTGAAAATTTGGTGACAATACTCCATAAAATTACTGTGTTACGAGCGCGCATTGCGCAGTTTCCACGCACGCTCGTACGTTCGCAAACATCTAATATTCTCACTCCAGATTTTCTACAGTGCCATTGTTCTGCACCTCCTAATGAATAGTGCAGCTGTCATTTTTCACATCCTGACTAAAATCTGTTTTTGCGGTTCCGGCGCAGAATAGCGTGCTCGCTGCGGAAAGTCCGTGTTCGAGACACATGATGAAAATGACAGTGACACTGTTCATTAGCAGATGCCCTAAAATGCCTATGTTGAAAATTTGGGAACGAAAGTCAATAAAATGAGTGTTTTATGAGCTTGCATTGTGCAGTTTGCACGCACTCTCATGACTTTGTGAATTTGTAATACTTTCACTCCAGCTGTTCATCATGGGCATTTTTCCATACCTCCTTATGAACACTGCAGCTGCCTGAAATGTATTTTTCGCACATCCGGCACAGAATTGCACGGCCGCTGTGCAAAATCAGTTTTTGGGACAGTTTGAGGACATGACAGTGACACTATTCATGAGCAGAGGTCCTAAAATCCTATGTTGAAAATTTGGTGCCGAAACTCCATACAATGACTGTGTTGCAAGCGTGCATTGCGCAGTTTCCACACACCCTTGTAACTTCGCCAGTCTACAATATGTTCATGCCACATTTTCACTGCTGGCATTTCTGCACATCTTCTTATCAACAGTCTAGCTGCCATTTCTCACAGCCTGCCCAAAACGTGTTTCCGCAGCTGTGGCGCACAATGGCGTGCTCGCTGTGCAAAATCACCTTTTGAGACACATTCACAAAATCATACCACTATGCGTCTCTAGCTACGTCACTCCCACTGCCAATGCCAGCGCAACAACATTCGGCATTGACAAATGCTTGTTATTTAATGTATTGAAATTTCCTCACTAGGACAACCCATTTTGAAGGAAGCATCTAGTTTTCGAGTGGGCCTGTGAGGGGCTGTGGGGAAGGGGAAGAGTGGCAGAATACAGACAGATGTTTACATCTACACAGGAAAGAGCTGCACCAGGGCTGCACACACTACATTTAAAAACAGAATGCTCTTCTGACTGACCTGAGGTGAATACATTGTCTGAGGTGTACACACGTTGTACTCCTCAAGTGCACCGTATTCCCACCTCAGCTGCACCCTACAGACTTGTACTTTTATTAATATACACCTAACCTGCATCGAACAAACTTAAAGGATGGAGGCTGATTTTAAATTTCGACCTGATTTTACCAAGCACTGGCTTAGAACTGCCTAGTCGCTACGAAGAGTGACTAGGACAGTTTTCTGTTTTTAAAAAGTGAGCCTGAACTCAGGCTCTGTATTTACCTGCCATTTATTTTGTTTATATGTACATTCTGCAGCTCCCAGGGGACTGTGCTGCAGGACATTATGGCATAGGGTCATCCCTAGGTCTTGACCCAACTAACCAGAATCCCAGGTGCACTTCCAAAACCAGGTTAGCAGTGCAGCCTAGCCCTCTGGGGTATACCATTTGCACAGTGAATGCAATATGGCGAAATCCCTTACAGCGACAATCTTGACAGGTTTCAGGATTGTCGCTGTAATGGACCTAAGAGCAAAATTTCACCCTTTCGCTGTCCTTCGGCCCCTTTCGAATTAACTCCAACTCAGAGTTAGATATTTTAAAAAGGGGGGGGATGCGGGGGGCACAGCCCCCTGAGAACAAAGACTCAATGTCTGACAGGCAAAATTTCGCCTGTTGACATTGTAACATTCGCTGTGCCACACGTCGACAGTTTCTCTGTCGAAGCGGCAAGGTAGAACTGCCATCAGGCATCCCCCTCCATTGGGAAATTACAAAAAACAAACAAAAAAAATTAACTGTTACCCTTGAAACAGTCACAGTCTACTTAGCTATCAGGAGTCTAGCTTTATGGAGATGCAAGCGAACCTAAATGGCTTCCACTCATCACCCTCCTACATACAGAGATTAAGAAGGAAAACTTGCTGCTCCTGACTCTGAGCCAACAACATATTTCAATTTAACACTCTATCCCTAGCCTGACCACTGTACAGCCTTCACAAGTCCCCCACATATCATCACTTAATAGCTGCCACCCTGAAGCGTTACCAGGGATGGCATACTATATGTAAGGGAAACCGTTCTCATGTCTTGCACATGCATCCCTTTGTTTTTTAATTTCTTCTCATGTACATAGTTTGAATATAGCTAGTGTTGTTAGTTGCGCTTTATTCCTTATGTTTGTGATATACTTATATACGGTCTACTATTTGGTACAATGGACATGCATCCTCCCAGTAACAGACAGACTACTATTTAATTTGTCTATCTTACTGTGTCATGAAGAGCATGTATGTGGTTTCAGAATATACTTGCATGTCACTATAGTATGACCATGTTAGTATTCATTTATGATGGAATCATCTATTTTGGGCTTTGTGTGTTGTAAATGGAAAACTCAAGAAAAAGATTAACAGCAAATGAACAGTTGCCACCCATTCTGACCCACAGTCCACAGTTTGGGCCTTGAGGGTGGTACAGTCACAGTCTTACCACCTGCTAACTCAGTCATCCCCCCCATCCTCCCTATGTACTGTTAGACACTTAGTAAAACCGTAATGCACCTGGAACTGGAATGCCTCCAAATACCCTGCTGGAATACCCTTGGGGCAATCTCTAGCAGAGGCATTTTGTCTGGTGCAGTATGTATGAGGGGCATTCCAACAGGGGCATTAAGTAGTGGGAGTATTAGCTGAGTGTCAGTGCAGCAGTAGTGGTACCATTCATGATGCCAATGATCAAGATTCATTAGCGAGTATCAATAACCGGGTCTTGGCAGGGAGGAGGAAGGCTGTAGTCCTAAATGATGTTCTCTTTCTTTAGGCAGGGAAGGTTGCTGTTTGTGGTACACCATTGCCAGCTGAGTGACCACAAATGGCAGTGCAGTAGAAGTCCAAAAGGGAAGGGGGGGATGTTGGTCAGGCTCTGCTCTAGCACGTGCGCATGTATGAGCATGTAGCACCTAGTGCACTGATGTCCTGGGATGGGGCACCTAAAAACAGAACTCACCATGGGTGAGCAGGATGATCCTGAGTGCCCTCGGACCCCAACCCTGCTACTGTCCTCTCCCTGTGCACCCAGGGAATTCCTACCACCCTACTCAGGAGGAGGAGGTAGGAGATGCAAGTCCAGCCTGGCTAGGCCCTTCTGCAAGATAAGCTCATGAGACTGAAAGAGGCAGGAAGTAAGCAGCAGAGATGTGAGGAGATGGAGCTGGGCCCAACCCAAGGAAGGGAGCCAACCGGAAGAGAGTGATAAAATGTAAATTATATTAAAGAAAGTCAGTGGAAGCATTCAGTTTGAGGGGCACCCTTTTTAATTGGGGTTTATTCAGTTTCCTGGTTTGTTTATTTATTTAAAATTTAGTAACCGGGAAAGGAGCAGTGAGCCGAAGCTTGTTTCCAGGTGCAACCCGGGGAAACCGGGAAACAATACATTCATAGGATACAGCATCAGAGAAGTAACAAAAAAACAGAGCAGTTCAACAAAATCATACAAATGTAGCAGTAACGGACATTTTGAAATGACATAATAAGCAGCGTGTCAAGTAAAAACCATCAGCAGCAGCAGCCTTATGAACAGTTTGCTCCAGCTGTAAGTATTAGAGGGAGCAGGGGTAGCTGGGGGGATGTGAAGGGGAGGGGGGGAGGCATGAGAACTGGGTAACAGGGAGGAGTTGAAGGAGGTGTTTAATATCAGAGTGATGGGGATTGGCGAAAGTCAGAGGACAGCTGATTTGAGAGGAAAGGGAAGCGGTAAGAGAAAGCAGACTGACCTGCAGTAGAGTGGGGATGGGAGAGAAAGAATGAGAGTGGTTGGAGTGCGAAGAGTAGGCAGAGGGGTCAGCAGGTGAAAGACGGAAGGAGGCATAGGAAGGGAGAGTCCCAAACCAGTATTTGGCAATGAGGGAAAAGCAGTGGAACTCCCTCCTGTGTGGTAGAGGCATAAGGGAGAGAGGAATAGAGAAAGCAGTGATGGGTAAGTGGAGAGGAAGAGGTGGCAAAGCAACAGAATGAATTTAGGAGAGTGTCAAGTCTTGAAAAGGATATTGCGGGGGCAGTGCTGTAGACCATGTCAGCATAGTCAATAACTGGGAGGATCATTTTCATGACCAGCTCCTGTTGGATAGGGAGAGGGAGGCTGTCTTTGTGATGATGGAGAATACCAAGTTTGGAACAGATGGCATCTATGTGGGTGGAGAAATCAAGATGGCTGTCAAACCAGACCACTAGGTATTTGAGGGCTGGGACCTTTTCAAGGGGGGGAGCTGTCCATAGTGGAGAACGCTGGGAGGGAATGGAGTCTGGCCAGTTTCTGCCTGGAGTCAAAGGTCATTGTAACTGTTTTCTATGTGTTTAACTTTAGATGGTTGACCTGAAACCAGTTTTGAACTTTGTTGAAGTCGTGCTGGAGGGTGGCTTGTACATCAATGGTGGAGGGTTCCGATGTGTAGATAACGGTATCATCCGCGTACATGTGAATGTGGGAGATAGAGCAAATGGAGTGGAGGTTGTTAATTAAAACAGAAAAAAGAATGGGGCCGAGGATGGAGCCTTGAGGCACACCGGCCAGGATATGAAGAGGGGAGGAGAGGGAGTTGCCTACTTGGACAGACCCGCTGCTTTTAATGTAGGTAGGATCTGAAGCAGCTGACTGCAGCAGCTGCCAGCTCAACTGATTGAAGCTTTTGAAGCAGGACTAGGTGGGAAATGGAACTGAAGGACCTTGCCAGGTCTACAAAATAGTGACAGTTATATGACCCTGGTCCATCACCGAGAGGATGGAGACAGTGACTCGCAGCAGGGAGGAGATAGTTGAGTGTTTTTGCCTGAAAGCAGACTGGTAGGGGGAGAGAATGCAAGAGGAGGATAATAATTCTGAGATCCTAGAGTAGACAAGGGATTCTTGTAGCTTGGCAAGTGAGGGAAGGAGAGGAATGGGCCAGTAATTACCTGGAGAGGAAGGGTCGCCACCTTTATGAAGCAGCAGCTTCTTGGTGACCTTCCAGGCCTGTGGGATAATGGCAGTTGAGAAGGAGAGGTTCAAGATGTGTGCGAGAGGGGAGGCAAGCAAGGGAGCAGAGATGCAGAGGAGCTCAGGGTGGAGCCCGTTGGGGCTGGCTTTAGCAGGATTAAGAGATATTAGAGCCTGGTATACTTCCTGAGGAGAAACTGGAGCAAATCAGAAGCCAGCAGCAGAAGGAGGGGGAAGGTGGCCAGAGGAGGTAGGAGTAGGATGGTCAGGGAGAGAACAGGTGGTGAAGAATTTATTGAAAATCTCTGCTACAGAGGAGGGTCTGAGACAGGTGACCCATCCATTTTAAGGACTGGAGGGGCAGGATGTGCAGGTGGGTCAACGATAGAGTGGATAATGTTTAGAAAACTGAATGCACACCAGATTTGGACAGGTGCCGCAAAACTGACTCCCCCCCCCCCACACACACACATACACAATTCATGATTCTAACAGAATGCCCCCCATTGTCATTTCCCAGGGACATTCCAGTAGGGGATTGAAGAGCATTCCATTTTCTGATGCATTACAATTTTCACTGACACCAACGCAGTATAAAACAAAACAGCTTCTTGCACTTATTGTGTTTAAACTCCATCCCCTCTCTATAACCCCCAAGGCCACCGCATGCCTTTATTTCAAAGGTGCGCCCCTCTTTTGACCCACAGTTTTGAAGGAATGGGTAGTAATCATTTAAAGTCAAGCTAGTTCCATCAGGTCCATCATTATCTGTATACTTAATACTCCCTAACCAGAGCCCCCCCCCCAATATCCTCAGATACCTTAATTTAGTACAGACCATCCCCTCTTGACACTGATTAGGGTGGGTATGTGGGGTCTTTTGGGGTCAGGATAGCGAGTAAGGAATGTGTATAAAGACAAGAGCCAGCATCTCTTTCTACTAAAATTGTCCCACCCCCAACTGCCATCCCATTGTTTGGTCACTGTGATTAGGGTGCCGTAATGTAGGCACCTCAACAACGGCATGAGTGACAGGGGCGATCCGGATTTTAGAACATCCTGCACTCACACCTTGTTGGGCATCCCACAACTCTGTGCCCCTTTCACAGCATGTCCCCAACCCCGGAAGTTGTTATATTTATTTTGGAGATGCAAGGGGTGAAGCCCCCTGCATCGGGGAGTGGGGGACGAAGCCCCCTGCAAAAAATAAGTTTTTCTCTGGAGGGTCCTGTGGCACTGTCAGTTTAGGGTGCCAGAATACCGCCCGCAATAATTCCAGGTGACATAATTCTGGCACCCTAAACAGCTTCACCAACATTGCCCACATACCGTCATGGGTGAAGCCTCCCACCAAACTATCTTTTTATTTATTTGTTTTATTTAACATTTGGTAACTGGGAAAGGCACACTGAGCCAAGGCTCATTTCCAGGTGCAACCTGAGGGAAGGGAATACAAAGAGGATAAACATACAGTATCTGAGAGAGCAACTGGATAACCTAAAAGTATTTCAGAATACAAATGAATGGGAGAAACAACAGGCATTTTTATCTTTGCTTGAATGCATGTGCAAGAAACATAGTGCCATCATCCAAGTTTTCGGAGGTGTGTCACCTCCTCTTCCAATTCAGTCAGTGTGCTGGCAGGCGCGGCCCCAGTCTGCCAATGCATGCTGGAGCTGTCTATGACAGCTCCAAAATGCAGTGGCGTACAGTTGAAAGGGGGAGCTACGCTTCAGTGAGCAGCAATCAGATATCGCCTGCTCATCGCGGCTCCCCCTACACCACCTGCGCATGCATACTGCGTGCTGCACCCTAGCAACACACACGTATAGCTGACAGGGTGCCCAATCCCCGTTGGCTGTGCTGCGCCCCCCCAAAGCCTTCCACATGCCATGCTGGGTGCCCACCCCAGCGTGGCAACTCATAGTATAGCCAACGGGGATGACCAATCCCTCGTGGGCTCCACTGCCCCCCCCAGAGTACAGGGTGCCACGCTGGGAGCCCACCCCAGTGTGGCAATAGTTGCTGTGGCCGACGGGGGTGCCCAATCCCCCGTCAGCTCCACGCCCCCCCAGCCAGCCATCCTTGTGCCACACTGGGAGCCCACCCCAGCGTGGCAAGCGTCCCGTTGTCAATTTAAAAAATAAACAACCTGTAAATTAAAAGCGGTCCCACGCAGTCTCCCTGCCTCTCCACAACCCGCACCCACCCACTGCACCTACCTCCCCACCCCCCCTTACCCCATACTTACCCCCAGACTCCGGCACGACGATCTTCGGTGGACCGGGAACATGTCTGCACTTTTCAAAGCCGACCGCGAACTGAGGAAATGCCGGTAAGCTGTATAATGGGATAGATAGGGTTTTTTCAACTTTGTTGCATATCTCGGGCATTTTTTGGAATTTTTGCACCAAATTTTCAACATGAGGTTTTTGGGACCCCTTCTCATGAATGCTGTCAATGTCATGGCGTTATTCGGGCCCGAAGGGTGATTTCGCAGTTACTGTGCGAAATCACCTTTCGGGACCAATTAACGAAATGACACTGCCAATGTTCATAAGGTGGGCTCTCAAGAAGCCTATTTTGAAAATTTGGTGGAAAAATTCCAAAAAATGACTGTTTTACGAGCGTGAGTTGCACAGTTCCTACGCATGCTCGTAAGTTCGCGAATGTTCAATATTTTCACTCCAGATTTTCAACATTTCCATTTTACCACACCTTCTTATGAGTAGTACAGCTGTCATTTTTCACATCTCACCCAAAATGTGTTTCCGCCCATGTAGCGCACAATGGCGCAGTCGGTGTGTGAAATCAATGTACGGGACAAATTAAGAAAATCACAGTGACACTGTTCATGAGCAGAGGTCTTAAAATGGCTATGTTGAAAATTTGGTGAAAAAATTCCTAAAAATGACTGTTTCTGGCGTGCATTATGCAGTTCCATACGCTAGTAAGTTCGCGAATTTTCAATATTTTCACTCCAGATTTTCAACATTCCATTTTACCACACCTTCTTATGAGTAGTACAGCTGTCATTTTTCACATCTCACCCAAAATGTGTTTCCGCCCATGTAGCGCAATGGCGCAGTCGGTATGCGAAATCAATGTATGGGACAAATTAAGAAAATCACAGTGACACTGTTCATGAGCAGAGGTCTTAAAATGGCTATGTTGAAAATTTGGTGAAAAAATTCCTAAAACTGACTGTTTTATGAGCGTGCGTTGTACAGTTCCTACGCACGCTCGTAAGTTCGAGAATTTTGAATATTTTCACTCCAGATTTTCAACATTGCCATTTTACCACACCTTCTTATGAGCAGTACAGCTGTCATTTTTCACATCTCACCCAAAACGTGTTTCCACCCATGTAGCGCACAATGGTGCAGTCGATGTGCGAAATCAATGTATGGGACACATTAAGAAAATCACAGTGACACTGTTCATGAGCAGAGGTCTTAAAATGGCTATGTTGAAAATTTGGTGAAAAAATTCCTAAAAATTACTGTTTTACGAGCATGCGTTGCGCAGTTCCTATGCAGACTCGTACGTTTGAGAATTTAATATTTTCACTCCAGATTTTCAACATTGCCATTTTATTACACTTCCTTATAAACAGTACAGCTCCCATTTTTCATATGTCGCCCAAAATGTGTTTTCGCACATGTAGCGCACAATGGTGCTGTTGGTGTGCGAAAGCAATGTTTGGGACAGATTAAGAAAATCACAGTGATACTGTTCATGAGCAGAGGTCTTAAAATGGCTATGTTGAAAATTTGGTGACAAAAGTCCATAAAATGACTGTGTTACGAGTGAACATTGCACAGTTTCCATGCACCCTCGTAAGTTCATGACTTTGCAATATTTTAAGTCCAGATTTTCACCAGTGGCATTTTTCCACACTTCCTTATGAACAGTACAGCTGTCATTTTTCTCAACATGGCCGAAGTGTGTTTTCACACTTTCGGCGCAGAGATGCGTGGTCGCTGTGGGAAATCATTCTTCGGGACAGATAAAGAAAATCACACTGACACTGTTCACGATCGGAGGCACCAAAATGCCTGAGTTGACAATCTGCTGTAAAAAAATCCCCAACCTAATTATATTACGGGTGTGCATTGCACAGTTTCTATGTACGCTTGTGATGTCACCATTTTTTTTAATATTTTTACTGCAGATTTTTTACACCTCCCCATGAACAGTACAGCTGTCATTTTTCACATCCTGTTTGGAATGTTTTTGCACCTGTGGTGCTAAATGCTGTAGTCACTGTGCATAAGCAGCTTTCGGCTAACAAACTGATATTCCCCCTGTTCATGAGGTGGGGTCACAAAAAAAAATGTTGGAAATTTGGAGTGAAAATACCAACGAATGCCTGAGGTATTAGGGTTTCCAACCATAACGCCCCACCCTGTAGAGAATGACAGGCTTCAGGGGTGTGACTTGGGGTTCTTGCCTGTAATGCTCATACCATTCCACACCCTGCAGCCAGTGAGAGGCATCGAGGTATGCCTTGGACTCTTCGGCCGCAAAGTTCACCCCATTCTCCTGTATCGCACCCATCTCCCCATATTTCCTAATGGAATGGGGTGCGCATAAGGGGGCCCAAAGACCCCAAGGAACACCGTGACACCTGTCAGTGTCTGCAGGGTGGGGTGTGGTGAAATGGCGTGGCCATTATGCCTGACAACCCAAAGGCACACCCCAATGCCTGTCACTCTCTGCAGGGTGGTGGTGGGGTTGGCTTCAGTTCAATACTTCACTGCCATTCCTATTACGCAGCTCTGTAACTTATACACTACCACTGCCAATGCCAGCAAGCAAACATTCGGCATTGACAAATGCTTGTTACAGATGATACTATAGGCATCTTTACAGATGAGCGAACTATGTACAATAACATGTGTAAAAGCAGCAACAGATGTATCATGCAGTAAATATGGACACTCATTACTGAGTCAGGAAAAGTGCTCAGTAACTGTAGGGTAGGCAACTATGTAATCAGTGAAGGGAGACTGACAATGGGGTAGTCAGAGGCAGATACAAAGGGTGGGGCTAAACAAGAGGGGGGCAGAAAGGGGGGAGAATCAATCAGTGGGTTAGCAGGTACAAGAAGAAGAAAAAGTAGAGCTTAGTTGGTATTTAAAAGCAGGAAGTGAGGGTGACGGGGCATAGGGGTGAGGGGCATTGGTTCCAGAGGGAGGGAGGGAAAGCAGTAGGAAAAAGCTGCTTGATCTGTAGAGGAGTGAACGTAGGGGATGGAGAAGGTACAGGAGTCCATGGAGTGGAGTGGATACAAAGAGGACTGGACAAGGGAGGTTAGTGACGAGAGATAGGAGGGAAGAGACCCAAACCAGTATTTGACTATAAAGGAGAAGCACAGTGAGACTGGCGATGACTCAGAAGTGGGAGGATGGAGAGGGAGGAATAGAGAAAACAATGATGAGTGTGGTGTGGGGGGAGTTGGTGGCAAAACAGCAAGAGGCACTGCAGAGGGAATCCAATCTGGCAAGGCAGGAGGAGGGGGCAGTACCATAGGCCACGTCCGCGTCAAAGTTCGGAAGAGCCATTTTGGTAATCAGCTCCTGATGGACCTGGGGGGAGAGGCAGTGCTTGTGATGGTAGACGGTACCTAGTCTAGGACGAAACTTGCTATGGATAGTGTTGATGTGGGCAGAAAAGTCAAGCTTGCTATCAAGCCACAGACCGAGGTACTTGAAGGCAGGGACAACCTTAAGAGGGGTGCTGTCCAACGTGGAGAAAATGGGGGGGTGGGGGTAAGAGCTTGGCCAGCTTCTGTCCGGTGCCAAATTTCATTGACAGTCTTCACTGTGTTCACCTGAAGCTGGTTAGCGTAGAACCACTGCAGAACATTATGGAAGTCTGGGAGTGAAACTTCACAGTATGTGTGTGGTTTATTAAAATGCACAAAAGACATATTATTTGGATATTTCTTCTCTCGTAGCTTCCTACTGTGGATCCCATATACTGCTTTCCCTGCAAACTACCCCTCAGATATGCTCACTCTGAGTGTTCTAAATGGACATTGTATTGAGGTTCTGACATGGTGACCGGTTGAAACTATGACTACAGTAAACTGGGAAGTCCCGAAGAGGATGGAAAATTAGTCTGTAAACTGTTATTCACCACCATTGCTGAATCAGATGTATAAGCCTTTTAAAAGTTGATGTCTGCTCTGGTCGAGCCTTGTCCATCTGACTTTCTCAAGGTTTGCATACCGATGATGCCTTGCTGTGGTAATGAAGCCTGAGAGTATGTGGATGGTTTGGAGAGCTGCACAAAAAAAAACAATTGTCCCACCTCTGTCATGGTTTAGAGGTCAGATGCTGGGGGGTGCCTCCTCTAATAAAGTTATTTGGGGGTCTGAGGGGGATGACTGGGGAGGAGATTATGGAATATAAACCCCTAAGTAAATTCTTAATAAAGTTTATTTAATAGCAAAAAAAAAAGAATGTAAAACCTAGTGTAATCAGCCTCTTTCTTCATCCAGCTTGAGGCGGGTTATTAGAGAGAGGCGAAAGGTTAACCCTGACCCTGAGAAATGTTCTGTAGTGGGCCTTAGCTTGAAATCAAAGTGTCTTGAAGTTTGTGCTCTGAGTTTCATGATGTACTGTAGCTAGGAGCAGGAAGATCGGACAGAAACATTCCGGCTCCGCTCTTCCTGTTTGCCTTATATAAGAGGGGAAGACAAGCTGACAGTGGACATCTGACCACCAGGATTTGAGAGGGAGAGTTCAGCCTCTTCATCAGAAAATGAGTCAAGAGATCCTACAGCCTCAGAGATGGTGACAGGGTCCCTGGGTCTGGGGAGCACTGGTCCACTCTGGTGAGGTCTTTGAAGGCTTGGGCAGCAGATAGTGTCTGGGTGTGGAAGAGAACCTCTAAAGAGAAAGACACCAGCTAGGACATAGAAGATCCGATATGAAGCCCTATCTGTAGAGAATGAGCAGATCATAATCCGATGGCACCTGGGAGTAGTCGAAGGTAGGTTACCATGATTTTTGTGTAACCCTCTTGTTCCCAGGAGTTACTAGAATTCCAGTTAGAATCAGTGGCAGGCAGGGAAAGGCAGCTATTGAAATGCCAGTTAAATGGATTTCACACTGTCAAGCTCTGGTGTCAGTCTCAGCTGAGCTAGAGGGTGATGTAATCTTAGAACTCTCGCAGCAGCATAAACCACATTTGTGCTAGCTCTAGGAATGTTAGCTTTAGAATGTTCAGTGACTTCTGAGTAGGAGTCAGTGGAGGAGGCTGCAGTTGAAGCAGCTCCACTGACAGCTCTGAAA
The DNA here is from genome assembly GCA_016271365.2 of Neoceratodus forsteri. NCBI lineage: Eukaryota > Metazoa > Chordata > Ceratodontiformes > Ceratodontidae > Neoceratodus > Neoceratodus forsteri. The sequence continues at coordinate 479,821,152 of CM057451.1, read as the reverse complement.
AAGCAACCCAGTAGTTTTGTTTGTTTCTCACCCTAGTGTGAGCCAGTACAGCCAAGAGGTGAAGTGGTGGAAACCTGGCTAGTTAAACAAGGGGGCTGGTGGGGGTTACATTTGTAAATCCACTCCCATCATCAGTATGCAAGGGAGAGAGCAGATATGTAAGTTCACCTTCATTGAGTTGCTCTGTGGGAGAAATAGACCTAGGCAGTTAATTATGTTTAACCCTCTGGAAATGAAGTCTTGTAATCACGTCATCAGGAGGAGGGAGACCTGGCAAGAGCTGGGGTCTGTAAGTCTCTGGGATGGGGCCTGGCATGGAAGTCCATTTCTTTGGGCTACTAGGTCTATCAGTGTGATGCCTGAAGGGAGGTGCACATGGCCAGATCAACTATATTATATTTAGAAGCAGATCATAATGCTGATGTACTAATTCCTTTTTGATGCCACTAGCTGGCACGGTAGCAAGTAATAACGGCGAGAGACATACAGCAACTGCACTAACGGCGATGGCATTTTGGTGAATATAAGGGCTCCAGGGACCCCAAAAATGGGAGATTGGGAAAATGTGAATAACGGAGCAGCAGTGCCCCCTTACAGCAGTGGTCTAGAATCCTGGAAATGCAATAGTGTACCATGTAGCACTGCGTGAATTTGATATACCTTATGTGACTGATGAACATGCTTTACGGTGGCAATGAACAGAGGTGAACAGAACATGGCAAGGCTGTGTAAGACCAGTGTAGTAATAAACATGCATTCTGCTTGCTCCCAGCTCCCTTTGTGGACACTGGTTTGTGAGTATAGTCTCCTGTTAGTAGTACACCAAAGTGTGCATTGGTTAGCCTTGTCCCCTTTCACCCTGACCTGAGGTTTTAAAAGATAGAGGTACAGCATTTCATGCATGGCATCAGGTAGGCTATCTGATGAGAAGTGCCACCATTTACCCCTAGACAAGGGGGTTGGGGGGGTACCCTGCCCTTACACTAAGTTTGTGTGTGTGCCTGGAGTTGTGTTTGAACAATGAGGCCACCATAGACAGACACGGAAGCAAAATTAGGCTCCTTAGCATATAGATTAGTCAGGAGGACTAAGGAGGATTGGATTTTGTACAAGATGAGAGAGTAACAGGGTTGAGCCACTAATCTCTCTGCATCCACAATAAATCCTCTTTGCTGCAACTTTCACACTTTGACAATTTATTGTTCTTGAAGCTGTGAGTGCAGTGGTCATTTGTGATTCTGCTTTTTTACTTTTTTGGTTTCTCTGCTGGCACAGTTTCCCTGTATGTATGTTTATCCAGTGTCTCTGTGAACCATAAGGCATCATGGATCTACCGTGTTGCATCACCCTGAGGCAGATTACTTGATGTTCAAAACCATTCCATGATGGAGCATAGCAGCTCTGGGATGCCTTACCACTTCTCACTTTCAGGTGCTCCAGCTCACATTTCTTCTTGTGTCATTGCATCCTTTCAGCCTGCCGTCTTGCTCTGACCTGTGGTGCTTGGCTGAAAGTCCCCTGTGGACATGCCCCTCTGGTGGGGCCCTGACTATCCCACATCAAATGGCCCAAGAAAAAGTATCTGCATGCCAGCATCCAAGGTGGGGGATAAGCAGGATCAGGTCCATCAGCATGGATGTGAGGGCTTACCATCAGTGAGGCACTAATGGGGATTTTTCCCCTTTTTCAGAGGTCTGCACCCTCCTCCCCAAGGTACCATGCACACCACACTCATGCCAGCCTGTGGAGAAGGAGCCAACACTGCATGGGCACTCAGGATGTCAAGACCCCCTTCAGTCCACAGGAGGTGCTACAGAGCAGGCAATCACATCTCTCCCTCCTTGGGTCCTGAAAACCTCGCCACTGCAGTGTACTCAGAGCCCCATGGGTCAGCAGGGGGGAGTCGGATTCAAGATTTGATCCTGGTTCTCTCACTGTGTGGCAGTGAAGCAGACTACCAACCAGCACCACTGGGGCCTGCCTAATTTGTTTTTTCATTCCTCTGGCACTCTGATCAAGGAGAAATAAATGTGTGTTGACATCAAGGTTGAGGCTTTAATATTTGTATGCAATAAACTGTAAATGTCAGCTTCATTTTTTTGTCTAATTTCTATAATGTGAAGAGTCTTAGTTTATATAATATACATATATAAACTTTTATTTTTATCCAGGAACGTACGGGTTAGGACACCAGGTCCTATTTTCAACATACGTCTTTGTGGTAGAGGAGTGAGTCAGGAAAAGTAAACAGACCACTACAAAAAAAAAAATACGAGGTGCAAATACAGTCATTTTATTCAAACAAAAATAAATATCCTCTGTCAGATGGCTTTCGAATGGTAAACAGATTTCAAAAACTGATTTGGCAGCTGTTCTACATCAGTTTCTACCCTCACATCTTGGTATACCCAATGCTGCACTTTTCACCCTCTTGCCACCCTTCCTACATTCCTTCCCCTCCCCCCTTCCCTCTCCCTATGACTCTGGCACTTCTTATCTGTTGTCTGTTTTCTCTGACAAATGCCTCTGGCTGCCTTGTTACAATGCTACCCTTGAACTGTATTAATCTGTACTCTGTTTGCAATGTCCACATTGTTGTAATGTCTGTCTTGATGTTCCCCATAATTTGTATTTCTCTGACATGGAACCTTTGTAAAAGAGTCATGGCTCAAAGGTATTTGTAATCCTAGACTTGTTAAATAAAATAAATAAAAAAGTTATAAATAAGTTTAGCAAAGTCTTGCACTCTGTATGTACTCTAAAAGTTCTTGCTTGTATCAGAATTGTAGACTCCCTTTCTAAGCAGTAAAAAGTAATAAATTGCAGCTTTACTAGATTTGGTCCGTCTTCCTCTCAGCTTCTTAGGTAATGATCACTCTCTTCTCACAGTTCAGACTGGCAAAAGAGACCCCCGCAGACTTCTGTAGCATTTTGTTGATTTTCTGATCTGATCTCCCTGACCTTTTGTTCTCAGAACATCACACACAATATAAGCTGTCCTTACTGAGTATCCTGAGATAAACAAACTAAGGAAAAGATCTGTACAGTAGCTGAGGCTGGAAAACATTAACCCTTTCCTGTCTACAGCATTGATGTATTATTTAACAAACTAATTTTTTTTTTTTTTTTTATAAAAATTGGACAGGGTTCTGACCCTGTCACAATCCTGTACAAAACAACGTAAGAAATATACAAACGGTACCAAATAAATGATAAATAATAACATCTTTCTACATGTAACACCTAGGTGGCGCTATCCCAAGGGCTACTACCCCTGCCTGTTTGACTATGGACAGGTTGAGGGGCCTAGGTCCTATGGCGGGTGCCTCCACCCAGAAGTCAGGGTTTGTAGTGGTTAGACTAACTTGGTCACAGAATTCTGGGACACTGAGACCTCCCTTTTATCCTCCCTAGTGGCTCACACAGTATACCGGAGTTACAGCCCCAATACCCAACGTATACACACTGTTCACTCATATAGATACCACTTACCCTTGAGACTGATTCAGCAGCACGTCTCCGAGGACCCCCTGTAAAGTAAGGTTAATCAACATACACAGCAAAACACAATACTGTTTCCATAAGTACCACCACCACAGAGAGTATATAGCATAACAACAGCAAATCTGATTTATTTAGGGGACAGTAACACGGGGGAATCAGGTTAATTAGTAGCATTAAATCACAGTACTGTGCACATATACAGGGTCTGAAAAGTCACACTCTGGGTACCCAGGTTGGGGGTGCTAGCTAGGTCTGTTGCCTGGGGTTGGCTGGCAGGTGCAGATGGATAGAGCCCTGTAGAAGAAAATATATGCACAACACCCAATTGTAATCCGGAGCCAGAGGGCTCAGTCCATGAAACAGTGAAACAACAAGAATTAGATGACACACTTGTGATTGAAACACAAGCTGCAGGGGAATACCCTGAATTGTACTCACAACACCCAAGCTGAGGATCGGATGGAGAATGTCCCTTTGCATTGCCAGAAGAGCAGGGCATGAGGATAAGGTCCTTGTGGCTGGACCCCACTGCAGTTGATAGCAAACGGATGTAGTCCGAATTAAGCTGGGATTTACTTCCAGCTTCAGCACACAATTCACTGTACAGGGGATTTGAAATAACGATTCCCCACAAGCACTATGCACATTTATATGTAAAAGGAAAGTACTACACCAGGCAGGCTGCTCCTTGATCTCGATCGCAATTACTGCAAAATACCCGGGAACACACACAGCAGCTTCAGTTCCTGACAGACCGCGCGCGATTCAGCAACTTCTCCAGTCTTCTACAAGGTGAGCCTGGTTTCCACACTTATTGTACTTCTTTCTCCTCACAACTTGGATTCAGTCCAAACTAGCACTCACAAAGGCTGCAGACCGAAACTCAGGGCCTCACAAGCGCTTCCCACATAAAACTATACACCGAAGAAGCACACAGCTCCTTCTCTCTTCACTGCCACAACTGATCTGATCTTTCCAGTCACACAGCAGGGCATTTCCTTTAGCTCCACACTATTCTGTTGGCTGATTCAGCTGTCACTCACAATAAGACTCCCTCTGTTGGTAGAAAAAGGCGCCAAGATCAAAACTACATTTCCCAGAGTCACTGCCCATACAATCCCCTTGTGGCTGGCTCAGATTAAGAGTACAAGTTCTGATTCATCCATAGGCTCCATTTTAGGGATCCCGCAACCCAACTGGCCCAGCACAGCAGTTTAGGTCCAAAATGGAGAGGTATCACACACAGAGTCCCAGCTGCAGTAAAGGCAGGTTAGACAAACTACAATTTTGCTAATGCTTTAAATGATTACAGGCAAACAGTTACAGCTTTCAGATGGGCTCCCTTTGCACCTTCAGCAACCGCAAAATGGAGCGATTACTCCTCAGCTCGGGTCGGATTCGAGCATTAAATACACAGTCCCCACATACAAACTAATTAAGTCTGCAAGCAGACTGCTCTTAAAGAGACAGTATGTGGAGGCTCAAATAGCACTCACTTGCAGCCACAGTTAAGCAGCTCAGATGCTGAACACCACCCAGGCTTGAAGCATTCAGGCAAGCTCCTGGAAGACTTTTGGGAACCCCCATTTGCAGGGGGGGTTACATTCAGCATTTACAGGGTTGAATAAGCAGCTTTTTAAGAGCCTTTTGGAATTCAGATATTACATTTGTAGTACATTTTCAATGGGTGTTATGTTTCCAAGATCTAGCAAAAACTTTCTTGCAGAGTCATGTCCCAAATTTAGTACTTGTTTTTGGAAAGGACATAACTCAGTTTGTGACTTCTCTCATAGGGCATTGTGGATCAGTTTGTAAAATTGTATTTTAACAATCAAGATGGGCAAATAAATGTCTTTCTAGGACTGGTGATTTTTATTTTGTCTTGCAAGCAAGCGCAAACAACATATTGTGGTAGCTTGGAGTAGCAGGTGTTGGAAGTGCGGTCATGTTGTGGCCAATGGTGCCACTGCTTTTTCGGGCTGGGTTCTGTGGCACCAATGAAACAGCACGCTGTCTATGACAGTGGTACAAAAGCATGCCACCAATTTGAAACAATTTCACTGCTGCAATGAGGGAGTGACCCGTCATTGCTGGGTGTGCCTTGCCTGGTATAATATTTCAATAAATATGGTGGCAGCTGTCGCCATCCACCTTTCACAGTCCTGCATGAAAGCCGTCGGTGGTGCCCAATCCCCCATCGGCATGCCCCCTTCCCAGTTCATTTGTAGATAGGGGAGCCCAATCTCCTTCAGCATAATGTCCCCTCTTCGGCATCATGTGTCCCCCCCAAATACAGTCACATTTTCTGTGCCAATGGGGGGGTCCAGACCCCATCGGTTTCAGTCCCCCTCCCAAAAAACACATGTGGCACACTGGGAGCCCACCCCAGTGTGCGAAGACAAACCTGTAAAAAAAAAAAAATCTTCCCGCAATGTCTTTTTTTTTTTTAACCTGTAAAAGAGGAAACAGTCCCTCGTTGACTCCGGTGCCCCCTCCCCCAACTCGCACCCACCTTCTGCACACCCCACTTCCCCGCACCCCGCTCACCCCATACTTACCTCCGGAGCCTGGCATGGTGATCTTCGGTGGTGCAGGAACATGTCTGCACTCTTCAAAGCTGACCGCGAACTGAAGAAATGCCGGTAAGCTGTATAATGGCATCAGTGGTGGGGTTTCAACTTAGGTGGATATCTTGGCCCTTTTTTGTGACTTTTGGCTCCAAATTTTCAATATGGGGTTCTTGGGACCCCGCCTCATGAACTCAGTCACTGTCTTGTCATTATTCTGTCCTGAAAGTTGATTTCATGGTCACTGCATGGAATCACCTTTTGGGACTGATTAACGAAATGACAGTGTTATTGTTCATGAGGTGAGCTCCCAAAGAGCCTATGTTGAAAATTTGGTGAAAAAATTCCAAAATGTGACTGTGTTATGAGTGTGTTTATTGCGCAGTTTCCATGCTCGCTTGTAACTTCGATAATTTTTAATATTTTTGCTCCAGATTTTCAACATTGCCATTTTTTCATTCTTCCTTATGAATAGTACAGCTGTCATTTTTCACATCCTGCCTGAAATTTGTTTTTGCACATCTGATGCACAATGGCACAGTCGCTGTGGGAAATCAATGTTCGGGACAGATTAAGAAAATCACAGTGACACTGTTCATGTGCGGAGGTTTCAAAATGCCTGTGTAGAAAATTTGGTGACAACATTCCACAAAATGACTGTGTTAAGAGCATGCATTGCAGTTTCCACGCACGCTCATAACTTCGAGAATTTTTAATATTTTCACTCCAGATTTTCAACATTGTTATTTCTTCATACCTCCTTATAAATGGTACAGCTGCCATTGTTCACATCCTGCCAAATGTTCGGGACAGATTAACAAAATCACAGTGCCACTGTTTGTGAGCGGAGTTCCCAAATGCATTCATGAAGACGGGTCACAAAAAGCCCATGTTGAATATTTGGAGTGCAAATACCAACAAATGCCCAGGGCACTAGGGTTTCTAACCATAACGTCCCACCCTGTAAAGACTGACAGGCGCCAGGGATGTGCCTTTGGATTGTCAGCTGTAATGCTCATGCAACTCCACCCCCACCCTGCAGCCAGTAACACACATCAAGGTGTGCCTTGGACTCTTCGGCCCCAAAGTTCACCCCATTCTCCTATACTGCACCCATCTCAATGTATTTCCTTATGGAATGGGGTGAGGATAGGGCCCGATGACCCCAAGGCACAACGCAACAGTTAGAGTCTGCAGGGTAGGGTGAGGTGAAACAGCATGAGTGTTATGGCCGATGACTCAAAGACTCACCTCAATGCCTGTCAGTCTCTGCAGGGTGGGGTGGTGTGGGGTTGACGTTGGTTCCATACTTCACTGCCTTTCCTATTATGCGTCTCTTTAACTCCTACATTACCAATGCCATCACCAGCAAGACAACATTCGGCATTGACAAATGCTTGTTATGCTAGATTCTGGTACTGGACTAGTTATCAGTGAGAAAATGTTTGACCTTTGGGCAGGCTCAATGAGATTGCTGACACAGCAAGGCGGCAAAGGAAGTTTACTTATGGAATTATTTGAGTATCTACTTAATTAATTAATTAATTAAAGACTTTGCTTACCTGAATGATTTCCTCAGATAAGGTATCTCAGTTTTGTGATGATCCCGGCAGCCATTCCAGCTACATCTCCCCACTACATCCCTCACATCACAGTTGCTGACCAAGTCAGTAACTATCATAGTAGTTATTAGGGATCTTCTGCGTTGCTGATTCTGATCCAATTAAACTGTTTAGGAATTACAGAGTTTTGAGAAGGACCTCAAAATCGGAGTCAGATTTGGAATCCTGATTCTTGAATTCCCATATAAAAATATGTTTTAGCTCCAAATTTTGGAACTGAGGCTTTGGGCTTCAGTTCTGAAAGTCTTAATTCCGAAAATTGTGTTGGAATCCGATTAATCCAGTTCTGTGACCCAGAATCTGAGCACCCCTAGTAGCTATTAGCTGCAAAGTCATATGGGAGAGAAATTTAAACGTCAACGAGCCTCTCTGTGTAAGTACTAAAGCAAGGGTTGCCCTGTAAATGCATTTGGCAATATACGGAGAGAGCTGGATGAGGCAGTCAGGCCAAGTCAGGTATTTAAACTTTGCAAGCATAAGCAGTGGTCACCAAAATCACTCATGTCAGCAGCTCTGTAGGTTGCAGACCAAACCATGGTAACATTGTTCTCAACTTCAGTAGAATTAAGTAAGGATAATTTATTCGCAAATGACCAAAAGGCTATGAGGTTTTGAAAAGGAGGCATCTTCTCAAAAAAAGTTTTAAATGTCTGTGTTTCTAGCTCTGTGGTGCAGAGTGGTAAGGGACTGCTGTGGCACTCTGACGACCCCCGTTCACACCCCAAGACATCAGAAGGACAGATTAGTAGGGAAGATTTAGAGTGCTCCTTAGACATTTGCATCCAGGGCAGAGAGGGCTGCATTGTATTGCTCTGCAGCAGACCCTGGTGGCAGGTAGGGCAGGGGCACCTGGACCTAGGCAGCACAGGTGACTATGCACTACCAGGTGTTTTCCCCTCCCCCGGATGTTACAGCATACATGAGCTGGGGGGGGGGCCGAAAGGAAAGAGGGAAATAGAACATTGCGCATTACTGGATGATGGCTTTCTGGGTTGTTTCCATACTACCAGCCCTCAAATACACTGGAACTCTGACTCAAAGTAAGACTACCCTCTTCCTCCATGTCCTCCCACCCCGGCAGGGTAATATCAGACATTGAAGGGGAAGCAGATGTGAGATGACCTAAAGCAGCCTGGTTACAGAGCCCATCAGTGACCGGTGAGTTAGGAGCACAACTGGATCCAGTCCATTGAAGGCCTTAAGGAGTGATGTGCTACTGTGTAAGGGAGGAGAACAAAGGAATTACTCAAAAACAATGCGTATAGCAATTGTATTCAAAATTAATATTTTCTATTTATTTGGCTGACCTCTGTCCTATTATTGGCCTTTTAAATATCATATTTTAACAAGTACTGTATTCCAGCATCTATTTCTAAAATACCTGAAGCCACAAGAAAAACAAAAAAAAAATTGTTTTTTGCAAGGTAGATATATGATTGTTAGATTCACAAAAATGTTATAGAGCTAGTAGCATAAAAAATAGCAGACTGAAAATTGTATTAATTATTTTTTAAGTAGTCAGTTGTTACTTCTTGTTTCTGAAGTATTTTTCATTTTTTATTAGCTTCTTAGAAAAATATCTACTTGAAAAAATATCTACTTGACAGTATTAGGTGTGAAGTCAAAGCAGGGCTTCACTTGGAGGCTGACTAGTTCTTTTCCTCTTCATACCTCATCTGAATCGTGATGTTACTCATTGTGACATCAAAGTGGCAATCTGGCTGCAGATGACTGGCTGTTCTTGGTCAATTGTGATGTCACAGACAGGGAGGTTAAAGGGCTGATTGTGTATGAGGTGGAATAGAATTAGCTGTGTCAGCCTCCAGGTAGAGCAAAGTTCTACACGTCACACCAAGCATTCCCAGGTAGAAAATCTTCTAATTAGGAAAAGGGAAAAGAAAAATACTTCAGATATAAGAAGTAAAGTAATAGTTGATTACTTTTTTCCCCCATCTACTTTTTGATCCCTGCTCCGGTCATCCTACCAGGGATATGCCCTGTCTGTCAGGGATATACAGTATACTGTTCAGGCTACAGGCACCATCATTTAAACTGCAAGGATTTTCTTCCCAATATTCACTCCATAATTTCTCCTTCTTCCCCCCGGTGTGAGCAGTGTCTTATGTGGCTTTGGACAAACAACGTATCCCTGAGGGCAGGGTAAGGTCTCTGACCATCTACAGAGGTCACTATTTTGGCAATACTTCTCACCAACCCTCCCCTGCTGAGGCATGCTACCTTTTGGCAGCTGCCTGAAGTCCAGCCTGCTGCTGATAAGGCAGCTGACATCTGTTCCTGAACTCTGGTCGACTGTTCAGCAGAAATATGTGGTGCCACTAGTAGGGATGGGCTACCTGGTAGCTGGAGTGGGTAGGTTGGATATTGACTTTTTTTGGCCAGGCAGGATAGTTCAGGTAATTTACTACCCTTCCTGGCATATCAGTGTACTACACGGGTTGGCTACTGTTGACACGGGTATTGGGTTATTGTTAACCCTTGCTGTGCCGCAGACTGGTATACCAGTCCAGAATTCCTATACTTTCTAATTCTGTAAGGCAACCTAACGGTTAAAACAGGCATGAAAGGGCAAACTGTGGGGTTCTGGGACTCGTCCGAGGTTGCAAACAGGCATAAAAAAGGGCAGCTTGTGGGGTCCTGACAGCAGAATGGAGCACATAACACCAGCCTGACAATCCGATTGGTCAGTGCTGGTGTCTGTGCCCCGTGTCTGCTGTGTGAGCATGCAGATAGCAGCAGACTTTCTCTGGAGAAGGAGGATTGGCATTTGCTCTGAGTACAGCTGCAGCTATTTTACAAAGGTTCCAAGTGAACTGTAATGCCGTACAAAACACTGGGTACAGGGAGGTTCATAGACAGTACAGTAAATTCAAAGGAATACATTATATTGACATTTTCAGAAGTGCAAAGAGTTAATAATAGCAACTACATGTGCATTACAGAGTAGCAATGATGTGTAAAGACACAGTTATTATCCTATGAAAACATTTGGGTTGCTAAGTGCAAGACAATATGGCAGTAGCAGCCTAAATAGACTTTGTCAGGAGGAAAAGAGGGGAGTATGGTGATAGTGGGGGCTGGAAAGGAAAAACTAGTAGAACAGGGGTGAGTCAGCCAGTGGTAAGGCATGGGGCAGCGTCTCCTGTCTAGGATGGGCAGTCACAGTGATTTGCCTGAGCCAGGAGGAGGTGGAGCTCTCTTTTTTTTTTTGAAATTACCATTTATTCGCCTTCCTGCCTGCCATCCCCAACCCTTCAGAAGCCTCAAGGTAGACATCCCTCTGCCTTCCACCCTGCCCGTATGACCCCACAGGAACCCCACAGAGCTTCGGTTTGCCCCCCCGAGTGGGGATGGGGCAGAGCCCCTGACCCCAACAGTCAACTTTCATCAGTCCGGAGGCCATCGGGCGGGTGAAGGCACATCGAGGGCACGTCTCCGGAGGCTCCATCTTCCCGGCGATGGCAGGCGTTTTTCCGCTTTTTCTCCCACCCCCTACAGCATAGGACCCCTGACGTCAAGGCGCAGAGCGCCGACGTCACGCTGTATGTCGGCAGCCCTTCCCCTTAACATTGGGGGCTTGCAGTACTCCGAGCCTCCGCTCAGAGTCAGACAAGTGTTCGGGCTATAGCCTTAACCCTCCCTGGGTAATGTGTGAGCTGTCGTGGGCGCTCAAGCCCTAACTCCCCAACCAACCACCAGCGGCCGAGTCCGCTCCCGAACCCAGGTCGCCGGCGTCGAGCAAGGTGTGGCGTCCAGCGCCTCAACCCTCAGCACCACCGGGCCGGCTTGTGGAGCTCTCTTGTAAGGGGCCAATCTTACCATATTCTATGAGGGAAGCCATGAGGTCATTTAACCACTGAAGCCCCCGGTAGGATAGGGCATGCTGAGCAAAAGAGGTACGCTTGAAAGGGACCTGGAGTACACCCCTAGTTGTTCTTCTTGTCAGTTTGGAGGTTTGAGCACACTGGAAAAATGCCTGCCATGGGATCGGGGGGTTCCTTACAGAGCCTTTTTTCCAATCAGGCAGGCCTAGTATGTAACCCTTGTGTGCAGGGGGAGCCATCCAGTATCAGAGTATAGACTACAGGTGTGTGTCAGATTATGTGCACCAAGACCAGTCTGCAGGCCTTTTAGGAGTATTTTAATCCTTTTCAGGGCAGTGTCACTACCAGCGCTGTAGATTACCCGCCTGTAGTCGATGGTAGACAGCACCAAGCTCCTTGTTACTAGGCTCAAGGCCTCAGGGGATACTGCCTGCCTGTTGCGATATAGAGTACATAGACACCATGTAGACACATAGAGACATAGTAGCTACTCCGTGTGTCTCATCTCTGCAGTATACGAAAGCCATTTTAGGCTGCATTACACTACACAATGTCTGTTAGGTGCCCCGAGCCTGGTCTGTGACATAACAACTCTGTGTGTCTCTGCAGTATAGTGAGCCATTTAGGCTGTATTAAACACTGTTAGGTGCCCCAAACCCTGTCTGTGACATAGCTACTCTTTGTCTCTCTGCAGCATAGTTGAAATTATTTAGGTGTACAATACACATTGTCTGTTAGATGCCCTAAGCCCTTTAGCTACTCTGTGTGTCTCTGCAGTATAGTGAAAGCCATTTGTTGCACACACTGTCTGTTAGGTGCCCTGTGCCCTGTCTGTGACTTATAGCTACTCTGTGTGTCACTGCAGTATAGCGAATGCCAGTTAGGCTGTATTACACAGTGTCTGTTAGGTGCCCCATGAGCCGTGTCTGTGACACAGCTACTCTCTGTCTCTCTGTAGCATAGGGGAAGTCATTTAGGCTGTACAATACACAGTCTGTTTGATGCCCCGAGCCCTGTCTGTGACATAGCAACTCTGTGTGTCTTTGCAGTATAGTGAAGCCGTTTAGGCTGTGTTAGGCAAGACAAGGCAATTTTAATTTCTTAGGCACCCAATCGCAGAGGCTCTGGGTGCCTTACAAGTATAAACAGCATTTAAAAGGGTAGTACAGTCATAAATACATAAATAGAAGTAAAAAAATATAAATATCATAAGACAGTATACAAAGTGCAAAATAGCATTATGGATATGTCTGATAAAATCTTTATAGCTCTATATCCGAGAACGCGAGGGTGAAAAGATCGGTCTTAAGGTGGCTTTTGAAAATCTCAGTTGAGGGGGCCTCCTTGACAGTTGGTGGTAATGAGTTACACAGGATGGAGCTGGTGACACTGAACGCTCTGTCATCAACAGTTTTTAACCTCATCCTGGGAATTGCCAGGAGGTCCCTAGAGGAAGATCGGAGGGAGTGGACAGATATGGCACGTGAAAGAGGTCAGGCAGATAGCCTGGGCCAAGCCCATGCAGGGCCTTAAAGGTGAGCAAGCCCACCTTAAAGAGAATCCTCCACCTGACCGTCAGCCAGTGCAGTTCGCGCAACACTGGGGTGACATGACTAAACTTCAAAAGTCCTGTCAGCAACCTGGCGGCAGCATTCTGCACTAACTGCAGCCGGCGGAGGGTCCCTCCAGAGACCCCGAGGTAAAGTGCATTGCAGTAATCAAGCCTGAACGTCATGAAGACATGCACCAGGATAGGAAGATCTTCACCCGGAACTAGGGTTTGATCCTGGCAATATTTCTCAGATGGTAAAACCCACTTTTGACAACAAACAGACGACACCTGAGATTCAAATGTCAGACCATCATTGAGGAATACGCCTAGATCGCGCACCCAAGAGGAAGCCATCAATGATGAAGACCCCAGAAAAGACCAGTTGCCACACCAGAGGCAGTCCTGTCATGGCTGGGGTTCGACTCCACAACCAGTACCTGCCTGTGACATAGCTACTCTGTGTCTCTCTACAGTATAGTGAAAGCCATTTAGGTTATATTACACAGCATCTGTTAGGTACCCCGAGCCCTGTCTGTGAAATAGCTACTCTGTGTGTCTTTGCAATATAGGAAAAGCCATTTAGGCTGTATTACACACTGTCTGTTAGGCGCCCCAAGCCCCGTCTGTGCCATAGCAACTATGTGTCTCCTTGCAGTGTAGTGAAAGCCATTTAGGCTGCATATTTACACACTGTTAGGTGCCCTGTGCCCTGTCAGTGATATACAGCTAGCTACTCTGTGTGTCTCTGTAGTATAGCGAAAGCCATTTAGGCTGTATAAACACTGTCTGTTGTTAGGTGCCCCGAGCCCTGTCTGTAACATATACTCTGTGTCTCTCTGCAGTACAATGAAATCCATTTAGGCTGTATTACACTCTGTCTGTTAGATACCCTGAGCCATTTGGCTACTCTGTGTGCCTGTGCAGTATAGTGAATGCCATTTGTTACACACAGTATGTTAGGAGCCCTCATGTGCCCTGTGTATGACATACAGATACTCTCTGTGTCTGTGCAGTTTAGTGAAATCCATTTAGGCTGTATTACACACTGTCTGTTAGGTGCCCTGAGCCCTGTCTGTGACATAGCAACTCTGTGTCTCTGCAGTATAGGGAAAGCCATTTAGGCTGTATTAAAGAGCAGCTGACACCTTCAGGACATTTTAGCAAAACATAATATTTAGACACAATTCAGCTTGTATTTCACATTAGTTCTGTATCTCTCCCCATCATTATTTATTACTGAGGTCATTTGCAGTGAAAGAGGATCTTTGCTCCTGAAGAGTTAATCTACTCCTGTTGCTTTCACCCTACCTGAAGTCATAATGCATGGCTTGTGACATCATAATTATTCCCATGGCAACAGACTGTGATGTCACAACATAGGATTATGACATGAAGCAGGGAGTAAGCTATAGAGGCAGATGAACTCAAGGGATAAAGACCATGTATTCATGTAAATTTCCTCTGTAATAAACAATGGGGAAGAGAAAGCTATGTAATATATATGGAATGCAAGTTGAATTATACCTAAGTATTATGTTTTTCAAAGTTTTCTTTGAGGTGTCAGCAGCTCTTTAAACAATGTCTGTTAGGTGCCCTGAGCTCTGCCTGTGACATAGCTACTCTGTGTGTCTCTGCAGTATAGTGAAAGCCATATGAGCTGCATTACACACTGTCTGTTAGGTGCCCTGAGCCCTGTCTGTGACATATAGCTACTCTGTCTCTCCACAGTATTACAAAAGTCATTTAGGCTGTATATTTTACACACTGTCTGTTAGGTGCCCTGAGCCCTGTCTGTGACATAGCTTCTTTTTGTCTCTCTGTAGTATAGCAAAAGCCATTTAGGCTGTATTACACTGTCTGATAGCCTGTTATGTGCCCTGAGACCTGTTATAGCTAGACTATGTGTGACATCTATCTGTGTTATAGCGAAGGCCATGGCTGCATCTACTATGTCTCTTATTTCCCAGACTAAGTCTAATAAAAGGAAACACAGTGCTGGTGCACATGCAACTGAAAATGATGTGGACAATATGAATCCTAGCACTAATGAAGAACATAGTGACAATAATAACAATAACATCTCCAAGACTGGCACTAAATGTCCTCCTCAACCAAAAAAGCATGTTACCAATGACAGTTTTTTATTTTGTTTTTATTTTAGTCTTTGGTAACTGAGTAAGGCCCACTAGGCACATGTGCCTGTTTTCATGGGCAACCTGAGAGCACTGGGGAGGTTACTTGACTTGCTCAGATTCACACAGTATGCAAGTGGAGGTTGTGGGAATGAAACCCAGTTGTGCTGGATATACAAGCTCATTCATAGCTCATTACTCTAACCACTAGGCTATACTTGCCAGTCCATGATAGTAGAGTTTTGGACAGAACTAACAGGAGTTACTTGTAGAGGTACTGAATGTTTTGCCACATGTGCTAGGAGACATCCAGCTGCTGAAGCAGCATGCAAGGAGGGCAAGGCATTCTCCTCAAATATAACTTCAGATGCTGAGGCAGTGAATACTGATAAAAATAGTGGTGATGGTAGGGACTGGGAATGGGATAGCCCAGATTATGTCTCACCTGATGATGACAACACTTCCAGTTCTGAATTTTGTTGCAATGAGATCGGTACTAGTTTCGATGAGGCGGTTGGAGAGTGTAATGGGGTGTGAGATAACAGATGGACACAACAGTCAGCTGTAAAGTTCAATGCACCACTGGCAAGGCGCAATGTTTATTTGTTCCAAAATCAACAGAAAGGAAATTAAGTAAAAGGCTCAAACTGTGAGCAAAATAAAGGCTATACAAAACATATGACATTCATCACCATTGTGGCAAACGTAAACATTCAGTTTCCACCTGCGTGACAAGGCCCCTTCGACCCTTCTCACTCACTGGTCAGAAAACACTGACCCTATCTGAAGAATTGCTGAACAGGTTATACCTTTATACCCACTCACCAGCTCATGTGTTTCCAGCATCACAAGAACATACAAATGTTTTTCAGACAGCTCCTTTTAAATTAAATAATGTCATTGAGCTATTACTTACACTATTATAGTGCTCTTATGCCATGAAATACAATTATAAACAAAGGAGGGCTTAAAACAAAATGTAATACTTTTCTCCTGTCCTGATTGACAGCACATGTAATATAAAAATAGACACTAGAGGCCACTGCTGCCCTATAATGAGGATAGACAGAATCAACTTACCAACAGGGAACACCCAAAATCTCTAGGAGTCTTTCCCGTCGATATCCTAGATTTTTCAACCAGTAAGTTTCCCTCTTTAGGGTACATTCTTTTTTTTTTTAATAATAAGAGCAGATACTGCTGCGTTTTAACCAGTATTCTTTAGAAGAAAAACATTTATTTAGACTTTCCCGACAGCTGGATTTTCAGCCGACAGTTTGAATGTCACTCTCATTCTTTAAGGAGCTACATAAAAGGACAGCCTCTCCCTATTCTTTACTGAAGGGGAAAACAGCATTATTTTATTAAATTAACCCACTGCCAGTATCAGCAAGAAGACTAGTGGGTTGTCTGAGTCTGGTATTTGCAGACTCAAGAGGCAGGAGAAACATAACATGCAGGCCCAGATATTCAAAAGAGTTGAGCCATGTGCAATAGGGTTGCACCTGCGCAAGTCCAAAATGCGCCATCCTGCGATATTCAGCAGGAGGCAGTTGTGCCCCCCAAATCATGCTGAGCAACAGTGCAATGATAATGAAGGCATGTCCAACTGAAGGGGGAGGAACCATGCATAAACTGCACAGCCCGATATTCAGCCAGACAGTGCAGAGTTATGGAGGCGCAACCCCTACCTGCGCCTTCACAACTTTACACCAAAAAAAAAAGGTGATCTAGTGGCCCCTCACCCTTCCCACCCACAGAGCCCCACCACCCCGCTTCCCCCGTCAGCCAGCGGGTGGCAGCACCCCACCCGCCTGCCGCCCGCCGACTGACAGGCTCAGTAGGCTGCATGCCCATTGGTTCAGAGCAAGAGCCAATGGTGCAGCCCATACCGTACAAGGCAGTCCAGATATGTGAATGAATGATTGCATGCCCATTGGCTCTTGCTCTGAACCACTGGGCATGCAGCCCCACCGAGCTGTCCGTCAGTGGACGGCGGAAGGCAGGCGGTCGGTGCTGCCACCCGCCGCTGACGGGGAGCGAGGTGGTGGGGCCCATGGGAGGGAGGGGGGTGGCCACTAGATCACCAAGGATATTGGACTTTGGGGAGGTCTAATGCCCGCCACCGGGCTGCTCGGGGGAGCACCGCTCTGCCCGTGATCGGGCTAATGGGGAAGTATAATGTTATGCCCACAATCGGGCTGCAAGGGGCCACTATTATGCCCATGATTGGGCCATTTCGGTTATGCCTACGATAGGCTGCAGGCGCCGCCTTTCGATGGCCGCGCTTGCAGGCGCCAGGCTAATGGCCAGGGATCGCACACCAGCATGCTAGTGGCATGCAAATGGGGCCGTAATTAGATGCAAATGGCCCCCTGTGTGCCTTGCATAAATTATGGCCCCATTTGCATGTCACCTTTTGAATATCGCAGGTTTGCGCATGGCGCAATGGAACTTGCGCCACCGCATCTGAATGCTCCACTCTGACCACTTGCAGTGGCACAGTTCCACTGCACCATGCACAGTGGCTGTGGCCAGGGGGCAATATTCAAAGAAGTTGCTCAATAGTGCAACCCTGGCCACACTCCAGCGCAACTATTTTGAGCAGCGCCAGGGCTTGCGCAACAGAATGGCGCAGTTTGAATATCTGGTCCGCAGTGTCTAACCTGTAGGTGAGTCCAGCATTCACAGACTCGAGCTGTGCAAGGTTATACAAAGATATCACTGCGGCTCTTAGGGTCTCTCAGTCTACCGGGGCATAGCACTTACTGTGACAGAGCAGAGCTTCAAACAGGTGGCAAACACTTCCTCGGGAACACAGCCCCATCTGTATCACAGCAAAATGCTTCTTGTGGGAAGTACTTTTATGTTTTATTTTTAAAACCTTCAGTCCTTTTTACTTTTATGCCTGCAAGTGCGCGACAAGGGAGGACAAGGTCCTGTACCAATTAAAACTAATTAGGCAAAATGGCAACCAGCAAATAGAATGTTGTACACAAGGGCCCAGATATTCAAAAGGGATGCGCCATGCGCAACAGAGATGTGCCAGCCCAAGTACGAAAATGTGCCATTGTGCGATATTCAGTGGGAAGCAGCTGTGCCGCGCACGTTGCAATGCACAAGAGTGCAATGGTAATGAATGAATGCACAACCACAGGTGAGGAACCATGAATAAATGGCACAGTGCAATATTCAACGGCATGTGCCATGCTCAACAGGGGAGCAAGTGGAAGTTGCACGATAGCAGAAATGATCCAAAATTAAAAGGAACAAGAGAGAGGTGCAAGAATGCTACAGGGAAGCCAGAGATGGGAGCGAGTTGACAGCAACTAGAAAGAGGGCAGCAGTGAGTGGGACTGTGCAGGAGCAGGACAGGGCAAACCTGGGAACAACCAGGAGAGGACAGGAGTGGGGAGCCTGTGCTACTGTGCAGGAGACACAGGGAAGTGCCACAGTGGACTGAGGGCAGTGGCAGTAGGCAGGACAGCCAAAGGCCGGAGGTGTACCCAGTGCAGGGGGTGCATCACAAAGGACAGCAGGGGAAATGGGATAACAGCTGCCATGGGGGGAACAACAGCCAGGGACATGGCCAGTGCCACCTTCCAGATGGAGGTGGTAATGAGGAGTGTGAGAAGGTAGCAGCAGGGGGGTGCGGCCGTGGAAGGGCCTGTCAGCGGTATGCCCCCAGCAGGCGGTACTGAGCCCACACCACCTTAGAGCACTACACTGACACAGAGATTGTGGGCCGGTACCACCTGAACCAGATGATTCTGAGGCGGCTCTGTGAGCTGTGCAGTGATGAGATGCAGGCACCCACACGACGGAGCCATGCTCTGTCAGTGGAGACAAAGGTGACAGCTGTCATGTTCCTGCTCGCCAGGGGCACCTTCCAGAGACCAACAGGGGACACAACAGGCATAACCCAGTTGGCCGCGTCACGCCTACTTACACAATTCCTCAGCGCACTGCTGCCACATGCTGCGGAGTACATCTGTTTCCCCAGCACACAGGTGGAGCGCACAGCACACATACAAGAATTCCACAGGGTAGCACGTATGCCTGGTGTGCTCAGGGCCATTGACTGCACCCATGTGGCCATCTGCATGCCACCTGGTGCGGACGGTGTATCATACATCAACCAGAAGGGTTTTGCCAGCATCAACTGCCAGGTGGTGTGCAATGCCATGGGGTGCATAACCAATGTCTGTGCCACACACCCTGGGGGAGCACATGATGCCTTCATCTGGCACCAGTCCGCACTGTGCCACAGGTTCGAGAGTGGGAACATCCTCACTGACCACCTACTGTAGTGGGTGAGTATGCACAACACGCAGGATGACATGGGCAGCTGTGGGGGTGCATAGTCAGAGGTGCCATGGGTACTGACCTTGATGGCCCATGGCAGAGCGACGCAGACCACCATACTAATGTCCACCCTCTACACACAGGTGACAGTGGCTACCCACTCCGTCCCTGGCTGCTCACACCATACCGGCACCCCGTGACCCCATCGCAGCAACGGTACAATGAGGCACATGCCACCACACGTAATGTCATCGAGCAGGTGTTCGGGATGCAGAAGCCACATTTCCGGTGCCTGGATACGTCTGGCGGTGCCCTATAGTATAGCCCCTCGAAGGCCTGCAGGCTATTCCTGGCCTGTTGCATCCTGCACAACATGGCCAACGACTGTGGGATAGCCGTAGAGGTCAAAGAGGGGGACAGCAATGGGGACGATGAGGACACCGGTCCAGACGGTGATGGGCAGCCACCCCCTGGGTGAAGGGACCCTCGCCTGATCCAGATGGCACAACTGCACCAGGACACCATCACAGAGGAGCACTTCGGCCAACACAGATAGGTGATGGGGCCTTGTGCAACCACCAATGGCAAGGGCACAACAAACAGACAGGCATAGACGAACCCCAGTGGCGGACGGCAGCAAGGGAATGAGTCTGAGCGTGGAACCACACACGCCATCTGGGATGGGCAAGGCCAAACATGACATGCGCTCACACGCACACACACACACACACACCACAGGACATGCACAAGGGGTAGAAGGCACGCCAACCCCGACTGCAACCCCATGCCACACACAGGTCCACACATGACCACGCCCAGTGGCCGTCACTGTGCTTGTCTCAGATGCTGGGCACCTTTGAACACTGGCAGACAGCGCAACGCAGGCATCATCATGCACATGCCACAGTGGCCAGCAGCTGGGAGGGTGTGCACATGGACCATGTTTTGTGCAGGGCCGGGTACCCCACCCATGCATTACACACTGCACAACACACTGCACACAGGGCAGTGGCAGACAATGGCCATGGTGGGAGACAGGTCAGTCACACGGCACAGTGCCTCGGCCACCATGGATGCATGGACAGCCCCGGCGAGACCTGCCAGCCTTGCAAGGCTGACCATTGGCCTCATGAGGTGGCACCAACGATCCCCCAAGGGTGACGCTGCAGGAACATGACTGTGTTCGTGCAGGGGTCTGCAGCTCACCACCAGGCATACTCAGTATGCCCACAGCTGAACCTGGTGTCAACATGGAAGGTGTCACACGACGCCAGGAACAGGAGGGTGGACATGACACTGCACGGTGTCTGCGGCACATGGGCCATGAACTGGGTGCCCAAAGTGACCATGACAGCAGTGAATGAACGTGTCTGCCTGTCAATGGCAGCAGTCACATCCTCCCACTGCCGGGCCATCTCTGTCAGGAGCAGACCATGGTCCCTGCTGCACTGCTTCTCTGCCTGGCACAGAACCACACTAAGTGCATCCACCGCCGTCACAAGCCGCAACTGCTGATCCACTGAAGCCTGGAGTAGGCGGCTGTGCTCATCAAAGAGGTCATCTGCCTGATCAGCATGCTGTCCCTCATGGTGTTCCTGGCCATGCCAGGCAGCACCCCTTGATGATGGGCACTGCACACCAGAGCCATGCCGAGACACATCCACATGCAGTGCACTGATGCTGCCCCCCAACACTGTCCCCCCTTCACCACTGGCTGACTGCTGGCATTGCCTCTCCAGCCGCCAGTCACCAGGGCTCTCTGGTGCCACTGCAGCGGTCGCAACAGCCCCACCAGCCTGGACACACACCAGTGCTGCCCCACTGGGGCATACAGGCACAGGCTGGGACTGTGATGTCGCACAGGCCTCCACGGCGGCACCACCCATGGCTACACCCATGCCGTTCCCTGCTGTGGGACCATCCTGCATCCCACATGTATCACTGTCCAGGATGTGTGATCCATCATCATCGGTGCCTGATCCGGCACCAGTCCATGTCCCAGCATGCTGGAGTCCATGGCCACTGTCACGCTGGGACACAGCTAGGGCCTCGTCCACACCAGCACCACCATCTTCATTCCAGACAGACAGGCAGGTATGCGGGGCTCCTGACCCTTGGACACCTGTGGAGGTGGATGGGTGCTCCTCCATGTCCAGGGCCTTGCCCACAGTGGACACACCCACCAACGCTGACCCATGTAGACACTCAGAAGCTGTAAGGGAACACAGTAGCATTAATATCTCCACCCTACCCTGTGGCATTCCCCCCCCACCTCCCACACAGAGACATCACAGGACCTACCATGCAGTGATGGGCTGCCACCCATCTGGAAGCCACCACCCGGAATGCCCTCTATGGCACAACGCCGCATGCTGCTGGCTGTCCGCTCCTCCTGTGGCATCAGGTGTGGCACATCCAGCTGTCCACCACCAGTTGCACCACGTGCTGCCCTGATGACAGCCACCTTGTCCTTAATTCTCCTCTTGTCTGTGCCAAGCTTCTTTTTACATTCCTGCATGGACCGCTGGTGGCTGCCATGCTGGTTCATGGCACGCACAACCTCACCCCATGCCGCAGCACGGGCCTGTGGTGTTTCCTGCTGTCCGCTGAGCAGTGGTCCCCTGTTAAGGTAGGCCTCAAACAGGGCATCTGATTCTGCCCGGGTGAAGTTGGGCCTCTTTCTTCTCCAACATCCCTGTTCCTCCTCTTCCTCACGTTCGGTCATTATAGAGCCTGTGAGAATTACTTTGATTGTGCAGTCCCATGCATGTCCCACATGCCACAGTCCACACTTCCAAACAGCATGCAACCCACCACAATAGACTGCAATACCAAACTATGTCCTCTGCAGCCGCATGTTGCCTTTATATAGCGCAAGGCATGCAAATGAGGCGAGGCGCAACTTTAAGTGGATGCTAATGCAGTGGCAGCACCATGGAATTGCTGATGAGCTGATTTGCATATGCTGGCTCAATATCATGCTGTTGCACCTTGCGTAATTGTGTTAACCATGCTCAGGCAAAGGCGCAGTTCTGTGACGTGCGCAGTAGGCAGCGCATGGTGCATGCCTGGGGTGCTGACGCCAACGCCTGCTGCACTGATGATGTGCTGAGCATGGGAGGCAGTGCAGGCCACGGCCACCACTGTGCCAGTGGCACTAGTGTGCTGTTCACATGTGTGGCGCTCGTGCCCTGGAGCGCTGTAGGCACCATGGTGCCACAGCACGATAGGCCACTGCAGGGCATCACACACAGGCACCCTACCGCTCTACATGCAGGGAGTCCCACTAGCACTGTGGCAGTCTGTGCATGACAGACCCTTAACCCTGCGGTCAACCTTTGCCCCCTAGGCACCATGCGTCCGCATGGGTGCACCCCTATTGTGCTGTTCGGTGACAGCGCGAAGGGGAATAGCAGTGCTGTACCGTGCAGCATCTGCACGTGGGGGACCTGCGCTACAGAGCGCTATTGTGTGATCCTGGCTGCACGAAATATAGCACAGAGGAGAGCAGCAATGTGGAGCCCGCTCGAACTGGCCAATCTGGTGGCCATTGTTGAGACCCATGCTGGGGCCCTGTTTGGGGAAGACCCCTTAGAAAGGGCCAGAATTGCTGTGTGGGAGAAGGTGGCAGAGGCACTGGAGGAGGCCACCAGGATTGCCTGCAGTGCAGAGCAGTGTCGCCACCGCTATGGGGACCTCCGGCCAAGGGACCCAGATAGGCTGGCTTGGCTATGGGCACATGCCAGGTGAAGCGCAGTGCCATGTCCAGGTAGGTGCTCCATCCATACACTGGTAGCATCCATCCATCTGGGTATCGCAGTGTGCATGTGTCCACCACACAGGGGGGTGGGGGCCGTCCAGTGTGGGTGGTGGTGGTGGTGGGGTTGAGGCATGGCTGGACTGTGCGGGATCTCATACACCGGGGGGGGCCTTTGCTACTGGTTTGTACTGATGTTCCCCTCTCCATGTTTGCACCCTAGGCCCTGAGGAGAGGCACCGTGCCTGTAAGGCACGGGCACAGTGTGAATGTGAAGCTGCCTGGCAACAGGGATGAGCTGGAGGGCCCATACTGCAGCAGCACCCAGCTGTTGCAGATGCAGGCGAGTTCCTTTCTTCCAGGAACTTCTGTGCATGCTGTGTTGAGGGGTAGGTGGTGGGGCATGGCCACCAACCCTTGACACCACTGATGTGCATGCCACACGGTACACTCAGCACTGTCCTGTGGCACTGCATATGTGGGTATGTGTCACTGGTGGTCCATGTGTGCACCGGGTACATGGCTGTGCCACTGCCTTCGCACCACAAAGCCATGTCACTGTACGGCCATGTGGTGCTGTGCGGGACTTGGGCAGTGGGTGTGTGCAGCGGTCCGCATGGCTGTGGGTGCCTACGTAGGCAGGTCTTGTGGACACGATCACTCTGGGTGGCCGTACACCATCACAGGGGCGTGGCCCACGGCTGTATGCCATACACAATGGGTGGGCTGCAGGGGGATGGACAGTCACACGTATTGACTCTGCTCCCTTGTCCTAGGTGGACAGCGATTGATAGCCTTAGAGAGAGGCATGCAGGAGCTGCTGCAGCTGGTGAGGGCGTCCCTTGAGATCCTTCAGAGACTGGAGTGGCATGGGCTCAGAAGGAGAAGGACACATAGGTACCACAGGAGTGGAGAGCGGGGCAACCAATAGGCCCTCCATGCCCCCGGACCCACCCTACCCCTGCACACCCTCACACCCCTTCTTCCCTCTCTCATTTGTTCACCCCTGTCCCATGCCTGCCCCCACCTGGTATGTGGCCTTCCCCCCCATTGTAAATATTTATACATAGTTGTTTGTTACCTCTTTTGAATACAATTGTTTTGTTATGACAACTGTGGTGGTCTCTGATTTGCAGTGGGCTACAGGTGCTCAGCTGCAGTGGTGTGCATGGCGTCAGGGGTGGTGCAGGCATGGGCGTGTGTGTGTGTCCAGCAGGGAACCGCCTATGGTGCGGGTGGGGGAATCAGTCACTGTCTGTGGTTTGTGTGTTGTTCTCTGTGCACTGGACACCTGTGTGCAGTGGTCCATGGTGCATGCACTGAGTCCATTGCGCCCCTGTCAGACTGTCCATGGCCTGTACAGCTGACACCCTTGCATGTCTGTGCTATGTACGGTCTGCTGGCATGTCAGTGGTGGCTGTTCATGCTGGACAAACCCTGTACCCGGCACAATGCTGGGTTGCCTCCTGTCACCAGTATGGTGCAAGTCTGCCTCGGGTGGCACTGTGACCTCCGCTGTTGTTGTCCCCCCTCCATACTGTCGCTTGTGTCTGTTGCAGGGGATGTGCTCCACTGTCTGTCACTTGTGCTCCAGCCACATGCTGGTGGCGTACAGCTTCATGGTGCATGCGCAGGGTGGCTGGTACACCTGTGCCATGGAGGGGTGCTAGCTATGGGTACATGGCTGCTGTGGCCGCATGCCAGTGGGTTTGTTGCCCCGGTACTGTGTCTCTGTGTTGGTGTGCCCTTGGGTATGGGTGGGTGTAAATCCGTGCACTGTGTTGCATCCTTTGTGGCACATGCTTCCATGCACCACTGTGGGCATCTGTGCTGGCTGTTGGGGCCAGTGCTGGGATAGGATGTGTCCTTGGGAGGGTGTGCAGGGTTCTGTACCGCTGGTGGTGGGGTCCAGGGTGGGCTCTGTCGCATGCGGAGTACCTCATGTGCTGATGCAGGGTTGGTCTCTCAGCTGTGCCTTGGGGGGGCTGTGCAGGGTGGCAGTGTGTCTGCAGTTGTTGCATCGGTGGCTGCTGCAGCCCACTGCAGGGTGCTCGTGGTGGGGCTGCCTTGCATGGCTCCATGGTGCGAAGGGTTGCATTGTCATAGTGGGGGTGGTGGCATGCATGGGGTGTCATGCACTGTTGGGTGCTGCTCCTGGGCAGGGTGTCTGGGGATTGCTGTGCAGGGTGTGCTCTGCATTGGTGGGATGGTGTAGCATAGGGTGGCCGGACCTCCTTGTGTGCCGGTCACAGCTTGCAAGGGGGTGTGCTGGGGCACTATGCCCCGGCTGTGGAATTGTTGCTGGTGTTCATGGGCCGGTGGTTCTTCCAGCTCTCCTCAGGTTGTGCGGTTCATAGGGTGTGGGGGTGGTATCTGTTCTGCTGCATGCTCCTCTGCCCATATCTTCCATGGGTGGTGGACCCCTGCATCCTGTCCCTGTGCATCCCTGGTTGTGCTGATGCGCTGCTATCCTGCTCCACTGCACAACCCTGGTTGTGCTACTGCACATCAGACCTGCACCACTGCGCACCCCTGGTTGCGCCATGGCACAGTTGGCATGATAGTCAGTTGTGTGGTGCAAGTGCATCTTGGCTTGCGCAGTGTTTGAATATCGTGCGTATTGCGCACAGGTGCACTGAACTTGCGCCTGCTCCTGCTGTTGCACTACTTTATGGCGCAGTTTGAATAGCTGGGCCAAAGTGTATTAACAAAACTGTTGCTTTCATTTCTACATCAGCTATATTAACCATACTCAAACAACTATTCTGGGGCTTTGGAAATATACAATAACATTCCACAGGCTATACAACCATACTCATGTTTCTTGTATTTCTTTGGTTTATGTTTTTGGGCATACCATTAAATGTGTAGCTGTTTTCAGAGCTTATATACAGCATGTCTATGTAGGACCTTATATTCCTTCTACTATATTTATAATGCTATATAATGTTATTTTCTGACCAACTAAAAATACCCTTACAGTGGACCTCAGTGGAAACTATGAATATAACGAAGGAAAGAAATAAGTTATGGGGGGGGGGGGTGGCGTCCAGAGGTGGTCAATCCTCTGAACTAGAAGTAATAGGACAATGGAGAAAAGCAAAACAGAACTAATGCAACAGTAGTTTTTTTTTTTTAAATAGAAAATATGTCCACTTCTAGAGACATGGCTCTGTTAATTAATAGAATTCTAATAACTTCCTTTAAAAGGTTTTATAATGCAAACAGTACCAGTCTCTATTTCTCATACAAGGGCTCTGTGCTTAACTTCTGCATATCTAAGTGTTTTAATTAATAAGGCATTTTATGCACTTTAATTCCTCTGTATGCAGGCATTTCATGGCTGCACATTTAATTACTAACTATATATATGGAAAGTACGGTTGCACCAACTATTGTATCCTTATTTATCTGCACTTCATCATTAGCTAGAACTTCTCTCTTTGGGGGGGTCCAGAAAAGAAGAATTCAGCCTCCTTCCCAGGGCACTATCCTCTGACAGGGCTCACCCTGTCACAGAGAGAATGCCACTGTAAGGCATGAGGGGCAAGTGCAGAAAAAAATCATATGCTAATTATAAGAATAAGAAGATGACCATGAATGAGAAAAATTCATGTGAGGAAGGAAATGGCAGTATAAGGCTTCCTCCAGGTCCCTTAACTGTGCAAGAACTAATGCCAGGCACTGTAGTGCAAAGCACAAAAGGTAAATCTCTAGTGTGGAATTTATTTTATATTAACCCTGCAGACAACTCTCGAGCTGTATGCAGTCTGTGCAAAAAGAGTTTCAGTCATGGTGGCAAGCGGAACATTCTGGAACATCAGTAATGATACGACATGCAAGGGACAGTGTGGTTGATATGGGCGGTAGTGCAGGTGGTGGTGACAGTGACCACAGTGACAATGAACTTGAAGTAGTAACTGACGTTGAATTACTTGATGTCTCCTTGTAATCTTCCCAGACAGACATACAGCAGATTGTTTTCTTCTGACACCATCACATACTGCAAAATCTCACAGCAGTTATCCATCTGAAAAAGGTGTGGAAAGTACAATTCCCCCCAAAATTAAAAATATCTTGTCACTTTCATCAAATAACATTACAAGAGAGTGTTGCGAGGACATCAAAATTTACCTGAGCTGTTAAATAGAGCCATTGCAGAGCTGTTGGCTGATTGTCAGAGCCCTTTTGTTTTTGTTGCCCAGAAAGGTTTCCTCAAGTTCATGAACCAGATTGAACTACGGTACACTGTTCCCTCTCGAACATATTTCTCAAAAAAGGCTGCTCCACATTTGTATGACTTGGTGTGTAGTGCGATCACTAAACAGTTGAAATTCTCTGCGGTAAAGCAGGTTCACATAACCACAAATATATGGACCAGCAACCATAGAATTAACTACATGACTGTTACAGCTCACTGGGCAAGTTTTCAGTCATAAAGTAATAATTCCCACTGTACCATAAGTAGTAGGAAACAGGTTGTATTATGTGTCACCACTTTTGAAGACAACCACACTGCTGTTAATATTTTGCAGGAGCTGCAAAGTCAATTCCAATAATGGGTTATTCCATATTCCTTATCTCCAGGGTTCATGGTATCAGATAATGGTGCCAACATAGTCAAGGCTGTTAGAGATGGCAACTACCAACACATACCTTGTTTTGCTCATTGTTTAAATCTTCTCATCCAAGGTTTCTTAAATGGAAACTGAAATGCTGAAAACCTAATAGGTTTTGTTAAGAAAATATGTGGGCATTTCAGCCACTCTGTGAAATCTTAAAAAATCCTGAAAGGGCTGAAGAGGTCAAACAACTTCCTTGCATACATTAAAGCAGGAAGTTCCAGCCCACTGGAATTCAACATTTTACATGTTGGAAAGGCTTCTTGAACAGAAAAAAGCTGTACATGACTACACCATAGACAATCAAATAGGTAAAGTAGACATCATGTTCAATTCCAGCAACTGGACTCTGCTGGAATCTTTGGTCACATTATTGGAGCCATTTGAGGCTGCCACACATGATGTCAGTGCAGACAGTGCAACTCTGAGTCAAATTCTTCATCATATTAGATTTCTTCACATTTGCCTTGAGGACATAAAGACTTTCAGTCAAAAGACAACACCACTGCTGTTGTGCTGGCAGATGACTTGAGTCTCAGTCCGTTGACTGATCAGAGAATAAATGCCATGTTTAAGAATGACACCAATGCATTGGTGATGTTGCTAGATCCCTGATTCAAGTGGAACATTGAAGCCATCCTTCCTGCAGGGGAAGACATTGAGTATGGAGAGATCTTCTGCTAACCTAATATGACATTGCCCTACAAACACCATTAACTGATGTACAGTGGTCAAACCCTACCAACCAATCACAGGGCACCACTGGCACAGACAATAGCACATCTATTAATTCTTCACAATCACCAGTGTCATCAGCGAGGGGAAGGACACATACAGCTACTTGTCAGGCATCCCATGTTCAGGGTCAGAAAGGCAAAGTCACCTGCAACAACATGTACTAGTATCCTGAAAAGAAAATGCAGCAGGTTCATCTGCCAGACTGGTAACCGTCGCATGCAGCACAATGATCCTGGAGTGCTTTGCAGACCATACTGTGATTGATCTCAAGGAAGATCCATTACTCTATTGGAAAGAGAACAACATGGCCAGATCAAGCAAATCTTGCAATAATGGACCTCGATAGATGGGAGGTGGGACTGGTAGAGTCAAAAGGAGGTCCTGGCCAGGAGGGCCCAGGGAAAGAAAAAGAAAAAATGTACCACAAAGCCTGGGAAAGACAAGTGAATTTCAAAAACAGCCTCTCTCTAGTAAAGTGTAATAACTGAGAGGGGTATGTTTATGAACTTATATACTGAAGGCTTTCCACTGCAGGAGACTTGTGCTCAGGAGTGGACTTGGTGGGGGGGGGCATGCAGAGCAGGTGGCCAGGCTGGGAAAAAGTGAGTTGATGACATCACTCCCACACCTGGGGAGGGAATATCATTTATTTATTTATTTAAGTTTTTGAGAATGTGGAAAGCACACTAGGCCAAGGGCCTATTTTCAAGTGTGACCCAGGATATGACATTACAAAAACTCAAAAATAGCCAGTGGCGGCTCTACACCAGGGCCCGCCAGGGCATGTGCCCCGGTAAAAAAATGCTGTGCCCCAGTTGGTGCCCCTTATGGTGCAGAGCATCCTCCATAGTAACAATATATCAGTGCCCTGGCTGCCATCTGTTGTGCCCCAGCTGTGCCCTGGTAACCATTTGTGGCTAGAGTCGCTGTTGAAAATAGCACAGCAAGGCATAAATGCATGCAAACAAAAAATATAATACAGAATAGATGAGAAAATTTAAAGACAAAATAACCTAAAATCATATACCTACATGTACAAACTAAATAAATTACATAGTTACAGTATATAAAACCACAACATAATTAATTAAAGCATCTGCATTGTGTTTGGGTAAATAATGTCAGTATTCTTTCAACCTTTTCTTAAACTGGTATTTTGTTTTAGAACTTCTCACTTCTAAAGGAAAATAATTCCAAGTGGTGGGACCTACATACAGAAAAGCCTTTTGACCTGAATTTGTTTTAATAAAAGGTACTGCCATAAGGTCAAAATCACTGGATCTAAAAGACGTATTTCCTTCAGTAACTGAGTGTGAGAGGAGTTGCCTAAGAGATTGTGTTGACTGTTGTGCATTACATTAAAGGTAAATACACCAAGATCATATAATCTCCTGTTTCGAGGAGATAGCCACTTGAGACCACCGTATAAAATCAGACTGATGTGTCCTTTGACTCGCCTGTCAGGCAAACCTGCAGACGTTATGCAAACAATAAGACATGATGAGGTTTGGGTTATGGCCTGTTAAGAGCATACCTCAGGTGTGTTATGAGACATGAGGCACTTGCGCCGAGTGCCTTTGGTACCTTGAAAATGCTCCTATCAGGTCATAACCCTCACCTCGGAGTGTCTTATTATGCTTATAAAATGGGCCCCTCCTCCCATAAACCCCCCATAGTAAAAAAAAAAAATAATTAAATTAAAAAGTATGCTGAAAATGTTAAATATGCAAAACAGAAAAAAATAGTCCATCTATACTACAGACTTGCAGACCGTATATATGAGTCACTAGAGGGTGTTGGTGTCTGTGCGTCTTATCTGAACTCTGTCTCTCCCCCAACACAATAGTACTTTGTTTTTTTTTTTTTCTTAATTTATTTTGCCTTTATTTAGGTTTCATTCTTAGGTTGCAGCTAGCAGCTCGCTTGACTGTGAGTGAGCGTGTCCCCTCCCAGCCACTGTAAAGAGCGGTTTCCACTTCGCAGTTTACAAATGGTAAAACTTCTGTTGTGTGGTGCTTTTCTAGACAGCAGATTTTTGTTTTATTCCATATGTTGTCTCATGGATGGGGAAGGGTGACTGACAAGGCTTGACATCATGACTGCAGATGCTGCAAAGAGACCGTAGACTGCAAATTGTGGTAAAGGTCACTGCTTGGTATGCGTGGTTTAAAATACTGGGAGCGAGAGGTGTATAGTTGCTACGGACAGACAGCAACTGAAGACAACTAAATAGCAACAGGTACTGAATTGGCAAAGTTTTTTTCTTTTCATGTGGGGGGGATGCATATATTGTTTGGTAGGTTGGGGTTTGTCTTTTGGTGGCACTGCTCTCCCAGACCAGCTCTTGTTCTGTTGGTGCTAGCTGATAAGCTTCAGTGGGAGAATGGCAGCTTGGACTGATTTCTTGCTATGTGGCATTTTCCTTGGCACAAGTAGTGCTTGTTGGAAAGTTATGCCCTGATAAGGACATGACTGAAAGACACTATCAGCAAATCAGAAAGGAGGAAATTTTGTGTGCTAACCTAGCCTCTGAAGTTAATTGCTACTGTGCCCTAAAACTGGTACCAATTGCAGTCAGGGTTAAACTGGGCAGGAATGCACAGGAACTCAGTTCCAGCTCCTCTGACACCTTTCTCCATTGAATACTGTAGAATTCCACCTCCAAGGGATGACAGTTCCACCTCCTACAAATAAAGAGATTAGAGATCCACCTCCTAAACATTTCCAGTCTAATCATTGATACAGTACCAAGCATACAGCGAGCTAACAGCACTGCAGATAGCATTTGTCTGAGCTGTAAATGAAAGTGGTGGATCTCAAAGAATTCCAAGGTACTTGAAAGTTGCTACATTTTCTAGCACCATACCATCATGACAACAGACACATGGTTGAGCCTGCACATTTGCAAGTTTAGATGTTGAGCCAATTTTTGTATGTTAATGATTAACTTACTTTCTTTCAGCCAATTTACAACAGTATCAAAATCTGCCTTTAAATCTTGTAGTCAGAGGTCACTTTTATATAGTGCTCCACTGAACTATATAATTCCCTTACTGTAGAGATTAGAGACACTGATTCAGTTGCTATTTTCAGGGGATCTGTTATTGATTACTTAAGTAAAAAGACCATGTGCAAATGTTTTGATACTGCTTGAATGTTTCAATTGCATATGTAATTTGATATGCTGTTAAACTATACACTATGTCTCCTGTTATATAATTATTTGTTAAAATTGTTGCTGATGAAAATGGGCATTTATGCCCATTGGCTTGCAAGTGTAAAAAAAAAAAATGAAAGGAAAGTTCAGTAGGATTCTTGGTGAGTTTGTAAAAAACAATATTGTCAGCATAAAGTCAAATTTTACTTTTCCAGTTTTAATGAGGGCAATGCATTAACTAAGACAGAAAATAGAACAGGGCCCAAGATAAAGCCTTGTGGCACACCAGTTTGCAGGGAAAGTAACCCAGAAGTAGTATTATGTAGTTTGACCACCTGTGTTCTACCACGGAAGTTTCTGAAACCACATCAAGGCATCATGGGAAATATCCAGATCTGATACTCTAGTAATAGGGCATGACTGACCAGATTAAAGGCCTTGGGTCCACACAGATGGCATCAGTAAAGTCATCATTATTCATGGCTGGGTATACATCATTCATGAATTGATCACGGCCAGTGTAGTGCCACGATGCGATCTAAAACCATGTAGCTTGGTGCAAATCATCAGCGACATCGCACATGGATTTGAGGGGAAAGTTTGCCTGTTTGTGGATGGTACAAAGCTCTGCAACAGGGTAGACACACAGGAAGGGGCCATAATGATGGAGTATGATCTTAAGAAACTGGAAGAATGATCCAGAACTTGGCAATTGAAATTCAATGCCAAGAAATGCAAGGTCTGGGGAAACATCTGGGGGAAAAGAAACCCTGGTAAAGAATACTCTTTAGGGGGTGAAACATCAGCCATCACAAATCTTGAATGTGACCTCAAAATCATGGTATCAAATGACCTGAAAGTGGGAAAGCAATGTGAGAAGGTGACATAAAAAGCCAGCAGCATCCTTGGATGTATAGGCAGGGGCATTACAAGCAGAAAGCAAGAGGTGATAATCCCATTGTACATATCCTTGGTGAGGCCTCACTTGGAGTACTGTGTCCAGTTCTGGAGACTGCACCTAAAAAAGGATATAAACCGGTTGGAGCCTGTGCAGAGAACAACTATGAAGATAGTTCAAGATCTCCACCATGAACTCTATGAGGCAAGACTTAGACAGCTGAATCTGTATTCCTGGAACAAAGGAGAAATAGGGAAGACATGATAGAAACCTTTAAATACCTTAAGGGAATCAACTCAACACCGGATCAGAGCCTCTTCCAAGAAAACACTGGGGCACGAACTAGAGGGCACAACAGATGACTGGAGGGAGGGAGGTTCCGGAGCAATATGAGGAAGTTCTTCTTCACTGAGAGGATCATGGAGCCTTAGAACAGACTACCACAGGAGGTGGTGGATGCAAAGATAGGAAATTCAAGTTCTCTTGGGATAGGCATTGTGGGATCCCGAAACAAAGAATTTACTAGAGTGGGGGTAAACAAAAGGCATGGGCAGACTAGATGGATCATGTGATCCCCATCTGCCATCAAATTCTTATGTTCTTATATTCTAAATCTATTATCTCCAAGATAATTAATTTATTTATTGATAGGTTGATTTAAAAGTTGGTAGCTGGGAAAGGCACACTGAGTTGAAGCTAGTTTCCAGGTATGACCTGGGGAAGGGGAGCACAGGAGGAGCAAAGTATAAAACATTATTCGAATACAAGACAACAACAGCAGAGTGCACAAATAAACAATGAGGCAAATAATTTAACACCATGGACTGCAGGAAAGAAACATGAATAAAGGTGCAAGAATGTGCTCAAATGCACAAGTCCCTGTTGAGGAAGGAGATTATACTAGCAAGGCAAGGCAACTTTTATTCTTCTAGGAGCCCAATCCCGGAGGCTCTGGGTGCAGTACAAATCAACAATACTAGAAATAAAACAGTAAAAATACAACAATACATTAAATAAGCCAATATAAGTAAATAAATAAGACCTAAAATAGTAGCTAGAAGGGGCCATCCCAAGGATAAGATCTAATACAGAGTATCTGGGAAGGCCTGACTAAAAAAGTGTTTTTTTAGGCAGGTCTTAAACATCTCAACTGAAGGGGCCTCACACAAAGATGGTGGAAGTGAATTCTACAGGATGAGGCTGGTGACACTAAGCGCTTTGCCACCGGAAGTTTTCAGCCTTATCCTGGGAATCATAAGGAGGCCCCTGCAGGAGGAGCGGAGGGAGAAGACAGAGGAAGCAGGTGTCAGAAGGTCAGACAAGTAGCCAGGGCCCAGCCCATGTAGGGCTTTAAAGGTGAGCAGACCCAACTTGAAGAGTACCCTACACCTGACCGGCAGCCAGTGCAGTTCACGCAGCACCAGGGTGACATGGCAGTATTTCGACTGTCCCATCAATAACCTGGCAGCCATGTTCTGCACTAGCTGCAGTCTGCAGAGGGTAGCTCCCAAGACTCCAAGGTAGAGTGCACTATAGCAGTCCAGCCTTGACATCACAAAGGTGTGCAACAAGGTGGGGAGGTCCGGGGTGGAACTAGAGGCTTGATCCTGGTGATATTCCTCAGATGGTAGAAGCTGGTCCAGACAATGGATGACACCAAGATCATGCACCCTAAAGGATGCCTTCAATGGCACAGACTCCAGGAACAAACCGGTCTCTGCACAAGAGGCCATCCTATCACGCCCTCTGTTCAACTCCACAACCAGTACCTCCATCTTATTGGGGTTCAGTCGCAACCAGCTGGAGGCCATCCTGTCACTGATCTCGGCAAGGCATTCATTTAGCACTTTCACCACATTGGATGTCCCAGGGGCCAAGGAAAGATACAGCTGGGTATCTTCCACATAGAAATGAAAACCTAAGCTGTACTTCCTAATGAGCTCTCCCAGGGACAGCATGTACACAGCAAACAGCATTGGTGACAGGACAGAACCCTGAGGTACTGCACACAACAGGAGGTTAGGGGAGGAAGAGGAATTCCCCATCACTACCCATTGTCTCTTGTTAATGAGATAGGACTGGAACTAGCAGATGACAGTGCCAGTGAGTCCATAAAATTCCCTCAGGTGGTTGAGCAACACACAATGTTCTACTGTGTCAAAAGCTGAGGAGAGGTTGAGGAGCATGAGAATTGTCCCTTTCCCTTGATCTCTAGCCCTGAGGAGATCATTGTGCACCTGAACTAATGCGGTTTCCATGCTATGCCTTGTACAAAACCCCGACCAGAGGGGTTCATACAGATCAAAGATCACAAGGTGCTCCTCAAGCTGAAGTGCCACAACCTTCTCAACAACCTTTCCTAAAAATGGGAGGTAGGAGCTAGGATGGTAATTTGACTTAATGTCATGGCCTAAAGATGGTTTCTTCTGAAGTGGCCTGACCAGTTCCTCCTTCAAGGCATCTGGGAAGACCCCCTCTGAGAGAGAGAGCACAGGGCAATCAACCTAGCGAACACTGGACCTATGGTATCAACACATCTCATTAAGAAACGTGTCAGCACCAGGTCCAGTTCACAATATGCATGCTTCAGTTCGTGAGCAACTCGAATGACCTCCACTGCCTCCACCAGTTTAAACTCCCCCCAACCAGGTGGAGTGCTCTCCGGACACACAAGATGACCACTGTTGGCCTTATTATGGCTCACTGGTGGTACATCCTGCCGGATGATGGACACCCTGTCTGAGAAGAAGCAAGCAAACTGCTCATATAAAGCATTTGAAAATGTTTTTTCTAGGGACATGGATATGTTGTTCATCCACACTTCTTGGCATTGTCCCTTCCCCTTTAAAACTTGCCGGAAAGTCTTCAAGCTGGCTTCTCCCACCCACCCGGGCAATATAACCCTCGGCTCTGCCCCATGATGCCAGATCTTCCTTTCCACTGGAAGATTCAGGTTGCCTCCTCTTGCATTTTGTAGGCCCTGGCTTCTAACTCTTCGGTTATTCCAAAATTTTGTCTAGTTCGCGTTAGCGATTGTGACTGCTATGTTTCGATTATGGAGGAAACATCTTCCCCTGAATTTCACTGGTGCCTGTGCGGCCAGAAGATGTCACGCACTGACCTGCATACCACGTGCATCTACTGTCTTGGTGTCGGCCATGACACCAAAACTTGCGAGATATGCCTCGTCTTTCATCCGAACGTCCTCGAGGACCATCTCACATGCCTCAAATTGGGTAGGCCTGAAAAACAGAACCTGCCAGTGAAGTCCAAAGAGGCTCGGTGGGAGATTTCTGTGGTCACGGGATCCGCCAAAGAGCTGGAACGTATGCAGGTCTTTGAGGAGGAAGCGGCTCACTTCTCAGAATCTTCCTGTCAGGGTTCCTTTGTCCAGCTTAACCTGGACTCCACTTTCTTGGGTTCCTTCCGAGAGTTGTGTCACTCTCTCCCAACTAAGGATGAGGGTCCATCAGGCACTCACTCCTCTCGGTCCCATAAAAGGAGCAAGGAACCTGGATCCTCTTCGTCTCAGCAAAGATGCTTTTGGGATCGTGAGCGATCTCGGTCCCAGGAGCTGGCCATGGAAATTGTCACTTCAGCCACTGGCTTCTCAGCTTTGCCTTCAGGCCAGTCGACCAAAGTTTTGGTCGATGAGGTTGAAACATAGAAACATAGACTTTGACGGCAGATAAGGTCCACTTGGCCCACCCAGTCTGCCCATTTCCCTACCTACTGGATAAGCTGCAGATTTTAGTTAACCGACAGCCTACTTCCTGCCACCCCCCCACTACAATTGCTTTATGTCTGTCCCATGCATGTTTGAATTCCCCCACTGTTTTAGACCCAACAACCTCCCCAGGAAGGCAGTTTCATGCATCCACCACTCTCTCCGTGAAAACAATTTTCCTCATATTACCCCTGAGCCATCCCCCCTCTATCTTTAAATTGTGCCCCCTTGTTCTTACACATATCTTTTTCTGAAAGATGCTACCCTCCTGGACTTTGTTGATTCCTTAGAAGTGCTTGAACGTTTCTATCATGTCCCCCGTCCCTCCTTTCATCAAGGGTATACATATTAAGCTCTCTCAGTCTCTCTTCATATAGTTTCTGATGCAGACCCTGCATCATTTTAGTTGCCCTCCTCTGGACGGCTTCCATCCTGTCTATGTCCTTGCATAGACGAGGTCTCCAAAACTGCATACAGTACTCCAGATGGGGTTTCACCAACTGTCTGTACAGAGGGATAACCACTTCCCTTTTTACGTTCACTTGCGCGCGTGCACAAGGACCACCTTGGGAGAATGGGACACTTTGTAGGTGTGCCTCTCCTGACCAATCCCCTGCTCCCTTGAGCAGGCGTGGCGGTCCTGCACCAATCCACACCGGTGCTGTGTATGACAGCGGTGGTCTTCTCTTCAAAGAAAACCACCACTGTCTGCTTGCACCGCGTCACGCCCCCCCCAAATCTTTGCTGCCACGCTGGGAGCCCACCCCAGTGTGGCAGATGTCCCACGTCGTCTGCCGATGGGGGTGCCCAATCCTCCGTCGGCTCCACGCCCCCAGCCATCCTTCTGCCACGCTGGGAGCCCACCCCAGTGTGGCAACGTCCCGCTGCCTGCCGATAGGGGTGCCCAATCTCCGCGGCCCACGCCCCCAGCCATCCTCCTGCCACCCTGGGAGCTCACCCCAGCGTGGAAAACGTCCTCACGTCATCTGCCAGCAGGGGTGCCCAATCCCATCGCTCCACGGCCCCCCAGCCATCCTTCGTCCTGGTCGCCAATTATAAAAAAAACTGTAAGTAAAACGGTCCCACGCAGTCTCCCGCCCTCCCGCAACCCGCACCCACCCACTGCGCACCCTGCCTCCCACACCCCCTCACCCCATACTACCTCCGAGCTCGACGATCCATCATCGCTGGACCGGGAACACGCCTGCACTCTTCAAAGCCGACCGCGAACTGAGGAAATGCCGGTAAGCTGTATAATGGGTTAGATGGGGTTTTTCAACTTTGTTGCATATCTCAGGCATTTTTGGAATTTTGCACCAAATTTTCAACATGGGGTTTTGGGACCCCTTCTCATGAATTCTGTCACTGTCATGGCGTTATTCGGGCCGAAGGGTGATTTCGCAGTCACTGCGGCGAAATCACCTTCGATGATCCGAATAACAACGACAGTCAGCGTTCATAAGGTGGGCTCTCAAAAGCCTATTTTGAAAATTTGGTGGAAAATTTAAAAATGACGGTTTCTGGCGTCGTTGCGCGAAGTTCCTACGCAGGCTCGTAAGTTTGCGAATTTTCAATATTTTCACTACAGATTTTCAACATTGCCATTTTACCACACCTTCTTATGAGTAGTACAGCTGTCATTTTTCACATCTCACCCAAAGCGTGTTTCCGCCATGTACGCACAATGGGCGCGATCGATTGTCTTGAAATCAATGTATGGGACACATTAAGAAAATCACAGTGACACTGTTCATGAGCAGAGGTCTTAAATGGCTATGTTGAAAATGTGGTGAAAAATTCTTAAAATGTTTTTGACGAGTATGCTTATGCAGTTCCTATGCACGCCTGTAAGTTTGCGAATTTCAATATTTTCACTCCACATTTTCAACATTACCATTTTACCACACCTCCTTATGAGCTGTGCAGCTGTCATTTTTCACATCTTGCCCAAAACGTGTTTCCGCCCATGTAGCGCACAATGGCACAGTCGGTGTGCAAACTCAATGTATGGGACACATTAAGAAAATCACAGTATCACTGTTCATGAGCAGAGATCTTAAAATGGCTATGTTGAAAATGTGGTGAAAAATTCCTAAAAATGACTGTTTCTGGCGTCGTTCGCGGTCCCTATGCCGCTCGTGGGTTCTTAATTTCTAATATTTCCACTCAGATTTTCAACATTGCCATTTTACCACACCTCCTTATGAGCAGTACAGCTGTCATTTTTCACATCCTGCCCAAAATGTGTTTCCGCCCATGTAGCGCACAATGGCGCAGTCGGTGTGCGAACTCAATGTATGGGACACATTAAGAAAATCACAGTGACACTGTTCATGAGCAGAGGTCTTAAAATGGCTATGTTGAAAATTTGGTGAAAAAATTCCTAAAAATTACTGTTTTATGAGCGTGCGTTGCGCAGTTCCTACCGCTCGTAAGTTCGCGAATTTTCAATATTTGCACTCCAATGAGTTCCAAATACCTAAACAGCACATAGAAGCAAGCAACATTCGGAATTGACAAATGCTTGTACTTCTTTGTCACTGATTTTTTTAACCCATGTCCCAGTGCCAAATACCACTGCAAATACCTGCAAGCGAACGTTCGGCATTGACAAATGCTTGTTCTACTTGTGATGCCCCTTCCTGTGCATCCCAGTATCCCCCTGGCTCACCTTACTGACTTCTCACATTGCTTACCCACCTTTAGATCATCTGATATGACTACGCCCAGGTCCCTTTCCATTTTTGTTGTTGTTAGTACCTCCTCTGCTATTGTGTACTCTTCTCCTGGGTTTTTGTTTCCCAGGTGCATTACTTGCACTTCTTTGCATTGAATCTAAGTTGTCATATGTCTGACCATTCCTCCAACCTTGCCAAGTCCCTTCTCATCCTTTCTAGCCCCTTGTGTATCAACTCTGCACAGATCTTTGTGTCATCTGCAAGAGGCATACCTTTCCTCCAGACCCTCTGCAATGTCACCTATAAAAATGTTAAAGAGGACTGGACCTAGTACTGAGCCCTGAGGTACTCCACTAGTGACCCCCCTTTCTTCGGAATGTGTTCCATTCACTATTACCTTCTGTGTCCTGTTGTACAGCCAGTTTGCTACCCAGGCTACCACCCTGGGACCCACTCCCAAGCTGGCTAACTTGATTATCAATCTTTTGTGTGGGACTGTGTCAGATGCCTTGCTAAAGTCTAGTTAGGCCATATCCACAGCCCCTCCCTGGTCTATTACTTTGGTCACCCAGTCAAAGAAATCTATTAGATTCGTATGACATGACCTTCCTGCTGTAAATCCATGCTGCTTTGGGTCCTGTGCCCCGCTGGCCTCTAGGTACTCAACAATTCTTTCTTTCAGAAGTGATTCCATCCTTTTCCCTACCACTGAGGTCAAACTTACAGGTCTGTAGTTTCCTGCTTCTGCCTTGCTCCCACTTTTGTGAAGGCCGTTACACAGGGAGAGTGTGCACACAGACTCCACTGCCACTTGTCACGGTGCTTTAGGTCAAAAACAACCCTTCGTCAGGGGCACCAGCTTGACTATTGGGAGATTTTGCACTCTAGGAAACAGTTCCAGCCATGTATTGAAGATTGGTTACTGTAGCAAT
The DNA here is from genome assembly GCA_016271365.2 of Neoceratodus forsteri. Taxonomy (NCBI): domain Eukaryota; kingdom Metazoa; phylum Chordata; order Ceratodontiformes; family Ceratodontidae; genus Neoceratodus; species Neoceratodus forsteri. The sequence goes on along the minus strand of CM057451.1, from coordinate 479,781,119 downwards.
CTTTACAGCTGAACTCTGCATTCTAACCAACTGGAAGATAGCACACCCTACCACATTTAATTACTGACTGAAGATGCTGCCGGAGGGGAAAGCGGGGTGGTGAGGCTCCTGGGTAGGTGGGGTGGGGGGCCACTAGATCACCAGGGTATTTGGACCTGGGAGGGTGGGGGTTGACTCTAATGCCCGCGATCGGGCTTAGTGGTCCACTGGACCACCAGGGATATTGTTCTGGGGGGTGGACTCCAATGCCTGCGATCGGGCTGCGGTCCACTGGACCACCAGGGATATTGTTCTTGGGGGAATTTGACCTCAATGCCCGCGATCGGGCTAGTGGGGGAGGGGACTTATACAGTTATGCCCGCAATCAGGCCAGTCGGGGGAGGGGGATTACTATTATGCCCACTATTGGGCTGCGTGGGAGGCACAGGGAGTAAATTGAGGGCCACCCATAGGTGGCAGCTGCTGTTTGCGCCCTGCAATGCGGCAGCTCACCTGTGGATGGCCCTCGACTTACTCCTTTTTTGCTCAAAGTTGTGCAGGCGCAGGTTTGGGGTTGCGCCTGCACAACTCTGCACAGCCTGACTGAATATCGGGCTGTGCAGTTTATGCATGGTTCCTCCCCCTCTGGTTGAGCATGCCTTCATTAGCATTGCGCTGTTGCTCAGCATGACTTGGGGGCGCAACTGCCTCCTACTGAATATGGCAGAATGGCGCAATTTCGGAATTGCACAGGCGCAACCCTATTGCGCATGGCGCAACCCTTTTGAATATCCAGCCCATAATAACTTAGTATATATGCCTGATGCCAAACTCAGTTTTTACTTAATTTGCCTAAATCCCATGTGCATAAATGCCATAAAGAATGCACCCTATACAAACTGAGGTATAATATTACAGGTTCTATAAAGAAGACATTTTATGTTTGAACTTTACTTAAAGGAGTTCTATTGGAGGAGTTGAAGCCCCAACCGCTGCACAGATCAGGGCTTCAACTCTCCGATCCCCCCCTGGCAGCACCATTGCAAATACTTTGCAAGATGTCGCAGTATTATCCTTAGCATAATACTGACCCTTTGTACTGAAATAAAACTTAGTATATATATGCCTGATGCCAAACTCAGTTTTTATTTAATCTGCCTAAATCCCATGTGCATACATGCCATAAAGAATGCACCCGCTAGCTATCATCCTCTTCTTTCCAGCATTACAACCCCTCCCCTATATCACTCATACTGCCACTTGCCCTACTGTACAGTTTAAAAATCAGTGTACTCTAATTCTGAGTTTTACACCACTATGATTCTGGTACAAGCATCTTGCTATTCATAGGCAGCACACTCCCTACCCCCAATATATGTACCTTTGCACACATTCTGCATTTATTTTATTCCTTCTGCTTTTTGGAATGTACTACTTGCATTAATTTGTTAATGAGGTATCCCTTTCCCAGGGTCTGCCCTGGAAGCAAGCTTCAGTTTAGTGTGGTTACTCTGATAACTAAACTTCAAATAGTCACATGGGGTTCCTCAAAAAAGATAAGTCAAAGACGCCTCCCAACTGCTTTGTATTCAGAACAAAAAATTGACCCTATCGACCCATTGTCGCCGACTCTAGTCACCGACTCTCTGACCAGGACTCCTGTCCTTTCCTTCCCTGATAGAAACATAGACTTTGACAGCAGATAAGGACCGCTTGGCCCACCTAGTCTGCCCATTTGGTGAGGGGGTCCAGCCTGCTGGGAATCCCGCTGAGAGGTGGTCACTGACCCTGGGAAGTCCCTTGCCTCTCTGGTGTCTCCCAAGTGACTGAGTCAGCTTGCCCAGTCTCAATCGAGGTCTCGGACCCCTTGCCCGACAGGCCGAGAAGGCGCATAAATGCTCTAAAAAGAGGCAACGCTATCGGTCATCCTCATCCTCAGATGTGGAGATGCTTCGGCGGAAACTCCATCAACGCTATGAGGACCTCATGTGGCAACAGCTGATTCTGTCTGGGCATAAGCCAACACTGACTCTACCCCGGCCATTACTTGGTTTTTGCCTCCTAGGCCAAAGCAGACTCCTTTGGAACCATTAAAATCTGTTCCCCCGCCCACGGATCCAGCTGAACCCATTCCAGCTCAGCCAAAACCGGTCTCTCCACCGATTTTATTGGAGCTGCCACCTAAGCAGCCTGTAGGAGAGGCTCCTTCTAAGGAAGCTCGGCCAGTTACTGGGCTTCCTCTAAGACTCTCGGTCACTCTCACGCCTGATTGCCCTAGGTGAGTTGAGGGCGACCTAGGTGGCTGATCATTGTATCCAGAATCCTTGGATTCAGATAACACCGGCCTCCGATCTCACCCACGGGATGACGAGTTGGCCAGTGATATATCGACAGAGGAAGGCCCTTCATCTTTTCAGGGCATTCTCTGCCTAATCTCTGAGTCTAGGGGGATGCTTCTGGAGCCAATCCAGAAAAAGGCGGAGTACCATCTCATGGATATCCTCAAGAGAGGGGACACCCCAATGGAAGCCTTTTCTGGGGCCGAAGCCAATGTCGGGCTGACCCTAGAACTTTGGCAGCACCCTGCCTTTTGCCCAGCTCCATCTGCTCGGATGGCCCGCAAGTACGTGGTGCCCATGGGGTCCCTTTTGGGGTTCACAGAGCATCCTTTGGCTGAGAGTCTTGTGACAGCTTCTGTGTTCAGACATATGGGCAGTTCTGCCAACATTGATAAACCCCCAGAAAAAGAGTCCAAGAAATTGGACCACTCTGCTAGGAAGGTCTGTGCGGCTTTCTCTTTAAGCCTCCATCAAGCAAGCTCAGCTGTCATCATGGCACACTTCTCTCATGCCCTCTTAGGGTCCCTGGATGAAGTTCTCCCACATCTCCCCATGAACCTACAGACTATGGTCAAGCAGGTTCGAGACTAAGGCCGTGCAGTAACTAAACAACAGCTCCAGACGGCCCTGGACATTGGGGACTCATGTGCCCATTCATTGGCTGCTGCAGTTGCCTTGTGCCGCAGGGTTTGACTGAGGCTCTCCACCTTCATGGCAGACACCCAGCATAAATTGGCTGATGTTCCTTTCCTGGGCACCAATCTCTTTGGTCCAGATGCGGATGTCACCTTCAGTGACTCAAGCAGTCCCATGCCACCATGGATTCTGCTACTTCTGCCCAAAGTGATTCTGGTTCTAAGAAGCAGCAGAAGAAGAAAGAAGTCTTTTTGGCACTCTTCCCCTGTGGCCCAGCAGCCCTCTTTTCAAGGAGGTCAGCAACAGCAGCAGGCTCAGGCTTGGCACCCCCAACCCAAGCCCGGACCTACGCAGACCCACAAAGGAAGTCGAGGTTCAGGTGCTGGACCCTTTTTCTCCAAGCCTGCTCAGTGACAGGATAGGGTTCACCACCCCTATTCCCAACATGCCAGCTCTGGGTCCTCCCATGGGGGTCTGCTCCACCACTTCCTTTCTGCCTGGTCCACTGTTACCACAGACAGATGGGCCAGGGTCGGTCAGAGTCTGCCCTTGGAATTTGAGCAGTAACCTCCAAGCCAGGCCCGCGCCCCATGGGAAGAGAGAGTGTCAGCCCACTCTCAGTTGGCTTTGAGAGATGACATTGCCCAGCTTCTCCTCAAGGAGACAGTGGTCTGAGTGGCAGATCCTCCAGTAGACCCAGAGTTCATTTCCAGGTACTTTCTGGTCCTGAAGCAGACTGGGGGGTGAGCTGGTGCCCCATTCTAGATCTGCATGACCTGAGCCAGTAGCTCAGGTACCACACCTTCCAGATGGTTACTCTGTCCCAGATCATACCATCCTTGGAGCAGAACATGTGGTTCTGCTCACCTGATCTTCAGGACGCGTTCTACCACGTCCCAATCCATCCGTCTCACCAACAGTTCCTCCGCTTCAGGGCAGAGGGAACCCTTTATGAGTTCCAAGCATGACATTCAGCCTGTCATCAGCTCCACAGGTCTTCACCAAAAGCATTACAGTGGTGGCAGCCCACCTCAGGTGTTGAGGGGTCAGAATATACCCTTACCTTAATGATTGGCTGTTAGCAGTTTCCACCCAGCAGGAGGTGGCGAGGTCCAGGGATCTGGCCCTCCAGATCTGCTCTCAGCTTGGCCTCCTGATCAATGAAGCCAAGTCAGAGCTTGTGCCTTCTCAGGTGGTGTGTTTCATTGGAGCAGAGCTCTACTCTCGCCAAGCCAGAGCTCAGCTCCCAGCGGACAGGTCAGAGGTTCTCTCCTCCTTTGCCCAATCATTTCTGGTTGGGCAATTGCACCCTGCCCGGGACTTTCTGTGCCTTCTGGGTTACATGGTGGCCTGCACCTCCATGGTCCATTGGGTCAGGTGGCATATGCGTCCCCTTCAATGGGAGCTGGCCGACCAGTGGACTCAGCGCCTAGGTCATTTCGACCAGCTGATCACTGTGACCCAGAAGATGTTGGGCATTCTCCAGTTGTGGACCATCCTAGACCAGTTGCAGGAAGGGATCCTGTTTGTCCGCTCCGAGCTGATGGTCGTCCTTACAACTGATGCCGCTCTCATGGGCTGGGGAGCCGACATGCGGGACAAAAGGGCCCACGGGTTCTGGACCCCTGAGGAGTCCCATTATCACATCAACCTGTGGGAGCTTAGAGACGTCAGACTGGCCCTGTCAGAGTTCGCTCCTCAGCTGTGGGGGTCAAGTGGTTCAAGTCCAGATGGACAATACCATGATCATGTACTACCTCAACAAGCAGGGTGGCATGCATTCCTGGCTGCTGTGCAGGGAAGCGCTCTGCATCTGGACACTCATGAGCTGACTGGAGGCAGATCTCCTAGCCATCCACGTGCAGGAGCCTCGAATCATCTGGTGGATGCTCTCAGCCGCATAGGAAAGACATCCCAGAAGTGGTCTCTCCATCAAGAGGTAGCTTACTGCCTGTTCTCCCACTGGGGCAAACCATTGGCGGACCTGTTTACCTTTAGGGAAAACACCAAGCTGAGGCTGTTTCATGCCCCACCTCAGCAGGGACTGCTACAGGGGAATGCTGTCTCAAGGCCATGGACCCCAGACCTCTTCTATGCCTTCCCTCCTTGTCCCTTGATCCACAGGGTGCTCCTCAAGGTGAGGAGAGACAAGGTGCAGGTGATCCTGGTCGCCCCCCACTGGCTGCACCAGTTCAGGCATCCAGATTTCCTAAGCCTCAGCAACAGGCTCCCGAAGCATCTTCCAGGATGCCCGGATCTGATCTCAGTCAATTAGGGGAAGGTATTCCATCCGGACCTTTGATCCCTGCATCTAACAGCCTGGTACCTGAGCAGCTAGAGTTCCAGGCTTTGGGTATCTCCGAGGATGTTCTCAAATTAGTGGAAGCATTCAGGAAGGAGTCGACCAGGAAGTGTTATGCCTTCAAATGGAAAGGATTTTCCATTTGGTGTCAAGGTAAGGGCCTGGACCTTCTGTCCTGTCCTGTAACTAACATTCTATACTACCTTTGGTCTCTGTCTAAAGGGGGTCTTCGGTCATCGACCCTTAGGGTGTACCTGGCAGCCATCTCTGCTTACTGGCTGTGGGACACTCAGCAGACGGTGGTGCAGAGACAGTGGTTGGGCACTTTTTCAAAGGCCTGGATCACATATCCCCTCTGGTGCGTGAACCTCCACCTCTGTGGGATCTACTGCTGGTCTTGGCTAAACTCATGGGCAAGCCATTCGAACCAATGCACAAGTGTGAGATGTCACATTTGTCATGGAAGACAGCCTTCCTGGTGGCTATCATGTCAGCCAGACGGACAGGGGAGCTCCAGGCACTCTCGGTGGACTCCCCTTATCTGGTCTTCCACAGGGACAAGGTTGTCTTGCGCCCCCACCCAAAATTCCTCCCAAAGGTGGTGTCAGTGTTTCACCTTAACCAGGTGTTGACTCTGCCCATGTTCTACCTGAACTACACCTCAGATGCTGAGTACAGGCTCCATACTCTGGACCTGATATGAGCTTGCTCCTATTACAAGGAGAGGACTGGAAATTCAGGGAGAGGTTCGCCAGCTATTCGTCACCTATGCTGAAGCCGCTTCTGGCAGACCTGCAGTAAAAAGCAGACGATCGAAAGATGGATTACATCTTGCATTGATCTCTGCTATAGGTTGGTGGGCAAGGAGCCTCCCACAGGGATAAGAGCTCATTCTACCCGCCATACCACTGCATTGGTGGCTGTTTCCAGGGACATCCCTATCTAGGAAATCAGCCAGGCTGCCATGTGAAGACAACAAACACCTACATCACCCATTACCACATCAACCTCGAGTCACACTGGGATGCTGGTTTTGGGGCCTCAGTTCCCCAGTCTCTGCTCCCAAAGTAGGGGGTGTGCACCATGCCTCCCTCCTCCCAGAGAACTGCTAGGAGTCTGCCAAGAAGTGTGGATGAACAACATATCCACGTCCCTAGAAAAACAGGTTACTCACCTGTGACAATAGTTCTAGGAGTGGTATATGTTGTTCATCCATACGGACCCACCCAACCTCCCCGACTGCGACGCACAAACTTGGCTCCCAGAGGACTAAGATCTGGCATCATGGGGTGGAGCTGAGTGTTATACCATCTGGATGGGTGGGAGGAGCCAGTTTGAAGACCTTCTGGTAAGTTTTAAAGGGTAACGGGACAATGCCAAGAAGTGTGGATGAACAACATATACCTCTCCTAGAACTACTATTACAGGTGAGTAACGTGTTTATTTGCCTGTAGACAGGCTGGGTTTAGTAGCCTGTCTACAATCTGAAAGAGCACAGTTGGTCAATTCTTCCCCACAGCAATCTCCCTGGACAGGAACTCTGCCTTCTTATAGGTGATTGCCCCCTGATACTCACCATAATGGAAGAGCAGGGCCAGTCTGTCCACTTCCAACCCGGACCTCCGTCACCAGTGCTCTAACCTGCAACCCAAAATCTTCATCACCTTGAGCTCCCCATCAAACCATGGGAACCTAAAGTGAGATGATCTGGGTCATACACGGACTGCTGCAAGCGAGTCAAGCACTGCCGACATTGCCTTATTATAGGCAGCAACAGCCTTGCCTGTACCCCCTATGCACGCACTTCTCACACTGGATAGATCAGCCACTGCCAGGAAACCCTGCGGGGTCAAACCCTTCAAAGAATGGTAGCTTACTATCTCTGCAGGGGGAGGGCTCTCAGAGAGGGCCCCAAATGAGAACTCCACTGTGCAATGATCGAACCAGATGACCTGATCAGTCTTGAGGTTGCTAACCTCAAGCCCCAGTGAGAAAACCAGGTCCAGCACGTGGCCACCCTGGTGGGTCATGAAAGAAACTTCTTGTGATAGGTCCAGAGATGACATCATCTGGAGGAAGTTCTAACTTAGCCGAGAAGGTTTGTCGTCAGCCCAAACATTGAAGTCCCCCAGAATTAAACATCTGGGGGAACTCCAACATTTCAACGATGATGAAATTGAATACCTCCTGTAGGAATTCTCCTGCTGCCCTAGTGGGGAGGTAAACCAGGAGAATCCTGCAGCCTGCTCCCAGACCCCCACGAACAGCCACACATTCTTCAAAGGATCCTGGTTTTCTCACTAGGTTCACAGTGAAGCCAAGTTCAGATCTAAAACAGGTGGCCACTCACTCGCCCCTGTGCTCCACTCTGGGGCAGTGCACTACTGAGTACCTGGGGGAACTAAATCTCAATAGAAGGGGGATTAAAACAGGGGAGGGTCAGAGTAGAGGCCAAGAGGTCAGGGAAGGGGTGAACAGGAGGGAGCAAAAAGATTCCTTAGCTGATGCCTGATGGTAGGAAGAGAGGGAGAGAGGCAAAGTGGGGAGAGGGAGCAGATTCCAATGGGAAGAGAGGCAGTAGAAGAAAGCAGCGGAATATGGATGGGGAATGGAGAAAGTGAGGGAGTCCCTGGATCGGAGAGAATAGGAAGAGAAGGAAGAGGGAACCATGGAGAGTAGTGAGGAAAGGTAGGAGGGGAGGGATCCGAACCAATAATCATTAAGTTGCTCATAAACAAGTCTTTCTGGTATTTTTTTCAAAGGGGCTACAAAACGTAAATAGGCTGATAACTGTCTATTCTGCTTGCATCGCCCTTTCTATGCATTGGTATCACCCTTGCCACCTTCCATTTTGTATGTACAATGCCAGTTATAAGTGACCTATTATTGAACAAAAAGGTCAAGGGGACAGAATACAATACTGCTTCCGGCTTAGGCTCCAATTCATCAAAACCGCTACTTTTACTCGGATCTAATGCCCCTGAGAAACTTTCAAACAAGGAAAATAAAAAAGTGGCCTGGCATTGTCACCATGAAAGGAGGGGCATCAAAAATATTTAGAATAGAAGATGCATTTATACCAGGTTGGGATGAGTTCAGAAGATGCATTTATACCAGGTTGGGATGAGTTCCTATAAACAAACTAATCTGTAACTTTTTTTGTTGAAAGCACTGACTATATATTTTTAACATCTGAATCCAATTTGCCATCAGTTGGGATCTCCCCAATTTCTACTCTCCCTGCAGTACTTAATATGTTTATCAGTGAACTCCAGAAACATTTTGAGTTGGTCAGATTCATTCCCAATTTCTGTTTACAATAGTTACTCTTACTTTTCCTAATATGCAGGCATTCCTTAATTTACAATATTTATTTAAATGTGCAGTTTCATTGGTCTCTTTGAACGTATTGCAATGCTTATCACTACTTTCCATTAGCTTTAATAAATCCCCTGTTAACCATTCAGAGCAGGTACCCATCATTCTACAATTAGTTACAGGCACATGCTTATTTTGTTAGAAAATAAATTTAGTTACAAAGTACTCAAGAATTTATTCAACACACTCTTGCTTATATACTGGTGTCCAGTCACATCCAGCAGTGCATCAACCCACGTGGCGGGCCAGAGAGATTGTTCCACCCAGAGTGAAGTTGCTGTGTCCGAGGCTACTGGAAGGCTGGTGATGCCAAGTGTGTAGATGGTGGGAGAGGGGAGAAAAGCACGAGGTCATCAGGATAATGTTGAGGGTACTCTTGGGCCCGGCACCACAAGGATGGGTGCAGCAGAAAGGGCAGGGGGGAGGTGGGGTGGACTGGAGACACAGACAGAACTGAGGCACTTTAGCACATCAGTAGGTAGGGAGGCTTGCAATGTGATTGATTGTGCTTTATCTGTCTCTGGAAAACAGAGGGCTTTAGTCGCCAGTGCCATCAGTCCCTCACCTTTCACCAGTACTAGATCCATCAGAGTATGAGGAAGTCTGCACTGTACCTGTCTCAGTGGATAAACTGATGGCTTCAGTCTTCAGTGCACCTGACCAAGCCTCAGTGCAAGATGAGACACTGGGGGTTTTGGCATCTGGCAGTTCTTTATCGCAGAGTTTCATTAAAAGTCACTTGTTTTCATCAATACTTCATTTGCAGCATCTTCTATTTTATGTATTCCTTGAATGCTCTAGTTTGTGTCTTCTCCAGTGCTGTCAGTCCCTCGCAGTATGTGAAACCCTGATCTGTACCTGCCTGATCCAGAGGATGAGGCAAAGGGACCATAATATATATACACCTGAAGACTTGGGGGCATGATCAAGATATACAAAAATGTATATGGGATAAACAGGCGACAGGTAAAAACGGTTCAGTTTGCACACAAACACAAGCGCAAGTGTGCATTCACTAAAGCTAGTTGGTGGTAGATTCAGGAAGGATGCCTGTAAACACCTTCTCACGGAAAGGATGGTGGACAGGTGGAACAAACTGCCCCAGAAAGTGGTATCTGCTAAACCGCAGGCTGATTCAGACAAGGGTGAGTCTGGAACAAGGTCATAGTAAGGGCAGAAGGGGTATAAGGCAGAAGTATGGTCACTAGGGCCAGCTCAGGAGAATTAAGTAGGGTTGGCAGACTGGTTGGGCCAATTCTCTGTTTCTGCACTGTGTATGTCATGTGGATAAAGATGGCGCTTCAGCTCCAGTACTATCAGTCCCTCACCTTCCACAAGCACTGAATCCATCCCAGTTTGAGGAACCCAGCTCTGTGACTGCCTGCACTTTACATGTCATGTGGATAAAGAGAGTGCTTCTGGCTCCAATACTGTCAGTCCCTCACCTTTCACCAGCACTGAATCCATCCCAGTTTGGGGAACCCAGCTCTGTGACTGCCTGCACTTTACATGTCATGTGGACACAGAGAGTGCTTTTGGCTCCAATACTGTCAGTCCCTCACCTTCCACAAGCATTGAATCCATCCCAGTTTGAGGAACCCAGCTCTGTGACTGCCTGCACTTTACATGTCATGTAGATAAAGAGAGTGCTTCCGGCCCCAGTTCTGTCAGTCTCTCACCTTTCACTAGCACTGCATTCATCATAGCATGAGAAACCCAGCACTGTACCTGCATGCACTGTGCCTGTTACGTGGATAAAGAGAGTGCTAAAGGCTTCAGTTCTGTCCTTCTGCATCTTTCTCTAACATGAAAAATCACCATTTGTTTTAAAACAAGCATTAGTGACCTTAGTTTGTGTTTCAATTTGGTTTCTGAATTTGATCTTTTGAAACCCCAACTCCAAACAACGTGAACTCTGAGCCAGGTTAGCTGTCACTGCCAATTACCGTCTGCAGATATGAGAAGCAGGTGGCATAACTTTTCGATCTCTCAGCTGTTTCAGACTGAAGGAGGTTCTTCCCCTCTTCAATTTCACATTAAAAGGGAGATCAGCTTCCATCCGAATTAGGGAGAATGAAAACCCATCTAAAATTTCCCTCTGCTCAGGCTCTGTAAGTAACACTAATCCAAACATTTACAGAAGATCCAGTGATTGTGCAGCTGCCTCAGCCATGGTCTTCCTGGCTGGTATTACTGAGAGACTGTGGTATCTGCAAACCTGGAGAGTGGGGTGTGGGAATAAAGAGGGACAAAAGTTGACACAGTGCCAGCAAAAAAGACAAAGAACCAATGATTCCTACCTCAGTGACCACTGTGCTTTCAAAGATGTCTGTGTCATACTCCCACTTTGTGCAGGCAACCGTCGTCAGGTTTCTCTTAATGGCTTCTAAATCCATGGTACTATGCCCTGCATGCCGTAGGTTTCCGATGTCATAGGTGGAGCAGGCATCAAGCTCCAAGCTGAGGTTCCGCAGTGCATCAACGGTGAAGTTGGACATCCCCTGCTCGTCGCTGTCCCAGAGGTGACGGCAGCGGTGAGGTGGAGTGGCCCCTGTAAAGATGGTTGCCAACATGTGGAATGCAAGAAAAAACTGGGGCAGTGAAATCCAGATGTACAGAATCTTCTGGTACTTCCCAAGCTCCCCGATGGCAACTAGGATGTCGTCAAAATGCATCTTTATTTACAGCTGTTTCTAACAAAAAAATTGCGACCCCAAGGAAAAAAAAATTATAGCAGATTTAGGGAACAAACAATCTGTAGTTTGCTTCTTGGTATTACTCGTAAATTTTGGACATAGTGCTGTTACAGTAATCAGAAAGGAGCAAACTCTGACTTGTATGGATACTATAAATTACAGAGCACTTGTAACTTTCAGATTCTTATAACACTTCCAACTCATCCCCCTGCCCCAAAGTTCAGCTCGTGAAAAATGTCTCTTGCAGCACCGTGATATGTCAGAAAAGTTTCAGTGTTCAAGAGCCAATATTGTCACTCAGTCATGCTTCCTTGTAGTACTCTGATCCTGCTGGATTGTTGTGAGTGGAGTTTCTCAGGACAGCTCTCTCTGGTGGTCCCTGCACTGCCTTACTGTACGCAGTGGCAAGCAGAGCCAAAGGAGTGAATGAACCTTGGAGAAACCTGGCATTATAATGTTGAAAATGTGCTGTGACATAGAAAACATGAACTAGATCTCGTGATCTGAGTGGATAGGATTCTAGGAAGGAGTCTCTCTGTCATGTTAAACAGTAATGTAGTACTCGGGCAGTGACTGGGGTCACAAACTCAAAGAAGTAGGTTCTACAGTAGTTTGCAAACAGAGAGGGGAGATACATGTGTGTTGATATAATATAGTCCTAGCAAGATAATACTTGTGGGCAGCTGCTACACGGAGTTTGTCCTGGAAATGGCAGTTACCCTTCACCAGACTAGACATTAGGCTATCTTATGTCAGGCAATGTAATAATTTATTTATTTATTTTAGTCTTTGGTAACCAGGTGAAGCCCACTAGGCACAAGTAACTGTTTTCAGGGGTGACCTGGGAGCACTGAGGAGGTTAAGTGACTTGCTCACAGTCACACAATATGCAAGTGGAGATTAAACCCCAGTCTGCTGGATGTACCAAGATCATTCTCAGTTCATTACTTTAACCACTAGGCTATACTGCCAGTCCCAATAATTATAATTATTAACTGGATGCTAAAAATGCCAAAAATGGATGGGTTGAGAGTATTTTCTACCTGTGATTATACTGAACCACAAAATCATGGGTAGAAAGAAAAATAGCTCCTGCCTACAGTTTTTTCTTACTTGAGTATTATTCTGCCTGTCTGCCATTCCTGGCTTCAGCCCCACTCTCAATGTGTCCCAATTAAAATGAACTACCTTTTTGTTTTCAATTGTTATTTTATCTTGTGTACTGCTGACCTGGCCCCATTCTGGACAGGTCTTCCCAGCCCTGTCACCTGGCTTCTCTGGGACTTAGCTATGGTTGTTGGCAGCCATGCTTTGCCAGAGGACCCTGGAGAGCCCAGTCACCATCGTGGGCCTGTGTGGGACCAGATCTTCATGCTGCCATGGTCAGGGGGTTTCTTCCATTGTGTCCTCCCTTGACCTGCGGTGCATGCAGTGACGTGTTGTGCAAGCTCCACCCCCATGGAGATGGCCACCGGCATCAAACGAGTGGGACACTTTCTCCAGCATCCCGCTGAACTGCCATTCAAATCCTCTATGTGGTAGCTGCCTAGCAGGATGCCCCCCCCCCCCAACACTGAGGGAGGAGTGTTGTCCTTAGGATGCTCAATCCTCCTTCTCTGGCCAGCCCCAAGTGACATGTATCAGTTCCTAAACCCAGGTCGCTGGCATGGAAGGAGGTGATGCACCCAATGCCTCAGTCCTCCACACGATTGGGCTAGCTAAAATGAAGTATTGCTTAATGTTCTTTGGCCAGTTTAAAAAAGTAAAAAAAAAAATGATTTTTTGAAATATTATTTGTGTTTTTTTTTTTTGTTTGTTTCGCGTTTTTTTTTACTTTACTGTGGACTCCAGTTCATGATCACAGTAATACACTCCAGGGCATGCTTTATCATGAGATGTCAACAGTTCTTGTGTGTGTAAGCTTATAAGCTCACAACACAGCCACAGCACGATAATATCCTATGATAAAACATGCCCTGGTGTGTATTATTGCTTAATTATAAAATGAATAGGAGAAATCCTATAAGCTTATTGGCTGAAACAGTTCGACTCGCTATGATGTCTCAGTATGTCATCACAGTTCAAAGCTGCTTAGCAAGATCAGGCATTTCCTAACTGTTTTGGGCCATTTTATAATCGTAATCATACACTCCAGGGTGTGGTACATCTTAGTAGTGTCCTTTCTTAAGTGGCTGAATACACTGGGCATTACCTCATGCCTCACAATACACAAAAAGCATGGCAATATGGCACAATATACTACACCCTGTTGTGTATTAATGCTTAATTATGATTATAATTCACCCGCTCATGGGCAACCCTTGTCAGTTTCACTAGTCATCCTGTCAGGGCTAGCCTTAAGGACAGGCAAACTAGGCAGCTACTTAGTGGTGCCAGTGGTGAGGGGAGGATGTTCAATAACCTCTTGTTTCAGGACCCACCACAAAGACTGGACTTAGGTGTGGAGGGTGCCAATAACAAGTTTGCATTAGGGCAGATCAAGCCCTATTGCCATCCCAGCATCTTAGACCAGAGCTTCCAAGTCAGCACTCCCCAAATGAGTGAGATCTCCTGATTTCGACTACTAAAATCAGGGAGATTTTCACAGGGCCATAATATATTTACCTAACAGAATCAAAGGTGCTAAAATGCATTGCTAAAGTCATTTAAAGAGTGGAGGGCTAGTCTGTTCTTTGATTCTGATAATTTAAGGGACATGGACTGGTGCCATAAAAAGCAGGGGGAATCTCAAAACAAGCATTTGTCAATGCCGAATGTTTGCTTGCTGGCATTAGCATTGGTAGTACAGGAGTTAGACAGATGTAGAATAGGAATGGCAGTGAAGTGTTAAACTGACACCAACCCCAACCCCACCCTGCAGAGATGGACAGGCATTATGGTGTGCCTTTGGGTAGTCGCCCATAATACTCACGCCATTTCGCCTCACCCTACCCTGCAGGCACCAACAAGTGCCGAGGTGTGCCTTGGGGTGTTTGGACTTTACACTAACCTCATTCCATAAGGAAATATGCTGAAATGGGTACAGTATACGAGAATGGGGTGAACTTTGGGGCTGAAGAGTCCAAGGCACACCTCGATGTCTGTCACTGGCTGTAGGGTGGGGATGGGGGTGGAATGGCACGAGCATTACTATCAACAATCCCAAGTCAAGCCCCTGACGCCTGTCAGTCCCTACAGGGTAGGGTGTTTTAGTTGGAAACTCTAAAGCCCTGGGCGTTTCTTGGTATTTTCACTCAAAGTTTTCAACATGGGCTTTTTGTGACCCCACCGCATGAACAGTGACAATATCAGTTCATTAGCCAAAAGGTGATTTTGCACAGTGACTGCGCTATTTGGCACCACAGGTGTGAAAACACATTTTGGGCAGGATGTGAAAAATGACAGCTGTACTGTGCATAAGGAGGTGTAAAAAAATGGCAATGTTGAAAATCTGGAGTGAAAATATAAAAGAATTGGTGAAATCACGAGCTTGCGTAGAAACTGCGTAATGCAGCTATTTTGGGGATTTTTTACACCAGATTTTCAACATAGGCATTTTGGGACCTCCGCTCATGGATAGTGGCACTGTGATTTTCTTACTCTGTCCCGAACATTGATTTTGCACTGCGACTGCGCCCATTGTGTGCCACAGGTGTGAAAACATGTTTTGGGCAAGATGTGAAAAATGACAGTTGTACTGCTCATAAAGCAGAGTGCAAAAATGACAATGTTGAAAATCTGGAGTAAAAATACAAAAAATTGGCGTAGTTACAAACGTGCGTAGAAACTGCGCAACACACGCTGGTAACGCAGTCATTTTTGGGAATTTGTTCACCAAATTTGCAACATGGGCTTTTTGGGACCTCTCCTTATGAACAATGTCACTGTAATTTTCTTAATCTGTCCCGAGCATTCATTTCACATAGCGACCGCACCATTGTGCATCAGATGTACAAAAACACATTTCGGGCAGAATGTGAAAAATGACAACTGTACTGTTGATAAGGAGGTGTGGAAAAATGGCAATGTTGAAAATCTGGAGTGAAAATATTAAAAATTCTCGACATTATGAGCGTGCGTAGGAACTGCACAGCGCATGCTCGTAACAGTCATTTTTTGGAATTTTTTCACCAAATTTGCATCATAGGCTTTTTGGGAGCCCACCTCATGATCAGTGACACTGTCATTTTGTTAATCATTCTTGGAAGGTGATTCCACTCAGTGACTGCAAAATTACCTTTCGGGACTGAATAACGACATGACAGTGACTGAGTTCATGAAGTGGGGTCCCAAGAACCCCATGCTGAAGATTTGGTGCCAAAAGTCGCAAAAATAGCTGAGATATCCACCTAAGTTGAAAACCCTCCACTTATGCCATTATACAGCTTACCAGCATTTCTTCAGTTTGTGGTCGGCTTAAGAGTGCAGACATGTTCCCGATCCACCGAAGATCATAGCGCCGACCTCAGAGTAGTATGGGGTGAGGGTGGTCTTGAAGTTGAGGGTGCGCAGAGAGGTGGGTGTGGGTGCAGGTTGGGGAGGGGGCACTGCAGACAATGAGGGACCATTTTCTTGTTTACAGGTTTAAAAAAAAAAAACTTTGTGGGAAGGTTTTCTTTTTTTACAGGTACATTTGGCATGCTGGACTGGGCTCCCAGAGTGCCACCTAGGTGTTTTGGGGGGGGGGACAGGGCACCCCATAGGCATAGAAAACGGGTCTGTGTTGGGGGGAGGCATGATGCCGAGGGGGATTGGGCACCCCCTCGGCAGACAAATTAAACTACAGGGACATCATGCCGACGAGGATTGGGCTTCCCATCTGCAAATGAACTGGGGAGGGGGCATGCTGAATGGGGGGATTGGACACCCCCGACGTCAGATTTCGTGGGACTGTGAGAGGCGGATGGCGACAGCTGCCACCATGTTTATTGAAATGTTACACCAGGCAAGGCACGCCCTGCAATGAGAAGGTGCTCTCTCATTGCAGCAGCAAATTTCTTTCAGGTTAGTGGCACGTTTCTGAGCTGCTGTCATAGACAGCATGCTCATTCATTGGTGCCACAGAGACAAGCCTCAAAAAGCAGTGGTGGCATTGGCCACAACATGGCCACACCTCCACAACCTGCTGCTCCAGCAAGCTGTCACAACATGTTTCTTGTGCATGTGCGCAAGCAAACATAAAAATGGCAAAATCAGGGAGACTTCTTGAAAATAGGGAGACTAGGAAGGTATGCTAGACACTTTTAAATCAGTAATTTCAGCTTCCTTGCACAGAGTGACCCCACCCTTAAATGTCACCTAATATGTAAGTAATAATACCCGACAGAGTGGGCATTATTGGGATATAACGGACTGCCCAGGGGCATAATGAGGCCCGACGCTGCAGGCAGAGGGCCTTATAGCTCCTGGAAGGTCCATTATATTCCATAACGCCCAC
The DNA here is from genome assembly GCA_016271365.2 of Neoceratodus forsteri. Classification (NCBI taxonomy): domain Eukaryota; kingdom Metazoa; phylum Chordata; order Ceratodontiformes; family Ceratodontidae; genus Neoceratodus; species Neoceratodus forsteri. Next base: position 479,764,352 of record CM057451.1, on the reverse strand, counting down.
CCTGGAGGGTATTATTACACTTGGACAACGGAATTACATTAATATTTTTTTAGATAAAGTTTTGATTTGAAAAACAATGTTAAATATTATTACAAATTAACAGAAATGTGGGTTGTGTAAAATAGTCTCTTGCCACTAGAGGGTGCTGCTGTTTTTGATATGTGTGTTTATTATGTTCGCTTGCACGCATGCGCAAGGAACGTTTTCTGAGAATAGCACACTTTGGAGGTATGCCTCTCCCTTTCAATCCACTGCTCCGTTGAGCAGGCGTGGCGGTCCTGCACCAATGGGTGTGGGAGCTGTGTATGACACCGGTGGTCTTCGCTTCAAAGAAAACCACCACTGTCATACAGAGCACCGTGTCACGCTGCCCCCCCCGCGTCACACCGCCACCCCAAATCTTTGCTGCCACACTGGGGCCACCCAGTGTGGCAAGCGTCCGTGTTGTTGTTTGCGGCGGGGGTGCCCAATCCCGTCGGCTCCCTGCACCCAAACCATCCTTCTGCCACACTGGGGCCCACCCCAGCGTGGCAAACATCCAGCGTTGTTTACCAGCGAGGAGGCCCAATCCCCATAACCTCCCCCAGCCATCCTTCAGACATGCTGGGAGCCCACTCAGCATGGCAAACGTCCCACGTAGTCTTTTTTTTTTGTCACCTGTAAAGCAAAATGGTCCCCGAGCGCTTCTCCCAGTCCTCCCTCCCACAACCCGCACCCACCACTGCACACCCAGCCTCCCCACACCCCCCCTCACCCCATACTTACCTCCGGAGTTTGGCGCGACGATCTTCGGTGGACTGAGAACACGTCTGCACTCTTCAAAGCCGACCGCAAACTGAGGAAATGCTGATAAGCTGTATAATGGGCTAGATAGGGGGTTTTCAACTTTATTACATATCTCAGGCATTTTTTGGAATTTTTGCACCAAATTTTCAACATGGGGTTTTTGGGACCTCTTCTCATGAGTGATGTCACTTTCATGGCGTTATTGGGGCCCGAAGGGTGATTTCACAGTCACTGCGTGAAATCACCCTTGACTTGAATAACGCCATGACAATGACATCAATCATGAAGCCAAAACACCATTAATCTAGAAAAATCAAAAAATACTGTTCTACGTCCGTATGCTGCACAGTTCCTCACTGCAGGCTCGTAAGTTTGTGAATTTTCAATAGTTTCACTCCAGATTTTCAACATTGCATTTTACCATACCTCCTTATGAGCAGTACAGCTGTCATTTTCACATCCTGCCCAAAGCGTGTTTCCGCCCATGTAGCGCACAATGGCGCAGTCGGTGACGAAATCCAATGTATGGGACGCATTAAGAAAATCACAGTGACACTGTTCATGAGCAGAGGTCCTAAAATGGCTGTGTTGAAAATTTGGTGAAAAAATTCCTACAAATAACTGTTTCTGACGTGCGTTGTGCAGTTCCACATGCGACTTCGTAAGTTTCAATTTTCAATATTTTCACTCCAGATTTTCAACATTGCCATTTTACCACACCTCCTTATGAGCAGAACAGATTTCATTTTTCACATCCTGCCCAAAACGTGTTTCCGCCCATGTAGCGCACAATGGCGCAGTCGGTGTGCGAAATCAATGAATTGGACACATTAAGAAAATCACAGTGACACTTTTCATGAGCAGAGGTCTTAAAATGGCTGTGTTGAAAATTTGGTGACAAAATTCCTAAAATGCATGTTTTACGAGTGTTCATTGCGCAGTTCCTGTGCACGCTCGTAAGTTTGCGAATTTTCAATATTTTCATTCCAGATTTTCAACACTGTCATTTTACCACACGTCCTTATGAGCAGTACAGCTGTAATTTTTCACATCCTGCCCAAAACAT